>LR738542.1:20790816-21390816 GCA_902685375.1 Neostethus bicornis | reverse complement strand
ACATTTCCTCCCGGGAGCACCTTGTGGTGTAGCTTGCTGCATTTGTGATAAAACAGGTTTTCAGGCACAGTGGTGTTTAAATAAAGAAACCTGCCCTCTATTTCCAGTACTAAAACTGATGTGTTGTCTTTTATGAGCATTAACTTGGTTGGGGGTGATACTGCAAAACAAAGTAAAAAGTTACAAGTCACGCAATACTCCGGGTGTATCATCCAAAAAAAGCACGTAGACACAGCTAGTATGATTAAATAATAAAAAGAACTAAAATAAAGAACTAAAAACTTCTAGAAAGGATCTAAAATGGTTCCAGGGGGCGTTGGCCAAGTGGCAGAGTTGCTGTTTTTCGACCAGAAAACCTGGTTTGATTCCACCTGTGGCTACTCACAGTCCAACTCAAACTGAAACACAAAGAAAAAAAATTATGATTTGAATGTTTGAGTACAAACATCAAGTTTGAAAAAAAAAAAACCCCAAAGTGACGTTTTAATACAAAAAGCCAAGTGATAAAATTTAGTAAAATAATAAATGGGTTGACAATCATTCATGGACAATCAATTGATTTGAAGATATTTTCTTCCATGTAGATGCATTCAACTGCCTTTTACACTGGTTAGCACATGTTGTTCTTTATCCTGCTTTATAAAACAAAATGTTTTTGTTGTCTAATGTACCAGAGAATCCCTTTGTTATGCTAAACAGCCAATCGGAGCGACCCCTTTTCCAGTTCAGGGTGAGCGAGAATGATCTAATTGTCATTATTTAGACTCACAGGAGTTGTTATCTTTGAGTTCAACACTGTCCACAATATTTAGTGTACACTGTAAGTGAAGATCAAGAGTTCAATTGCTATGAACTGAATGTTTCTTAGTGATATCAGAAGAGTCTGCTGTCCAGTGTTGGTATTTTTGCTGACAGAGCACATGTTGTGTTTCACTTAACTGTGTGAATCTGTGCAGAATTAGGAATTTGTAGAACATCCTGAAATTGCACTGCATGTTCAAGTATTTGGTTGTATAAGCCTGCACAAAAAGGCTTACACCTTTATAACCAAATCAGAACAACCCTTCTGAGACTGTCTGTTGCAAAGAAACAAAAGATCTAATGATTTTTTTCCTCCACAGCTTTAACACTTGAATGCATTTAATGATAAACAGCACAAACTACTTTGAGGATTGAGTCCTGTTAATCAATTTAACAGTTTTTGGAAGTCAACTGCAACCTTTGAGTTGGGTGAGGAGTGAGCCAGCATTTGTTTGAATCATGTCTAACTTTCTAATGATTAAGGGTGCAGTTTGAACATCGATTTAGGAACTATTTTCACCGCTACGATAACAAAACTTTTACTAAAGTGTAACCCTAACCCTATTCAAATGAAGTTTTCAGGAGTTAAAGTTGGAATAATTGGACATTCCAAAACCTGAGGTGAAACTGGTAAATATTTAAGTTAGTCAAAATTCCAACAAAGTTCTTTGGTGCTTCCGTTCCAGTTTTCTTTACTTTTTCATCTTGATCTCAAGTCCCATATCCTCAAAAAAAGGAATCTACGGTACATTGAACCATAACACAAAAACTCTATTCTTTGCAGAAATTGGGGAAGCAAAGTGGTGACCCGCCTTCATTACCTTTCTACTTCTTTCTTATTTGTTACTCATGTTTCTTTTTTTGGAAGACCCTTATTTTACCAACATTTTGATGATACTGTGTTCCTGCAACAATTTACTTCTACTACTGACTACTGAACCTGGTTTCTGTAAGAAAAAGGCTTCTCACGTGCTTCAACAATTGATTGATAATTAAACAAGGAGATGGTATCAACATGTAGACCAAGTATACATAATTGGGACTACCCACTTCTGCATTTTTGTCATGTCAAGTGTGAAAAAGTTAATAGCATATTTAACTGCTCTAGATATGATATCCTCATAAAATTATGTATTTTTTATTTTATATGTATTTTTTCCAAATTTTTATTATAATAAACATTAACTAACAGGAAAGTATTCAAGTTTTAAAAATAATTATTCATATTATGTGGAAACAATTTTTTGGTTTACTGCCCTCTTCTGGTTTTGACAACACTTAACAAGAAGTGATCTAAAAAAAGTGTTGGTTAAAAATTTCTTTAGGCAGCAAGACGCAAACAAAGACAAATTAGTTCTTTAAATTTAACTTGATTAATAAATCAATGGCCACTTTAAATTTAAAACCAATTAAATTGTTTTTGAAAAAGTATTGTGATTATCTAGATGTGCCACAATTTTCTTCACCAAATAAAAGAAGAAGAAACTGCTGGATTTGTGTTAAGAGGACTGAAATAAAGAAAGTCATTATCAGCCTTACAAATTAATTTCCTGTTTGCTGTGTAAAGATAATTTGTTATAAATTAAAGCTCATTAAGGAGATGACATGCTGTTCAAATGAGGGCAGATGGTGAATTCTACATCGTGGTATTTCTGGTTTCTCCAAACTATGTGGTGTGAGCACTTTGATTAGGCACTATGGAAACTGTCTGTCAGCTCGAAGCAATTATTTGCACATCAAATATGTGACCCTTAGATTTTCTGCTGTTTTGTTCATGCATACCCTCGAACATCATATGAGGCTGAAGTTCACAGATGATTCTCCGCATGGATCGTTTATATGTGCTTTTCTCTG
Source organism: Neostethus bicornis (assembly GCA_902685375.1). Taxonomy (NCBI): domain Eukaryota; kingdom Metazoa; phylum Chordata; class Actinopteri; order Atheriniformes; family Phallostethidae; genus Neostethus; species Neostethus bicornis. The sequence continues at coordinate 21,388,161 of LR738542.1, read as the reverse complement.
AGATTCTATGACTGACATTGAAATTGAAAGCCTGATGAATAGGGTCACTCGTTTCATTATCTCCCTGCCCGCTTTCATTTAGTCAGAGTGTTTTTGGGGTGGATCTCTTGTTTTTACAGTACCCTCTTCACCCATCTGTGCCAATAACATCTTTTTACTACACACGTTAAGTAATGTCGTTTTTTTCCCTTCTTTGCTTTTATTTTATTATCTCCTCACATTCTACATTAACCATCTCTTCACCCTCCGATACATCCTCCTACTCTCCCTGCAAGACTTGCTTTTAAATTACCTCAGTCCTAATCTCCCAGCATTTTCTCTCATCCTTTCTTGGAGCGTAAAATTAAACTCGTCCCGCCTCTACCCAACCCACTCATTGCACTTTATGTCTTGTGTGTGTGTGAGAATGCATGTTATACATTCATCCACCTTTACTCGGATGTCACTCTTAACTTTTACTTGACCCTTATATTGAGATTTCAATGTTAAATACCACATCTTCTGATTGGTAACAGCTGGGACACAATGTCTTTAAGCTTGATGAAACGGATTTGTAAAAAGTTTATTGGAAGCTATGTTATAAATTGGGAAAAAATCAGGTATGGTAGACCAAGAGAGAAAAACATGCTCACCAAAGACGTTTTGTTTTAAAAATTTTCCACATCGTCTAAAGTGCCAGCATCCAGATAGTGCTCAGCAAATCGGCAAAGTCAAAAACTAATAGCTTTTGCAGCTGCTTTTGAGAAACACGACACAGAAAAAAAATGTTAAAAGCACTAATTACTCATCCCTAACATTCCAAAGGGTACATGGGGAAAAATAAGCAAAATCAGGTCCTACCAAAGCAAAGGCATTCATAAATCTAATAGATGTTGGAGGGAATTGATATACCCTTCTCTGTCTGAGGTATGAGCACCTTCTCTAACGCCTGAAGCCAAATATTGATATTATTTTGTGTGTGTGTGTGAAACTGTACGTGTGGTACTTTTTAGCTGACTTTTTAATATCATCATTTTTGTTTTGTGAATATATAGTAGCTCTGGTTGTACTTGAACACTAAAAGCAGGGATTTTGCTGCAAGTTGTACTATCATAATCCTCCATATCCATACTGTTAATGGCCACATGAAGGCAAAAAAAAAATTGAATGTATTAATTTCACAGGTTGTTGATATCATATTTACACTATAAATTAGACAGAAAAGTGCACTAAAACAAGAAGCACTATCGTTGAAGAGCGAGCAGTGTTTGAGGAAATCTCCAAATATGCGTAAAGAAATCCTCAGAGGACACAGTGAGTTTTTCTTACAGCTCTGGGATCTCTATCTAGGTTTAAAATGAGTGAAGCCAATGGACCAAATACTAGAAAGGAGAAAAGCAGATTGAAGCTGGTTAGCAATCCACTGCCTCGGAGTCGATCCATTATACATGAAGAGATAATGCGATCCACTCTATATGTCCTGCAGTGAAGAATGGAGGGAAAAAATAATAAAGGTGGAGTTTGCTCTATCTAGCAATGAGTCACAAACATCAACATAAAACCCAAAATATCTTGCTTTTGCATTTCCTTTAAAAAAAAAAAAAAAGAATCAACAATTACATTTTTTTTTTCTCATCAAACCCCAAAATGTTGAAATGGAGTTACAGTATTTGGCGTCATTGTAGTACTTTACTGGTTACAAACCCCCTTTATATCCATATGTAAATGTGTCAGTATGCCGTGCAAAACTTTTAATTTTCCTTCAATTGTTTTCTTTAGGGGCAGCATGGTGGCGCAGTGGGTAACACAGTGGCCTCACAGCGAGAAGGTCGTGGGTTCAAGTCCCGGGTGGGGATGAGGCTTGGAACACTATCCTTTCTGTGTGGAGTTTGCGTGGGTTTCCTCCGGGTCCTCCGGTTTCCTCCCACCCTACAAAGACATGCATGCTAGGTTGATTGGTCGGTGCCAAACTGCCCCTAGGAATGAGTGTGTGTATGGATGGTTGTATGTGTGTGGCCCTGAGACAGACTGGTGACCTGTCCAGGGTGTACCCTGCCCTTCGCCATGAATCAGCCGGGATGGGCTCCGTCACCCCCGCAACCCCGAAAGGGACAGACGGATAAGAAGATGACTGACTGTTTTCTTTAGGTAACCCCCCAATTTTATACATTTTTTATTTAACAAAATTAAATCTAAAAACATGCATGTTAGGTTAATTGGCCACTATTACTTTGCCTCTAGGAATGAGTGTGCATGTGTGTGTGGATAGTTGTGTGTGTGGCCCTGCAACAAACTGGCAACCTGTTTGGGGTGAACCCTGCTTCTCGCCTGAAATCAGCCGGAATAGGCTCTGGCACCCCCTGCGATCGCATTAGGGATAAGCGGTTTAGAAGACAAAGCGAAATGAAACTCTATTGAGATAGTTTACAAGGGCAACCTGGAAGAGGATTAGAGGGTCAGTGTCTTGCTCAAGGACATTTTGACTTGAGCGGACTCTGGGCGAAGAATCAAACACGCAGTCCTCCAGTTGCGGGAGAACCACTCTACCCAATGAGTCACACCACCACTCCTATCTGAGTAAATCCTTTCTAAGGAGAAGATCTGTGGTTAAATTCCCCCTAGTATTCATATAGGCCTATCTCTTGTAAGCTCATATATACCAAATTACAGTATTTAGATAATACAATGTCATAAATAGTACTGCAACAGTATAACAACAAGAGACAAGTAGCCTATAGCAATATGAATAATGACCAAATTGTGCACAATGCTAGTAAAATTTTGATGTCATTAAAAAAACAAAAAAACCCCAATACTTTTCATCTGGAGAGAAAGGCTTTCAAACTAACCTGGCTTCTGTAGAATCTAAAAGAATATGTCTGGTTTTAAAAGGGTTTGTTTCAGCTTTGCTGAAGTTTATATTGACCCAGTGTCTGTGCAGACTGTGATTGCTTTGCAGCTGACCGGTTAGAACAGGTAACAGTCATTTTTGATTTGGGAACTCCATAAAATAGCCCATGGAGCTGTAGAGCATGACAAACAAGAGGGCAGTCCAGAGTTTTCTCATGTATCTGAATCCATCACTGAAAATTAATGAATGTTCTTGAGATGACAGCATGTGGAAATGTCAAAACCTCTGATGTTAAAGAAAGAATTAAAGAAGTGTTTTTGTCCAATAAATTAATAGATATTATCTAGCACGCAACATTGTCATTTTCTTCCCGTGAACATAAAAGATAGATCACATAATTATTTTTACAAGGAGCAATGGATGAGAGGCAACTTTACTTTCTGCTAGAGACTTTTTATTCAAGCCCTCAACAAATCGAAAGCCCTGCTTCTTTTTTAAGTTTGTTGCTGTTGACTCTGACATCAGGCGCGCAGCAGCAGAGATGATAATTGAAGTCATGGAACCCATGCCGTCTTTGTATCGGCATGCTGTCGTGTCAGAGGGCGACATTTGTGAAAGATGTATCTTTAATTAGACCTGTAAACATTTACCTCAGGATATCTTTTACCCTTCTATGTTTTCAACCAACTGCTAATGTTTTAGTCATGTTGCATGTCTGTCGCCATGACTCCTTTTGTTGGAACATCTAACCATCTCCGCTCGGTAACCACACTGCTGAAACTCATCCTGCATGTTTGCAATCTCTCATACAAGATCACAACCGTTCAACACCACAAAGAACAATTAAAAATGCAGCTGAATTTAAACAAATGACAACATTATAAAGTTAAATACCCAAAGTGTTTGATAGATGCTTATAAAAACAATGGTTTTCTTTCGGCATTTCCCTTGAGGGGAAATTTCTTTTTTCTAATCCTATCTGCTGCATCTTCTTCGGTCACGCCGACTATCTTCATGTCTTCCTTCACTTATAAATACAATGGTATCTTTTTGATACCTAGTAGAATGAATGATTGGTTGGTTGTGTAAAAAACATGCAAACTTCTAAAATCTCAGAATAATGAACTTAAGACACAAATGGGATACAACTGCCATCACACTGTGTTTTTCCCATTTATACAGTACTTTGTTAACCAAGCTATATTATAAACATAAATCAAAGGCTAATGGAGATGCAGTTAGTTTCAAGCCCAGCTAGAAAGCACAATTTCAGCTTCTGCGTGTAAATTGCCTGAGAGTTTACACTATTAAAGATTAATTGGCCTCCGCAGACATTACAACTAATGAAGAAAAGTTTCTCTTTACCATTAAACTAGAATAACATGCAGTGCTTGAAACTAATAATAGCTGCACATTCTTGCTAAAATGTGCAGATGACTCATAAGAATGTAGTTGTTCTTCCTTTAGTTGTTATTGTTAACTTCCAAACACATTTTACACAGCACAGCAACTGTAGCAATCTGTGGGTAATGTGGTGTAATTTGCGACATTGTATAGCATTTAAATGAAATAAAAAAAAAAGTCTCTGTGAGTGAAAGTGCAAAAAGATTCTTCATAAGAGTGCTCAGCTTAAGACTTCAACCAGTGAACTTACTCTTTCAGGCCAAGGCACATTGACGACTTTCAACATCATTACATTGCAAATGTCAATGTTGCCATGAAGTGTTAAGAAGTAAAAATGTCAGGTGTGACTTGGAAACGATCCGGCAAAGAAACCACTAACCTTCAGTTTTATTGGACAGAAAAACCCTATCAGATTACACGACTTTGTAACTTTAGGAATTGCACTGAGCTGTCAAAAAAAGTGGTTTTCTATAATACAGAGTTTCTGCTGTTGACATATGAAGTGTTAAACAAAAAAAAAAAAAAAATCAAAATTTTTAGTGCTACATTCAAATTTGCAACATCGTCAATAATACAACAAAGAAAAACACTCGATGACTTTAGGCACTGAATGTTATCATCTTGTTTAATTAGTTTACAAAGAAAAATGTTCTTCTCATAATCATTTTGTTTAATATTCAATGTTGATTCACTTGTGTTGTAAAAAAAATCCCATAAACTACAACTTTTTTTTGTTTGAAAAAGAACAAACATGCTTCTTTAGGGCATTTCTGTGTCTGAAAACAACGCGTAAAATTATGTTCCATATTTGATCAATCATTTTGAAATTTTTCAAAACTTATAAATTATTCAATCAACTTAAAAAAAAAAGTACTTTGACAACTCCACAAAAATGTCATTTCAGAAATATTGAGCATCCCGACGGTCTGAAATTGAGGTTGTTCATTGAGGTGTGTCTTATTAAAAAAAATCAATTTACTTTTCATGTGTGGTAATTGATGCTGAATACTTGCCTAATGGAAGTCTGATCAATTTTTTCTTTGACAACTTTTGACAACAGTAAAAAGAACAAAATGTCTGCAATTATACCTAAAATTCACAGGTTGCGTTATTGTCTTATTTGATGCTTTGAAATGTCCTCAAGCCTGTTCTAACAAGATACATAAATGTATAGATTCATAACCCCATGTACATATGTATACACATTAGTTTGGCTAGGACCACTGACAGCACTGAGCGTTAACTGAATAATTTTCCAAAAGCCTGCAGCTGTAATTGTGAATGCAAAACATGGGGTGTTTTTATTGCAGGCTTGATGTGTGTGATTCATCCAGCAGACATCAGACAGCTGAGACAAGCAGGAAACAAAGACATGGCAGGCTAAGAGCCATGAGGTCTGTGTCGCTACATGGAAATTTATCAGTGATTTCTTAGAAAGAAACTGAAGACCATGGACGTATAACAATTGGATTGCTAATGGATTTCAATGTTATTTGAAATTCTTTTCAGATGCCTTGAAGCTAGATTTCTGCCACAGTAATGCTGCTGATTTGTACTATCACACTTTGCATTTGCCGTTCTATTTTTGATTTTATACAGCAAAAAAGAATTTGTGGAATAAATTGCTGATAGATACTGAAACTTTCTATTTTGTTTTCTGAAATTGCATTTGAAAGGTTATTTTTATATAACCTTAAGATTGTTAATTACTAGAAAATGTAGCCAAGCATTGATTGAAAAGTGAAAAAAAAAACAGCTCGAGGAAGTGAGAAATGTTTTATACTTTTTACATCGAAATAAAGAATGAAATAAAAATAAAAAGGAGACGCAGATATGCAACATATGAATAACAAAATGCTACTGGTGCTGAATGGATGATAAGAGATGGATGGTTTTGGCTTCATGTATGCGCTCGCAATTTGCTGAGATGGAGTAATCACTCTGTATGATGAAGGTCACATATCCAGGCCCATCATGAGCATTCAAGGACAGCAGCACAGATGAAGAATGATATTGATCCTGAATAATCAGGAATCTTCTACATGCAAACCTAAATCACTTTAAATGTCTATCGACTATTTACGATGTCGGATTGACCCACTCCATGACAATTTGAGTCACAACCTTCTATAGATTACGTGTGCCATCAACCTCAGGGATACAACTAGCTATTACAGAGATCAATACTCAGAAATGCTGGCAAATTATTATCTTGCTCCAGATATGATAGACATAATTAAAAGGATAGATAAGAGTAATAAGACATTGTTTACCACATACAGTATGTGTTGAGTAGGATTTTTTGAAGACCAACCTGCCACATTTCTGTTGTCCAGCTCTTAGAAAAACATTATTTTTCTAAATACCGGCACCGTCTTCGTAAAAAGTGAAATGAGAACAAATAGCGTGCTTATGTGTGATGTGTCGCCAGTGATCTGTCAGTTACGTTATGAATATGTTGACTGTACAATACATAATTCTTTCTCAGTCTGTATTGGTGGTGGAGAAAAGTTGGATTAACTATCAAACATATATGTTAGATGTTAAACAAGTACAAAAACACAAGAATGTAAATGGTTGAGTATCCACAATCTGTTATTTATATCATCAATGAGATCTCCACATTTGATTTCACTATCTGCCTATAAGAAAATTTAAACCTTCTTACTGCATTTGTTCCCCACCCCCGCACCCCCCATTTGCTTTTTTCTGCATTATGGACAGCACAATGACCTCGGTGAAACATATGGCAGGGTTGTGTTTTTCATCAGTTCCTCTTTTATCTCTTCTTGCATCTCTAAATAGCCTTACGCTGGCTTTAGGCTGAGCAGTGTTTATCTTTTTTCTGACTTCATTAGATTAAGCAATTTTAGTCTAAATTCATGCAACTTAGTGCCGAGACACGTGGCAAACTACACGTCCACAGCATGCTCCCCTCAAGGGTTTGATTGACCAGCAGGCAAAGAAAGATTAACAACTTGAAACAAGAAATAATGAAAACAATTTTTAACCCGATCCCACGGATAGCATGCAACTTTTTAAGTACACATATGGAGTTACAGTACATGTTGATTTAACTTGCCCAGGAACATCCGGAGAAACTCCCTGACATCACATTGTAAAATAACACCAGCTAAAACTGTATACCTGCCCGATACCATCAACGTGTATGGCATTAATACAGCGTTTCCCATTCAGCAAACTCAGCCTAAAACTTCCTCCATACATTCACTGGATTCTTGAAATAGATTAAAGCTGCTTAATAGCTGTAACAAGCAAACACAGAGATGTCAGAAACCATTCCCAGATTTTCCTCAGAGATGTTTTATTCATGTGCTAGCGAAACCAAAATAATCGAATTGATAAATGTTTCTGAAAATGTGGTGGGTCCTTTGTGATATGCGTAGGCATTCCTCGATATTAATAATTTATGTCACATTAACTCAATGAGGATCGCATTCCACAGATGTGCACAACATAATTTCTACACCGTATTCTGTCCGTTGCTCCTTCGAGGTCAACATGTTCGGAGATCAGAAAAATAGCCCTAGTAACTCCTACGTACACACTGAATACAGAAGAAGTCTCTTCGTGATACATGTCTTGAGCAACACATTTTATCTCAATGACTCAAACTTAAACTAGGAATAAAAAAGGAAAAGAAATGACTGAGAAATGTATTAAAATGTCAGTAAGTTAGGAAATATACAAAATAAAGATGTCTAATTTGACTTTTGATTACATATTGTATGAATATATGTTGTGATAAATTGAGTAAGACCACTCTAAACCAAGGTTCAATTTAATTATAATGTGAAATAAATAGACTTTTCAGTCAACAGCAAAGAAGCAATATTGAATGTTCTTTACTCAGAGATCTAACAAAAAGAGCTGAAGGATAGTTAAATATACCACCAGTGAGATGCCTTTTTAATTTGTATACTTACGTATATATAACTCTTTTAAAATCTTATTAATAAATGAGTACCAGTATACTCTCTACTCACCACTGCTGCTCATATGCTAACTTTACAAATCACATTTTTGGTGAAACTTTTTTTTTGTTGTTTCTCATTACATCATAGGTTGGGAGCAAGGAACATAGCGGACAGTAAACAGTGTGACATAGTGTGTGAGTGTGAGGGATGCATGCCGATGTGAACCATGTGCTTTTTCTCCTTTTGACTGGATTTTGGCAAATAATATGAATGATCTGTGTATTTGTCAGTATGTCTTGGCAAAAACAGCAGTTTGTTACAACATTGGGTGAAGTAATGTTGAATAAAAATCTTTTAAAAGTGTTCTTGTCAACCAGGTTATGTTTCAGCGCTTTAGTGTTATTTTTTTCTCCTTTACTTCTTGTCATTTCCCCTTCAAAAACAAGCCAATCCACAATAAGTCACACCTGTCAGAACAGATCTGGTATTATGTCTCTGTCAACTTTCTCTTCCTCCGATGTTTTTTCCCCTCTCACCTACCCTTCTACATGTAAGCTTCAGATTTCAAGTGTCTGGGTAGTTTTGATCCGCTTTTATCTCTGGTGTTGATAAAGAAATCCTCCTGCTGAGTTTGCTCTTTCATACCTGAATTGAGCTTTTTTTTTTTTACACACTCCTGCGGCTTTCCCTGTAATTGTTTGAAAAACCTTTTCTTGAATTTCATACAACTTTAACCCTGATATACAACCCACAGTGCTGCAACCCACACCCCAAGGGACTTGAGTGCAAATATTTGTATGTGGTTATTAGCTTGTCATAGCTGCAGACTTCATAGTGAGAGCTGAGCTTCACTGATAGTAGCTATGGGAATGAAGTTGTTTAGCGAGCTGTAGTGAAGAGGTATTTAGTGCAATGACGGCTTAAAGCATAATTCAGAAGGGATATTCTGATCATGTGGCCATCAGAGACTCTTCAGTGCAAACGGATGTGAGCCAAAGTAGTAATATGATCAAATAGAGATTGTATTTAAACGCTGCAATAACAGCTCGTAAAATGATTTGTAGAAGAGATATGTATTAAGTTCAACTATAAGTTGTTTCAAGTGTAAAAGATTGCAGTGAAAGGGTCAAAATTGACAGCAATCCTTGTGCACATACAGACTTTGTTATCATGCTCATCTAATTTTCTTAAATTTACATAAAAAATGCAGTAAACTTCTAGTTTCTTGTCATCAAAATTAGTTTGCTTTTCTGTTTGATTAGATTTGCACAGTTATGATCTGGACTAACAATAAGCCATCAAATAGGCAGCGTAAACTACACCCACATGTTTGACTCAATCTGCACATACTGTACATACATTTTTAATGAATACTTAGATTTTACCACTACAATTGCAGCTCTTTTTGTGCACTTTAACACTTACAATTTCTTTATAATAATTGTGCTACATGGATACAATTCTTTTCTTGCACTTGCAACACAAACTAAGCCCTAAAAGATGCCATTATTGGCACCCCCTAACAGAAAACTCATTGATCGGTTTCAGAAGGGGGGAATTATTGGCAGGATTTTACAAGAGCAAATAATTTAAACATCATGTGACAGTTCCACTCAGCTGTGAAATCACAATCTATTTTCAGTGATGCTTCAGGACAGTCTTGACAAAGATGTTTTGTGGTGTTTTAAATAATCTTTAGGTTCAGCTTTCAGATAATATGCTATTGATAAAACCAAAGACCTCCACGTTGAGCTGTAATATATATGCCAGGGATTTTTGATCATTTGTGAAGGAGAGGAAGATCTCGGGGGATATTGATATGGAACACCACCCTGACTTGTTTTTTTTATACTTCAAGTTTTCCATCTTTTCCAACCAAAGCAAGTTTAAATTGATACCTTTATCAATTTTTTAGGCAGGCAGTAAGTTAGCGTGGGTTAAAAACCCTTTCTAACCATAAAAATATGTGTTTCTACCACATAATCCAATAATATTTCTTCCACCGTGTGAGACTTGCTAATTACCATCGAACAGCCTCATTTGTTGTAATCTGACAAGCCAAACTGAAGATTTTAACTACTTAAGTGAACTAAAAGCATTGGATTTTCTTATTAATTGCCTAACAGTGCAAGCTGAATGTGAGTCAAACATTCGGACACGTTTGTATCAAGTATTTAGGAACTACTAAATAAGCCCGGCAGAGTTATTAACATGCTTCTTCAAGTTACACAATGCAAGCACATCTTTTTGTCACAGAAAGATGGACCTCTTTTTTAGCGTTTAACATGCTTATTTAATCAGTGTTAGAGTTTATCCAACAGAAAATAATTGGACCCAATTTTCCATCCTGTTGTTGTATAATTGGTACTCTCAGCTCACAAATCCTCAGTTATTAAGGCTAAAAGAAAAATGGGGGGATTATTTAATCTTTTTCAAAAAAACAATTTAGCTGTTGCAGTACATGAGCACATATCAGTCAAGATAAAAAGGTTGTGCACATCTTTTATACAGAGAATTCTCATTCATAAAGCAAATCGAACTGTGCTGTCTTTTCAAAATTCCGTTATCATTTCAGCTCTTTTTATTTTGTGATATTTGTTGCTAACAGGCAAGTTATCTGAAAGACTGAATAAAGTCAACTTAAATTCTAAGAATAAATTATACTTCTTACTTTTTTAGAAAACACAATTTTCCGAATATCTCAATTGTATTTTTGCAGTCTTATTAATGAGTTGTCACAAGTTTACTAAGGAGCTACCTCAAATGCTCTAGCACACTGAGATCAATCACTAAGCTTCATTACACCTAAAATGATCCTGAAATACGCAGGCTTAATGACGCACTAATGTTTATGAGGAAAAGAACAGCATTGTTAATTTTGGAATAGAATGCTGCTGGTATACTGAATGCAATGAACAACATAGATATAGATTGGAAGCAGATGATTTCATATTTCAGTTTTCCGACGGTCCTCTTGTCTCTGGATCAGTCGGTACAGATTGAAAGATTTAAAGATTATTTGGTGAAGCTTTTGGAGAAGTCTGAGCTCCACTGCCTGGATGAAAGATAATGAAAAAGTTGTCAGTGAGCATGATGAGTGAAGTTCAGGAAAAAGGCAGCAGAGCAAGAATGATGGTTCAGGACCATGTATCCTTTGGATTGGATAAGTTTTAAATCATGTTGCTTGCATTTGTTTTGTCTGTGTTAATCCCAGGCTCTGCTCCTAAGTACAACAACACCACTTGTTCCAGCAAATCCCACAAAAGAACATATGGTTTTTACAGTTGCTTCTGTACTAAGTCTGCAGCTGATGTAGCCTCAGCAGCAACAGGATTTAAGAAAATTTTGTATGAATAGATCACATTTTAGAAAACTGTGAAACACTAGTGGCCTGCACAGGATGTACTCTGCCCATCGCTTCCTAGAATGCAGAAATAAACTCTGACATTCCCTGCAACTCAGAAATGGACAAGTGGTTCAGAAAAGAAAATTAAAGAATTGTTATCAGAAAATATTGCGCAAAGAAACATCAAATTGAATGTAACGTATTTCAGAAAACACATGTTCTCAAATATTTTTTTATTTTACTATACCTTTAAAACTACTGATAGTTTATTGTTCATTTGGATTTTTGATGTTTTTAGTTTGCATTTTAAATTTTCTGATGTATGTATTTATCTCTAAAGCACCAGTAGGTGTTATAGAAAATACTGTATACTGTGCAAAATGTGAAGAGGATGTGAAATCAATGTTCTTATTTCCACTCGACTCTTTTACAAACACATTTACGTATACTTCTTTTTTTGTTACCATTCTTTGAAAAATCTTTTGTATGTAGGTTTATCATTTTTGCTGTCATGGTAACTGGAGGCAAGGCACCCACATCAATCTTGAAAAGTAACAATTCAAGGCTAAATTTATGGTCAGTTCGCAGCATTTAGCCAATTTTACTCAGTAACAGTCATAGTTGTTCAGGATGGAAGGGATTTAAACTGAGGAAGACTGATTATGTTCTGTTCCTCATTACACTAAACAATTTTATTTATTTTTATTAGTCTCCGGCCTTAAAAATCATCCACTGTGCAGCTTGTGTAGATAATTACTTTATTCTCTGGGCTAATGTAATTATCTACGCGTCTAAACAAAGCGTCTACTCTTCCTGACTATTTATTCTGTATTATCTATTAGTCTGTTTTTAGCAAAGAGGCTGGAAGGAAACAAAAACCATGTTTTAGTTTGTAATTTATTTGGTTTATTTCTGGCAGGTTTTAGATTTAATCTCTTAACAGCTCTAAAAATCTGAATTTCCAAAGAAAGATCAAGTGAAAGAAATTTGCAATATTTGTACAAAAGAAATAATGAATGTATATATTTTTAGAAACCTCATTCCTTTATTACATTTCGATCATTTTTTTTCCACATAGTATCCTATCATTTTTTTTTGATTTTGTAAACCAAATGATTTGGCGTGAGCACAACAGTGATCCTTTTATGTTTGTGTATTATAGTCACAATACAGGTGCCATCATTGTTCTTATTTATTACTCACAATACACACAGTACATGCAGGCATGCACATTTGGATAATTTTTCGGCTCATCTACTAATACTTTAAATACATTTGAATATTTATAGAGGAGACATACATTATAGTGACTCTGTAACTACTTCCTTTTTTTAATCCAGATGCAGCTGATTTTTCTTTTATATAAAACATTTAGTCTTCTTTTTTCATTCGGTTGTTTTGTGTTTTTGATCTAGCTTCTCACTGGGGTGTGTTGTGCTGTGTCAACACTTTGTGCACCCCATATTTGTAGCCATCTCAGGATTGACGGTGTGTGTCGGCTGATGTGGCATCTGCAAAAGCATGACAGGCAGGTTGGAGGGTGAGTTTGAATATGACACAAGCTAACATGTTCACTAGTGACATTTCTGCTCACAGAAGTGAGGTTGTAGCAGATAATGAGGGAAAATAGAGACTTTTCTGCTGCTTTTGTTCTTTTAGACCTCAGCTTGCTGATTGTGTTGACCAACAATGTTGCATGACTTAATGATGCTTTACAGTGGAGTGTTTTCTGCCAGCTAGAGGAAGTGTAAATAGTGAACAATGTAAACTCTGCTTTCAATTTAGCAGTGTGATGAAATCTGCTTTCTGGAGATGTTGATGAGCTTTTTTGCTGAATACAAAAGCTTGCATCTCACCTTGGCACAGGATATAGAAAGACTGACTTTAAAGATCCATTCTGTATTCAAAGGCTGCATAGTTTCTTTACAATGTGTTTACTACAACTGCCAAACAAAGTTGAATGTGGAGTTTGATGTGAAAGTCAAGTGCATTCTGGTTCAAAGAAAAAGCAAAGCAAGATGAAAGAGAAAGTAGAAGCAATTGAGATTGGCATTTGGATAAATTGTCCTCACGCAGCAAAGAGTACGTTAATAAAAACACTTCAGTAAACTTCGCTTGATGATCAAAAAATTGTTTGGTCCTTGGTCATTAAAATCTTAAAAGAGAGAAAAAATACTGTATCCTCAATAGGTCTGTTTGTGTAAACATATCTATCTATACATCTGTGTATAAACCAAAAAAATCAGTTTATATAATGCATATTGTTCATACCCCTTTCAATTCTTAGAATGAAGTTACTTTTATTTATCTTTTTTGTTGTTGTTTTTCAACTGAAAATGAGACAGGCTTTATCTACAAGATACGCATTGTAGAATATATTTATTGTGGGAGAAAATATATATATATATTTTTTAACTTTTATTTACATTGAGTCACATGCATGCAGATGAACACTGTCAGCCAATGAGCCCATCAACTCATCCCCGTCCTGGGCATTGCCGGGCTGAGGAGTCCCACATGTTTTCATCAGGATGAAGAACATCTATTGACTTCTTTAGATATTTAGCAGTAGAGTAATATGAGCTAATATTTAAACAATAGTCTTAGACCCATTGGATGCTCATCCTGGGGGAGGGATCTCTCTTTCGTGTGTATCTCCATGAGGTTTCTTATTTTTTACCCACTGATGGGTTTTTTTTAGGAGTTTTTCCTCCCCGTGAAGGAGAGTCTAAGGGCAGGGATGTGCTAATATTGTGGAGCTAGCATTTGTTAGTTAATTTTCTTGCTGTTTACTTGTGTTTATACATTCCTCTTTTTTTCTTGTTTTTCGTCTTTATGAATCTGCAATGTGAAGCCCACTGAGACAGAAATTCTGTGATTTTGGGCAATATAAAAAAATTGAATTGAAAATTTAATTGAATTGTCAAAGATCAATGAGTGAAATTCCAGCAGAACATGTTTAAACTAGTCTGCAATTAAAGTAGTGTTTGATTTTCCCAAACGCAAATAAAAGCTGTGAGGCAGTTAGGAATACATCTGAGATGCAAATTTTTGTTCAAATACAAATAAATGGTGGGAAGTATTTTTTTTTTTTTTTTACATTGTTTTGTAATATTTTTGGAAGAAACTCGTGCAATTCCCAGTGAAATAAAAAATGATAACAAAATAACTGCAAGTCAGAAGTTATCAGCAGTAACTGAGGCTCAAATGTAAATTGTAAGCTATTTTATAGTATCACAATTTGATTGAAAATCGTGAAGACATAATAAATCAAGAAGACTTTTCCAATAGACGTTTGAAGTGTTATGGCACACCTCAGCCTATTTTTTCAGGTGTTACCAGTGTGTAAGAGACATCTTATTGATTTGAGTTCCTAATTTATCATCTATCAGAACGTTGACCCTTTATAGTGATATAAGCTACATAAAAAAAAAAAACTCTGATTATACTAAACCTTTTTAGTCGCAAGGAGCATTAGGAAACTCATAAACTTCATTGAGGAGGTGTTAATACGCGAGTGTTTACAGGAAAATGTTTTATGCTTTCACTGCACAGACCATCTGTATGGATGTGATGTATAGCAGAGGTAGAATCTATAGAGAGCATGACATGTGTGGGAGAAGTAAAGCTGATTTATGAAGCAGCCCAGAGAGCATGGTGGAGGATTTAAAGCCAAAGTTTGGGCAGTCTCCATGGGACACTGAGAATGGTATGTGCTGGCAGAGTCTACTTCCCATGTGTGCTCCCTCTCTCTCCACCTCTGGCTTTACTCTTTCTTCACACACATCGTTTACGATCTCATCTGGATACCACTGCATTCATTTGAAGCAACTGGGCACTTGCTTCATTTTTCTCTGCTCTCTCTAAACGTAACAATCAGCTCAGAGCTGCTGAGACCATCTGCCAGTGGCGTAACAAAACCCAAATTTCCCAGATGTCTCCTCATGGAAGTGTGATGATTTTTTTTACATAATAACTCTTAAAGCCAAGTTATTTAAAATATTTCAATATGTCAACCATGAAAATTTAATGTAGTGGTTTTAGGTAAACATCCAACACAATAAAGTCTTTGTTCTTTTCAATGGAAAAAATGCAAGACCGTATTTAACTTTAAATAAGGTTTTTGTAGTTCGCAAGATTTTTTTATGCTCCAATCAGATTTCTTTGCAGGTTAGATTATTATAAAACGAACATTTTGGGCAAAGTGGGGGAAAAAATCCTATCTTTATCTGAGGCAAAGAGGAAACATGTTAGTCTATTTTTGTGCATATTTTTCCCATTCTGCTCACTTCCCACATAAGCCAGAGGAAACACAGTGGTGAGGGGTTCCCCTTCAGGGATGCAAGAGGAATTTACTTTCACCACTTACACAAAATAACTGATTATGAGGGCAATCAAATAGAGGGGCATTGTGTTTGATCCAAGAAAATACTGGAAACTTTTGTCCAATTCAAGGATAGAACTGTACTATTTTTTTAAAAAAAAATTCAACACAGACATGTAAAAAATACTTTTTTATGTAACTCAATACTATTCAGTATGTGGTTTTTATTGATGTACATAGATAGATGTATGCTAATGATGTTTTGATTGTTTAATGGGGTTTTCTTGCTTTGGAAAAAGATGTTGGTTAAAATCTAAGTTATTTCTTCATAATGTTTTGAATGTTTAAAGCAAAATACTGTAGAGTAAAGTTATCAAATTTGAAAAGCTGAAGTAAATGTTTCTCTATTGTTTCTACAAAATTAATTTTTTGTTTCAGTATTTTTGCTGTAAGTCCATTTTAAATCTGTCAATAAATTCTGTTTTGGCCCGAGCTGCTGATTCCATAGCCCAGAGGTGCCCAACTGGTCGACCGAGGTCTACACCGGTAGATTACGGACTGGTCCCGAGTCAACCGTGAGACTTGTTGAAAAAAAAAAAAAAAAAAAAAATTCTGTCAATTTTTGTTTTTAATGACAGAAAGTCAGTGTTGCCAATTTAGCAACTTTGACCTTAAATTTAGCAACCATTCAGCTGCTCCAAAAAGCGACAAGCAACAATCTAGCGCCTTTCTTGTGTTATGGAGTGCTTTCACCCACGTGACTACAACCCGGAAGTCAACCAGGGTCAGGATGAAGCTATCAAATCAGTATTTTTTTTTTCTTCTCCACTGGTCAACCCACTGTTGACTGAAGAAGAAGATCCCTATACAATTCTAAATAACTTATTTTCAGACAATCCCGATTTGATGCTTGCAATTCACACCAAGTTTCTACTCAGCTGCAGATCTGAAGGCTAATAAAGGAGTGCATACATACATTTGGGTTGATGACGTCATGTGAGAATCCAATCAACTGTAGTTTTTCTAAATACATTTTCCAAATGGCTGTGGATCTGGGGGAACTACTCAAAAAAAAAAATGAATTACTCTAGTCTTCCCTCACTGGAAACATTTGTGTGCTGCACTCCTTACACTGCAGCAGGCTGCCCTTCCACAGCACCAATGGTGGGAGAAGTGGGGGTTAGGTGTCTTCTCCAAGGACCCTAGACGTGCTCTCTGTGGGACGCGAACCCGTGAACTTCTGGTCCGCGCATGAACGCTCTAACCACTGAGCTGCCGTCTCTTCCCTAAGTTTATACAGTTTTTATACAGGCTCCTATAGTTTTTATACAGGCTGAAAACATCTGCGGCAGTGTGCAATGTTGCTGCGGAACTCGTAGATCTCAAGAGGTTTGCTACTTGAAAAGTAGATCTTGGGACAAAAAAGGTTGGGCACTCCTGCCATAGCCTATCCTGACGGGACACAAAACAAACAGGTCACCAGTATATTGCAGGGCCACACACATAGACAACCCTCCACGCACTCATTCCCAGGGGTGATTTCATAGTGACCAATCAACCTAACACGCATGTTTTTTCGGAGAGTGGGAGGAACCCGGAGAAAGAATGTATCCTACTGATGCCCAAAGGGGATTTGGATACATTTCTTTGCTCTCAAAAAGTGTCTTCTCTATGTGAAAAAAGACATGTTAAGTAAAGTGCCTCAATGATAGAATGGTGTTACAGTATTTATGACAAGCAGAACAGGGATCTGTATGTCAGGTTTTGCTGGACAGATTTGCCTTACTATGGTTTGCATATGATGCTGACCATGTGCCAGCAATTTTATTATTTTATTTATTTACTTTTCATATTTTATGTTACATCCTAAATGTCTGTGCTTTCTGTGGCTTTTTTGTTGAATCTGGTTGAGAATATTGAGGAAAAAGGAATAGGAGTGTGAATGACGAGGAATGCAGAGACACAGAAATATAGTGGCATTTGGTGAGAACATCATTTGTATTTACAATATTCCGCATCACATCCACCTGCTAGATCAGCAAACCATCAAAAACTTACACCAGGGATTAATTGGAAACACACAGAGACAACCTTCAATAACAAACTAACACATTATGTGGAAAAGGCATCCACAGGCATTCCCGATGCCAGGCTTCCCAGGGTTGCGGTGCAGACATGCCATCCGAACCAGATGGTAGCAAGTGAGCCCGGTGGGCGCATAAAGCCGAGGTGCAGATTGAGAGGAGAGCAAACAACCGGGGACCCAGGAACCCCCACCACCCAGACGGGGCCCCAAGTAAAGGCCCAGCAGAACCAGGCCGACCCCAATGCAACCACTACTGGACAGAGCAGGCAGCCAGAGACTATTATGCACCCACAACTTGACCCCACTACCTGTCCTCACTCCCTCAATACCTCCTCCTCATTATGAGACCATCCAAGTTCTACCAGCTCCTATCCACCCTCTCTCACCATGGCTATATATCTACTCTCTCTCATCTGCTCCCCGCCAGACTAACCCTTTCGCTCTTCCAAGCTGCTTTCCCCTCATATACCTATTTCCATCCCTTGCTAGCGATAGGGCCCACGTGAGATAGCTCCCAGGCCTGCATCCCACAAACACACACTCTCGCACACACCTCCAAGTGCCTCGTCTCACCCCACAGCAGGCCTACTTGCCCCCGCACACCCTGGACCTGCCCACTCCAGGCAATGGAGCCCCCATTGTTCCAAAGGGAACACTGGTGGGGGAAGACCGGCTGCCATTCCCAATTCAACCTGTGTAATTGGTGCATATATGTGGTGCAGACAAAATGAGGGGACTCTTATGGGTGCTGGGCCTTGCCGCTGCTGAGTGACATTTGTTCCCCATCCTTGGGCCCCATCGGTGTGTTTGGTTGTGGGAAAACTTGTGATGTTTCGACTTTAACAATTCATTTAGACTCAACTATTCAATGTGAGTTTTACTAGTTCTGCAGGGATTTTATTACTGCGTCTGTAATGCAGTTTTTCAGGAATGTCCTTTACCTTCAATGACACTCTGTAAGGGAAAATGCATGCTGCACAACATTATGAAAATGTTACATTTAAAAGTTCAGATATTTTACAGAAGCGCATTTCTGACCACATCAGTCTGGATTTTTTTAAGAATTGTGGCCTGAGCCCTAGATATTCCATAATTTAAAAATGGCCCATAAATATCAAACAAACACAGTAGCATTCAACTGAGTGCTGTCCTCTATCCTCATAGGACGGAGCAGCTCAACAAAGCAGAAACAACATAATTACTGCCTAGTTTAGCTTCATTACAGTCAGCACTCGCTTGTATCTCCCACCACCTACATACTCACCATACTCTGCCTAATTATCTTCTCCGCATCACGTAGGGAAGGCTTATTGATTTAAACAACATCATTTGGAAGTGCTTGTTGTGGGTAATGCAATTATTGAGCAACACTAAATCCTGCAGACTATAGCCCAGTGTGATGTTAAAGACAAAAGGGAGTGCCCCACTTTTTGTATAGACCTTATTACTGGTTGTTTCATCACTTCAAGACTGTAAATGTCATAATCTTTGTGCAGTTTTAATTGATTTATCGACAAAGAGTCAGTCCACTATCCATAAGCTCCCTACGATTTTCAACCTTACATATTGTACACTCGGGTCAAAATGTGTGGGAGCAGAGATGCATAATCTCACCTCCATCATATGGATACACAGTGAGAAATATGAGCAAGAAGCTACACGTTGATTATGTGAAGAGGATAAAAGAGCTTGTCTAATTGGCTGTATTCCTTTCACACACTATACACGGTGAGGAGAATTGTACAGGGAAGCGTGAAATCCCTTTTCACTATTAGAGATGTGCTACATCTTAAGTAACGCCGCACACGAGTTTAATACTGTATATCTAGGAATCCATTTTTAGTTACCATATGAGAGTAGAGCGCTACTATATTTGGACAGAACTACATTCCTCAAACAAAGCATCACCACACTGATCAGAGGAATTTTTTTTCACCTAAAAATTCAACAAACAAAATCACAGCAAGGACCAAAACTCTGATACATTACTTTTGACAATTAACTGATCACAAAGGCTGACTACCTTTGGCTGATGAGTTAAAAAAAACTCCTCTATTTGAATTCCTCACCAATGATGTCACCGCTGCAACTTAACGAACAAAACATTAAAAAGTTCTGGTTTGAAATAGAATACATAAAAACAACAGCTGTTAAAATGCAATGATCTTTATCATACAAATGTATGCCAATGCAAATGTTAATAAACGACAACAAATAATGTTTCAGAAAATCCAAAGAAGGATGCAAGATTGGATGTCGATTCCACGTCGCACATACACGCATCTTATTACAGAAACAGGAAATGGACATTTGAGAGCGATATAAATATGCAAATAGTGGTTTTTACACAACCTAGCATTAGAAATACATGCCTGGGGCGAGGGAACTGTTATACTTTGTAGTTGGACACAGATGTGCCTACACAACCTCATACAAAGTGTATGTGACTTTAACTCATTTATTAAAATTTACTCGGTATTTTAACATAGATGTTTAATTATTTAGGAACATCCCACAAACACAGACATATTAAACTTGTTCAAATCAGAAAAAATAATGAAAAAAAGAATCAAACACTATTCTGTTTTTTGCCTTGTTCCATGACAGCCTGTATTTGCCATATGTTTCCAGGACATACTGTAGATCCTGAGTCTCTTTTGTAAGCTGTGATGTAAAAGACCACAGATTAACTTTGGCTATTTAGAAAAACCCCTGAACAGGGGAGTTCAAAACAAGGTCTCCCAGAGGGAATCTATAAAATGAGAAAAAGAATCAACGTCAAAGCAGATTGATGCAACATAGTCAGAAAATTCTATTAGAAATGTGGCCTTTGAGAGCCTGAAACTCAGACTGGATTCTAAAAAAGGCTAAAGTTAGCAATACTACTGACGTATCAGTGTTTTGAAAAATGCCATCTTTAAAGAGTTTACTGTGTGGTGTTCAGGAAAAGATTTACAATGACTGTCATAAAGGCGAACGTGTCGATACCAGGATTGTAGTATTTGAAGATGACCATAAATCCTTACTGGTAGCATCAAGACGCAGGTTTTAATTTTTGACCCTCATGTAAGAAACAAAGATTTACAGTAGTTTGACTTGGCTATCCTTGTTCAATGACACTTTGATGTGCATTTGTGTACAAGTCTGTGTTTGAGAGTTATTGACCCTTTCTGAGGCACTTTGAGAGAATGTATTATCCTCTGTTGTGTTCGTAAAAACAGATGTTTTCCACATATTCACACATGCACATTAAGTTTGAATAGGTATTGAAGCAAAGGTATGAAATTCTAGCAAACATTTAAAAAAAAAGGCTCAATTGCCTTTCATCTTTAGATCCTCTCTGGGGTCTACCATTCTCGCCATGCTGATGACATCTCCCCAATTTTTCAGATTTTTTACCTGATATTTTCAGGTTTAGTGCACTGATATATTTTTTTACCCCCATTTTTTTATAGCCAACATCTACATGTGTCTGACTCATTTATGTTAAACTGATGCATGTTGTTAGAGTTTCTAATGACTCATTGCTCTGAAAAGTCCAGAAGAGAAAGGAAAAAAAAAGCTTTCAATATTTTTAACAGCATCAAATAGGATTCGACATTTTCCCCTGCAGCACCTCGTCTTACACCAGCTACTATGTACATCAGAAAACTGCACACAAACCCTGAATAAGTAAATGAATTGGACAGAATATTTTTAGTCAAAGGAAGAAAAACAGAAAGAGTGACAAAAACAGGTTTACAGCAAGAATCCAAAAGAGAAGACGTTACGTTGATAAGAGAGATTTCATTAGAACCAAGATGGGTGATACACACAGTTTAAAAGTTGAATGGAGTTTTCTTTTTTTATTTCACTTATTTCTTCACTTTTTTTTTTACATACTCTTTTGATCCCTCACCAGGAAAATTTGTGTGCTACTACACCACTGCAGGCTGCTACTACGGCACCAATGGTGGGAGAAACAGGGGTTTGGTGTCCTCTCCAAGGATCCTAGATGTGAACTCAGTGGGAATTGAACTTGTGAACCTCAGGTCCATGGGCAAATGCTCTACCACTGACCCATCGTCTCCCCTTGCTTTGTTGTTCACTTGGCTTACTAATATCTGCCACTAGTATGGTAATTTTATTTCTGATCTCTTGAAGGTGTCTTTCGAAACCAAACTTTTTTAAAGTTACTGAAACCTCCCAGTACATCACCAAAACCTGCCAAAGAATAAGTAAACTGTTCAACTGTTAAATCACTCTCTCAAATTGGAAATGTAATTTTGCTTATACAATTTATTTTCAACTTCTCTTTACTCTTGACTTGGTAATTGTCATCAAGGTGTGAGAGGAAGGGTTTTTTGAAAAATATAATTTTGGGAAATGTGGTTTACATCCTTTTTAAAAATGTACAGTTTACTGTAGGATTAACACCATTTCTCAAAGTCAGTGAGAGAAAAGTAGGAACAGTTCATCTTTTGACCTGTTAGGGCTTAACTCTGATTACATTTTCGTTTTCCTCAACAATTTTTTATAAAAAGTGCAAAACCAGTAGTAGGTAAGCTTCTCTCTCAAACTTATCTTTAGTAATCTCCCTAAACCCACCAGATCCCACCCTAAATTTAGAAATGAAAATGATGTGACGGATTAATCCAGCAGTGGATTACAACACATATGCTCCTCTGTAGAAAAGTGCTGGAACAATTTGTTTTTAGATAAACATACATAGTGTCCGTGTGCGATTAAGTTACCTCCCATGAAAAGGATCAAATTTTTTTTGGTGTAATTTTTTTGAGTAAATAACTTTATAGCAGCTTGTTAACTGGTACAAAACTTGTATGTGTGGAAAGTTTCCCAGTTTAGTTTGTAAGATGTAAAATGGTCTCAGATACAATAGACTTTTTTTTTACCTGGCTCTAGGCTGTGTTGTTTGCTTGCATGTTTAATTGTTTGCTTCATAACGCAGTTGCCAAAAAACCTTTTTGAGCTAATTTGTGGTAATTGGGATCATCAGCAACTTTTAAACCTCGGGCAGTTATGAGATGAAGCGTACAGTTTAAAGTTCATCTAGATGGGCTACTGAAGTAGAGAGCAGATCTTAGTTACTTGTAAATCAGTACCGTGAGCACACCTCCGGGCAGAAAACACACAGCTGACCAGAAGAAACATCGGAGCGTCAGACTGGAACAGAATGGAATTTGAAACGTTTTAGCTAAAAATGTTACCATGGTCAAGGTGTTTTTTGCAGAAACGTTTCAGATTTCGTTTTGTTCTCCAACTGCGTGGGCGGATATGCTATATTGATGCCACAGGAAACTCATCTCTACATTCGTGCTTTCTTTCAGGCCCACAGACACACAAGCTAAAATGTAGCACAATAAACACATGAGCAGAAGTATGCAAACATAATTTACTAAAAAGCAACAACTTGGTAAGTAAACCTGATGACATTCCTTGCCCAGGAGGGGTTTATGAATAAAAATGGTCTTTTCATAACAGCAAATAAAAGAAGAGCACACAAATATATCTTAAATTGTTTGAACTGAAATAATTAAAATTTTTGATAAGGACCTGTTGCACAAAGAATTTTTTTATTTCAAACTTAAATAAGTTTCTTGAGAATTCTGAATTATTGCTACAGTATTTTGGGTTTTAGCTTTTTAGCCAAAAAAAAAAAAAATAACAACGGAATAAACCTCAGAAAAAGCATGTACAGTAAATTCATAAGCATTATTATTCAGTGGCCATAACATACATAAATTACAACATTTATGTTGTTGGGATGGACAGGTCAGACCCAAATGCAACAAATTTGAGCAGGCTTGGATCCTGGGCAAGCATGGCACATCCTGGCCTGGCCTGATTAGACTTGGGGAATTCTGAGCGAGCGTGTGAGAAACAGACAAGAACAACAGATGATCTGCCAAAAGAGTAATGTGCACCAGGGCTCATATAACAGGAGATGAGACATAGGTGCAACTTTATGGAGAGGCATCGAAATAGGGCAAAAGGCAGACAAGGTGGAAGAAGGAGAAAAGGCTCGAAGAGGGACGATTGTGACTCACAGGATTTTACAACTACCTTCCTACTCATTACATGTTTGGACAAAAAAATCATAGCTTCTCCATTCATGGTGTCAAAACAATTGCATTAATTTGGCAACAATAATGACCTCGACAATATCATTCCGAAAGGAGCAAAACTTTACATTCATTTCTTGAATGAGATGACGTAAATTGGTCCACATTAAAAAAAAAAACGGCATAAAACATAACCATTTAAAATATTCTTAAATGGTTTCAACACCCCAATAAAAATATGTATTCTGCATAGCGTTTTAATTTATATATTTACAAAATAGTTTGAAAAGTACCCTGATTGATGAACCTAGTCTATTTTTTGGTTTTATCACATCTAAAAAAAGGAAAAAAAAAACCCAAATGAAAGTGCGGCTGGGTGAATCTCACAACTGCACCTCTCTGGAGGTTTTCTATCTTTGAGTGGAGTTTTACAGCCTCGGTGAAGTGACTTTTGAGATGTGTGACATTGGAAAGAACAAAAGGTGCTTCAGTGCATGTTCAACCCAGTTTGCTGATCTCTATATTGTGCTATGTTCAATCATTTTTTTCTCCCCGTGAGAAAACCTGTTCAATGTATTGAAAGTAAAATTCACATTGTCTCAGAAATTACTGGTACATGTTCATCTGAATTTTTCTCTATCATTTTTTACTACACTTTCTTGTTTTCTTTAAAAATATTCATCACAGCTTTTTTCTTCAACGACAATCATACACACACTAATATAACAATATCCTGCTGTGTGTGTACACAGGGAGAAATAAGGCTGAGGCTGCCTCATGTGTTGGGCTTCCTCTGTGTTCTGGTCCCCACCGACCCCCACTCTCCCAGCATCAGTGGGATGTCCCAGGTGTGTCTCTTCTTGGCCTTGTTCATGCTCTGCAGCTGCACAAAGGTACAGTATGACCTCTAGCCTTACAATCCTTTGCACACTGAATTTTTCCTCCACCACTACTATCTGTATTTGATGAGTTGTTGCTGACTTTCTTCTTGTTACAGAATTCCTCTGCAAACTCTCTGGAACTTGTGAAGGAAAGGTGGAGCAGTTACCGGAACCAGTGCCTGGATCACATTGATGCCACACCACCTGCAACAGGTGAGTATTTATTTTGTCTTTTTGTTTCTGGTTTTAGTTATAAAATAAAGAAATTAAACTTTTGAGGATCTGCTTTCTTACAGGGTTGGTGTGTAACAGGACCTTTGATTTGTATGCCTGCTGGCCTGATGGACCTAGAGGGACCACTGTCAATGTGTCATGTCCCTGGTTCCTGCCTTGGCACCACAAAGGTCTGTATGAATGGTATTTTTTTTTTCTTAATTTATTTAGTTAAACAAATAATCCAGAATTTAAAGTAAGGAATAATTTCAATTAGTTTTATCACACAGTGCAACATTCAGTTTTTTTTTTTTTTTTTTTTTTTAGTCCCTTCTTGCTGCTTTTGCTCAATCTTTAAAGTGAAGCTTTCTTATAAAAATTGTGTCTTTTCTTTGTAATTTTTTATTTATTTTTTTAGGCAAAAGTCCAACTTGTAAATGTAGAGTTTGTTGATGTACATATACCGTCATTAAGAACTTTTTCTAACTAACTAGAATTTGCTGAGAAGTTTTCTTTTACTCATCAGAACCTTTCAGTATTTTTTGTCACAAAACTTTGAGGTCAGACTCATGCTCAATGTGATATTAGAAGGAAAAAAAGCATGTCGACAGCAAATATGTTCATGTCCTTGCTATTCTTTGGAAGGAAACCAGGGTTTTGTAAAGTGGGTGAGTGTTAGTTCACGTAGTCTGCTGCAGTTTTAAATCCGACTGAAGGTCAAACATTTGGTAATGAAAGACAAAATGTTTCACTTTGTCTTCGCTCTGAAGTGGTTTTCAGATTTTAAAACATTTGGTTTTTAAACTCTTAAAGCATAATTTTTTTTATAAAAAAATAAATAAATGAATGATAAACAGTGACCCGTAAAGTCAGTGTTTCAGATAAAAAGTCTTGAAAAAAGTTGGAAAAATGTGTGCTTAAGTTTAAATTTTCATCCCCTTGATTTTGCATATTGAATAGAAAACCCCATAAATGCAAACCTTAGTCTTCACACAAAATTATTAACACCACTGAAAAAATAGTGTCCACAAGAAAAGGGAAGAAAACTTAAGTAATTTAAAGATGTAAGTACACAAATTTATCTAACTAAATATTTGACACAGTAAAATGTCTCAATATGATGTTGCAAAACAAGTACTTGCCATTTAGAAACCTGGAAAAGACTTAGCAACGTGTTATTTTATCGACAAGCAAATATAATTCATGGATGACAACAACAAACAACAACAATTTATATTGTGAAAGGATATCATCATGCAAGCAAATATATCAAATATGATGTCAAATAGGATGCTGCATTGGTCTGTTGTGGTAAAGAAAGAGCTGAGCCGAAAAGCAAAGCTCTCGATTTACATGTTGATTTAAGTTTCCTCCCTCACCAATGGTCACCAGCTGAAGGTGGTGACCGAGAGAATGTGATCGCAGACACAAGCGGCCGAAATGAGCTTCCTCCCCAAGGTGGCTGGGCTCTCACTCAGAGATCGGGTGAGGAGCTCGGCCATCCGGGAGGAGCTTGATGTCGAGCCGCTCCTCCTCCAGGTCAAGAAAAGCCAGATGGGGTGGTTCAGGATGCCCCCCGAGCACCTCCCTGGAGAGGTGCACATCCCACTGGAAGGAGACCAAGAGGCATACCCCGGCCCCGCTGGACAGACTATGTCTCACAGCTGGCTGGGGAATGACTTAGGATCATTCCGGGTAAGCTGGAGGATGCAGCTGAGGTGAGAGAAGCCTGGGCTTCCCACCTGAGGCTGTTGCCCCTGCGACCCAGCCCCGAATAAGCGGAAGACGATGGAACGGAACAATGTCAAAAAGGAATTTGTGTGTGTTTTGTGTGCATCAAACCAAAAGAAACCTGAAATAATTTATTTCAACAATGTAGCAATTAAATTTTCTTTGCTCTTTTACTTTGTAAATAAAGAAATGAATCAATTACTGCAAAATAAATGTTGTGTGTCTTGGAGCAGTGTATCATCTCTGCTGTGTTATAAACATGGGATTTGAAGCTTTGAACAGATTTGAAGACGAGCTTCTAGCTATTATCTACTGTTGGTTTGCAGCTTGATGGAAGTTTTTATCTGGAAAAAGCCCTGATGTTTGGACTTGTTTGTGAATTGAATTTTGCTCTCTGAATATGTTGCATATCGTATAGCTTTCATGTCTACCTGAGTATTTGAAAGCCACCAGGCTGGGTGGGTGTTAGACTCTGAAGTTGTGTAATATGGTGCAACTCTAGGTGTAAACTTAAAAAATCAGAATAAAACCATCATTCCTTCCTTTTTATGTCTTCAAACCTAGATATTTTTTGATGTCATCAAAGAAATTTTTCTTACTCAGAGAATATGGTTTGGTGTTGTGTACTTTCCACCTTGATATGAGTGTTAATCTGTGTGTGAACAGTCCAGCGGGGTCTGGTCTACAGAGTGTGCAGTGAAGATGGTAGATGGGGACCAAAGAACACCAGTGAGTGTGAGGATGACCCCGGTGAGGTAAGTTTAAATATTACAAACAAAACAAATATTACAAACTGTTCTGTAACTATTTTCACAATCAAAGCTGCTCATGGGTGGCAGATGGTTAGAAATAAACTCTGCAATTTCAAACTTTGCCCCAATCAGATATGACAGAATGGGGAAATTTTCCCATCTGTTCAGATATTCGTTTTGTTTTTTTGTGCATATTTTGTCCCAAATCTAATTTAAAATGTGTGTTTTTGTGTCTTGAGTGTGGTGTACATGGAAGTGATTGCTTCTGTCTCTTTGTTGGCTTTGCAGCAGCAGTATGGTCGCATCCTCGATCAGCTACAAATCATGTACACAGTGGGCTATTCCCTCTCACTGGGAGCTCTCCTGCTGGCCCTGGGAATCCTCATCAGCTTCAGGTACAGCATACATATCACAATGAACAAACCAGTTCCAGAAAGATAAAAATAATGTGGTTTGGTTGGAGAAAGAAACAAATAGAGAAAAATAAAGTTAAAAGCTGTAATGATAAAATAGTACTTTCTTTTTTTTTCTATTTCTTGTTGTAAACACAAGAATGTGAAAACAAGCAAGCAAAGATTAAATAGGTAGGAAGAAAATGTGGGAAAAAAGTAACACAAAAACCAGATAGACGTACAAGCCCGGAAGCGAGAGCTTCATTGAAATCTCGGTATGAATATTCTGAAAATGGCACAATCAGGATTGAAAGGAGTCACAACTTTTAAAGGTAAAAATAAGAGTTTCAAACTCCTCCCTGCATGTTCTGTATATTTCTGCACTTTCACACAAATGTTCGAAAATCTTTCTTCATTGAGCCGACATAAACCATAAACCGTTGGATGTGTCCATTTGGAATCAGGGAAACAGTCCTGTCTGTGTGACAGTAGCAAAACACTTTAAAACTATTTCCTTTCTCTTCATTAGGAAGCTCCACTGTATGAGAAACAACATCCATATGAACCTGTTTGCTTCATTCATCCTGAGAGCTATTTCCATTCTGGTTAAAGACGCCCTTTT
This sequence comes from Neostethus bicornis, assembly GCA_902685375.1. Lineage (NCBI taxonomy): Eukaryota > Metazoa > Chordata > Actinopteri > Atheriniformes > Phallostethidae > Neostethus > Neostethus bicornis. The sequence goes on along the minus strand of LR738542.1, from coordinate 21,359,580 downwards.
GACTCTGACTCGGGATGCAAAGCGCAGTGATGACACCCGGACACAAGCTTGGGTAAACATCCCAGTAAGAAATGCACACCACGTTACACATCTATAATATTTTCATATCTTTATTTCAAATTTAAATGTTATACTTTAGTGATGGTTTAGTTGATGCAGCAGCGTAGGTATGACATGGCGACTGGTTCATGTGGAAAAATCTGGGAATCAAAGAACGTCAGCAATCAGTTTTGTGTTTTTAAATTGGCTCAGTGTTTTTAAGGAATAACACTATAAATTTTTCATTATTATTTTTACATACTCTATTCATACCTCACTGGGGAAATTTGTGTGCTGCACACCTACATCGCAGCAGGCTGCCACAACAGTGCCAATGGTGGGAGAAACAGGGGGTTAGGTGTCTTCTCCAAGAACCCTAGACATGAACTCAGTGGGAATCGAACCCGCAAACCTTCTGATTGAGGCAAATACTCTACCATTGAGCCACTGGCTCTCCCTGGTATGACGGGGAGAGACGCACATACATACATGACATACATCAAGGCATTTTTTAGTGACATAGTTAATAAAATTCCATTTTACACACTTTGCTACAACTGCTGCCCTGGGCAGATAAACATCTGTCTGATTCTAAACAATTCTGTTTGCAAAATGACAAAAAAGAAGTTCATAAACAGCAAATGCAGCCTCATATTTCACAGAGTTTTCACAATATCGACATTTTTTTTGTACTTTCATCCACACAAGCCAAAAAAAAAAATATCACCTATTGTTTTTTTTTTCTTTTAGTAACCATCTGTAATGGTATTTTGTTATTTATGACTCTCACATATATTCTTCACTATGCTTCTTTTTACTATGCACTTTTGGGGTTTTTTTTTCTGATGAAAAAAAGGCTGATTTGTAGGAATCCAATAGCTACGATGCTGTATGGTACTCAGAGATGAGGGGAAAATATAGAGTCTGATTTTCTGCTTTGACAACCTGCAGAACAGTAAAAGCACTAGCGATGTTCATCCATCAATAAAGTCTTCAGTCTTCTTTAGTTGTTTTTCTAAATAAGCACTTTTACAAACCGCCCAGTGTGATATTCAGAATGTGGAGGAGGCAATAAGCCTTCGGGTTGTCTGTACGCCTGTGTTTTTGTAACCCTTGTGTGAATGCAATATTTCCCAAACCAGAGAAGGGATTTTAATGAAACTGTGAACATTTACTCGACACCAGCTATTGATGAATTGATTAAGATTTTAGGCTCATACGACCAAAGGTCAAGGTAAAAAAAAAAATAGCTGATGTCACAGGATTAAAAAACTACTTAAATAACTGCCCATACCTATTTATCACCAAGATTTTAACCATTCATTACAAATACGTTTTGTGATATAGCACAGATGGCAACATTGTCTTTGACACCTTAGCGTCAAGTTACACTTGTTTTCTGATCAACTTGTTGAACCACAAAGCAAAAATGTGCTAAATAAATTTCAGTTTAATGTCAGTTTGAAGATCAGAAAATTGAATCATACCACTTTGAATTCTCCAGCTACCACCTAAAATTTTTAACCTGATATTAAAATCATCTGGCAATGATTGAGCTGGTGGGCAAATCAGTAAGAAAAAAACCTGTTGTTGCAAAGAATGCATTTGTAAAATCAAAGCCAGCCGTTTCTGTACTTGTTTCTGGTGTTGTTTTTTTTCAAGTAAAAAATTAAATGCTTTTAGCTTTATGTTTTCAAAATCAGTTTTTAATTAATTATCAATAAATATTAAAAAATATATATAATGGCGGCTTGAAATCTAAAGCTGACTAAACCAGAAATAAAACGTTTCTATAATTGTTCATGTATATACTGTACCCTAAGTGCAACTTTTCGTTCTATAATTACAGCTTGAGAGCAGATTTCTTTATTTCTGTGCACTTGCTTCTCATGTTTCTTGTGTTGTTTGTCAGGCTTTGACATGGTGTCGAGGTGCGGTGGTGATGATGCAGTACAGCATAATGGCCAACAACTATTGGCTACTGGTGGAAGGCATCTACCTACACAGTCTACTGGTCATCACTGCTTTTCATGAGAAAAAATATTTCTACATTTATCTTGCCATTGGCTGGGGTAAGAACTCAATCTGTTTTACAAATACTCATGATTCATTTCCTCAGAAATGTATACTGGCTTGTACTGTATTTTCAAATGAAGAAAATTAGTCATTCAATCCTGACTGTTTTTTTTTCTGTGGGTTTTTTTATTTCAGGGGTGCCACAGCTAATCAGTTTCCTTCATCTAATCCCATCTTCTGCATCTTTTAAATCATGTCCTCTTTTACTACGTCTATGAGCATTATCTTTGGTGTTCCTTCAGGGTTCCAGTTGAGAGGTTCAAAACTTAGCAAATCCCTTTGCCAAAAAAATTCTTCATCCTTGACAATGTTTGAAACTATCCCATCTGAGGAGAGATTGTGCCTTTATTCTTTATCTTTCTACACTGCATGTGTTCTACCAATACACTAAAAAATAAAGGAATACATTTTTAAATCTGCTAAAATAAAGTTGTAATTGGTAGAACTTTTAGAATGCTTAAAACATTTTTACTTGAAATAGAAAGAATTTTTGAAAATATGTATTTTTAGTCTGTTTGTACAGAAATAGTCACATAAACAGATGCATAAAAAAATCCTTATTTCTCAACTTAATTTAGATATCAGAATAAAATCATGACGATGCCACAGGGAGTGAGTCTAAGATGTGGAGCAGGCCATGTCTATTCATGCAACAATGAGTCAGCGTGTGAAATCACATTTTTATGTGGAGAAAAGTGTACTTTTGATGCCAACAGGTATTCCTTGATGGCACTGCGGAGTTTTAAAGCACAGCAATATCTGACCTTTAAAACAGACAAAACCACACACACACACAAAAAAAAACAACTCTAGGGTAGATGTACTTTTCTTTCTAACCAGTGCTGCTTTTCATCCGTTGGGAGAAGTGAGAGTGTATGCAAGTGGATCCCACTGCTTAGAGCCAATTCACTGCATGCTGTTTGTTTTTCAGAGCACTCAACTTTATTGTGGTAATGCTTGAAGGACTTTGTGTTGAAAACCTAAAAACTTCCCTAAAAAACACAAATGTCACAACAGTTTTTTCAGTAGTCATAGATGTCTGCCGCGGTGACCTGAAAACAAACAGAATAAAAATACTTCTTTGCAGACACTCCCTCTTTGTATTGTATTTCCTTTGATGAACAACTAATCAAACAAAATGATTCAATCTGTTTTTATATTCATTTACTTTTTAAAAATCTGCAAAAGACTGATGCAAAAATTAAAATATAGTTATACTTTATCTGAGAAAATTTATTCAAATTTTAGCATTTCTGACATTATGTAAAATATTTCCAACATGACTGCCAAGCTTTCAGTTAGACTGGGACTGTCTGATGAGATGACGCCAGCGCAGGCATTGAAACTCTAACCCTACAATCAACTTAACAGGAGTCCAGATTGTATTTGATGAAAACATTTCTATTCAACAGGTTAGACAGTGTGTAAAATGATTTTATGTTGCTATTCACGTATTTTAACTGTGCCGCATTAATATGCGATGCATGCTTTCTCTCACGAGTCTATGCTACATTACGGCTGTCCCTGGGGCTTTTTTTCAACATGCATTTTTTATATGTAAAAATATGCATACTTTTTTATTACTGCAAAAACAGCAAGATGTAGGCAAGGCAAGGCAAGTTTATTTGTATAGCACAATTCATACAAAATGTAATTCAAAGTGCTTCACAAGAAAGAAAAGAAAAAGAATGCATTAAAATCACAAAACATAGAATCAAAAAGTTAAAAAAATTAAATAAATAAAATCATTAAAACAGATTAAAAATTGAGCAATTAATAAAAAGCACAGTTAAACAGAACTGTTTTCAGCCTAGATTTAAACATTGTCACAGTAGAGGCCTGTCTCACGGCCTCAGGAAGTTTGTTCCAGACTTTTGCAGCATAAAATTGAAATGCAGCTTCTCCATGTTTAGTCCTGACTCTAGGCACCAGCAGGAGGCCAGTCCCGGAGGTCCTCAGAGTTCTAGATGGTTCATAAGGTACTAACATATCACAGATGTACTTTGGTGCTAGACCATGGAGAGACTTAAACACAAGCAGAGCAGCTTTAAAGTCTATTCTCTGAGCCACAGGAAGCCAGTGCAGAGACTTTAGCACAGGACTAATGTGATCGTATTTTCTAGTTCTTGTTAGGACTCGAGCCGCAGCATTTTGAATAAACTGCAGCTGTTTTAAAGCCTTTTTGTTCAGACCAGTGAGTAGACCGTTGCGATAATCAAACCTGCTGGAAACAAATGCATGGATAAGAACCTCTAAGTCTGTTTTAGAAACCAAACCTCTGATTTTGGCGATGTTTTTCAGGTGGTAAAAGGCTGCTGATGTAATTGATTTGATGTGACTGTTGAAGTTAAAGTCTGAGTCCATTATTACTCCCAGATTTCTAACTTGATTTGTCGGTTCCAGAGAGAGAGATTGAAGGTAACTGATGACACTTTCTCTTTGTTTCTGTGGGCCAAAGACAATGATTTCAGTTTTGTCTGAGTTTAGCTGGAGAAAGTTGTTTTGCATCCAGACTCTGATTTGCTGAACACAGCGACAGAGTGAATCCACAGGTCCAAGTTCACCTGCTGTCAGTGACACATAAATCTGAGTATCATCTGCGTAATTGTGATAGGACACGTTATTACTGGCTATCAATTGCCCTAACGGCAGCATGTAGAGGTTAAACAGCAGGGGTCCAAGAATTGACGCCTGGGGAACCCCACAGGTCAAAGGCATGTGATCTGACACACAATTTCCAATTTCTACAAAATACTTGCGTCCTTCTAAATAAGATTTAAACCAACTAAGCGCAGTACCAGAAACACCAACCCAGTTCTCTAGCCTCTGTAGAAGGATCCCATGATCCACAGTGTCAAACGCAGCACTCAGGTCCAACAGGATTAAAACAGAGACTTTGCCAGCGTCAGTGTTCATACGGATGTCATTTGTTACCTTGATCAGAGCTGTCTCTGTACTGTGATGAGGTCTAAAACCTGACTGGAAGACATAAAATGAGTTGTTCACTAAAATAAATTTTGTCAGTTGTTGGTAAACAACTTTCTCAAGAATTTTTCCTGTAAACAGTAAGTTTGAAATAGGCCGATAGTTTTTAAGTACTGTAGCATCAAGACTACTCTTCTTTAAGAGTGGCTTGATGACCGCAGTTTTAAAGGCACTTCCCAAGTTTTAAAGGCACTTGGGAAGGTTCCGGTTTGAAGTGACACATCCTCAATGTAAAGAAAAAGAAATAAAACAAAATATATTGAGAAAAAATGATAAAAATTTTATCTGTTGCTCGTGTCCATAATTACAGTTTTATTGTTTGAGATTCAATGTTTGATTCAAAGAAAATATCCAAGAAGAAACATTGAGGGGAAATCCTCATCCGAAGTTTATTTTTGATATTCTGATCTTCTTGATTTAGTTATGACTTATGTTTATTGTGTTACATCTATGCTTATGATGTCTTTTTGAAATTGAATTGAAACTAACTTACACTGCGTCTGACATCTCGCTCTTATCAGACTCACTGGGATAAGTAGGAAAAGCTTCATCTTCATTGTATGTTAAAGTTTGAAATGCGTGGGGCATTTTCAATGTTCATTTTTATAAAAAAGGAGGGTATTTTTTCAGCCTGGTTATTGATTCAAAATTTTTCAGGGTGGCTATACACCCGCAACTGAAATACAGCTCTGGTCAATTAATCCATCAGCTGCACATTGCTAATTTGACCTTTTTATTATTCTCAGGTGCTCCGTTGATATTTGTGCTGCCGTGGATCACAGTAAAATATCTGTATGAGAATGTAGAGTAAGTTCTGACTGCATAAAAATATCGTTTAAAGATGGTTTTATTGTTATTTTTGACAAATAAATTATTTATGCTGGTTATTGTTTGATTTCAGACCAATAACTATATTTTATTGTTTGTCTAGTTGCTGGGAAATGAACATAAACATGGGGTACTGGTGGATTATTCGTTGTCCCATACTGTTTGCTTACCTGGTAAGTATGTTTGTCTTTGGTTTTTTGGCTTCTATTGAAAGGTAAATAATTGCAAAGAACGGTCATATACATACATTTATATAAATGTGTTATACAATATATGTTCCATGGGGTCGAGTTGATGGGGTAGCAGCTGTAGCAAGGAAGCCTCCAATGGGTATTGGGTCTACCTCTCGGTCTTTTCATGGTGGGTAGTGGTGCCCTTATGGGTGGTACACCTGACCCATTAGGGATCCGGTGAGCACCCTCGCCACATGCCCAAACCACTTGTATTCAGCTCCTCACAATCTGGGGGAGCAACAACTCTACTCCAAGCTCCTCCCAGGCAGCAGAGCTGCTCTGAGCGAGTGCTTAGGCACCCAACAGAGAAAGTTCATTATACACATGTAAATAAATTGAACCGTATAAATTTTTTATTCCTGCTATTTATCTCCCAGCTGGCATTGAAAATTTAGCTGTTTCTGATATGCAACGTCTGGAGCACTGAATAAAAATAGAATAAAAAGAAACCCATCTTAAGCTAATTGGCTCTTTATCATTTTAAACATCTTTGAACATTGTAAACAATAAAGATGTTTGCAGAAAAAAATCTGCTTTAATATTTTTTATATTAAAGCAAAATACCTCAAATCATTTGGATCAATTGAGTCTATTCACATGCACAAGTGTTATAGTTCAATTTGTGTTTAAGAATGTCGAAACGCATAACCACACTGACATTGTTGAGGAATTCCTGTTAGCTGTTTCCTACCTCTTATCGCCATAGAGAAAAATAACATATTGAATGGCTCTACTTAAAATTGCAACTGATATGACTTCATGCATTCCCCTAAGTGCTCACGCACATATAGTATTCAGAAATATCTTGACATTTTCTTTGTGTTCTTATTCAACAGCTGAGCTCTGTGCGCACGTGCATGCAAAAAGCTTTAACATAATGTGCTCTCCAACTTCCTTCCTACAACAGTTTTGAAGCTTCACTATTTTTCACACCCTTTGTTCACATCAAAGGAAATAGAACTTATTTCTGAGCACTTCTGCCTACAAGTTTTCAGAAATGCATCTTTCATTATACCACACACACCGTATCAAAACACGGAGCTTCAATAGATGGAGTGTGGCTGTAATAAAAATTTTCTGTCATCAGAGAGTCCTGCAGTAGATCAGCCAATATACCTGTGATGTATGCTAGAGCACTTGAAGAAGCTTACAAGAATACACATCTATCCACATTACTATGTTTTAAGATTCAATACCCATCCACATGTTTAATCACAAACTCTTGAATTACAGCCTATGTAGAGTCACCATCATAACACGCTGGAAGGGTTTGACTACCTCCACGGGGCCATTGGCTTTTGGTACCGTCCCTTATAGCAAATTGGTTTCAGTGGAGGGTCGGAATAAGTGCAAATCAAGCTAATGCATTTTAATGAAGTGACACCAAAGTCTTTGAATCAATTCACTATGAAGAGATGATGTTTAACAGCCTTGTTATGCAGTTGGACAGCCATAATTCCAAAACTGTGTGTTATAAAAATCAGAATCGTAAAAAAATTGAAAGCATCATTTTTAGTTTGGGAGTTTACTTACTGCAACAAACAAAATGACAAACTTGACAATTAAATTTATTATTACTATTTGAACCTTTGAAATCTTTCCGTTTTTTTTTTTTTTTTTCAGATTAATTTCTTCATCTTCATTCGAATAATTAAAATTTTAATGTCTAAACTCAGAGCCCACCAAATGAGATACACAGACTACAAATTCAGGTAAGATGCATAATTTATATTTTAAGAACCTAGTTAATGACAAAAAGATTTGTTCTTAAAGCAGATGAGTTGACACAAATGAGAGTAGTGAATAAGAGCAAAGTTAATGTCGCTAATTTTAACGTTAGAACATTTAAAACTTTAGAAATGAACATTCAACATACATTTAAAAAAAAAAAGAATTAAACAAAAATGTAAAAATTCTCAGAGGTGCTCTTGTGTTTGAATTCTTTCTTTTTAGATTGGCAAAGTCCACCCTGACCCTCATCCCCCTGCTTGGAATACATGCCATCCTCTTCACGTTTGTCATAGATGAGTCTGTCCCTAAAGGCTCCGTGCTGCGCCTTATCCGCCTCTACTGTGACCTTATTTTTACCTCTTTTCAGGTCAGAGAGCAACAGTAAAGACAGACTTTGTTCACATTTTTTTTTAGAAAAGGTGACATAAGTGCTTCTCTTTCTTTTTCATATGCTTTGTCTCAGTTGATTCCTTTACACAATTATTATCCATTTTGTTAAGGTTATGTTTTAAATGTGCATTTGGAAACTAAAAAGAAGTCCACAAACTTTTAAAACATACAGTATGACTTACTTTTACTAGTCATTTAATTGTAGGCGTCTCCTCGACATGACCTGTGAGGGGACAAAACAACTTCTAAAAAAAAAAATAAATAAAAAAATAAAAATGAATTACTCTGTTCATCCCTCACCAGGGAAATTTGTGTGCTACACTCTTTACACTGCAGCAGGCTGCCCTTTGACGGCGCCAATGGTGGTAGAAGCTGGGGTTAGGTGTCTAAAAGTGACGTAAATTAAATTTTACAAATTTAGATTAATATTCATTTAGTATGTGTGTGTTTTTTTTCTAGTTTAACTAATTTAACTGGTCACATTAAAAGTTAACATAAAATACTTGTTTGAGTACAATGTGGTCATGAGGAGAGGTATAGGGTTGTGCCTTTATTGCTAAATGTTTTAATGAGCATACCGGCTTGTACATAGTTGAGTGAGGCTCAGACTGGGAGATGTCTGCGTGATCACATTTAGAATTAATGTAGCACTCATTCTGAGCATTACACCTATGGTTATCACATACATAGACAGATTATTATCTCATTGAAAGCCCATTAAAGCAGGGGCAATGCATGGAAATGAAGAAAGGACATGACAGAATGATCAGTTAATTTAGTCCATGTAAAGTATTAGTAGAAAGCTTTATAGGACACAGAGGTGAAAATGGCCTCAAAGTGGTGGAAGGAAAACCACCAATCACCTGCTTTCCAAATGCTACTTTGGTAATATGACTTCTGGAAAGGCATCACTTCTCACATAGATCAAATAAACTGACTTGTCTTAGATTGTTTTTGGATTTAAGAACAATTTGTCTTCCATTGTCTTTAATATTTCCCAGTGCAATCTTTTCTGCTTTATGTTGACCTTAGTGTCACAGAAACACAAGCAACCATATGAAACAATGAACATATTGGTTGTTTTAGCATTTTGCTATTTTGGGGCATTCAAATTAAAATTAGTATAAGTCTGACCCTTTGAAAGATCTAATTTGAGACATTTTGGGCATCCATTGTTGCAAAAAAAAAAAAAAAAAATCAGTCCAAACACTTTGAAAAACACTAATCATGCTCTCCAGAAAATTTTTGGAAAAAGGTGAAAGAACAATGGGCATAAAAATGTTTAATGAAAAGATAGATATCTTTGTATATCTATGTATATAGATAGATAGATAAAATTTTATTAATCTCCCGCAGGAGAAATTCAGGTGTCCAGCAGCAACAGAAATCACACAAGCTGTACATACAAAATAAAAACAACATACATACATAATAAAATAGGACTCAGTTCCTTCCAGAAACATCTGACTGATTAAATTGCCTGAGGGCTGCAGGGATGAACGACCTCCAAAAGCGCTCAGTCCTGCAGCGCAGTGAGAGGAACCTCTTACTTTGGGTTGTCTTCTGGGTTGTTATCACAGCATGTAGAGGGTTAATGCAAGATATCATTAAAGCCCTCACCCTCCCCTCCAAAACAGCTCCCACAGAGTCCGAATTTCTCCCCACCACAGATGCACATTTCCTTATCAGTCTGTCCAGCCCATTGCTGTCCCTTGCGGTCAAGCTGCCTTTCCAGCAGACGACTGCGGAAAAAAAAAAAAAAACTGCAGTTGCCAGTTAATGATATTTGGCTTTGTTCTTATTTTAAATAGGCATGGATTAGGTGTGTAGCAGCAGAAAAAGGTTTTTCACTAGGATTTCTTTTGCTACTTAAGTAAGTGGTTCTTATATACACTGCACTTTTTGCTGATAAAAATCACAAAGTGCGTCCGCAGTGAAACAAATTGAAAATTGATAAATAAGGACAATCAAAGCAAGAAATAAAGTAAGATAAAACAAGAAAAAAATACTCTGGTTTCTTATTAACCTCTAAAAATATGCATGTTAGGATGATTGGCCACTGTGAAATTGTCCTTGGCTGTGTGTGTATGAATGGCCCTGCCACAGACTGATGACCTGTTTGGAGTTTCTCCCTCCTCTCGCCTGTAATCAGTCAGGAGAGGCTCCAGCATCCCCGCAACTGTGATTGAGATAAGGGGTTCAGAAGATGAATGAATGAAAAAGAAAGAAACCTTATCAACCAAAGACTTTCTTAAACAACTATGTCTTCAGCTGGACCTTAAAAGAGCCAACAGAGTCGGCCACACAAAGACATAAAGGCAAAGTATTCCAGAGCTTTCAGCCCATAGCTTGAAAGCACAGATCCCACCAAGTTTTAGATTTTGTTTTCTTCTTCAGCAGTTTCTGACTGGTTAAGTGATTGCGGCCTGAAACAATATTAAACTCTTTATTTTGAGACATTACACAGGTATTGGACCGAATCATGTGGTCCTTGTCCACAGATTTGATTCACTTAGTCATTCAGGAATTGTTCAAATTGACCTAAAATGAGTTTCCAACTTGAATTCAATTAGTGTGTGTCAAATCTTTAGAGCAATGTCAATAAATAGGAAAAATAAAGCAAGAAAGCAATTCATTCTTTTTCTTAGTTGATAAAAAAAAAAACTCTTTCATTCTCCTGTTGATTTTTTTCCTCAGTTTTGACTGGCTTGTGTAAAATTTAAATATCAGGTTTTCTTTTCAAAAGCCTGTGAATATTCTTCAAGCTCCTGCCTGGTATGTAGTATTATTGTCGCTTTATTTAAGTTTTCCAGGCAAGAGCTTTTTAAATGTAATTTTTTTAGGTTAGAGAAGTTCTCTTCTGTCCAGGATTGTGTGCTACACCTATCAGTTCTAGTGGACAAGAAGATTATTTGTACCGGATTGACCTGAAATAGCCAAATATAAAGAAGATTACTTAGAAAAGTTTTCCACAATTGTTACATTTTGAACTGCTGAGGTTTTAGAAGGACTAAAAGAAATTTCTTATAGACTGAAAAAAAAAAGAAGACTATAACAAAACAGGTGTTTTCAGGCATCACCAATTTAACACATAGCTCTGGTCCTCAGGTTGGTTCACAACAATTGCCACCTGAACACACACATGGCCAAAACCTTTCACAGGTTGACAAATATGATAAACAACCCACAGGTGGCAAAGAACCAAAAACTTCCACAATAGGCAAGTGATGTATGTGTGACTTGCACAATTTAGTGTCACTGCACTGGCAATAACTTTTAGTTTCACTATGATGTTCTAAACTTTTCAGAATGAAAAAGGTTTTCCAGGATAGAAAATCACCAATGACGTAGACAAGATGTGATTTTTTTTTTTTTTTGTTTAGCTGTTCAATTTTGTTTTAGGCAAAGGTCCTATTGTCAGGTTACAGCTTCCCACATACTATATCTTATTCATCCAGTAGAGGAGGAGTGAGCCAATCCGGTCCCCAAGCACTTAATCTGAATCATGTGTGTTGGTGCAGCAAACTTCAGAACAAGAAAACACAGAGAATTATAAAGTGTTACATTTGTAACTAAGAACTTCACATGTGTACAAGTCTTTGTTATCTACCATAAGAAGGCAAAAACAGAGTGAATCACAGCTGCAAAGAGTTACATAAGCCAAATCAAAAGGTTAACTACAAATCCCTGTGTGTGGTAACTTTGCACCAAAGAGCAGCAGCATGACACATGTGTCAGAAAATAATACACTTTTTTTAACATTGTTGTTTAAATTTGATTAAAAACCTTGATAAACGCACAACTACTTATTGAAAGTTGGCTTACGTAACATTCTGGTTTAACTTGAATCTTTGTCCGTCATTTCAGGGTCTTCTGGTTGCAATCCTCTACTGTTTTGTCAACAAAGAGGTGAGATATTTCTATTTCATACAGCTCACCATTTTATTCTTGTTTTTGTTGAAGTTAATGACGCTTTCTTCTCAATGTTACAATCATCCGTTCTTTGGTATTTCAAAAACTTAATCTTCAAATTCCTTTTTAATCTTGGGTAACAGCCAAATGCACCAATATCAATGTGTTAATCTATATCCTACTGAGATGGTCTTTGGCTGCGATAGTTGATCTAATGAAGTGCTTTTCATTCCATTTATTTGGCATTACTGCTATTTGTTTCTTCTCTCTTTGTCTTTCTTTCTCAGGTTCAGTCAGAGATGCTGAAAAAATGGAAGAGGTGGAAATTGGGGAAAGATATAGATGAGGAGTACCGCCACACCTACAGCCACACCCCCCACATCAAGAGTGGCAGCGTCGCTGCTCATCAACTAGATCCCCATGACACCAACGCCAGCGAACCAAGCAGTGACTCACCTCGCCTCCACAAAACCAACAGTGGCCCAACCTGCACTGCTGTTCTCGAGAACCGCAGGCTTGTTGTGTCTTATAGCAATGGAGAGGGAAAGACCCGGTCCACCAGGAGCAAACAAGTCCTGCAGATACCCTCCAGATCACACAGAGGCAGCCATACCACGCAAGATACATATGTGGAAGAGCAAGTGCAATATTGTAGATATTCCCATGGAGGAGAGGAAACCAGCATTTGAATTCACTTAAGAGCTTAAATGACTTCGCTTTGTGCAAAAGATCATTGTTGACCATGGCAATCAACACAAACTGAGGGGAAAAAGACAAGCAAGGCCAAAACTATTTGTATCTACTACCTGCAAACTGATATTTATGGTTTAAAAACTAAAAAAAAAAATCCTTCAAAATTAAGAAATTAGGAATGTTCAAATCATTTAAAATGAAGTATTTTTTAGAGGTGTGTGCACAGTGACGAAGGACGGCCCTCACTTCATCAGACCTTCGTTGCTATTGCTGTCGTGAGACATGCTTGCGTTGTGTCCGTTTGCAGTAGTTGGCACTTATTTGTGATATTCATTCAGTGCTTTTGTGACTCAAAAATCCACAGCATCTACATTTTGTTCATGGATGTTTCATACAAAGGAACTCACAGCAAACCAAAGCCACACTGCAGCAGCCTCAGAGTATGGTGCTCCGAGCTTCAGAAAAAAAAAACCTCATAAAGTTTAAATTATTGTGGTATAAAGTGACAAGCGCCAAAGGACAAATATCTGATGATTAAATCCATTTTTCATGCTTTGTATGCCTTTTTTTATAAACCATTTACAATCATCTTTTCATCTAATTTGACAAAAATCACATTGATCATAAAATAAGAGCATAAATGTTTCTGCATTATTGCAAATATAATTTGAAATACACTTTAAAGTTATAGTTGTTTTTATTTATGGTACTTTAAATGTTCTTGATTTGACTTCAAAAAGAATCAGAGCAACAATTATAAGGTTAAAATGAGGGGAAATTATTTAAAGCTCAAGTGGTGGTGTATTCGAGTGAACGTTATAAACTATCATTGGCATTGTTGGGATCTTAGACTCTGTTCTGCAAGTTTTAGGTGTTTCTAAGATTTTTCGACTCTCAGACACATGAAGACTATTTGAGTAGGACATGATCTGAAACTTGCATGATAGACCCCCTAGAGGTAGAGAATGGGTGAACATTAAACTTGCCATCCTTTTTCTAACTGCCCACAATTTAAATGCAGCAATGTGTAAAACAAACATTTTTCTTCAGAGTACACATCATGTACTATTTCATCCTATGAGCTTTGTAAGAAAAAAAAAGCATTCCAGCTAGCCGAATAATACAAACAATTGTTCACCATTAGAATTTTTAAAGATGAAAGTAAGGCTGGGTTGAATTAGATGAAGAAAGGATCATCTTAGTCACCAAAGAATAATGCATCCAATATATCTTATGGTTAAATTGGTTTATTTATTTATGGTTCATTTTATGGTTTATCCCTTTTTTAGGAGGAGGTAATAGCTCAGAGGTAGAATGTTTGCCCTCGGACTAGGAGAAGCCAGTTCAAATCCCACTGAGCTCATGCCTCGGTGTCCTTGGGGAAGACACCTAACCCACTATTGGCGACGTCATTGGTTGACAGCTGTGGTGCACAAGAATTTCTCTATGATGGATTAATATAGAATGGTAAAAATAAAATAAAAAACATGAATCTTTGTCCTACTAAATGAATATTAAAAATCAATCACATTTATTTTTGCATAGTACACTACTTCTTAAACAAAAGTGAGTGCTAACGTACTTTATACATAGAAAAAATGGTTCAAATAATAAAGTTTAAAAGTTGATCATTATCAGACATTAGAATGGAAATGAAAATATATATTTTTTTCTTTTATTTAGAGTAGAATTGCTTTTCAAACTTGAATCAAAAAGTTTCATGGATGAACAACTTCTTGTAATTGTCAGTCTTTTCATAAAAAAGTAAGAAGATTTGTCAAAAGGTGTTTGAAACAAACACAAGAAACAGGAGACAAAAATCTTTTTTTTAAAAAAAAAAGACTTTTGTCTTATATGCATTTGTGGAGCCAATTATGTTGAGTTCTGTCAGTGAAGAACAACGATGTTTATCATGTTTTAAAAGAAAATGTCATACCTCATTTTACTGACAGGTAAGTTTGTCAAGTTGCTCAACTCAAAAAGACATTTAATTTCAAAGGAAAACATGTTTCTGTTAAGAATTTGTGCTTCAATTTTACTGGTGGGTAAATAAATTATTCTGTGTCAAACTGTCCATGACTTTTACTTTGTAATGATCTTTTTTTTACCCAGAAGTAAGAATAACTGGACTGACTGTCACGCATGTTTTTTTTTTTACCTGACTTACAGCACTGACAAATAGTTTCACTAGTGTGCTGTTGTGCAGAAGTTAATATGATTTTAGCTGCATAATTATGTATTTTCAAACCGTTGGCCATTAGTGTACAGTTTGCTCTGGTGAAAAATGCTGGTGCAAAAACCCTCCTGACCCAAATGTCCATTAGCAAATAGCAGCTAATGCAAATCACTGGACAAATCTCTGCATTTGTAAAATAGACTGCAGGACACTTTGTAGCTCAAACTGACTTGCTGTACTTATCACATTTTCACGCCATGCAGTGAACAGTTTTTGTAGGTAAAGTGTGAATCTATTACAGCAATTAAAACCAACCCAAACTAGGTATTTGGTAAAAATGTAAGTTACAATATAATTTTCACCAATTGAAAGGGAATATAAAAAATAAATAGCTTCTTTAGAAATTTATTTTATTTTTTGTGAATTACCTTTTTTTCAATTGTTCTTTTTGATTCTAAAAAGTACTTGTTTGGTGTGGAAGAAACATTTTTAAGTTTGTTTTATGGAGCTACTTTATGCTAGTTTATCACAGTTTTCTACAGCCAGACTGGTTTGTCAGGATAAAGGTAAGAAGTTAATGATTCATTCATTTTTCTTTTTCACATATTGAATCACCTTCGTGGTTAAGGATAATGCACTCTGGGGATTTTTTTTCTTTTAGTTTGCCACACACTTAAAATAAATGGTTCACAAAATTAATGAAAGCATCATGACATAAACCTTTAATCCTTTATTTATTATGTATTTATTTTCATAGCTGTTTAGATGTTGTACTCCTCAGTGAAACATCTAAACGCTAACCATCCAAATGATTGGGCAATGGGCAGAGTGGCCCAGAAAATCACAGAGGTTGTGTCAGGAAGGGCATCCGACGTAAAACTTTGCCAAATTAAAATATGCAAGACAGTTCAAGAAATACCATACCGGATCGGTCGTGGCCCGGGTTAACAACGACCGCCATCGGTGCTGTTGACCAACAGGGTGCCGGTGGAAATTGGACTACTGGTGGTCAAAGAAGAAGAGGCGGAAGACGCGTACATCGGCAGAGAGAGAAGAGAAACCTCAAGAGTCTGGGACTTAGGGTAGGAACTTTGAATGTTGGTACTATGACGGGTAAAGGTAGAGAGTTAGTTGACATGATGGAGAGAAGAAAAGTAGATATCCTGTGTGTCCAGGAGACTAGATGGAAAGGCAGCAAGGCTAGAAGTCTGGGAGCGGGGTTTAAGTTGTTCTATCACGGTGTAGATAGGAAGAGGAATGGTGTAGGAGTTATAGTGAAGGAAGAATTAGTTGGGAATGTTCTGGAGGTAAAAAGAAGGTCAGACAGGGTGATGAGCCTCAAGCTAGAAATTGAAGGGTTGGTGTTCAACGTTGTTTGTGGGTATGCACCACAAGTAGGATGTGAGGTCAAGGAGAAAGAGAAATTTTGGTCAGACCTTGATGAGGCAATCCAGAGCATCCCTAGAAGTGAGAGAGTTGTTATTGGAGCAGACTTCAATGGCCACGTTGGTGCAGGAAACAGAGATGATGAGGAGGTGATGGGCAGGTTTGGTATCCAGAACAGGAATGCAGAAGGTCAGATGGTGATCGACTTTGCGAAAAGAATGGAATTGGCTGTAGTGAATACTTATTTCAAGAAAAGGCTGGAACACAGGGTGACTTACAAGAGTGGAGGAAGGAGTACTCAGGTAGATTACATGTTGTGTAGGCGGTGTAATCTGAAGGAGATCAGTGACTGCAAAGTTGTAGCAGGAGACAGTGTAGCCAAACAGCACAGGATGGTCGTGTGTAAGATGACCATAGCAGTGAGGAAGTCTAAGAAGATGAAGGGAGTGCAGAAGACTAAATGGTGGAAACTGAAAAAGGAAGAGTGCTGCTTGAACTATATAACGGAGTTGAGACAGGCTCTTGGTGGGCAGGAGAAGCTTCCAGATGACTGGACAACTACAGCTAATGTGATCAGGGAGACAGGCAAGAGAGTACTTGGTGTGTCATCTGGAAGGAAGATAGATAGAGAGACTTGGTGGTGGAATGAGGAGGTGCAGGATTGTATCAAAAGAAAGAGGCTGGCTAAGAAGAAGTGGGACACTGAGAGGACTGAGGAGAGTAGGCAAGGGTACAGGGAGATACAGCATAAGGTTAAAGTAGAGGTGGCAAAGGCAAAACAAGCAGCCTTCGACGACTTGTATGCTAAGCTGAACAGCAAGGAGGGAGAGATGGACCTATACAGGTTGGCAAGACAGAGAGACAAAGATGGGAAGGATGTGCAGCAAGTTAGGGTGATTAAAGACAGGAATGGATGTCTCTTGACAGATGCCAGTAATGTGATGGGAAGATAGAAAGAGTACTTTGAAGAGTTGATGAATGAAGAGAATGAAAGAGAACAAAGAGTAGAAAACGTTACCAAAGTGGACCGGAAAGTGGCTAGGATCAGTAAGGTAGAAATAAAGAGGGCACTGAAGAGGATGAAGAGTGGAAAGGCTCTCGGCCCTGACGGAATCCCTATAGAAGTATGGAAGTGTTTAGGTGAGGTGGCAGTAGAGTTTCTGACTGGGCTGTTTAACAGAATATTAGAAAGTGAGAAGATGCCTGATGAATGGAGAAGAAGTGTGCTAGTTCCTGTTTTTAAGAACAAGGGAGATGTACAGAGTTGTGGTAACTACAGAGGAATTAAACTGATCAGCCATACGATGAAGTTATGGGAAAAAGTTGTCGAAGCTAGGCTAAGGTCTGAAGTAAGAATTTGTGAGCAGCAGTATGGTTTTATGCCTAAAAAGAGCACTACAGATGCAGTATTTGCCTTGAGGATGCTGATAGAGAAGTACAGAGAAGATCAGAGAGAGCTGCACTGTGTCTTTGTAGATCTTGAGAAAGCGTATGACAGGGTACCTAGAGAAGAACTATGGTATTGTATGAGGAAGTCTGGTGTTACAGAGAAGTATGTTAGAGTGGTTCAGGACATGTATGAGGGCTGTAAGACAGTGGTGAGGTGTGCTGTAGGTGAGACAGAGGAGTTCAGTGTGGCGGTGGGACTGCACCAAGGATCTGCTCTGAGTCCTTTGCTGTTTGCTATGGTGATGGATAGGCTGACAGACGAGGTCAGACAGGAATCTCCATGGACAATGATGTTTGCAGATGACATTGTGATCTGTAGTGAGAGGAGGGAAGAGGTGGAGGAAAAGCTGGAGAGGTGGAGGTTTGCACTAGAAAGAAGAGGAATGAAGATTAGTCAGAGTAAGACAGAGTACATGTGTGTGAATGAGAGGGATCCAAATGGAAAAGTGAGGTTACAGGGAGAAGAGATAAACAAGGTGGAAGATTTTAAGTACTTGGGATCAACAGTCCAGAGCAACGGAGAGTGTGGAAAAGAGGTGAAGAAGCGTGTTCAAGCAGGCTGGAACGGGTGGAGAAAAGTATCAGGTGTGATGTGTGACAGAAGAGTTTCAGCTAAAATGAAAGGAAAAGTGTACAAAACCGTGGTGAGAGCGGCCATGCTGTTTGGTCTAGAGACAGTGCCACTGAGGAAAAGACAGGAAGCAGAGATGGAGGTAGCAGAGATGAAGATGCTGAGGATCTCTCTGGGAGTGACCAGGATGGACATGATCAGAAATGAGTATATCAGAGGAACAGCACATGTTAGAGGTTTTGGAGATAAAGTCCGGGAGGCCAGACTGAGATGGTTTGGACATGTACAGAGGAGAGAGACCGAGTACATCGGCAGAAGGATGCTGGATTTGGAACCACCAGGAAAGAGGACTAGAGGAAGACCAAAGAGGAGGTTCATGGATACAGTGAAGGAAGACATGAAGATAGTTGGCGTGACCGAAGAGGATGCAGCAGATAGGGTTAGATGGAAGAAACTGACTTGCTGTGGCGACCCCTGAAGGGAAATGCCGAAAGGAGAAGAAGAAGAAGATCATGACATAAACCGTCAGTCAATCCCAAAGGATCATAAGGGTTTATTTGGCTGCACATTTTCAATACCAGAGTTATTACATTTGGCTTAAAAATAATAGGCTATAAAAATACTAAATGAACAAATAACATGCAATCTCTAAAGCAGATCAAATTTATTAGTATGAGCCTATCTAATACCATCAGACATGTGATTGGTCATCCTTAACAAGTACAGTTTTTACAGTGACGCTCACAGACATTCATAAACATTTGAGAATTTTGACTTTGGATTATTTTTAAGTAAACACAGTTATTCTGTTTTGACTGGAAATGACACAGGCTTCTCCCAGAATGTAATAAGCCAATGTCAGAGAGGTTTTATTGTGGAAAAAATATAGTATATGACTGACAAATGAAAGTGCTGATATACTTTATTAATGTCGAACTTCTTTTGGCATTTCCCTTCAGGGGTCACCCACAGCAAGTCAGTTTTTTCCATCTAACCCTATCTGCTGCATCATTTTTGGTCACACCAACGATCTTCGTGTCTTCCTTCACTGTATCCATGAACCTCCTCTTTGGTCTTTCTCTTTGCCTCTTTCCTGGTGGTTCCAAACCCAGCATTCTTATATTTCATTTAAAATACTGATTCTACAGAATGAAAGTGGAAGAATTTCTTTCTCTCCACCATCTTTTGATTCTTGTTTTAAATGAAAAAGATTGATTAATAGAACTTCATGGACTACAAATGCATTTAAAGTTGCAAGTCGTATCACTTCGATCCAAATGCAAAGAAAAGCTGAGATATATATAAATTTTTAATAGTGTCTTATTATCTCTTGCTAGAAGCCCGTCAGTTCCATTGAAAAGAAAAAAGAAAAGAAAAAAGTGGATGTAGGGGTGCAAGGAGATTAACAGAGCCTTTAAATCAAAATTTGCCAGAGGTATGATTTATCAACAGCGTTGTATGTACCGTTTAGGAGATAAATTACAATGAAGATCTTTTGTTGGTGTATTTTGAATTTTAAAGTGGGATCAACCTAAACGTACCTTACGTTCATCTCTACATATTATGCATGTTTACATTAGTTAATGTTACCCCTGAAGGGAAATGCCGAAAGAAGAACGTTAGTACAGTTTTGCTAAAACATTATTCGCCAAGTGTTCATAATTAGAATTACTTTATTGATCCCAGACTTGGAAAAGATTGCTATTCCAGCAGCAAATACAGCAATATACCAATATAATATTAAAAAAATAATAGAAAATAGGTTGGGGAAAGTGTCACTTCTAAGAAATAAACAAGGGATAAATCAAATCCATTTACAAGAACTCAAGTTTTCTGTTTTCTATTATCAATTGGCTTTGTGTAAAAAGGCTGGTGCGTTTTCTAAACTGATGAACTACGAAAAGTTCAATAAGCTAACTTTAAAGTTTCCAGATTGAAGCAACTTCACACCTGTTTGATTTTTAATACATCTGCCTATTGCATTGGTTACTCTATTTCTATGCAATATTTTTTTTTTATGAAAATTGATTCATTGTATTAGATCAACACTCACAATGTAAAAAGAAAACTTGTCAATTTTGAGGTATAGTTTGTGTACAGATTACAAATTGTGCCCATTTTGCAGTTACTGCTTAAAAATTATGAGCAGATCTTTGAGCAACGCAAGGTGTTACATGTTCTAAAAAGACACTTCAAGAAATCTCATGCTGCAACCATAAAGGGTTATGGGTTAATAAGTTCCCAAATAAAGAGCTGCACTGATATGGCAGCTTCCATCTTTAGAGATGAACGTTTCTGTTATTAAGTATCACATATTAGGCAAAACAAACTTACAGTATTAAAACAATTTTGTTGAGTAATTTACTTTTGATTTAAAATTTAACTTTTTTTTTTACCTCTTAAAGCATGCAATTTTTGACAATAATAGCTGCCTTATTTGAATAAAAACTGTGCATTTCTAAAATAATTATTGGCAAAAATTTGCTTTCATTATCCACTTGTCCACAAGGTTTGATAAATAAAGTAAAAAAATCACACAAAAAAAATGCCATTTCCTTAAAGTTCAGTTCAGGCGAAATTATTGTGGGAGCACATTTAAAGCAAAGGTCAGTTTTAAGATGGAATAAATAATTAAAGTTATCCAATTCTAACTAAATCAATATTTAAAGCTAAATCCACTTTACTCTGAATAGTTGATGGACTTTTACTTATGTGCGTTATAAAGGCTGATTTTTTTATACGACCCTACTTCCTTTGAGTTAAAATTGATGAAGTCTTATGCACGCACGACATGAACTTCCTGCTATTTTTGGATCAGGACAAACCACCTTGAGGAGCCACATGGAGCAAAGATCAATCAGTTGTGACACGTCTATTGTGAAAAACACTTGAGTCCTAAAAAAGGAATGAGTAGGAGAAGTGTAGTAGCATAAACATCAAGGAAGAAGAAAAACAATGCTCCCATTTGTACAAACACAGAGTCTGTGGGTGGGGTGTCGATATTGCATAAACCGGCAAGTACAACCAGAATAGTGATTTTAATCAAATCCGGCAAGACCAGAATTATAGTTGTCATCAAGTTTTAAACAGACATACAGACACATCAAATGTAAAGTAATCAGCTATTTTTGATTTAAAGCAGTGGGGGAGAGGAGGAGGAGAATCAAGTTTTAGTTTTCTTTTCAAACAAAACGTACAATCAAACACATGCTCACTCACATATTTTGTACTTTATGTAGTGTGCAGCGTTCAAGTTACTGCCGATACAATCTCTCCACCCTTTCATCAACATGATCACGACTCAGTGATGCTTAAAGTGGATTCCTCCTCTTGAAGTAAAATCTTCACAGACCTACAAGAAAGTACGTCTCTGACACTTTTTTCAAAAAATACATAGTGTGATACCAAAAGTAAAAGAAATTGGTTGAATTTGGCCCCCTATTTTTTTGCTTTTAAGATACTACACAATTTTGAAAAAAAAAAAAACACGTAAAAAAATTGTGAAGCAAAGCCCTTAATCAAGTCAATCTATGTTCCTACCCTCAGCTATGGTCACCAGCTGTGGGAGGCGACCGAAAGGATGAGATCACGGATACAAGCGGCCAAAATGAGCTTCCTTTGCAGGGTGGCTGGGTTCTCACTCAGAGATTGAGTGAGGAGTTCTGCCATCCGCAGGAGCTCGGTGTGGAGCTGCTCCTCCTCCAGGTCGAGAGAAGCCAGATGGGGTGGACTCGTCCCACTGAGAGGAGACCAAGAGGCAGACCCCGGACCCGCTGCGCTGGAGAGACTACGTCTCACAGCTGGCCGAGGAACGACTCGGAGCTGGAGGATGCAGCTGGGGTGAGAGAAGCCTGGGCTTTCCATCTGAGGATGTTGCCCCCGTGACCTGGCCCGGATAAGCAGAAGACGACGGAACAGAACAATTTTACAAAAAAACAAAATATTCATTTTTAATAAAATATAAAAAGAAAATGTAAATATAAAATGCATACAAATGTGCATAAATGACAAAAAAAAATGCATAATGCCTGTTGTCCAAACCTTGGAGGTGCTCCTAAAGTGGGTGGGATTTCCACGGATATGATTTTTAGCCAAAAAAAACTTTAAAAATAAATCTAAGGCACAAGTAATTGATTAATTTGTAAAACTTGATTTGTCTAGTGTGTGTGCTGGCGCAAGGTTAGTAGTCAAATTTGAAATAGTACAGTGTATAGTAAGTAAATGACAAGCACACTTTGATGTTCAGATAAAAAAAAGGTTTGTTTGGGTAAATTGGATTCTTTCATCAGGAGGAAAGAGATATGGTGCATAAATTGCAAGAAAACATAATTTCATAAACAAAAGATATTTAAAATCAAAGGAATTGTACAGATAAGCACAGATAATCCAAAAACGTGCACATTAGTTTGGTTTGCCACAGTAAAATTGCCCCTTGGAATGTGTGTATGTGTGTGTGAGAGTGGTCATTTGTCTCTGTGTGTGATTCCACAACAGACTGGCGACCTGTGTATATCCTGCCTCTCGCCTGTAATCAGATGGGATAGGCTTCGGCATCCCACGACCACAATTGGGATAACCCTTACACTAGATTACAGATTGACTGATCATTTTGCAATAAGTCAATTGAAAACAATATGGGTGTTTTTGTGCATTTGAGGACCATGGGAAGTGGTTTGACCTTTCAACCTAAAATTGCTGTGTTGAATTTAAAACATTTTAAGAGACGTTCAGTGGTTTGGTTTCTCCCTGTGAACTTTTTCAACCATCCCTGTTCTCTTCCTCTTTGAGCTCCCCGAAGAGCCACTAAACAGAAATATATCATGCTTCACACACAGAAGGTCTTACATGTCCAGTAGCTGGAAAGCAGATGACTGATAGCTAATTTAGTCTAAATATATGTAACACCAGCAGAGGATGACAGAGACAGATGCTGTTTTTATGATTGTCCCAAATTATAAAACCATGAACAATCTGCCAGAAGTATACATGCCTTTTGTCCTGTCTAATAACACGATTCAACCTCAACCAGACAGTTTAACTATCATGTAGCTGCTGAAACATCCTTGTAGAAGAGCTGTCCGGGGTCTGAATTTGAATAGTTTCATAAGATTTTAAACAAGCACTGCATAATTGATCACATCTGCGGGACTTTTCTCATCTAACTAGGTGAACTGAATATAAAATCACCTAAATATGTGTAGTAAAAGAAAGCAGCTGCTTAACAAAGTCAACAATTACCACAAACTAAAACAGATTTAGTTACCATTCATCTCCTCTACTCTGAGTCTGTGTCTCAACATCTGGCCTTACCTGCTTCACTCTAGCTACTTGCCTGAAGTAAGGATTTTGCTTGTTTCAGAAGTTTATGAATAGTTTAATCAAATTAAAGTGGCAGGTAGGGATGTTCTTTAAATATGCAGTTTTTTACATGTTTGCCTGTTAGACTTATAAATGAGCAGCTTGTACATCTGTAAAAAATGTACCAATGCTGGTTAGCACAGTGGCCTCACAGCAAAAAGGTCGGGGATTTTGAGTCCTGGGTGGAGCAGAGGCTTGGAACACTGACTTTTCTGTATTGAATTTGCATATTCTCCCTGTGTATGCGTGGGTTTTCTCCAGGTACTCTGGTTTCCTCCCACCCTCCAAAAACACGCATGCTCGGTTGCTTAACATGACATGATTGCCCCTCAGAATGAGTGTGTGTGTGGCCCTGTGACAGACTGGCAACCTGTTCGAGGTGTACCTTGCCCCTCACCTCGAATCAGCCAGGATGGGGTCCAACACCCCCACCCCCACCCCAACCCTGTAAGGGATAGATGGTTAAGAAGGTGACTGACTGACTGACCTTCACTCCTGCCTTCACTGGTTGGATTTATGCTTATAAATAGATATATTGACAGTAAAAATATATATTTTATGTATTAATAAGCTGTGGATTCTGAGGGACATTGAAAACGTCAGCCGATCATTTTTGAATAGTGACCAAAAAACCATTGGCCTACAGCCCCTAAAATACTCTGACTTCCTGATTCAACAAATATGTTGAAACAAACTGAGAAGAAGCCAGAAAGACCAAGATTGGTCTGCT
The DNA here is from genome assembly GCA_902685375.1 of Neostethus bicornis. NCBI lineage: Eukaryota > Metazoa > Chordata > Actinopteri > Atheriniformes > Phallostethidae > Neostethus > Neostethus bicornis. Next base: position 21,335,023 of record LR738542.1, on the reverse strand, counting down.
CACAGAAAGTTGGCTATACTGCTTTCAAGAAGGAATCCTTTTATCTTAGAAACTCTAGCAACTGCCACCCATTCCCCTGAAATTTAAAGGCATCCATTATTTGGTGCACTTTTACCTGTTGCAGATGTTTCTGAGATTTGAATATTTGAAGAGTATGGAGTATGCTTGTAAGCCAAGTGTTTTAGCACTTTTGTTCTTACCAAACATGTTTTACAGATTTAGTTAAACAGGTTACAGAAAATAGTTTGTTATTTTCTCATAAAAAACTAAAGATAAGTCTTGCTTTTCATTTCTAATCACTCCCATGTTGTAGTGGGTCTGCTTCTTTTGACAAAATATATTTAATATGTTATTTTTTCTGTTTTTTGTCAATGATTTGGTTAGCCAGTCTTCTTTTTTAATTGTAGTTAGGTCTGTTGCTCATGCTGTATTTCTTTGTGTGAAGAACAAAGTTCAGACCTCCCATCTCATCATCCAGATCCATTCTATCTGTCATCTACATAATGAATGTGACATTTAACTTTCACATTGGGATTCTCATTCAAGCTGCGAGCAACTTGTCTCTTAAAAACGGTAAGAGACAACTTCAACTGAGCTCGACTTCAAATGTAAGTTTATTCATTGAAAACACAGTCACATCGATATAAGAAATTCTGTTGTGTCGTCTTTTAAAGATAAAACGTTTGTGTTCACTTGAATGTTTAACTGATCTGTTTGAATTTGTTACCCTTGTACTTGTACTTGAAGCACAATCAAAGGTAAATCTCAGTGAGTACACTTTTTTGATATTTCATTTAGACAATCTTGAAACAATGGCCTCTCTGTATGGAGATTGCATGTTCTCTCCGTGTATGCTTGTGTTTCCTCCATGCAATCTGTTGTCCTCCCATCCTCCAAAAACATGCATTTTAGGTCAATTGGCCGCTTCAAAATTGTCCCTAAGAATGACTGTGTGTGTGAATGGTTGTCTGTGTCCTGCCCCACAACAGACTGTCAACCTGTTCGGGGTGTATGCGGCCTTTTGTCTTGAATCGGCCGGGACAGTCTTCCCCGCAACTCCATCATGGAATAAGTGGCTCAGAAGATGAAATAAAAGTTAAGCAATATGACAACAAAATATTTGTATTGACCTTGATAAAGACCTTCCTCATACGACTCTGTAATAGTTTTTTCATTTTGTGTCAGCAAGCAGCACATTAAAAACAAATTGCTCCTCAGAGATCATTTATTACACGCTGATGTTTCATAAATGACTTGTTTCAGCAATTTACTTCATTAAACTGTTTATGGCTGAGTTAGCAAGTGTCAAGAGTCAAAGTGGCTTTATGATCTGTGTTGCTGAAATAAATGGCAGAAGCTTCATAAATAAAAAGAAAAAAGCTACTGTCTCCCTTAAAGCAGTGTTTCTCTCATTTTCCCTGTATTGTTTGCTTATAACAGGAAATGATCATTAGGAATGGAGTAGCATTCCAAAATTTGAATATCTAAATGACACAAAATGAGTTCACTATAATAGATACATTATCTAGTTTTTATTTGAATCCCAAAGATGTTCCCTTAATTCGACCAGATAGTTTCACGACAACACTTTATATATTTGCTCATAAACAAGAGGGTATTTGCATTTCAAATGATTCCTTTTCAGTCCGTAAAGTTACTCACACGAGACTTCAAGCCAAATGGTAATCCAATAATCTATTTTCAAAATCAAAACTATCAATCAGAAAGTGACTGGTAAGACCATTAACAGCAGCGTGTCTCATTCACTCGGCCTCTGAGTCAAGGACTGTTCAGACATCAAGAGGGTTAAACTGACAAGCCTGTACAAACCTTTAAATATCATCAGACAACCCAACAAATTAGTGGCGGATGCACATAGGTGCCAACTGTGAAAATGATCAGGATCAAACTCCTCATTAACATTAGAAACTGTGTACTTTTTATTGATATGCCCTGCAGTAAGTGTTGTAAGAGACTAATTACTGCCGTCAATTTTATGTAGAATTTACAATATTTTTCTATCAGCTATCAAAAATTACAGTTTGATTTTGTGGAAATTAATAAAACCTTTCGATCAAGAAAACTGATGTATTCAAAGCATTTAAATGTACATCAATCTTCTTGTCCCTTAATCTTTTGCTGGGTTGTGGGGTCCAGAGCCTATCATGGCTACTTAACAAGTTGACAGGACCATTTCAATTTAAAGGGAAAAAAAGTCAGTGCAATAAAACAAAGGTTGAAATGTACATCTCCAAAAAGAAATAAAAAGTCCTTAGTGACTCAACATAAATTAGAAAGAAATACAATTTTTTTTTTTTGCTTTTTAAAATTGGATCTTGGTGTTTTTGCCAAATGCAAAAATCCCTCAATTAAGACTTTTGTCTAAAACTGAAGTAATTATTCTTCTCTTTAATTCTCCAGCACTCATTTTTATTCCCCCCTCATTAAACAAAAAGTCACCCAATATAAACCCAAAATTCTTTTTGTTCTCAAACACAATGAGCAGGGAATAAAAGCAAGAGCTGTGAGATGTGAAAAAGTTAAGAAGTTGAAATAAAAGTCACTGTAGAAGAAAAAGATAACAAAAATACAAGAAAAAAATTCCATCCAAAGAGTATGCGAATCACCACAGTATCTAGATCAAAAACAAAAGAAAGTATTAGTTTAACCAGTAAAAAGAAATGACAGACTTTCAATAAATAGGCATCTATTTGGGAGATGTTGTTGCAGAGCACAAATGCAGTGTTCCAGTCAAACCTTTAGGGCAGAGCAGCAAGAAAGAAGGCATTTTTCACTGAAATGCACAAAAGCCCTGTGGGAGTTCGATTAGAAGAATCACATTGACTTCTGTTGCTCTCTGAGAGCGAAAGCGTAAATCATACCTTCAAGAGTCTCTTGACGGCCCATTTCTTCCTAAGAGACCAGCTTTTAATAATTCCCAAGCAGCCCAATCTGCGACCTTAATTTGCACTTACGTCCCCATTTTCTCTATTTCAGGGGATCTCTGTGTTCAAAAATATACCATTTTTATGTAGCCCTGGAACTTGAACATGCTATAGAAATGATTACATGAGAAATCCTCTCCAAAATGAAATGTGATCTGAATCAATGCAATACTAAAATGAATTAAATGTACGTACATCTTTGTGCCTATTTTAGGAGAGTAGGAACCATCCATAAAACTAAAAGTTTTGAAGACAAGTTCCACATTCACCATCAGTATAAGCTTGTAGTTTTAGAATCTATCCTGACAGTAACATGAGTCTAGAAGACAAAAAAAATCCAAATGTTCACACTATCGGGTTCAAATGAGTTAAAGTGAAGGTCTGGATGCTTAAAGCATGTCATACAAGGCCAGTGTGCATGAAAGAGAGTTGGAAATGAGAATAGAATGAGGAAGGATAGAAAATCTGAGCATGAATCTTTTACAGAAAAAAAAAAACAAAAGAATGTGGTACACAACTAATAAAATGGTTTTGTGTGTGTGTGTGTGTTTTTGTAATCTTTTGTCACTCAGCCAGAGAGTTTAATAGTTCTAGTTATTAAAAATTATGTGAGAAATAAAAACATATTTTACTAAAGTAGTTGAAATGTTCACTAAAGTAGTTGTTGAGGATTTTCTTTTTGCATTGTGCAAATGTCTTTATTCGGTATTTCCTCAAAGTTACTGACCAAGCAGATTGCTTCCTACACAATATGTTCAGGAAAGTTTCAACAGAATAGCTTTAAATGAAAAGATACTGTAAATACAAAGAGAGTGGGAAAAAGAAGTAATGCATCCACAAAAAAACTGCATCTCTGAGGTATATGTCTATTTCATTCAGTACCACCTTGATGCTTCTGGTTTGGTATTTAAATGTTAGGTGGAACCTTAATCTTACTAACGGCAGTAATTATGATGATGGATTAAGATTTGTCCTTTCTGTTTTGTTTGTTGCTTTTAAGATTTATGAGGACTAAATGTTGGTGTGCATTAACGCATACCTGCAGGTCACATTTTTTTCTAGCGCTGCTCAAAGCAACCATTAAGCATTAAAAACAATAAGTCCCTCAAGAAAAATGGTACACATCTCTGCACATCCAATATCTCAGAACTCATAACAATGTTAGAAAGGAATACAAATGTAATTAAGTGTTTAATCTCATAAAAATTAAAGCTTTTTTTTACTATAACAAAAACCAACATGTTGTAACAATGTCAAAATCGATGGTTACAGATATGTATATATCTGTTTCTTCTCATGAATACATAAAATAAATGTCACACGTATGTGCTTAGTTATAGCTGGTGCCATATAAAAACAAATGTTTTGAATATTTTTACACTGTACGAGGACAAAAGCATTTTTTCTACTTTTTTTTCTGTTCTTTTGTATCTTGACTGTGCAAAAAGATAATATCCATGAAAGCATTAATGCACCAAAAATGTGCAAACTCACAAACTCTTTCTTTGCTGTTTGCTTATTTGGTTTAGAGCCCAAATGTTCTGCAGATTGGGATACATTTTTGTCTTCTGAGCTATTTATCCTTAACGAGGTATCACAGCATGCCCGAGCCTATCCCAGCTGTTTTAAGGTGAGAGACAGGATACATCCCGAACAGGTCACCAGTCTGTCGCTGAGCCATACACACACATACCATCTAGAGGCAATTTGATAGTGGCCAATCAACCTAACATGTATGTTTTTGGAGGGTGGGAGGAAACCAAAGTAACTGAAGAAAAACCATGAATACCCTGGGAAAACATGCGAACTTCACATAGAAGGCCAGTGTTTCAAGTCTCGTCCCACCAGGGACTTGAACCCAAGCCTTCTTGCCATGAGGCCACTGTGCCACCCCTAATGAACAGAATATTCCACTCTGCTTTTATGTTATCTTTTCATAATGTAGTTAAAACTCTGCGTGTTGTATTTAATGTTCCACTTAACCACTTTCACCTTCTGCAACACGTTATGGCTATCCTTCGTGAAGATGAACATCAGATTATTGGCAGTAAAACATGTGCCATACTTTTTTCTTTCTGATAAGAGTTTGATGAATAAATGATGATGGTGAGTCATGTTGATCTTCTTCTCACCATCTGCTCGATTGAGTTTTATGTTTAAATCAGACTTCAGCTTGTAAAAGGTTTCCATATGTTTTCTCTTGTTCTGTTTGTGTGCATGTGTGTGTATGTGTGTAGTGTGTGTCCTTTCAAGGTGCTCAGTGTCCTCTTAATCTAGCCAGATGGTTTTATGCCTTTCATTAATGAGTTGGAATAGATCTGCCAGCTCTTCCATGACAAGACAAACTGCTCGTTGAGTATTCACCTCCATCTGACATATCTAAGCTTGCATTGAATGTATTAGTGTGTGTGTAAGGACATCATTTTTATTATTTACAGGAAGTAATTGGTCAGTTGATGTCAAGTCAACATCCAAGACCTCTCTATTCTATCTGTTTTCTCTATCTTCTCTGTCTTCATTCTGTCCTACCTGTCTCATTTTTAGTCTGGAGCCACAGGTAGGAACTGGTAGTGTCTCCTCCCTCTATGATTAGACTTACTAAAACAGGTGCTCAGGTGCTGTGCTCAGACACAGACAAACAAAGAACCATGAATGCTGAGGGAAAGACAGAGATGCTACCGGTGAGTATCTAACTGACTAAAAACATAGCTTTTGAATAAAATAGTCAACTGAACATAGTTGATTAATTCTGTAACATAAATTTAGGAAAGAAAATGGCTCTGTGGCTCCATAGGCCAGACCTAATCCACTAAATAGAGAGACAAGAGTAAACTGAGTAGAGGTTAAAGAGGGATGAAGGAACTGATTATTTCTTTAATACAATAAGTATTTATTTATATTTAAAGTTTAAAGTATACTATTCAATTATTGTTGAATATTATTTTGGGCTGTTTGAATGTATTTAAACAATACATCATTCAAAAATAATTTCTATTTGAATTGTGGAAGAAAAATGGTTAAATTTAAAAGATTAAAAGTTGTATTAAAAATTTATTAAAAAGTTAACTTTAAAGGTTACATTTAAATTAAATTTATGAACTATTAAAATTTGTTTATAAAAACCTGAAACTTTATCATAGATAAAATGTTTTGTTTAAAATGCTTAATAAATAAAATGTTGATTTCTATTCAAAGGTTTTTGACCTGCTTTGAAACTGCTTTGAAACTGCTTTGAAACTGCTTTGAAGAGGCATAAAATTGCAATAAAAACAAAGCCGAGTTGAACCTGCGTCTGTGATCTTTCCTGGGTTTTTCAAGTCACCTGCATTCATGTAGAAAAAGACTTGACAGTCAAAAAACCGTCAAGTGACTTGACAGTTGATGGTCACAGAGGAGATGTAATAAGCAAGACTGATAGAAAGACAGCTAAAGTAAAGTGAGATGGGAAACTTGGGGCATAGGTTTGATTGAAGGACTTGACTGTATGCATAATGAAATGTTCACAAAGACAGAGAAATATGCACCGAACATACATTTTATGAATTTGAAATGAAGACGGCAACAGCAGAAGTGATGCTGATTTACTTTTGTGTGTGCATCTGTACAAGAATGGCGTTAACATTTCTGTTTTGTGACAAGAAATAGGAATAAAACATCATACACGTTTGATCCATTTTTTTCAGCACTCTTATCCGTTTTTGCACATTTTTGTTTTCACATCACTTGTGAATTATGTGGATTTCCCCCCCACTCAATGTTTTAGAATGATTATTTGGGTAGATTTCTATCAGTTAAATAGAAAATATACAGTATCTACTGACTCCTGGTGGATATATTTTCTTACTACAAGAGAAAATATTTACACTGTTTTTACACATTTGTTTTGTATAATTTTGTTACTGTATTGGATATTCATTGCACATGTTACTCTTGTTCACGAGTGGGGGAAGGATGGAGCGAGAGATCGACAGGCGGATCGGTGCAGCATCAGCAATAACTAGGACGCCACATCGGTCCGTCACGATAAAGAGAGAGCTGAGCCTAAAAACAAAGCACTCAATTTACAAGTCGATCTTCGTTCCTACCCTCACCTATGGTCACCAGCTGTGGGTGATGACCGAAAGAATGAGATTGTGAATACAAGCGGCCGAAATGAGCTTCCTCCGCAGGGTGGCTGGGCTCTCGCTCCGAGATCGGGTGAGGAGCTCTGCCATCTGGGAGGAGCTCGGTGTCAAGCCGCTCCTGCTCCAGGTCGAGAGGAGCCAGGTGGGGTGGTTCAGGCATCTGGTCAGGATGCCCTCTGAGCTGGCGGGGGATCGACTTGGGATCTTTCCAGGTGAGCTGGAGGATGCAGCTGGGATGAGAGAAGCCTGAGCTTCCCCTTTGAGACTGTTGCCCCCGTGACCCCGCCCCGGATGAGTGGAAGATAACAGAACGGAATGTTACTCTGAACCAATATGTAACAACATGAATAAAAATATTGAATTACCACCCTAATGTGTGTGTGTTTTTTCCTCTCTACCGAATAAAAATCTTATTTTTTTAAATCAGTGACTATGTGTTTAAATCTATTTTTTTGAAAATGTCATCTTTGCACCAAAGAGTTGCCGGTTCGAATCCTGCTATACGCATGGCTAGGTGTCCCTGTCGAAGACACTCAACTCCTAGCTTCTTCCACCATTCGCCCCATCATTGGCTGCCTGCTGCGGTGCAATGCAGCACAGAAATTTTCCCATGAGGGGTTATTGGAGTACGATCAAAAAAATTAAAAAAAAAAAGGAGAGAAGTTGTGGCAAACAAACAAGCTGCTCAACAGCAAAGTTCCTATTTCATTCTGTAGGTAGCCATTGTTAAAGTTTGTCAGCCTTAAAGTAAATCATGGCCAGTCATGACAGTGAAGTGCTGTGATGTTCATGTCTGGGGAAGCTCTGACTCATCAAGAGTAAGATTTAAAATTGTAAGAACTGAAAAATAAATTTTATTTTAGCATTCATCCAACAGCATCCAACTACTGATAATGTTTCATGTCCAATCAGCAGTCTATTTTAATCACACTCACAATTATATACACAGGAACAGATTTGTCTCTTTTTTTAGCTATAGATACAGTTTCACGATATTCATCAATACTGTAAACAAATTAAAGTACATAGATTTTATTTTGACCAACAGTGACATTTTCTGTTATTTTTCTAAATTTAAATTCTGGTGTTTTAATAAAGTTTACCTTTTAAAATGATTTTTAAAAAAGCTAAAATTTTCAAGGCCAAACATGTATTTATATTATTTTCTTTTCCATTTTATTTAAAAAACAAAAAAAGAAACAGAACCAGTTGTGTCCTTACTTTTACTTATAAATTACTTTTATATACATATGTACATACAGCCATATCATGGCTGCCATGATATGGAATTATCAAATTTGCAAGATGCAACAATTTGAGTCATCCACTTTGGTTGATACAGGACGCTAAAAACCACTTGAAAGTTTGCAACATCATGCATTATACTTTCTTCTTGCACAAAGATACATTTAACCCGATTATTAAAACTTGATGTTTTATTATCAGCCCCAGTTTTATACTGATAAACAGCAATAATAATTTTTAAAATCATTGTTAATAAGCATCACATTAATCAGCAATGCGTACCAACACAATACAAATGATTATCATATTAAATGCATGAATAAATATGAAAAAGAGAGTAAGTTTATTCACAGGATATTTTCTGTTTGTGTGCTTACAGAATTTTCTCTGATTTTCTTTTAATAAAAAGGGGTTTGTCCACAAAACTAAAAACCAAACTATTAGCAGTGTGTGTGATCACATTACAGAAAATTAATGAATAAATAAATAAATAAAAAACACACACACACACAGAAGTAAAACTTTCTAAGAAAACTTTGGTGGACAGGTTGTAAAAACAAATGACTGAAAACTTTAGTGAGATTCAAGTTGTGGTAAAAATTAAACGTGTTCATCTGTCTCAACAATTTTCAAGATTAATCAAATTTCCCAAATTTATTTTCCCCCAACTTGCCATGGGTACTTTTGAGAGGTTTTTTTTTTTTGTCTTTGAGTTCAGGTTCTGTTCTTAATTTTAACAGAAGGCATGTTTTTTGTTTTTTAAATCATTTGTTGCAAAGACATTTGTCTTTAGTCTAATCTGAAACACATTCCCCCACAAGCCAGTGTTAGTTTGTTAGTTTAGTTTGCTGGTCATGGTTCAGTGACTCTGTTTTTGGCTGCTCTGAGCATTTATTGACAGGTTGACGGCCATCTGAGGCAAACACAAAACAGTGTGGATCAGACTTTTGAAGCCACAATATTCCTTTCCTAATTTTTTTTACCTGAATCATTATGCATCTTCTACATATTTCTCATTTAAATTATGTGCATTTTTAAAAGCTTTTTCCTCTTCCATAAAAAGGCAGAGGGACGAAAGCCATTTCCAGCCTCTTACTCTTAGCTGTAACCATCATTTCCTCTCTGCCAGTTTTCCAGTTTCCTGTCTCTATGGGTTACAGGACAAACACAACAAGAAGCGGCTTCCTTTTAATGGAAAACTGACAAATAGCAGAATTGCTGACCCCTGAGTTTGGGCTGAATCGGAGAGCTCATGCCTTGGCTCTTTTTTCGAGATTTGGAAATTGTGTTGGAGTTTGATGAGTTTAATGATTAAAAAAAACATCTGTTTTTTGTGTTGGTGGTTGTGTTTAACATGCAAAATCCAATCACTTAATGTTTTTGGCCCAGATCGCAAGGCACTGTTATAAATTTTTAAGTTTTACAATGGATCAATAACAATTTGTGGGAATTTAAAAAATGGAGTAAAACTAGTCATATTTACACATTATATCCCAAAATGTTTGAGCTTTAAACGGAAAACACAAAGACCAGATTTACCCCAACCTTCAAAGTTTCACTGTTAAAATGATCAATTTGATCACAAGTTTAGTATCAGACGCATGCAAAAGAGTTTTGTTCTTTCATATTTTTTTTTTTACAGTTGTTGTTTGATGGCAAAACTGTTGTCAATTTTGTAAATCCCATCCAATCCCCTTTATGAATCTGTGACCCATCTTAAGAGCAGCTTCAGTAACAGACTCCTGCAACCCTGCTACTCAAAGGAGCGATACAAAATCATTTCTGTTGTCCTTAATCAAACTCTTTAACCGTTCATCCTCTAGTCTGTAACTTTCAGTCTGGAGGTGGTTACAGATTTTTGTGTTTGCAGTGCAGCACTCAGATTTTCCTTTGGGGATCAAAGTATTTTCAATTCAATTTGGCAACCATAAATGTTAACAAAAAACAATGTGTAAAAGTCAAGACTGGCGACATGGGGAGTTTGATTCCTATTTAATACTTGAAATCAATGTTATTTATATTATCCAAGTTGTGTTTACATATATTTTAAAGCCACATTTAAAAAAATGAATTAAATCATACAAGTCAATGTTATAAAAGTCTATAGGAATAGGGGAAAAAGCAAAGTTTACATTTTTCTTAATTGTCAGAAAGTCAAAGACCCCAAGTTGAATGAAATTATTTCAATTTCACTTCCCAAACACAAGATCCTGACATCTTTCTCTGGAGTCATACCTACAGATGAGGAGGAATGTTCATTTCTTGGTGGTCATCGAGCAAAAGAAAAGCTTAATTCCTGTGTGTCTGGCTGCTTTGCTGTTTCAATAAACATCAGCTGCAATAATTTCCATGTCATGTTAAGAAAGTTATTTGTCATCCTCCTTTTTCATTTTCATGTGTTGGCAGATGTAAGCACAATATGATGCAGCTACAACATTGAGCCAGTGAATAAATGATGAAGATAACACTTGTATCTCATTGTGGTTACGTTGTGTAACTGGCTTCCTTTATATGATGTCAGACAAATAAAATGTTTCCACCCACCAGCTGCTATTTATACTGTATTTACAGTATGTACAGCCAGAGCTCCAGTCATCCTAAAACCACTTGTATTTTTGAACCTCTTTTTTCTTTCCCTCATAGCACTCCTCAAACCCGTGTCTACCTTGTTCTGGTCCCAGCCTGCCAAAGCCATTAATGTACTGGTTGAACCCGGTTTCCGTTACCATGGAGATGACGTCATGCTGCAGTGTTGGCAGGAACTGCGCAGGCGCGGATTGGCAGAAAGAAGGGCGAGAAGCAGCTTCCATTGGAGCCACAAATCCTCCGCCATTCAGCCTGATCACAGCCTCACAGGCTAAATAAATAAATAAATAAATAATTTAAGAAAAGAGTACCAACTCTTTTTTATATATATATATATTTAGCAGCAGCAGATTTATTTACACCACAGCAACATGCGTGAGATTGTGCACCTGCAAGCTGGACAGTGCGGGAACCAGATTGGAGCAAAGGTAGGAAATCTTCGGGCGTTTAAATACCTGTTACAGCGATCGATCATTTTCTTACATAACCAAAGACAAGTTAGTTGTTGCCACTTCCAGATAAACGCTCATGCCTCCTACAACACAGTAACATTGGATTTAAATATAGAGAAGGAATGAAATGGTTAGATGAAAGCATCCTTGAGGATGGGCGGTGGCGGGTCGGGACGTCGCCGCTGTTGTCACTTGGTGTCCTTTAACTGCTACATCTAAACACAAATCTAAAGCCAAACTACATGATTGAGAATGAATTTCCCAAGAATCATTTAATATTAGAAATATTTAATTGAAAATGAATAAATGATGGGGGACGCATTTGCAGGCGCCTGGTGGCAAAAAGTGGGGTGTGGTTCAGACATGCAGCTTTCTAATTCCCTTCTGGAACCATGTCATCTCCTGCAAAAAGCTAGCTTTATCAGAAGCACTAATAATCCATAAACCAATTCGTTGCCAATCCGGTCGGTTTTATCATGTCAAATGGTTTTGTGTGTGTTTTATTTTGTGTCTAATAGCTGTCATCAATTTGTTTTGTAGTTCTGGGAGGTGATCAGTGATGAACATGGCATCGACCCCACAGGAACCTACCATGGAGACAGCGATCTGCAGCTGGACAGAATCAATGTTTATTATAATGAAGCTTCAGGTTTGGATTTTTTAATTGGATTGCCTTCTGATGTGATTAAATTTTACATATTAAATAATTATGGCTATCTTTGTGTCACAGGTGGAAAGTATGTGCCGAGGGCCATCCTAGTGGATCTGGAGCCAGGCACAATGGACTCTGTTCGCTCTGGCCCCTTTGGACAGATTTTCAGACCTGACAACTTTGTTTTTGGTATTAGATCAGACACACCTAAACATTATTTTTATCACAGAAAAAAATTAAACAAATTTATGTAAATTGTGACATGGGATGTTTTTATAGGGAAGCATGCCTCAAGCAGCAGTATTGACGCTTTACATTTAACTCCATACAGAAAATACTTTGCCCATCATAACAAATGTATTTTTTCAGGCCAGAGTGGAGCTGGTAACAACTGGGCAAAGGGCCACTACACAGAGGGAGCTGAGCTTGTCGACTCTGTCCTGGATGTCGTGAGGAAAGAGGCTGAGAGCTGTGACTGTCTTCAGGGTTTCCAGCTCACACACTCTCTGGGTGGAGGTACTGGCTCCGGTATGGGAACCCTGCTCATCAGCAAGATTAGGGAGGAGTATCCTGATCGTATAATGAACACCTTTAGTGTGGTCCCCTCACCTAAGGTACAATAATCACTGCATATTTTGTTTCCCTGTCATTTCCTTTTATTTTGTCTCTCTCACGGTCTGGTTTTTGTATGCAGGTGTCGGACACCGTGGTGGAGCCCTACAATGCCACCCTGTCAGTCCACCAGCTAGTGGAGAACACGGATGAGACCTACTGCATCGACAACGAGGCTTTGTATGACATCTGTTTCCGCACTCTCAAACTCACGACTCCCACCTATGGTGACCTCAACCACCTGGTGTCTGCCACAATGAGCGGGGTGACAACTTGTCTTCGCTTCCCTGGTCAACTCAATGCTGACCTCCGCAAACTGGCAGTGAACATGGTCCCCTTCCCTCGTCTGCACTTCTTCATGCCTGGCTTTGCACCACTTACCAGCAGAGGGAGCCAGCAGTACCGAGCCCTCTCTGTGCCTGAGCTTACTCAACAAATGTTTGATGCCAAGAACATGATGGCGGCCTGCGACCCCCGCCATGGTCGCTACCTGACGGTCGCTGCGGTGTTCCGTGGTCGCATGTCCATGAAGGAGGTGGATGAACAGATGCTGAATGTGCAGAACAAGAACAGCAGCTACTTTGTAGAGTGGATTCCCAACAACGTGAAGACGGCCGTATGCGACATCCCACCTCGTGGGCTCAAGATGGCTGCCACCTTCATTGGCAACAGCACAGCTATACAGGAGCTGTTTAAACGTATCTCTGAGCAGTTCACCGCCATGTTTCGCCGCAAGGCTTTTCTTCACTGGTACACCGGCGAGGGTATGGATGAGATGGAGTTTACTGAGGCGGAGAGCAACATGAACGACTTGGTGTCCGAGTACCAGCAGTACCAAGACGCCACAGCCGAGGAGGGAGAGTTTGAGGAGGAGGGTGAAGAGGAAGTGGCCTAAGGCTAAAATCCTTCAGCTCTGCTGATCTGTAACCATCCATAACATCATCCAACCATGCAGCCCTACTCTGACCATTCTCCCTGATTTTCTTTAAACTCTTTTGTTCAAATGTGTTCCTCTCCCTGTTTTTCTTTCCTCCTCTTTTCTCTGCTTCCGTTCCTTCCTTTCTTCTTAGGCCAGAGTAGGGCCACCACTGAACTTCACCTTCCATCCTGAAAACCATGTAGAAATAGCTAATACAAGAGTGCTAGTTGTCTGTTACTAGTGTTTGTTTTCATAAATAATGGTCATTGCATAAAAAGTTACATTCTTGTGCCAATTTTGTCATTTGCATAATTTGGCTTTAATTGAAATAAATTAGTTGGAAAAAAATGTTACTGTCTGGTGTTTTGCTCATTGCTTTATTTTAATTCTCAACATTTAAAACAAATTATTTGTGTGTGTCCACTACACCGATGTACACTAGCTGGTCCTGCTGGACACACGTGTGCACACACACAGAAAAAACAAAACATGTTTTTGTCAAGAAGGAAAATGTACATAGAATACACATACTGTAGATAGCATTTGTTATAGCAAAGAATAGCTTTCTTTGCCACTTTTCTTTTGGTCTTTCTCTTTGAAGTTCTTTTCACCTTTCAGGTATTCAACAACACTTTGCTCTTAATAACAGTTCCCAAGAAATGGCACAGCCTGTGGTCACATTGTCCATGAAGCTAATAGTTTGCCATCTCTTTGCAATTCTGCACACTTACAAGCACAAAGAACTTCTTTAACCACATCTGAGACTGCTTTCTCAATGAAATAAAGTGGGGCTCCAGGTGTGTTTGTGATCTAAATTCAGAGTTATAGCCTCACCCAATCCACAAACCCACACCCAACAACACATAACCTTGTTTGATCATTGGTCATTGTGTGCATGGGCAGCACTGTCAGAGTCACTGACTAAAAATGAGCACAAAAGATGCACCAATTCCAACTTGCCACATCTCTGCAATCCACTATCCAGTGAACGTTTAAGATCTATCAGATTTGGTTTCTATTTTGTTTTTTAAACTTCACAGATAAAATTTTTTCGTAGGACAAAAACAAAACTAATTAATTTGACGTGATAGTTTTTTAAACAATATTTTGTGCCATTGTTGTTCTTGACTTCACACATTGACTTTGTCATGTATCAATTTAGTTGATATTTTTTTTTTTCATGAGGAACACAATGTGGCAAAAATTGCTTAGATAAGAGAAACACAAGTTCCAACAACAACATTTTTTTCCCCACATCAAAAACATGCAATTCATTTGTCTTTTCAACTTGTAAACAGCCAACATAAGGAAAAAATGCAAAACTATGGTCTTATAGGAACCCTGGACACAATCATTCACTTCTTTGGCTGTGACAGGGGAGTGGCTCAGGTTTAAGTGGACAGGTAGCAGAAGGGATCTGGCTGAAAGAGCAGAGGAAGGGCAAAAAAAGGTAAGAGTCACTTTGGGGTAGAGGAGGGAGTGTGTACTCATCAGTCAGTTTAATCAAGAGTGGAAGGGGGTTAGAATGAAATAGGATTTTGTGTTTTTCTGATATTTTCTGGCTTGCCGTTTTTTTTCTGTCTCTCTTTTATTCATATCTATCTCTGTCTATGAGTTTAGCTGGAAGTGAATGATTGCAAACGTGGCCCATTTAATCTTCCATACTTCACCACAAGAGGACAGTGTGAGATGTACTGTTAGTGATCAGTGTAAACAGGATGCTAATACTTTGTTGCTATGTGCCTAAGCACTTACATGCTTGACTACATATTTCACCTCATAATATCATTTTTTATTGATAAATGCAGTGACTTTGTGTTTATAAAGATTAACAGTGTGGACTCAGTAGGAAGCTGTTGTAGTTTCAAGAGGGTGAAAAGGAGTTTTGAAGAGACAAAACTTTTCAGTATTAAAAAAAGTGTTGTTTTTTTAATTAAACTTTTTTTGTATATATCTTCAGTCAGTCTTGGGTTTATGAGATGAATTTGACCAAATGACTATACATTCAAAACAAAGGCGTAAAATGGAAACTGAAAAAACATGCACAAGTGAAGAAGTGAAGTGCATGTCTTCACCAAGTTGTCTCATAATAGACGTCATTTACACATTGACACACACACTGACATAAATGAGGAAGTGTTCTGTCACTTCAGCATTGACAGAGCAGGCTGCTACCGTTTTCTGCATTCATCTAAAACTCTGCTTTCATCAGTCATGGCTGTCTTCAGGAGAACCTGCTGAAATTCCACTCCATTTGCTCAGACACATGGGCACACTGGAGTCCAAACAAGATGGGATCCAGACTAAAGTAAGTCAGTTGTATCGCTTTAGTTTGTCTACTTTCTTCATCATCTCTCTCTTTCAGTCAGTTCTTGTGGTTTTTATTACTTCCTCTCACAACAGCACAGGAAGTTTCCTGCTGTAACCCTTCTGCTCTTAACAGCTGCCATAAAATGTTTAGTGGACAAACTCTCGTTAGAGCAAATAAAAAAGTTAACAGATTTATCACTTTGGTAAATAATCAGTCTTGACAGTGTACACACATGATAGATTTAGCCTAATTTTTTTTTGTAAATCACACAGCAAAGTCTAACTTTTATTACAGAGGGTAAGTTTAAACAGGCCATATTCTGGTGCATGTCTACACAAAATATTTTTGCGTCACAAACTTTTTTAAAACGTAAATTTGACTCCTTATTGCAGTAAAAAAGACGTGCATTTGATCAACACTTCTTCTTTTGGCATTTCCCTTCAGGGGTTGCCACAGCAAGTCAGTTTCTTCCATCTAACCCTATCTGCTGAATCCTCTTTGGTCACACCAACCATCTGCATGTCTTCCTTCACTGTATCCATGAACCTCCTCTTTGGGCTTCCTCTAGTCCTCTTTCCTGGTGGTTCCAAATCCAGCATCCTTCTTCCTATGTACTCTCTCTCCTCTGCACATGTCCTAACCATCTCAATCTTGCCTCTCGAACTTTATCCCCAAAACCTCTAACATGTGCTGTTCCTCTGATGTACTCATTTCTAATCCTGAGATCCTCAGCATCTTCATCTCTGCGACCTCCATCTCTGCTTCCTGTCTTTTCTTCAGTGCTCCTGTTTCTAGACCAAACAGCATGGCCGGTCTCACCACGGTTTTGTACACTTTCCCTTTCATTCTAGCTGAAACTCTTTTGTCGCACATCATACCTGATACTGTCCTCCACCCGTTCCAGCCTGCCTGAGCACGCTTCTTCACCTCTTTTGCGCACCCTTCATTGCTTTGGACTGTTGATTCGAGATACATTTTTCTGATAATCTACATTAAAAATAATGTGACAACCTAAGTTTTACATTTTCAAACTTTTACAAAAACATAAACAATCTGGGTTGTCTGCACAATCCCACAAACTCTTCTCAAATGCCACAATTTTTAAGATCAGTTTGATCAAACCAAACCAAAGGCAAGCATCTTGACAGATTAACAGTTTAGATGATTTAGGTCCATGATGGGATTAATCAAACATAAATGACACCAATTTATCTTCTGTGCTTTTTAAGCACTACATAAGAGAGATTGAGATTAAATTGCCATTGTGTTCCTGAGCAAGACACTTTACCCATGTTGCCTAGTCTGAATGATGTGTGTGCGATTGGTTGGTGATAGTCAGAGGGGCCGATGGTGCAAAATGGCAGCCTCGCTTCTGTCAGTTTGCCCCAGGGCAGCTGTGGCTACATCAATAGCTTACCATCACCTGGTATGGAGTGAATGAATAATGCATATGTGAAGCGGCTCAGAGAGTCCTGAAAAGCGCTGTATAAATACATTGCATTATTATTATTATTATTCTGCAGAAGTGCATTCAAAACATGCTCTGTTGTAAAAAAAAAACCAAAAAACAAACTTAAAGATGACTGCTAGATGTTCAATGGTACAGTTTACAAACTACTTTCTCCTATTACGGATTTTGAGCAAGTGTGACTATGGTGTTGGACATGTGGAGATAGAGTCCAGGGGTAGGTGAGATTTCCTGCACTTTACAGACATGTTTATACCTTTACAGAGTCAACTTTTATTTCAAATAACATTTTTTCATTTATTTCTGTTACATTCTCTTTTCATGTCAGCAGGGACTTAAATATTTGGTCTGTTTTAAATAATTCAAATATTTTTTTGTTTTTTAAAATTCAGACCTGAACAAAAATACTTTAAAACTATGACTATAATCAACCATGTCGCATTTTGAATCTCTTTCCCACAAGGCAAAACCCTGAACGAACTTTCAACTGTTTTTTTGAAACATCATGTCCTGTGACTCAAGACAAAGGTGAGTCTTCATTCTTTAATTAGGTTTTTCTTTTATTTTTCAGAACTGTAATTTATTTAATTTTTTTTGCACATATCTAATTGTCAATGTAGAGAACTGATCAAAACAAAATTGTAAAGTGATTTAAATGTCAAACAGTTTATATTGAGTTAGGCTGAGAGTGTAGAAACAAGTTTTTGCTGTACTGTTTCCTGTCATGTGATCAGAAAAACCACATAGATGTTCTGAGGGGCATAGTGGTATACAAAGTATCATTTAGTATTTATTTTATTTCTATGTGATCATTGCCATTTGATTGGATTTAGTTTGTTCTTTTAAATTGTGTGTGGTTTTGGCACCACTTCGGTTCAGTTATTGTTTCTCTTTGATCCAACAGATCCTGAAGTGCACTTTCAGTTTCCAGAGGACTTTAATGAGGAGGTAAGGCAAGCCATACTTCCAAAACATGCAAAAAAAAAAATATTACAACTGAAGTGCATCATGACAATTAGGCTTAGTGTCCAGTGTTGGATACATTTTTTTCCCTCTCACCATAAAGGGAACTTCTTGATTTAATCATTAACATTTTGACTTGCTAAGCAAGCTTCTCCAAATTCAAGGCCATGGTCCTTGCCCGAAAACAGGTGCAGTGCTTCTGTGGGTCAGGGACACGGCCCTGCTTCAAGTGTAGGAGTTTAAGTATCTCAGGGTATCTCGGGGTTGTTCTCGGGAGCGGGAAATCGACAAACATATTGGTGTGCCGCCCACTATAATCAGGACGCTGCATCGGTCCGTCGTGGTCAAGAAAGAGCTGAGCCATAAAGCAAAGCTCTCGATTTACCAGTCGATCTACATTCCTACCCTCACCTGTGGTCACCAGCTGTGGGTGGAGGCCAAAAGAACGGGATCGTGGATACAAGCGGCCAAAGTGAGCTTCCTCCGCATGGTGTCTGGGCTCTCGCTCAGAAATAGAGTGAGGAACTCTGTCATCCAGGAGGAGCTTGGAATAAAGTTGTTACTCTTCCAAGTCAAAAGAAGCCAGATGGGGTGGTTTGGCCACCTGGTTAAGATGCTTCCTGAATGCTTTGTCGGTAAGATGTTTCGGGCAAGACCGTGGTCTTGCTGGAGAGACTTTGTCTCACTGGTGATAAGGGAACGCCTCAAGATCCACTTGGGTGAGCTGGAAGATGCAGCCAGGGTGAGAGAAGCCTTGGCTTCCCGTCTGAGGTTGTTACTCCCTGTTTTTGCCCGCGAGCTAGCCCTGGACAAGTGGAAGATGACAGAATGGAACGAAAAGAAAAATTAAATACATTATTCAGAGTTTAGGTTTTATTTGTAAGTTTTTTGCACTTAAAACTCTATTTTCACAATGTTTTGAAAAACCCAATTCCATTTAATTTTCCAGGAGTCCTGTCAAACTTTACCCAAGTTTTGCTTCCCTTATGACATACAAAGGTGAGTAAAATTACTGAGAAAAAAAAAAAAGCTTTCCAAAACATTTTTTTATGTGCCCAAATTTTACTGTTGAAATGCTTTTAGAGTTTACAAAAATAAAGTTGCTGTGCAGCACTTTACTTTTGTTCTAACTGACCTCGAGGGATGCCAGCGCTTTGGTTTTTGTCGCCTAAACAACAGCACACACACCTGTCTCTGTATTCTCAGGTATGATTTTGTGGAAAGGTGTGTACATGTTTATCGTTATTCACAGTGCTTTTGCTAACTGGTCTATCTTATAACTTTTTGGTTACAGTTATCTGCCTTGGTTCGAAGTATTTTACAAACTTCTAAATAATTTAGCTGATTACCTCACAAAAGGACAGGTAAGACACTATCTCATTTCAGTTTTCATCTACTATATAATGTTGCACATCAACCTGAATTAAGGTAACATCTCATTGACAGACCAGTGAGATGAAAGAGCTCCTTGCTGCACTCTACAAACAGCCCATTCCTCTTGCAGATGGATCAGTCACTCTGCAGATGGTAAAAAGATTACAAACTACTGATAGCTACATGTGGTAAATTTTATTGTGCTCCATCTCTTTTGGAGTTTTGGATGTTTTAAAAGTTTTTGTTCAAGAGAGAGCAGCTACTGATCAGGACAGATACTGTATACTGTATTCTGTCCTAACGGAGACTTGAGCAGCAAAGAGCTTACGGGGCAGGAGGTCACTGCTGAGCCTAAACAAACTGACTTTCTCTTCCTCATTGCTGGGGCTTCACCATTACATCGACCACAATCAACAAAAATTTTGTGTTTGCTTTTAATTTTTGTATTCTAAGTGTCAAATGTCATTATTTTAATTACATACAGGCGACGCTGGGTTGCGAGAGACATTGTTCATTGACTCAAAAGATTGTCAACCTGTTCGGGGCATATCCTCCCTCTCACCTGAAATCAAACGGGACAGGCTCCTGTACTCCATTTAGGGATAAGCAATTCAGAG
The DNA here is from genome assembly GCA_902685375.1 of Neostethus bicornis. Classification (NCBI taxonomy): domain Eukaryota; kingdom Metazoa; phylum Chordata; class Actinopteri; order Atheriniformes; family Phallostethidae; genus Neostethus; species Neostethus bicornis. The sequence goes on along the minus strand of LR738542.1, from coordinate 21,314,755 downwards.
GACAAATAAAAAAAATTAATCAAATATTACAACACTCTTACATGTCTTCCCCTGTGCCTCTCCCGTGCTGTACCATCCACTTGAACAAAGAACAGAGGGACTTTACCAAAGCTGGTCTACAATGAAGAATGACCCATCTGACATATTACAAACTCAGGTTGCATTAAAAAATTGCATTCTTTAGTCTTAGGTTTCATAATCTCTGCTACATAGACAATGCGACGAGCTGGTCGAATAGCGACTGATCCATCTCACCCTGGCCATGGCTATGGTTCGTTAGGACCAAGACCTCTTGCCACAGGGACAGTTTTTTACTATCAGTCATCAGATTGATGAACACTACCTGACCTGTCTCCTCAATAATCTGGACTCTTGAAAACTTTCATTCCATCTACCTGTCTTTTGCCACTTCATCATTCTCTTTGTACTATCTTTTCTGATGCTACATGCAGAGCGATTTTTATTTTATAGCATATTTCTATTATATCTTTATTTTTATTCTATTAGACAGATTTTATGTTCGACATTGCACACTATGCCGAAGCAAGTTCCTTCTCTGTCAGTTTTCATTCACAATGGCAATAAATATTTCTTAATTCTTCTTGAATCTTGAAAAAAAAGTTAGGTCTGTCAAATAAGGTCTGGTTATCCAAATCTTTCAGAAAACCTTTTTGACATTGTGATTTTTATAATAGTTCAGAAGTTGAAACGTGTAAGAACGTCTGACTTTGGTTATTTTGTGCTTGGTGGCCAAGCCTGCATACTAACAAAACTTTCTTATGTCCCTCTGTGAATGTTTTTTAAAATAGGACACGTTTTGTACAGGCTAGTTGTTATTGAGGAGAAAAACAATGGGCTATTTGTTTTTTTCCTGGAAACCATTCAGCATTCCTGATAGACGTTGTTTTGTCTGGTTGGAAATGTCTCAATGTGACTAAAAAAATGAAGCTTGTTTTATTTGAGTACTTACTAATTGGATGAATTTCATTCCCTCCTAAAAAATATTGATACACTTGGAAACACCTTAAGAGCTCATAATCCATATGGTTGAGTATGTTGTCAGTTAATGAAAGTTTTTAAGAATTAGGAGGGACAAACTTTACTTTTGAAAACATATTCCACATTTCAAAGTTTTAATATTGTTTTGTCAGAAAGTGGCTAAACTAATAAATTCTTGTACACTTTGTTCCAAATAGCAGAGTTTTAATGACAGATTATTTTGGAATTCAATTATTGCCCACCGAACTGTGGCAATAGTAATCCAGCCATGCAACTGAATGCAAAAAAAATAAAAAAATCTAATACAGTATACTTTAGGAGTAACAGTTGATTTTCTTTATGTGGACAGGTTCCATTTTTTATTGCACCAGACCCAAGATGTCTCCCTTCCATCCCTGAAAATGTACGTATGTTAACTGTTATTTGTCAAAGTTTGAAAGAATTCAACCTGTCTGATTAAATTTATCTGGATGTACATTTGGGTTATCAGAGAAATTTGACTGAACTGATTGTGGCAGTGGATGTTGGAAACCTTCTTCAGCTGTATGCTAGCATGCTGTTTGAGAGACGCATCCTTATAATTGCTAGCAAACTGAGCACAGTAAGTTGTTTTTAATTTTGAATGTTTGACTGGATAATGAATTGCACATATTGGCTCAACCAATTAAATTTTACCCAATGCACTCACCATTGTCTTAATCTCATCTGACCACATAAAGTTATTGGTGTGTATTATGTGTTGAAGCTTTTTTTTTTTTTTATTTATTTTGTATAGCTGACCTCTTGCGTACATGCACTCAGTGCTGTGTTGTTTCCAATGTATTGGCAACACATATTCATACCCGTCCTGCCCCCACATCTCTTGGATTATTGCTGGTGAGAAATCTGTCCATCTGTTTATCTGTCTATGCAACATTCCATGCAGACTAATGAGTCTTTTTTTCTTTTCTCCTCTCCAGTGCACCTATGCCTTATCTAATAGGGGTTCACACCAGCCTTTCTGAGGTAAAGCTCTCATTAAATTGCCCCCACAAACAACACTTCAAAGAGGGGGGTATTGTGCTTTCATGGGCTATTAATTTCTATCTCATGGCACATTTAGATGAACCTTTAATCTTTTGTTAGATTTAAAAAAAAAAAAAAAAAAAAGAACATTTTTGACACAAATTAACCCCTTCTCTAGCCACTCGCTTAAACCCGGCCAGTGAGCTTGTGCATGTAGGAGGACAAATTTTTATTTTTTTATTTTGGTGCACACACATGAAGATGCAAGCTGCATGGTGGCACAGTGATTAGCACAGTGACCTCAAAACAAAAAGGTCATGGGTTCAAGTCCTGAGTGGAGATGAGGCTTGGAACACTGTCCTTCCGTGTGGAGTTTGCATGTTCTCCCTGTGTATGCGTGGGTTTTCTCCAGGTACTCAGGTTTCTTCCCATCCTCCAAAAACATGCATCCTAGATCGATTGGCCATGACATGATTGCCCCTAGGAATGAGTGTGTGTGTGTGTGTGTGTGTGTGTGTAGTTGTGTGTGTGTGTAGTTGTGTGTGTGGCCCTGTGACAGACTGGCGACCGAGGTTACACCCCGGGGGGTATAACCTGCCCCTTGCCTCAAATCAGCCGGGGTAGGATCCAGCACCCCTGCAACCCAGTAATAAGGGATAGACGGTTAAGAAGGTGACATGAACATGGTACTTCCTGCTTAGAGTGGACAAACCAAGTGTCAGCAGAGTACATGAAATAAAACACTTCCAGATAATGTTGCGGAGAACAAAAGACAAGTCAAAAACAACCTGGTGTTCAAACAATATCCAAATACTGGATGGGAAAACTCACAAATTACTCAAACATACATGAATGAAAGAGAAAAATCACTTCTTGTATGTTTTTGTGAAGTTTGTAGAAACTTCTAAAACTTCTAAAAAGTTTATTTTAATGATTGAAATAAATAAACCAGTGTTGTGGATGTAAGCTGATCAAACTATTCATATGTTTGCCTGCTAGAGAGTGAGGAGTCGTGGGTTGGAGGAGGTTGTTATTCTGAATGTGGACACAAACACACTTGAAACTCCATTTGATGACCTCAAGCGGATACCTTCAGATGTGGTAAAACAAAACAAAAATAACCCACACACTTGCCTGCAAATTACCTGACCATAAACTGATGACTTATCTTTAGTTGTAAGAAAAGTGTGAGTGCAGTTTTAGTACCCATGTACTTTTTGTTGATCTATATTTGAGTTCTAAAGACTTATATACTGATTATCTACGAAGTCAAAAGATTACGTTCCATAATAATATGTCAAATAAAGTCATAACGAAATTAAACAAAAAGCAACATATTACTGTGTTTGTTTATTACATTTCTCATTTCCATGGTGCATCAAGCTTTTATTGCTCTTTACATACTGTAGATGGTATTAGAAATAATGACAAGTGGGAAAAAAAGGACCACTTCATCCTATACTGAAATTATTTTGGAATTTTTTGGAGGCAGTAATTGTTTAAACTGAATCAAACTTGTATTCAGATGTCTGGACTGAAGGTGTGTTTAAAGCGCCAGGCGGTCTCTCCTGGTTCTGGTGTCTCCCGGGCCTTTTTGAGAGCTCAAGCTGAGTTGTTTGGAAGCTACAGGGGTGCACTACAAAACAACAAGGTTCATATCAATAAGGTTGTTGAAAAAGAATGTAAATTTTCTTTTTCTCTAAATGTAAATCTTCTTTTTTAGGAGAGTGAAATGCATTTCCACGAAGAACTATTTCTAGATCACAAATCACCCAGTATGAAGCAGTTTCTTCATAGTGCAATCCATTTACAGTTTTTCAAACAGGTAAACACTGACCTCTTCTGAATATATTCAGTCACTGTATTCAGAAAGTATGCCGTTTCTGTGAATTTAGCTTTAGCTGATTTGTAACTCAGCAAGTACACTAAAGTTTTATTCTGGTTTGAATATGTTTGGGGATGAAACCACCAGTAAACATACCAATATAAAATAACATTTGGCTATTTTAGTTCATCGATGATCGGCTCGATATCCTGAACAAAGGCATGGAACCAAACGACCTTTTTGAAGAAGAGATCATAGTGTGTGAAACAACATCAGGTTTGTGAAATCACATGTGGTCCATTCTTCTATCTTTATTTTTTTATTTAGATTGTACTTTTTTTTACAGGAAAACAGAAATCTTACAATCAATTAGTTGGTCAGTTAAAGGTAAGTTTTGTGACTGATCTTCTTATTCTTCTTTCGGCATTTCCCTTCAGGGGTCGCCACAGCAAGTCAGTTTCTTCCATCTAATCCTATCTGCTGTATCCTCTTTGGTCACACCAACTATCTTCATGTCTTCCTTCACTACGTCCACGAACTTCCTCTTTGGTCTTCCTCTAGTCCTCTTTCCTGGTGGTTCCAAATCCAGCATCCTTCTTCCTATGTACTCTCTTTCTCTTCTGTACGTGCCCAAACCATCTCAGTCTGGCCTCTTGAACTTTATCCCCAAAACCTCTAACATGTGCTGTTTCCCAGATGTACTCATTTCTAATTCTGTCCATCCTGGTCACTCTCAGAGAGATCCTCAGCATCTTCATCTCTGCTACCTCCATCTCTGCTTCCTGTCTTTTCTTCAGTGCTACTGTTTCTAGACCAAACAGCATGGCCGGTCTCACCACGGTTTTGTACACTTTCCCTTTCATTTTAGCTGAAACTCTTTTGTCACACATCACACCTGATACTTTCCTCCACCCGTTCCAGCCTGCCTGGACATGCTTCTTCACCTCTTTTCCACACTCTCCATTGCTCTGGACTGTTGATCCTAGATACTTAAAATCTTCCACCTTCTTTATCTTTTCTTCCTGCACTGATGATCCGATAGATTTCTTTAATGCAAAAGAGTCTAACTTGTATTGTTTGCATGTTTGACAGAAAGGAGGTGGAGCTTTGATCAATAACATGAAGACCAAAGCAAACATAAGGGTGTGTACGAATGCCAAACTGTTCATCTCACAAGACGTTTTATCTAATTGATGTATTCTTGTATCCAAAGACAAAAGGTCTCACCAAATCAGGTTTGAGGAACCTGTTGATGAACAAGGTATGTGTGTTTTGTACATATGTAAAACAATTTAACTTTAAAACCTTTATTCAATTTTATTCATATTGCCTATTGTCACAAAACAATTTTCTGAGTCCTTTAGAGTTTGTGATAATTTTATTGCTATGTGTTAAAACACAGGTCACAAATGAAGAAAGTTCTCTGCACAGAGGAAGCTCAGTATCACACCGACGAACTCAATCTGACAACTTTCAGAACCGTTTGCCAATCACATCGCATTTTGGGATGGTGATGTGCTTTGAAATTTTTCCCACATAAATGTGAAACACATGCTAGTGAACTAATAACTAATGTTCATTTTCTTAATTCTTAACCATTTCACATGTCTTATTCTTCAACTTTTGTTTTATAGTAGAGACCTTTGGGGTACTCTAAAGGTCCTGTAAGGCGCTTTAAAGGTATTTATCCTCTACTATCTCCTTCTTAGTCACGACCTCGACGGCCTTATCAGAAACTGACAGAAAACGATCAAACAAAGGACTTTGAAGATTCATGGGATGGGTAAGCTATTTGGGATGACATAATATACAGTAATATAGACCAATACAAATAAACAACTTTCTTAAAAATCGGGTTTCAGTTGTACCCTTTTGTTTTTTGGTTGATTTGTTTGCAGGGGAAAATAAAACGTGTCGAGTGTGTCATGCTGCACAAACAGCAAATCCTTCATTTTTAGATGTTTGCTTGTTAATTTCTTTAACATATTTTTGTTGTGTATGATAAGTTAATGAAAACGGAATGGTAATACAGACATCAGCATGTATTTTTTTTGGTTTGTGTTATTTATTTGTTGCCAGTGTGGGTTGTGAGTCTGTGAACAACGCTGACTGTGGGCTGCAGAAGAATGAAGATGAGGGAGCAGATTCACCGCTGTGCGACCCAGAGGAGATGGATCTTCTTGGAGAGATCTTTGACACCCTCAGCTCGCGGAGCTCCCATGAACGAGGCCTACTGTATGGCACTCGCAGTCTGGATTTGTTTGGACCAGACAGTCATGACTATATTACAATTGTAAGATGGGACACACACTTGTAAAATGCCTTGTAGAAATGAGCTGAAACTGTTGTCTTGTTTTTTTCAGCATGACAAAGACAACCCCAGCCAGGACAGTTTGTCTCTGTCCATCAGTGGTAGCGGCAGCCTTCACAGCTGGAATTTGGAGACCACCGAGGAGTTATCTGACCTGACAGAGGACTATAACTGGCAGGTAGTAGATGATGGAGCGGATGATCTACATGTAGCATGTGAAATAACTGAGGAAGCCAACAAACAGGAAAGTGACGTTGAAAAAAATCCAGACACCAACGGCACTGTAAATGGAAACCAGGAAGGAAAAGAAATGCACAAAGAAGTGAAACTGGAAGAGGATAAAAAAACAACAGATCAGGAAAGTGGTTTAAGTTTGCAGGTTGACTACACCATTGAAATGACTGAAAGGGTGGAGGAGGAAGAGTTGAGCTACAAAAAGGAAGAAGAGAATAGTCTGAGTGAAGAAGAGGCTCCAAGACAAGAAACCCAACATGGAACCAATAAAATACAAGAAAATGTCACAGAAGAAATAGAAAAAATCAAAGAAGATCAAAGTACAGAGGTTAAAAGATTACCGAGTTCACGCATCAAACTGAATCCCCATCATTCAAACTATGTGCAGGAGAAACAAGATCCAGGCAAACTCCCTGCTGTGCTGCAGCAGCCTGAAGACCTGAAACCTCTGGAAAGTCTGGGAAAACATGGTCAAGTAGCAACACAGAAAGAACCAGCAGAGAAACAACCTTCTTCTCCAAAAGTTCAATCTGTTTTACTACGATTCCAGTCTGAGTCTACCATAAAAAGTTTTCAAGTGAAGCCTTTGGTTAAGATCTTATCCCCATCACGAGACACAGACAAAAACAACTGCTCAGAAGAGTCGCAGGAAGAAGAGTGTCTCCCAGTAAAAGTATCAGAACTGAAGAAGAGGTTTGAAGTGTAGAGGGCATTGCTGCTTTTCTCATTGTAAAAAAAACCAACATATTTGCAGACTGGAAGGGTCATGTTTAACTGAAAGTTTCAAGATATTTTAAATAACCACAAAGTGTGAGATTAAACTGAGCCAGTTATTTTTTTATGTTTAAGTTGTTTAATGGGGATTGGAATATTTTTTATGCATGCATTCAGACAAATAAAACAACTTCAGATTTCAGTTTATAATCTGTCAAACTTCCTTTTTCCATGACAAAATAAAGGAAGTATCCAACAGTGATCTGGCTTAACTTTTATGTCTTTAATTCACTTTAATTTTCATAAAACAGCACCTATAAGAAAACAGACTTGCAATTTGTTGAGGGTCACCCCTGTGACCCTCACAGGAATAAGCATTCAGATGATGAATGAACTGAAGGGACCCTCAGAAGCAAACTGCTCCCTCTGAAACATGAGCACTAATTTAATAAATTAAAGTGTATCACACTGAATAGATTTTTTTTAAAAAAAAGTCTTTGAATGAATCATTAGGAAAGAGGACTAGAGGAAGGCCAAAGAGGAGGTTCATGGACACAGTGAAGGAAGACATGAAGATAGTTGGTGTGACCGAAGAGGATACAGCAGATAGGGTTAGACGGAACAAACTGACTTGCTGTGGCGACCACTGAAGGGAAATGCCGAAAGAAGAAGAATTAGCTTATATTACAGAAGAAATTTTATTCACAGTAACAGACCTTCAGCATGTTCAGATTCACATAGTCTGATCAGGAAATACAAACTGTAAGTTTTACCAAAAAAAAAAAATCAGACACCCAAAGAAACTAACTGAAGTTGTGAACAGTCTACTACAACACACTGCTTGGCTATAAAAATATACATACATAAAAAAAAAAAAAAAAAAAAAAAAAAAAAACAGTCACATTCAACATGAACAAAACATGTGTTCTGAAAATTAATTATTTTCTTTTGCAAATTGTAGTCCAATATTTTCATATTAAGAAAAATATAATTTGGATTGTTTCTTACTTTGTTTGAGGAAAAAAAAAATGTTTCTAACGAAAAACAGCATGCAGTGTCTTGGGGATCAATCTGGAACTGCAGCAAGTTTTTTTTTTCTTAGAAAATAAGTTTTTTAAAAAAATATTTTTTACACAACCTGTTCTGGAAATATTCAGTAAGAGGTTTATTATTTGCAAGACAAAACATGAGGAAGCTGTAACATTAGGATACCTGAAGCTTCACCTTCCTCATTTTTTATGTACTTTATGGTACTCTATTTAGTTACTTTATGGTTCCTCAGTAATATACACCTATTACAGAGTGTTTGTAACATCAGAATTCAGCATTCAATTGCCCCACAAATTGAAATGTGAGGTCTTACGAGTAATCCCCATACTAAATTTATTTGGAAATTAAAATGTGTGTTAATACATCTAATTTCAATGTGCTTAAATCTTAATCTCTGTTCATTATACTTATTTTTATAAAAGTTTGATAGAAATCAAAGGTTATTTAACATTTTTATAAAAAAGTAGCACATTTTACAAAAACCTGCTTAGACTACACAGTATATGTAAGAAAGACAGGAAAGCAGTGCTGAGTTGGAATTTTGTCTCAATCATACAACACCTGGTGACTTTATCTACACACATACTTCATCTGTTAAACTGAGACCCCACAAAACCTCACGAAAAAGTGCATTGCTTTATTTTAAGTTAATCTCTTTTAGGATTAGAAAAGTGTGAAATACATTTAAAAATAAATAAGGCAATACAGCAAAAAAAATAGACCATTCTCAAAAAATACTTATTTTCTCATGACCATTACAGAAGAATATTCTAGTGTAAGGAAGAAAACAGGAAACAAACTTCAGGAACATTTCTGACTTCCCAAATGGTCCTCAAAGGTTCATTAAAAGTTTTGAAATCACAAAACCTTTAAACTAAACACAAATGACCGAGATGCTCAGCAGAAGCGGAACAGAAGGTGAGTGCTATATGCTAGGAAATGAGAGTCTATACACCCCTCTTCACCTATTTTTTTTTATATGAGACGTTCTTCTTTGGGCAGTGGGAGGTGTAATCCTGGTTTTTCAGGCCCTGCTGATCTTGACTGCTTAGTCTCTTCTGCACTGGGCCTGTATTTTCCCTCCATGCTTCGCTTTTTTCGGAAGACACACAGCAAAAGCAGCAGAGCCAAAGTTAGCAGGGACAGCAAGGCAGATAAAGCCACAGGCATCAGGGGGGGATCCAACACCTCTTTCACCATGGTGGTAAACGACTGAAGAGAAAATCAAACGGGGCAGGCGAAGGTTGGGGAATGTGTAACTGTGGATCAAAAAGACAAAAAAGGTTGAAGTGCATGAACATCCTTATCACGTTTCAGGTAACGTCCACAAATGTCAACTCAAATGATGCAACTTAGACTTACGAAGGCTTAAAAGCTTAAAAATTCAATTATGAATATTTACTTTAACAGGAGACGTTTAGATTTAAGGATTGCGATTCGGTCACTTCTCTTTGTGAGAATTATCTTTGCCACGTTCTGACACTTGTGTCAACACCTAAACCAGTTTTGATCATGTGGTTAAAAAACAAAAAAATTAAATGCAATTTTAAGAAGAAAAACAAAGAAGTGTTTGGACTGCACTCACCTCAGTGGAGAAGAGAAAGAATCAATTGTCTGGTGACACGTTTAGAGTGGGACTACATCATGAAGGTGTGCAATTCTGAGTAAAAAAAAAAAAAAAGAAAGAAAGAAAGCTCATTATTGCAGTGCTGGGTATCATGTGGGACCTCATCTGACTAGATGGCTATGGAAGTGTCCAAAGCTCACGTTGACAAGTTTCATTAAATAAACACTGTTTAGCACCCACTCCGTCCTTCCTGCGGCTCTAATTTTGAGCCAGTCTAATCATTTCCATGTCATAAATTCTTGAGTAGTATTGCATGTGTGCATCATCAACTACCTAGTGCTTTCCCCAACTACAAAAAAAAAAAAAAAAAACTTTCTCTTTTCAAGAATATGAACATTCAAGAATATTCCATACACTTGTAAATACACTTGTAGCTCTTTAATACATTTTTTTCAAAGTATTAAAATATTTGTGGCTAAAAACTGTTGCATAATTAGTGTGTACAGTTTTACCATCTCTATGTGCCTGCATGGCCCTCATCTGAAAGTGTGAGTGCACAGAACATTAAACACGTCATGCCAGCATATGGAATCTGAAACCTGGATTGTAGACTCCGAACTGGTGGATCAAGATTAGTTTTTATCCTGTAGGAAATTCTTAAAAGCACTAAGTTTGCACAATTTTTGAACTCCTAAGAGTCCATTCTAAAGTGTCACCCACAGTGTGTGATGCACTAACTTTTTAAACTGGTGCAAATACAGTCTTTGGATTGACTTTTCCCTTTAAATTAATTTGTCCATATTATTCACAAAATGTTTTTGTATATTTAATATTTATTGGGAATATCTGGCTTTATGTATTATATCCATTAGCAAAGTTAGAAATTTGACTGGTCTTTTAATCTCATGATCAGAATTTTAGAAACGGTATGTTTGTTTGGTCTCTGAATCCCAATATTAAAAACAATTTTTACTACTCATTTTCCAGATTCTGAATAACAGAACTAAAATACCATAAGGTGTTTCCCCAAACCTAGTCTAAGTAGTTTAAGTGAGGTAGAATAAGTGAACTGTAAAATGTCAAACAGGGCCTTTTGAGCTAATAAATATCTGAACTTATGCATCATTGCAATGCTTGTAGAAGATTGGTACCCAAGGAACATGTGAGTGGGGCTCCCACCCATAAATTTATAATCACCTACTTTTTTCAATGTTAGTATTTTCAGATTTAATTTGTACTTTGACCAAATTCTCATGGTTTCCAAATAGCATCCATTTAGATTTTTTTTTAGATTACAAGAGAGCAAAATTATTTTAATCATCTCTTAAAATTCACTTAATCTCATCAATAATTTGAAGTAGATCCTTAACTGATCATAATTTAATAGTCATCAGCAAGAAGAATTCAAATTAATTGTTTTGCATAAATCATAGACATAATAAAAATGTTTTGGTTTCGAGATCATCCGTTGTAGATTTTTACATATATCGCTCGTCTAGCTAAATTGCATGCAAGACAAAAATTTACAAAACCAACAAGATAGTGAGCTTGTTTAACTTTATTATGTAAAGATACCATAAGCTAAGACGCTGAGTAAATATGTTTAGTCTCAGTTAGAACAAAATTCAGGACTATCAAGTTCCACCACTGTGTTTTGTGGAACACTAATAATTAAAAACACAAATAACTTAAAGTTCAGGCAAAAATGACCTAAATTAGATCCTCAAAACAGAAGAAAAGATGTTAACAGATTTAACAAATGCTTTAATGTTTGCTTGCATTTCAGGTCACAGCACAAACACAGAGAATCAAATTCAAATACTGAGTGAGTGATTATGAGAAAAAAAATGATGAGCTGAAGTCACAAACAAAATATGGATTGAGAAGATGCTGAATTTAATTACCAAAAAAAACAAAAAAAAAAACCAAACCCCAACTACGACCCTCCTCCCTAAAAAACAAACAAACAAACAAAAACACTTTTGTGCAATTTCCAGCAAAGACATTCTATGCTGGATGGAGCCTTCCCGCTATGATGGAGCGGGAGATCGACAGGTGGATCGATGTGGCGTCAGCTATAACTACGCAACGGTCCGTCGTGGTAAAGAGAGAGCTGAGCCGAAAAACAAAGCTCTCGATTTACAAGTCGATCTACGTTCCAACCCTCACCTATGGTCACCAGCTGTGAGTGGTGACCGAAAGAATGAGATCGCGGGTACAAGCAGCCGAAATGAGCTTCCTCTGCAGGGTGGCTGGGCTCTCACTCAGAGAGCCCAGGAGCTCAGTGTCAAGCCGCTCCTCCTCCAGGTCGAGAGGAGCCAGATGGGGTGGTTTGGGCATATGGTCAGGATGCCCCCGAGCGCCTCGTTGGTGGGGTGTTTTGGGCACGTCCCACCGGAAGGAGATCAAGAGGCAGACCCCGGACTTGCTGGAGAGACTATGTCTGACAGCTGGCCGAAGAACGACTCGGGATCCTTCCGGGTGAGTTGGAGCGTGCAGCCAGGGTGAGAGAAGCCTGGGCTTCCAGTCTGAGGTTGTTGCCCCCGCGACCCGGCCCCGGATGAGTGGAAGACGACGGAATGGAACTTCTATGCATGCAGAGTGGTTTTTATTTTAAATGTATGTTTGATGTTGCACACTATACCAAAGTAGGTTCTTAGTCTGTAAATTTTTATTGACAGTAGAAATAAATAGTTTCTGATTCCTACACACCACGTGTGATGGGATACAGCTTTTTTTAAAAAAAAAAAAAAAAAAAAAGGACTTTTTTTCTAGATTTTAAAGATTCATTCTGTGGGTTTTATCACACATCAATGTGATGAAATGCAGTGAAGTAAAATGTTTTTAGAAAGAAAATAAAAAACACTGTTACTTTTTTAGATTTCAAACAAATATTTGATGCAAGTATTTGGTTTAAAAGCAATTAAGCTTAATCGTAATTGATATTAGGTTAATATAAGGTTTTATATTAAAAAAAAGTAAAGTAACAAGAAGGAGGCTGTGAGTCATTCCAGAAGACAGGATCCCTCCTAGAGAGAAACTAAACGGTTCCTTAAAGTGAGTAAACATGAAACTAGTGAAATACAGATTAGAAAAATCGAACTCACCAAATGTGCTCATGTGACGAAGTTAACCTTCTTTTTTTTTTCTAAAATCTGAACATTTTGTCTCACATGTACACAGAATCGGAACACTTCACCAGAGTTTTAATTTCCCACAAGTGGCTGTAGACACGAAGGAAGGAATGCTGCTTGTCCTGTTCCACCTGCTCAACAGGTGTACACACACGATCAGACAGGAGCTTTAACCCGGATGTAGTCACCTGTAGATCACCCGGTAACCACATTATTCCTAGAATGTATTTAAAAAAAACCCATCTGAATTAAAATGAACGAACAGGCGTCGCAGTAGTCCCCCTCCGCCCCCCCCCCCCGCGTGTTTACCTGGTTGTCATGGTGAAGTATTGGTGTCTGATGTCTTTTCATCACCAATAAAAGTTTTTCTTTTCTCTTACACTCACACATATTTCTACAGGATGTTTGGTGGTTTTGACATGCCATCCTGTGTCAGATTGAAGCCAAGCTAGAATAAAAAAAACATAATTCAGACATAAATAAAGACATAATTCATATTTTTATATTTCAATTCAATTTTATTTGTATAGCCCAAAATCACAGAATTTCCATCTCAATGGGCTTCACAAGAAAAAGAGGAATGTATTAACACAAAAACACAACAAGAAAAATAACTAACAAATGCTAACTAAACAAGACTAGCACATTTATGCCCTTAGACTCTCTTTCTCGGTGAGGAAAAACTCCTAAAAAACCCATCAGTGGGGAAAAAATAAGAAACCTCGTGGGGATCCACATGAAAGAGAGATCCCTCCCCTCGGACGAGCAACCAATGTGTCAAAGATTATTGTTTAAATATTAGCTTATTCTACTCTACAGCTAAATATCTAAAGAAGTCAATAGATGTTCTTCATCCTGATGGAAACACGGGAGTCTCATCAGCCTGGAGATGTCCAGAACGGGGATGAGTAGATGTTCTTCATCTTGATGGTTACACGGGGGACTCCTCAGCCTGGAGATGTCCAGAACGGGGATGAGTAGATGTTCTTCATCTTGATGGCTACACGGGGACTCCTATTTAACATATATGGCGGGCTGTACGGTGGCACAGTGGGTATCACAGGGGGCTCACAGCCAGAAAGTCCTGACCTTTCTGTGTAGAGTTTGCATGTTCTCTCCCTGTATGCGTCTGTTTTATCCAGGTGCTGCGGTTTCCTCCCACCCTCCAAAAACAAGGTTAATTGGCTCCTATAAATTCGCCACTAGGAATGAGTGTGTGTAGAAATTTGTGTGTGGCTCCTCAACAGACTGGCGAGGTGTTCGAGGTGTACCCTGCCTCTCGCCTTGAATCAGCCGGGATAGGCTCCGGTACCTCCCGCGACTTGCAGGAAATAAGCGGTTCAGAAGATGAATATATGAATGAAATAAATGTAAACCCCCATAAGCATAGGATTGTAAATGATCACTGAACTGTAAAAAAAAAAAAAGTCAAATTAAGGTACAGTCAACATTCTGTCTCTAAGTCTTGATGTGTCTTTTTTTGTTTTGTTTTTTTATGGCTCCACAAGCATCGATCGGCCTGACTTGATAAGGGACAGAGATTAATAATTAGAGAGAATGACCTTGTTTGTGGAGGACAACCTTCCTTCCAGTTTACTTTCACCAAAGCTGCTCAAACAAACATTTTATGTTCAGATTAATAAATTCTTTGGGCATCATGAAGTTATTTAGAAAATGTTTTTATTTTTATACCATGTCTGATTAAATTTCTTTAGCATATCAACCACCTCAGAATATTTTAGAGCTATGCTGAACATTTAAAGGCAGTTTGGAAGATCTTCTAGCATTGACAGATTAACAACTCGACTGAAAACCAGGCAAACATTGAGAACCTACTTGGTCTTCTCGGGCATTTTCTATGTTTGTGTCTCCAACCAATAAATTATAATAATGGTTACTTTTGGCCAATCCAGGATGGTAGAATGATTGATATGGTGTGGGTCTATAGTTTTGTGTAAAATACAAAAGCAATTAGCTGTAGTTTTCGATTTCATAATGTCCCCAATTTCAATATATACTGTACATACATTTTCAGTACACCAATTCATCAGCACAAGTCCAACCAGCAATGGTAGGTTTAGATATTATTAAAAAAATAACTTGTAGTACTATCTTTGATCTGAGTTAAGCTCACATGGACCAAGAAAACACTGATGGATTGCTCACCATGCAAATTTCAAATAGTTTCTTGCATAGTCTAACTCGCCAAAATAAATGGCATATTAATATAAAGTAAATAAAAAATCTCTATAAAGATACATAAAGAAATAGTCTTTGTGTGTTTATACTTTAATAAAGATGTGCATGTGTCTTTTCTGCAGCATCTGAATGTGGCAATAAGCTGTAGGTCAGGGGTGTCAAACTCAGTACCTGCTGTAGGGCCGGTGTCCCTGCAGGTTTTCCATGAGTTCCTGCATCGACACACCTGAGTAAGGTTAACGAGTCATTGTGCCAAATTTGATTGGCTGTTGATTTCACTGTATGTGCATCAGCTGTGTTGAACCAGGAACAGATGGAAAACCTGCAGGGACACCGGCCCTCCAGGAACTGAGTTTGACACCCCTGCTGTAGGTGATTGAAGGAAATTACAGTAACAGAGCAGTAAGTAGGAACATGGATGTGGAATGGGAGCAAGTAAAATTCAGGTTGAAGTCGGAGAAATTCATCACTCATCAATTTATCCGACTTTACAGATTGAAATGGTTAACCTTTAAGTTTAATTGGTCACTGAAAAATAGAAACGCACACCCAAATAAGCACTTTAGCCCTACTACCATAATTTATTTATGCTTCCTTTTACCTTTTAAAATGTTTTTTTTTTTTGCAACAAAACAACACTTGTTATCTTGAGTTCATAATGAAAACAAATTACAGTGAAACATTAATGTTTCCGGCTCTGTATTCTACAAAAAGTGATTTTCAATAATAAACATAAAACTATTTCTGAACCCTGTTTTTTACTTCCAACTTTTTGTTGTTAAGCTTGAAATCCAGTTTTATTGAATCTGAAAAAAAAAGTCCCAACTGAAAGTCCCCTATTTTGCAACTTTGAAAGACCCTGCCAAACAGTAAACCTAGAAATTACCCAACAGTGCTTTCATCACTCTGTCTGTGTGCTCATGCACAGGGTGCATGATAATACATTTTTATTGAAAAACATTTTCTAATCAGAAAAAGTATCCTTTCTTCATAATCCTCCTCCCATCCCCCCCAACCCCCTCACACACTAAGTATGGTTGTGAGACATTTGTTTGGGTGCAGATTTGTATCTTTTTAAAATCTTATTTTAGTTCAGACTTCTCTTTACCTCAGGCAGGGGATATATTCATTTTGATGGATTTCTTAATTCTTGGGAGTTGTGCATGTTTTTTGGAACAGTAGGTTACTGACACACTTTTTGGAGGAGGGTTATGATGGGAAACAGGTCTGCAGGCATCAGCAGGGCATAAAAGCAGTGTTTGTACAGGTCAAATTCACAATGACGGCAGACCAGGAGTCAATTCAAGGATGAGGAGGGCTCTGCTGCTTCTGGCCTCTCTGGCCTTCCTTGCGTCAATAATTTCTCTTGCAAATGGAGGACCACTGTGAGTAGCAGATTTCTAAATGTGTTTTCTTAAAAAGAACAACTAACAAAATATGTATTCATACACACACATTCACATAAATGCATGCACCTAAATATGGATTCTTACCAATTTAATCAGAGAGCAATTGCTTGCAAATAATTATTTAGAATTGATGAAATGCAAGGAATTATATGCCATCAACATACAATGTTACTTTGTGCAGGAACACATACAAATGCATTTGAAAAACTCCTGATTCTGAGACACCATAAAAACTGTGCACTTATAAATTCTTTGAAAGTCCTGTATGTTTACAACAATTATTCCTACTACATAATATTGTGGAAAATATGAAACTTACTGACTTTAATTTTAAATTATCTGTATATGGAGAAAGTAAGAGTGCCGGAGCCTAGCCCAATGCGTTATGAATAATATATATTTAAAAAAAAAATCATTATAAATGTTTATTGATAAAAACGACCATTTTGCAGGTTCATGTCCTTACTAAAAGAAATAGAAAGGTGTATTAAGCTGTATTAAGTTTTCAAATAGCCAGTTATTAAAAAACTAATTTGTTCATCGCTTTGGTTCTGTTTGTCTCTCTAAGTTGCATGTATTACATCATGCTCAACAAACAAGATGATGAGAAGAAGGACATTGAACTATTGTTGGATTTTAACCAAGATAATTAATGTGTCACTCATTAACTGAGTGGTTCACACAATTTTTATTTCTCTCTCTATATATATAAAATTGCACAATTTGAGATAAAAAAAAAACAGAGAGGGTCTTAAAAGTTTCTTATCAGAATTATTGATAGCTTAAAATAAAATATTTCAATGACCTGTAATAGAATAAAAAAAAAATAGTTTTTCCAACAGAAAACTTGAAATCCTATTTCCACAAATTTTTTGTTTTGTTTTGTTTTTACACTTTTGAAATGGTCACTAATCAAGCAGTGATCAATCTTTTATGATACATTTTGCATTCTCTTTTCAATGTTTCATTTCCTTTTTTTCAACGTGATCACAGTGACTATTATTTTCCCTGCAGAAAAGTGATGTCTGCTCCCAACTTACTGCGAGTTGGAACAACAGAAAAGATTTTTGTTGAGTGTCAAGACTGCAGTGGAGGGGACATACAAGTCACCGTCAGAGTGATGAACCATCCAGAAAAAGCAACAAAGCTCGAGGAAAAAATTGTGACTCTAAAGAGTTCAGAAAATTTCCAGGCATTTGCCCAAATACTGGTATGAAATTAACATGTTTTTTCCATCTATGTCTTGTTTTTATTTTATTTATTTTTATTGTTAATTAAATCTGGTTTATTTTTTTATTTGATGTTTTATAAACTGTACACACCTTGTCTTTAAAATAAAGGTGCTTTAAATCAAATTTATTATTATTTGTTAAAACAAGAAAAATGCATGCAGTATTCTTTTGGAAACCCATGTTTTGTAAATACCTTGAAAAAGATCATTTACTGTTTGGTTGGATATTTCAGCGTCAATGTTGAGGTTTTTCATTCACCAGACACCCCCAAACCTATTTTTTTTACTACTAATGTAAGCCCTGATTTTCTTTTTTTTTTTTTTTAGATTCCAGCTAAACCCTTCAGCAAAGATGCCACCATGAAGCAGTATGTCTACCTGCAAGCTGACTTCCCAGGCCAAACCCTGGAGAAGGTTGTTTTAGTGTCCTTTCAGGCTGGATACATCTTCATACAGACTGACAAGACTCTCTACACCCCTAACAGCAAAAGTGAGCTCAGTGTTTTTTACTGCAGACACCCATCTTGCTCAGTACATTCCTGTGGTTGTAGCATTCATGTTGTAGGATACACTTTGATGAGCTTTTATTTCCACTCATTCACCTAAATGTAAATTAGGGAACTTACTGGATTTCCCACTATCAGTTTATTACAGGATGTTTGGGCTGACACCAAAAATGGAGCCTGTGGTGAAAAATGCAGACGCACAAATGGATGCTACCATTGACATCGAAGTTGTGGTAAATTGTATTATATCAAATCAAGCCTAAAGCACAATTTAAAAACGCTAAATGAGACAAGACACAAAAATAACAACTTTTCTTTATTAACCAAATATCTCATCACAAGATGGACTATATATATTTTTTGTGGATTGCTTTTTCAGACTCCTGAAGAAATTACTATTCCCGTTGATTCAGTTTCTCTCAAATCTGGGATTCACTCTGGAGAATATAAGCTGGACAACATTGTTAGGTAAGGCATTGACTACTTTGTTTTGATAAGAGTTGTATTAGTCTGCAATACATTTTTAGCCATATTAAGTGTTTCTTTTTAAGAACATAATAGGCGTACCATTGAACATCTGTTGAGAAATTAGAAAAAAAAATTGTATTAACTTGTTTATTGAGGTACTTCTGTTGTTATGTGTGTTGCATCAGGAGAGTTCATGTTCTTTGTATTCTTAGATTTGTATGTTGACAGAGACTACTTTGTGTGTATTTTAGTATTAGTCATAGTTAGAGTAACACTTTACTTTGCACTATTTTTTGTTTTACTTTGTATCCTAAATATCCATTCATTGTACCCTGTCTATGTGGAGTTGTGGGATTAACCAGTTCATCCTGAATAATTCTTTGTGTTTACATCCGGAAGGCATAGTCCCTTCAGTACTTATTTTGACTCTTTCCCAGCTCATGTCCAGAACTAATCATCAGGGGTGACGGGTGTGTCTTACAAGGTTTTCGAATAATTTAATCTTCTCCTGAAAGTAAAAACCAAAATCCTCAATGTGAACATCTGTCATTCAGCAGACCACTTCACTCCCAGAGCACTAAATGAATTTGACCAGTGAACAGTGGAAATTAGACCTTTAGGTCAATTGAGGATGCGCACTAGTCAATTGTAATGAAAGCCCATCATATCAGTCCAGTGACCCTGTTTCAAAAGAGCATGCAATGCTGCAGAAGCAGGGAACCCACGACAGCCCTACTGTTTCTAGATTCCTAAAATCTTACCCATACCTGGAGTGTTGTTGTTGAAGAGCTTTTTGACAAGTTTAGCAACTTTAACATCAGAAATAGAGTTAGCCCATCACCATTAAAACTAAAAGTAATTAAATAGTTGGAACTTATTCTGAGATCAAAGCTTTAGTATGATAAGTTAACAACACCAGTAGAGCACATCTGCTGTATTTTCTAGGTCAGTATTCAGCATAGCCAAAAATACATTAAATTTGACTTCTCTTTTACTTCCTTTTTTTGTTAGAATATAAGAACCATAATATTTTTTTCTTTAAGAGGGTATTTTAAAAACAGTCTCTTTTGTATATTTACAATCTCTCATTTTGATAGGTTAATCAAAAGATATGTTTCATAATCATTTTCTTAGTATTGTAAAAATCTTGTGCTTTTTTTTGTGTGATGTTTAGCCCTGGACTGTGGAAGTTGGTTGCTAAGTTCCAGAGCAACCCACAACAGAGCTTCACTGCAGAATTTGAAGTCAAAAAATATGGTAATGCTCTAATTTTTATGTTAGCAATTTATACACTGCTGAATGGTTTTTCATTTGATGAAGCACAATATACTTTTCATTTCAGTGCTTCCAAGTTTTGAGGTTAAGCTGTTACCTCAGACCCCATTTTTCTATGTGGACAGTAATGAACTCACCATCAACATTGAAGCTACGTATGTAGACACTCGGTGGTTGATTAGTTGACCAGTAGATTTTAAATTGTGTTCTGAATCACATCGGTCTAATTGGCTGTAGGTATCTTTTTGGAGAAGATGTACAAGGATCTGCCTATGGTGTGTTTGGAGTTTTGGTTGAAGGAGAAAAGAAGAGCCTCCCAGGCTCCCTTTCAAGAGTCCAGGTGATCATAGAAATTGTTTATACTGCCTTGCAATAATCCTTATTGTGGAGAAGCACAGTATATGTAGTTTTTGCGCTTTTTTCCTTTACAACTTCGTTTCAGATTGTGGATGGAAAAGCTCAGATTGAATTAAAGAGGGAGCAAATTTTACAAACTTTTGATGACATGAAGGCCCTTGTTGGTTCCTCCCTCTTTGTATCTGTCAGTGTACTGACAGAAAGTGGTAAGAAAAAAAAAAACTGTGTTTGTGTCTGTTATGTATTTTAAACATTATGTAAATGTTATCACTGAATACTGGAAGAGTTCAAAATGAAATTAAATATTTAGAATGCAAATTGACTTCCAAAGTGTTCAATAATTGTGTGTGCTTTTGTTGCAGGTAGTGAAATGGTAGAGGCTGAGTTTAGAGGCATACAAATTGTCACATCACCCTACACTATCTCATTTAAACGGACGCCCAAATTTTTTAAGCCAGGAATGTCTTTTGATGTTGTGGTAAGTTTCTTAAATTAGCATTAATATTCAGCTGTATCACATTCTTTATTAATTCCTTTACTATCCCAAACGTTGGCCATTTTTGAGACATACAGAACTATAAGTGTTGTTATGTTTATCTTAATTTCTCCACTCTGGCATAAACAAAGTACATTTATATTGTATTCTATCATTAATTGGTTGTTTTAGTATATGCCTGTTACAAACATAGTTCTGTAATAACGTGTAAATGCAATAGTATTTGACAATGCTGAACAATGTTAAAATATTATGTTCAATCTAATGTTTTATTACTCTTTGTCTAATACAACGTTAGGTCGAAGTTTTGAATCCTGATGAAAGTCCAGCACAGGGTGTTCCTGTGGCGGTCGATCCTGGTAATGTGAAAGGACTCACTGGAGAAAACGGGATGGCAAAGCTAACAATTAACACAGGAGGCTCTCAAAAAATACTTCGAATCACAGTATGCAGTCTTTACCTCAAAACTTTGTACAGACGTCTGGAAACTACAAAATTACTAGATTGAAACTAAAAAAAATATTTCCACATTTTTCTTGTTGGCTTTTAATACCTGGGCTGAGGAAGAAAATAATATTTAATTTTCAGAGAATGCATTTGTTAGCAACACACCTCAAAAGATTTCTGGTGGATTTGAAATATTTGTCTAAAAATGTTGGAAATCAAATGAGTAACTATTAACATCATTTGAGGTGAGATAAAGATTCTATTTTACAATCAACCAACCCTGAATAAATATAGAAAAAAAACGTTTCCACTTTCTTGCTGTTTGATATAATTTTGTATAAATTTGTAATGTACATAGTGTAGTTATAATAATTTCTAAAGTAAATGAGATGTTCACATTGATTCTTTTTTTTACAGTTGTGTTCTTTTTTTCTAAATTACAGGCAAAAACAGAGGCACTTGATATCAGAGAAGACAGACAGGCCGTCGAAATAATGGAGGCAAAACTTTACAATACCAGGAGCGAGCGTTATATCCACATAAGTATGTATCACCATAGGATACCACATTAAATACAAATATTTTAAACGCAGAAGCAACAAAATACCTTGTTCCACACAGAAAACCTTTGAATCATAAAAAAATAACAATTGTATAATCCTTTTCAAGGTGTGGATACAGCTGAGCTTTCGTTGGGGGATAATCTCAAAATCAACCTTAACCTCAATCGACATCCAAATGTAGCGAAAGACATAACATATCTAGTAAGGAATTTTTTGTTCTGGCATCAGATTGGAAATACTGAATAGAAAAATACTCTTCCTGTGAGTAATTATTTTAAGCTTTTCCCTCCAGATCTCAAGCAGGGGTCAGCTGGTTAAATTTAATCGCTACAAAACAAAAGATCAAGCTCTGATTTCCCTGATAGTCCCCGTTACCAAAGACATGCTGCCATCATTCCGTATCACAGCTTACTATCACCCAGCAGACAATGAGGTGGTGTCTGATTCTGTTTGGGTTGATGTACAGGACTCTTGCATGGGAACGGTGAGACAGAAAGCCTTCTTATAGTAATTAATAACAAAAATAAGTAAAATTAAGTTCAAAATTATTCAATAATTTGATGTCATCTCCCATTTTTTTTTTTTCAAATAGCTCATCCTGGAACCCTCTAGACCAGCCCCTTCCTATGAGCCTCGCAAAATGTTTGATCTGAAGATTACTGGAGATCCAGATGCCACAGTGGGTCTGGTGGCAGTTGACAAAGGAGTTTATGTCCTAAACAACAAGCACCGTCTCACCCAGAAAAAAGTGATGTCATTTGTTTTGCATGTTTTATTTAATGAAATCCTCCTCCGCGTCTCAGAAACAATGTTTCACCTGCTTATTTATACTCAGAATCTTTTTTTTGTTTTTTACTCTTGCAGGTGTGGGATATAGTGGAAAAATTTGACACAGGATGTACACCTGGTGGAGGCCAGGACAACATGCACGTGTTCCTTGATGCTGGACTTTTGTTTGAGTCCAGCACTGCTTCAGGAACACCTTATAGACAAGGTAACTCCTTTATATATCCATCTTAGCGATTACAAAAAAAAAAACACAGCATAACTGTAAAAAACAAATAATTTACTACGGTGCTGTTTTTGGGCTGTCATAAAATAATAGGGATATAAAAAATACAAGAACTTCAATGTCTGTCATTGAATACAGATCGGCCGGAAAAAGCACCTGTTTTTACATTTTCTAAGTTACAGTAAATCTTTACTCTGTTTCATTTTCAGAGTTAAAATGTATGACACCCACAAGAAAAAAACGTGCCAGTAATATTTTGCAAGTCAGAACCACTTTAGGTAAGAAACAGAACTCAAAACTTGTGCAGATGCCTTTTTTGCAGTCATTCTTTTCTATACAAAACATTTCTAAAATAAACAAAGTCAAACCTTTTTCCTTTTTGCATGGTTTTGTAATTAAAGAATTTAAAAAAAAAATAGATATCTACATTTTAAAAAATTTAGTTTTTGTTCATTTATGAAATAATTATTTCTTCCCAGTGAGTCAGTATACAACTGATCTTGAGCAGCAATGTTGTTTGGAGGGCATGAAGCCTACCCCTCTTTCATACACCTGTGAGCGGCGCAGTGAGTACATTTCGGAAGGTGAAGCCTGTGTTCAGGCCTTCCAGAGCTGCTGCAAACAAATGGAAACTCTGATTGATGAGAAGAGGGAAGAAAACCTCCAACTGGCTCGCAGTAAGAAAACAAAAAATGACTTTTTTGCTAAGTCATTTTTGTGGTGACAAAAGAAAGTAATAATTCTTTATTCAAACATTAGGCGAGTCTGATGACAGTTATGCAGATAGCAATGAAATTGTTACACGTACAAATTTCCCTGAAAGCTGGCTGTGGACAGACATTAAACTTCCTGCTTGTCCTGCACAAACACCCAATTGGTGAGTAGTTTATGAAAAAAAAAACATGTTCATGCCAAACTTGTGGGTTTCAAACTGTGCCTGAAAAAGCTGTTTGGTGTGTTTCAGCAAGACAACAACAAATGAAATTAAATCTCCTTTACAAGATTCAATCACAACCTGGCAATTTACAGGCATCAGTCTATCAAGAACCCATGGTAAGGAGATCGTGACTGAAATATGGGCCATTTTTAATGCCTTCTAAATGCTAAATTCACATAATTTTTTTTAATTGTTCTTGGTTTTTTTTTATTTTAAAACCACATTGAATTTGCTGTCTCATGTGTAAGGAATATGTGTTGGGAAACCCTTGGAGGTGATTGTTCGGAAAGAATTCTTCATTGACCTCAGGTTGCCTTATTCTGCTGTTCGTGGAGAGCAACTGGAAATTAAAGCAATTCTTCACAACTATAGCCCTGACACTATTACTGTAAGTAAAAAAATAAATAAAAGTAAACCTAATTAGAGTATTAAACTAAAGCTCACAAAAGCTGAAAGATATTATAGTACAGCATGGTGTTTTTCTCCACACAGCATTTACAATTTAATTTGACCAGGAAAAACATTTGAAGTAGAATTTTTTTAACACTTCCCACACCATTTTAAAAATTGGCCTTTCAAGATAGTTTAATATTTGTTGTATCATCCTATTGGTAAATATCTGCAAACTTTGTCCTTGCGTCTTGTTTTCAAGGTCCGGATTGATCTGAAAGAGGAGGAGAACGTGTGCAGTGGAGCTTCTAAACGGGGAAAGTTTCGCCAGGAAGTGCAAGTTGGACCAAGAACCACTCGATCTGTACCATATGTGATTATTCCAATGAAGGAAGGTGAACGTGCTATTGAGGTCAAAGCATCAGTTAAGAACTCAGCTTTAAATGATGGAATCAGAAAGATGCTCCGGGTGGTGGTAAGGAAAAATGAGAAATTCTGTGATTACGTCACTGTCTGTCCTTATTTAGTATTTAACTTCAAAATCTAACATTAACCTACCTTTGTCATTTCAGCCCGAAGGTGTTCTTAGTAAAGATTCAAAGACTGTACAGTTAGATCCAACAAAGAAAGGCAACAGTGAGTTTCCCTACAAATATCAGTCAGAAAATTGATCTATATCTGTAATTTCTTTTGGTTTTTTTTTCCAAGACGGTGTTCAAGAAGAAATTTTGAATGGTAATATCCCAAAGACTGGCTTGGTTCCAAATGCACCTACTTCCACACAGGTTTCTCTAACAGGTGAGAAAGACCCTTTATGCAATGGACAGAAGACACGCCATTGATAAGAAACTTTGTGTACTTGTCTTCCTGAAACTTGTTTGAACATTTTTGTCCCCATGTAGGTCGAGAACAAATGTCTGGGCTGGTTGAGAATGCAATTAGTGGGAATTCAATGGGAAGTCTTATCTTGCAGCCTAGAGGCTGTGGTGAGCAGAATATGATATTCACAACCCTGCCTGTCATTGCCACCACCTATTTGGACAAAACTAACCAGTGGGAAGCTGTTGGTCTTCAAAGGCGAGATGAAGCTATTGGACATATAAAACTAGGTAAGCAAATACAGAAACATTTAAAATAAAAACCTTTCAACTCTCTGAATTTATTGTGATATGTACACCTTTCCGTATCCTCCTGTACCATACTATTTTACAAGCTTCTCAGGATTAGGGAGCACTGCACCAAGATCAGGGAGAATCCCGAAGCATTCCCTAGCGAGAGTATTTTCCAGCTGTCTGTGTTTTCTTAAAGATCTAAGATGTAATTTGAATGCGCAGAAACTTTATTCTTAGAATTTGGCTGCACCAGTACTGACAAGGATCTGGGGATGGAAACATATTACACAAGTTTTATTATTGCAGCAATGCCTCTTTGTGTGTTTCAGAATTTATTGGAAGGGGTCTTTTGATCTTTTTAAAAGATTTTATTCGTCCTGGGCTTATTATTTATCCGACATCTTGTTGGGTTGGGTATGAGCCCTTGCGAAACCTGAGGTGCTCTGTGACTGGGCTCTTAGATTTTCCCGGATTGAGTACTGGGACCAAAGAGAGGCATTGTCCTTACCTTTAGAGCAGATTTCCAGAAGGCCTGAGGGCCACAAAGACTGTTTATGTTTTAAAGAAGAGGCTGGAGACCCAGTTTTTAATTTGGCTTTTAACTAATTGGTGAAGCTCTTCTTCATTTGGCTATATATTCACTTTTTGTTATCACTAGATGAAAGATTACTTTTTTTTATGTTGAATAAAGTATGTGTTCATTGGTTTCTCATTCAATTATGTACATTAATGATACTTATTCAATTTTCTTCTTCTTTCTGCATTTCCCTTCACGGGTCACTACACCAAGTCAGTTTCTTCCATCTAAACCAACTGCTGCACCTTCTTCGGTCACACCAATTATCTTCACGTTTTCCTTCACTGTATCTATGAACCGCCTCTTTGGGCTTCCTTGAGGCCTCTGGTCAATGGTGGTTCCATATCCAGCATTCTTCTGCTGATGTGCTCACTCTCTCTCCTCTGCACATGGGCAAACCATCTCAGTCTGGCCTCTCTGACTTTATCTCCAAAACCTCTAACATGTGCAGTTCCCCTATTATACTCATCCTAATCCTGTCCAATCCTTTCCATTCTGGTCACTCCCAGAGAGATCTTCAGCATCTTCATCTCTGCTACCTGTATCTCTGTTTCCTGTCTTTTCCTCAGTGCCACTGTCTTTAGACCAAACAGCATAACAGCAAACAGCGTCTCACCACGGTTTTGTACACTTTCCCTTTCATTTTAGCAGAAACTCTTGTATCACACATCACACCTGATACATTTCTCCACCCATTCCAGCCTACCTGCACACGTTTATTCACCTCTTTTCCACACTCTCCATTGCTCTGGACTGTTGATCCCAGATACTTAAAATCATCCACCTTCTTTATCTCTTCTCCCTGTAACCTCATTTGGATCCCTCTCATTCACACACATGTACTCTGTCTTACTCTGACTAATCTTCATTCCTCTTCTTTCTAGTGCAAACCTCCACCTCTCCAGTTTTTCCTCCACCTCTTCCCTCCTCTCACTACAGCTCACAATGGCATCGGCTAATATCATTGTCCATAGAGATTCATGTCTAACCTCGTCTGTCAGCCTGTCCATCACCATAGCAAACAGCAAAGGACTCAGAGCAGAGCCTTGGTGCAGTCCCACCCCCACACTGAACTCCTCTGTCTCACCTACAGCACAATTCACCACTGTCTTACCGTCCTCATACATGCACTGCGCCGCTCTAACATACTTTTCTGTCACACCAGACGTCCTTATAAAATACCATAGTTCTTCTCTGGGTACCCTTTTACACCCTTTCTTTAGATCTACAAAGACACAGTGCAGCTTCCTCTGACCTTTGCTGTATTTGTCTATCAGCATCCTCAAGGCATACTTATTCAATTTTAACATTACTTTGTCTTGATACATTTTAAAACATTGATTTGAAATTGAATTGAAAATTCAAAAGACATTTGATTACCACTGTATGTACACAAATGACAAATACAAGAAGACGTTGGCACAAGACAAGAATACAAGCAACAATTGATTATATAAAAGGACACAAATCAAATAATAGGAAACAGAAAGAAGTTGTTGTTGTTGGGATTTCAATGTTATTGAAACTTTATTAAATATATTCATGAAAAACTGTGATAATATGCAATGGTAGTGACAGTCCGGCGGATGAAAAGTCAATGAGTTTGATGGAGCACAGTAGAAAGAAATTTCTGTGCTGTAACTTGAACAATGACATTGCAGGTGTCTGTTACTGAAGATGCTATTCAGGTGGTCCACATATATATTCATAAATTTATGGATATTTCTGGATGGGAGGGTTTTTATCAAACCATCCATCATGGGGTTCTCCAGAGCGAGTAGACTGAGTATGATCTTCCTGGTCTGGGTGCAGCCCCATAGCTATGGCAGCCAAATGGTGTGGAACTCGTTCTCCCTGGGACCAAGATGTTCCCTGTGTTTTTGACCTCTGTGAGTGGGGTGGGTTGGATTTAAATGTAGCAGGGTCTCCAAATTGTTATTTCCTCACAGCAGTGTCAGACTAATTTAGATATATACACAATTAGGAGATTATTTAGAGATTTGTGTGTTTTTGTGTTTATAAATGTATACTTTGTAAACTCTTTTGTAGGCTATCAACGTCAACTCAACTACCGTAAAAATGATGGCTCGTTTGCTGCTTGGCCTGCTAGAAAAAGTAGCACTTGGTAAGGGACTTAAAAATTGTTTGAAAAGCACAATATCCTTTTGTTCGCACATATATTACATTTACACTGAGGTAATAAACTAATTCTCACTCTTCTTTCTTCTTTCAGGCTTACAGCCTACGTTACAAAGGTGTTTTCTTTAGCCAACAAACTGATTCCGGTGAAAAGTGAACATATTTGTGATGGTGTCAAGTATCTGATTCTCAATAGTCAGCAACCTGATGGCATGTTTGAAGAAAGAGGTCCTGTAATCCATGGAGAGATGATTGTGAGTGCATTCATTTCTTTTATATCAAATCTTTTTCTGTAAAAGTTATTTACATGCTGAACATGAACAGGTGGTATTATGACCAGAGGTGCACGTTACCAGTGTAAAAGCGTGCATGCATAGTCTATGAATGCTGTGTGACACAACAAATGCATTGAAGGACTTTTGCATCCCACCATGCAAAGCCAAAGAGGTCAAATGCCAACTGTGAAATGATCTGGTCACAGAGAGGGCAGAACAATTTATTTATTTTTTTGTTAAAAGTGTAAAAATGCCTGTTTTAACACCAAAAAGCTGTAAGAGCCTGCATTTTCATTTTACAAAGACAGCTGTAAAAAAATCAGAGGTCAAAGTCCAGCTAATGTGTATCAATTCAATGAACTAAGAACCCTTGACATGTGTATGCATTTTAAAAAAAAAATTAATGTATCGGTTCAACTAAAATCTTTCCATATGGTCAATATTTGTTGTACAGTGTCCTTGAGTTTCCCGAAAGGCACTTTTAAATAAAATGAATTATTATTTTTCTCTGCTTTATGCAGATGATGTGGTCCTGTTGGCTTCATCGGATCATGATCTCCAGCTCTCGCTGGATCGATTTGCTGCCTAGTGTGAAGCGGCCGGGATGGGAATTAGCGCCTCCAAATCCGAGACCATGGTCCTCGCCCGGAAAAGGGTGGAATGCCCCCTGCGGGTCAGGGGCAGGGTCCTGCCCCAAGTGGAGCAGTTTAAGTATCTCCACTTGGGGCACTTGTTCACGAGTGGGGGAAGGATGGAGCGGGAGATCGACAGGCGGATCGGTGCGGCATCAGCAATGACTAGGACGCTGCATCGGTCCATCGTGGTAAAGAGAGAGCTGAGCCGAAAAGCAAAGCTCTCGATTTAAAAGTCGATCTACATTCCAACCCTCACCTATGGTCACCAGCTGTGGGTGGTGACTGAAAGAATGAGATCGCGGGTACAAGCGGCCGAAATGAGCTTCCTTCGCAGGGTGGCTGGGCTCTCACTCAGAGATCGGGTAAGGAGCTCTGCCATCCGGGAGGAGCACGGTGTCGAGCCGCTCCTCCTCCAGGTCGAGAGGAGCCAGATGGGGTAGTTCGGGCACCTGGTCAGGATGCCCCCCGAGCGCCTCGCGGGCGAGGTGTTTTGGGCACATTACACCGGGAGGAGACCAAGGGGCAGACCCCGGACTCGCTGGAGAGACTATGTCTCACAGCTGGCCGGGGAACGACTTGGGATCCTTCCGGGTGAGCTGGAGGATGCAGCCAGGGTGAGAGAGCCCTGGGCTGCCCGTTTGAAGCTGTTGCCCCCGCGACCCGACCCCGGAGCAAGCAGAAGATGACGGAACGGTATTATTATTATTATATTTAGTAAACTAAAATCTTCCAGTTTTTAGAATCCAACTAATTTAGCAAGAAACACTGTAATTATGCTGCTCATTTGGTTTTACAGCATTTTTGGATAATTCTGACATGAGAACAGAATTTGCATGTGATTTAAAAGTGACCATTGGAATAATATTCTGTGTTGTTTTGGGGCAGTAAAAGGCATGATGATTTAAACTCTGATTTATTATCCTGGTAAAATAAATGATAGATTGGTTTTGTGTGTTGCTGATGCTGGTTGCAGGTATGGTTTATTAGATAATACATGACTGATTTGTGCCGGAGTCTTTCGCTACAGCTTATTAAAGGTATTTAGCTCTACAACATGAAGCATTCTAATATCAACAAGGGTCAAGCCCAACTTAGGATGTCTTCTATATGACTCATCTTGGAAAATATAAATGAACTTAATTCGTTTTAAAAAAGTAATTAAAAAAAATATAAAATAAGAGATATTATTTTAATTCATCTTTAATGTTTTTGCTATGATAAGTCATTCAACCATGTATCCCTTGTTTAGCCATCTGCAAGGCTTGAGTGTTTGATGACCAACAAGTTCTTATGGTTCTCACCTGAGTACTGGACCAAAAAAAAATTAGGTTCACTTCTGCTTATATTCATATTTATTTGGTGATTTCCTTTTCATAAAAAAATGTCTGTATTCATTACTTTGTAGATTTCTGATATTTTGTGCATATCTTTTTGTTGTTGCTTAGGGGGATGTGGCAGGCAAAGACTCGGATGCATCCATGACAGCCTTCTGTCTAATTGCAATGCAAGAGTCACGCCAATTGTGTTCTCCTCTCATTGGTGTAAGTACTCCATCCACATTGTAGTTTGTTTTTTCTTTCCTCACACTTCCTGCTCTTTTATTTAGCAATTCTATTAATTACATTGCATTAACTTGAAATCTCATAATAATAAGATTTTAGTGTGAAAAGAAATAATCTTATATTTTAAATGTCTGTAGTATAGCTGCCCACATAAATTTACATTAGTTGATCGTCCGGGAGACGCAAGGTCTGGCAAAAATGTGGAAATTCTTGTGCAACTGTAACAAAAGAATATTACACTCCTCAATGATTCATTTTTGTTTAATGCTCCTCGTCTCAGCCTGAGTCCAACGCTACTTGGTGAATCTGAAATTTCTCTAATATCGAAGTTGGACATTTTTTTCTTAGAGAGACGAACACATTTAATGTAATATATTTGAAAAAGGCTGGGAAATAATGGGATAAATGAATAAGAATATACACTACTAAAATATTTTGTGCTTGTTAGCACATCATATTCCTCTGGGTTTTTGTTCTGATTGGTCTGTGTTTACTCTCCATCTTACTAACCACCAACAAAGTTCCCACAATAATCTCAAACACAATTGGGATTTCTTTTCTACTCTAATTTTCTGTTGGAACAGAGTTTGCCAGGAAGCATAGACAAAGCAGTCGCCTACCTTGAGCGTCGGCTTCCCAGTCTCATCAATCCTTATGCTATTGCCATGGCATCTTATGCCCTGGCTAACGAAGGCAAACTACAGCGGAACATCCTATACAAAGTTGTTTCTCCAGGTGCTGTCTTGAACAATTTCTACAACACTATATTTTCAAAAATGACCTTTAAATAAAATGTCAAAGTTTTGAAATGAAATTGATTACATTTTATTTGTTCATTCAGTTTTCAGTGTTGAATACAATTAAAACAAAATAATTAAAGAACCTTGTTAGTTTTATCAAAAATTGAAATGATTTTCTTTCAAAGTTGCTGTTGATGATTGATATAAGTACATGGTTAACAAGTAGTTTTTGGTATTTCAGAGTTATCACACTGGCCGGTACGTGAAAATCGTGTGTTCACATTAGAAGCCACAGCCTACGCACTTTTGGCATTGGTCAGGACCAAGGTGAGTGTATCAAACCAAAAGTTAGTTTTTACAAACTACATCTCATTTCTGTTATTTTATTGTACTACAAAGTGCTGAAAATCAAACTCAGCCTTGTGAAATTACGACTCCTATTTATTTCACAATAAAAATCACAAATCAAAGATTGATTTAACTGAATTAAACTCTGATTGTTGTTTTGGGCAAAAAAATAGTGACTAAGAAATCTAAAACATTTTAGAAAGTTTGATTATTATACAGTTGACTAATTTTTTTTAATGTAATAGATAAAAACATTCAAATAAATAATTGTTCCTCATTTCTTCTTTCCTTACAGGCCTTGGAAGAAGCTAGACCAGTTGTGAGATGGTTTGGCAGACAAGGGTTTGTAGGTGGAGGATATGGATCAACTCAGGTAACATGACACCTCAAAGTGTGTTAGTAGGTTACTCATGTAAAAGAAATATATATTTTCATTGGTTAAATAAAACATATTATTATCAATGACACTGGATGCAATTTGTAATGAAGGATAAAATCTTTTGAAGGGTGTTTAAATATTTAAACAATTGAAAGGAGGAAAAATAACTAACATAACTAATAACTTCTGGTAGATTAGGTCAAAGACTCTGATACATCTCACTATGCAGTTATGCAGCAACTAATATGTCAAATTTAAGCAAATTATAACAATATTACAATGGTATTATTGTTATTCCCTCTTTGATTGTGTCAGATCAATCTTCATCATGAATGCCATTGATGATATTACTGAGTCTTCTTCACTATGATTTTGCAAAAATATTGAGAATGACTTTGTTTGTGAGCTCAGATCGGTAGTGTCTTTGTGGCCTTTCCAACTAAAAAAACCATTGAGATTGTGCTTTGCACCTCAACTGTTCACAAGATGGTAAGGTAACCTTGTTATGCAAGAAGTGTTTTAGAATTGGTAGCATAATCTATATCAAAGGCAAGGGTACAAAGTGAAAAAGTGCGGTATTGTTACAGTCAGACTTGGTTAATAAACCTGGTTTCATAAAAAGTTTGACAGACAGTGAAGAACTTAGATAGTAACAGGTTGAATTTATTTTTTTAATCTAGGTTTTATTTCTAAACAACAGAGGTAGAGAAATTAAATAAGCAATACAAAGAGCACAGAAGGCCTACACATAAAACCTAACAACCAAACAATTTTTCTCCTATACATACTTATTTATTGCAAATTTGTTTCTTAGCTGTTTGTGAGTACCGTGTTTTGTGCACTATAAGGCGCACCTAAAAACCTTAAATTTTCTCTAAAGTCCACGATGCGCCTTTCAACACAGAGCGCCTTATATATGGATTAATATTGAGCTACAACAGGTGTCGCAACTGCGGTAAGCAGCCGCCGACTCCATTTCCCCAGTAGAAGAAGTAGTGCGCGGTGCATGCTGGAATATATGAAAGGGCGTCTCATTAGGTGTGTTCGAGATGACACAGGCAGACGCAGTTCTGATCGGTGCAGATCGGTGCGCAATGCATGCCGGTTAGTTTTTGAATCCAAAACCTATCCGGCATGCATTGCACACCGATCTGCGCAGATCAGAACTGCGTCCGCCTGTGACATCTCGAACAGATCTATTTCCATTTGTGTTTGTGTAAAGACCCGGACATGGCTCCTACCAAGAGACACTGTTACACCGCAGAGTTTAAACTCAAGGCGATCGGTCACGCAGTAGAACACGGGAATAGAGCCGCAGCGAGAGAGTTTAACATCAATGAATCAATGGTGAGGAAGTGGAGGAAGCACGAGGATGTGCTGCACCGAGTAAGTAAGACTAAACAGAGTTTATCTCCAATGGAAGATGAATGGAAAAAATTTTTTAAAGTTTTTTAAAAATGTCATTTATTGAAGGGGCGCCTTATAGTGCGGAAAATACGGTAATTGATGATGGCAAAGAATCGAAAAACTCTTGTGGTGCAAATTTTTTTCTTTTTTGTTTTTTTTGTTATTCTTTTGTTTCTCCACCATTGAAACCTTTTGTTTGCAGGCCACTATAATGGTTTACCAGGCTATATCCGAGTACTGGACCACTGCAAAAGAACCGGAATATAATCTGAATGTGGACATTTTGCTTCCAGGCAGGTCAAAGCCTGACTCGTACAACTTTAACAGAGATAACCACTATGCCACAAGAACCTCTAAAGTAAGTATATGATACGTATTTCATGGTTGTTGTCATTTCATTCCTTCGTCTGGAAACTTATATCTATGCATTCATTCCAACAGATTAATAACATCAATCAGAATGTGAAAGTGAGTGCCCGCGGAACGGGAGAAGCAACAGTAAAAGTAAAGCATCTTTTTAATATTTATCCATACTTTTATTTAACAATTCAATAACTCAGTTTTCATTTGCTCAAGAGGAACATTATGGATACAATATATGTATCTGTTCAAAGGATATGTTATGTTTGTTCAAAGATCCAGTAAATTATATTTTTAACTCATTTCAACTGCAATATTTAAAATAATATTCATTTTAAACTTTAGTTACACGGTTATTTGTTGTTTTTGGATTAATGTAATCAAGGAAGTCAGTGAAGAAAATAGGCCAAACAACATACAGTACCTTTTACTCAACAGTGTTATTTGTAGTTAAAATAAAAAAAAAAATTCAAGTCCCATTAATGTCTGAGTAAGGAATTGAGATGTATAGAAACACATTGTCACTAAAAAAAAATTTTACCCCAAAAAACTTAATTTCTTTCAAAAACTAAAGGAACACCACCTTTGCTCTTTGATTTGCTAGATTTTCATTATGTTTGTGTTGCTATAATTCTCTTTATTCATCAATGGCAATGGCCAGAGGGCTTGTTTCCTTCAGACCCTAAACATCTGGATTTGAGATGACAAATCTCCCCATTCAACTTGTTCCATTTATTCTAAAATGTTCAAACTCAGAAAGAAATTAGTAACTCAGCAGACCATGCTGAGAATTTATAACACACTGTAACTACACTGCATACTCATTCTTTAAAACAAAATATACACTTGTAGTAAATAATACACAAAAATTAAATGGTGGTTGTTAAATATTAATTGGGGGTACGTTGTTAAATTTAACCTAAAAAATTTGCTCGTTTCCACTTTATAAAAGATAAATGCAAACATTTTCTTGTGTTCTTGACAGATGGTTTCGTTGTACTATGCTTTACCCAAAGAAAAAGAAAGTGACTGCCGGAAGTTTGATCTCTCAGTGGAAATGGTGAAAGGTATTTTGAAAACTTTTTTCTTTATCTATATTTATTTCACTAATTTATTCACCGACAAACACTATGTGTGTGTGTGTGTGTCTTTATTGTTACTTAATTGATTGGTAACTACAGAGGAATAAAACTGATCAAACGATGAAATTATGGGAAAAAGTTGTCGAAGGTAGGCTAAGGTCTGAAGTAAGAATTTGTGAGCAGCAGTATGGTTTATTCCTAAAAAGGAGCACTACAGATGCAGTATTTGCCTTGAGGATGCTGATAGAAAAGTACAAGGAAGGTCAGAGAAAGCTGCACTGTGTCTTCGTAGATCTAGAGAAAGCGTATGACAGGGTAACTAGAGAAGAACTATGGTATTGTATGAGGAAGTCTGGTGT
The DNA here is from genome assembly GCA_902685375.1 of Neostethus bicornis. Lineage (NCBI taxonomy): Eukaryota > Metazoa > Chordata > Actinopteri > Atheriniformes > Phallostethidae > Neostethus > Neostethus bicornis. The sequence goes on along the minus strand of LR738542.1, from coordinate 21,279,651 downwards.
GACAGAGAAGTATTTTAGAGTGGTCCAGGACATGTATGAGGGCTGTAAGTCAGTGGTGAGGTGTGCTGTAGGTGAGACAGAGGAGTTCAGTGTGGGGGTGGGACTGCACCAAGGATCTGCTCTGAGTCCTTTGCTGTTTGCTATGGTGATGGGCAGGCTGACAGACAAGGTCAGACAGGAATCCCCATGGACAATGATGTTTGCAGATGATATTGTGATCTGTAGTGAGAGGAGGGAAGAGGTGGAGGAAAAGCTGGAGAGGTGGAGGTTTGCACTAGAAAGAAGAGAAATGAAGATTAGTCGGGGTAAGACAGAGTACATGTGTGTGAATGAGAGGGATCCAAATGGAAAAGTGAGGATACAGGGAGAAGAGATAAAGAAGGTGGAAGATTTTAAGTATCTAGGATCAACAGTCCAGAGCAATGGAGAGTGTGGAAAAGAGGTGAAGAAGCGTGTTCAAGCAGGCTGGAACGGGTGGAGGAAAGTATCAGGTGCGATGTGCGGCAGAAGAGTTTCAGCTAAAATGAAAGGGAAAGTGTACAAAATCGTGGTGAGACCGGCCATGCTGTTTGGTCTAGAAATAGTAGCACTAAAGAAAAGACAGGAAGCAGAGATGGAGGTAGCAGAGATGAAGATGCTGAGGATCTCTCTGGGAGTGACCAGGATGGACAGGATTAGAAATGAGTACATCAGGGGAACAGCACATGTTAGAGGTTTTGGGGATAAAGTTAGAGAGGCAAGACTGAGATGGTTTGGACATGTGTAGAGGAGAGAGAGTACATAGGAAGAAGGATGCTGGATTTGGAACCACCAGGAAAGAAAACTAGAGGAATGCCAAAGAGGAGGCTCATGGACGCAGTGAAGGAAGACATGAAGATAGTTGGTGTGACCAAAGAGGATACAGCAGATAGGTTTAGATGGAAGAAACTGACTTGCTGTGGCGACCCCTAAAGGGAAAAACCGAAAGAAGAAGAAGAAGAAGAATTGACACTGTCAACTTTTATTGTTTTGGTATTTACTTAGATAATCTGATGTGTTTTAATGTATGTCCCCCGACAGGCACAAAGATGGATGAATATAAGCTTGTAATAAATATTTTGTAAGTATGAAAAAACCATAGTTAGACTAAATTGAAAAAAAAAACATCCTAGTTCTATGAAAATACATACTTTTTCTCTCTAGTTACATTACGGTACTCAATAAATCTTTTCTCTGAACAGATACAAAGACAAGAATCGGGATGCAACTATGTCGATCTTAGATATTGGCTTGCTAACTGGCTTCACTGTTGAGACTAAAGACTTGGACTTAGTGAGATTTTTTTTTTACCCTACAGTATCTGAAGAATCAAGTTGCCTTTTCTTGTAACAATGACATTTATTTTCTTTGTCCATGCAGTTGGCTCAAGGCCGAACTCGTACCATAGATAGATATGAGATGAACACAGTTTTGTCAGAAAGAGGCTCGCTCATCATCTACCTGGAGAAGGTAAAGTACATGTTTTCTTTGTATATTTCTCTGCAATATAAGATTTCTCAAGTATGCTCTTTGTTACGCTTTAAATAGGTTTCACACACACAGAGCGATGAAGTCTCTTTTAGGATCTATCAGACCATGAAAGTGGGCGTGCTACAGCCAGCTGCAGTGTCTGTCTATGAATACTACGAACGTAAGTCCACAGAGCTCTGTACTGCCAAGGTTAACTCAATTTTTTTTCCTTTCATTAATTGATCAAAATCATAAATTTTAACAAAATTTAAGGAAGAGACGTTGGCTCAGTGGTAGAATGTCCGCCCTTAAACCGGGAGAAGCCAGTTCGATTCTCAGGGGGCACATGCCTAAGTGTCCTTTGGAAAGATACCTACAGTAATCCTCCGTTTCTCCCCCCATTGATGCTGTCGTGGCTGGCGGCTGCAGCACAAAAAAATTCCCCATTTGAGGAATGAATACGGTATATTAAAAAAGAAAAGTGTACATTTTCGCGTCCAGTTAGAGTGCTGTACTTCAAACAGAAGTAAAGTCATCAACCAATTGTAAGCACAGTAAGAAAAATCCAAAATTTGAACGGTTTGTATTTCAGCAAGAAATTTAGAAACCAAAACTAAATCTTTATCCGTATTTTCAGCCTCATGGATTACTACTCAGTCCCAAAATTTGTCCATTTTTCCTCTCTGCACTCTTCAATAAAAAAGAAAACAAGAAAATTTGACAGTACACATGATAGCAATAGCTGTCTCTGACATAAGCTGTAAAACAATCCAACAATTGTTTTCTTTTCCAGCTTTTTTAACATTTGGTTTTTACTGCAAAACTTGGCAACACACCCTAAATAGCCACATTGCAGCAAAGAAAAAAACCTAAAAATATTTGGACACTAAAGTTTTCATGTTTGCATCCTCGGAAGCTTGCTGGAAGCAGTGATGCTGGTATGACAGTGATCACTTTTCAAAGAAGTGTTTTAGGGTTAAGTGTAGACAAAAAAAAATTCTATTTTTTGGTTGGTTTTGTCTCTTGCCCAGGACACTCTTGATAAAGACATTTTTTATCTCAATTAGTTTTTTTTTAAATCCTGGTTATTTAAAGGTTAAATAAAGATTGAATACAGTTTCTGAAGTTACTAATTAATGTATTGAATCAGTAACCCTTTCTTACATTAAAAGTACAAAACATTATCTAAGGGCCTGATATTGTTTAGTATTTATACCATACACTGTATTTTAAAAATGTAAATGCAGCATTTCCTCCCAAGCTAACTTTCTCTACACGAATGACCAATGAAAATCCATTTTTATACATTTTGTCACGGTGGCTTGTAATATCTTCATTCCACTGTTCAAGAGTTTTTGTAGTTCTGACTCACGCGCCTAACTCTGAGTGAAGTTGTGCAGAGTTGATTAAACCATCTCTTTTCCGCTTTTCTGAAAGTGAAAACTCTGTGTACCAACTCTGTGGATGTCAACTCAGAGTCCAGCTTTAAACTCTGGAACTGTTCAACCCTCCTGAATAGTCTTCTGCCTGAAACTTGAGACTCAGACTTTGGTTTGTCACTTGTGGTTGTTAAAAAGATTTTTTTTCTTTTCAACTTCAGAAACCCCGTGTGTGAAATTCTACCATCCAGAGAGGGAGGCTGGAAAATTACTCCAACTCTGTAGAGATCATGTATGCACATGTGCAGAAGGTAAAGAAACAATTCTGTAATTGAGCTGCTGAATAATAAAGACTTGTCCAAATGTACAATTTTTTTTTTTGTTTTTGTTGTTTTTTTTTTTTTAATCTGATGAAAAGTTTTAAGAACCAACTTGATGGTAGATTTAAAATTTCTCATTGAGCTTTGCCTCAACGCAGGCAAAACAAGCATTAAAATTTTGAGCAATAGTCCAAATATATTTGTAGTAGCAGCTACTTACCCGATAATTTCAGCAGTGGTCACCTAACTAGATGGTGGAAAACCTCTCAACTTATATTTTGTTGTGTTTTTAATGGTTTCAGAGAACTGCAGCATGCAGAAGAGCGGTAAAATCAGCAATGACGACCGCACAGCTAAGATTTGCGAAAGCACTGAGACCAGCAAAATTGATTATGGTAAGAAGCTAAGGTCTTCAACAGTTAAATTTCTGCAAAAAAGAATTTCCTTCAAATATTTGAATATTTGAAGCAAGCTAAAGAATTTGTGTGTTTTGTCTCCATAGCATACAAAGTTTTGGTGAAACAGACTAAATTTAATGGCTCCACAGACAGTTATGAGGTGCTGGTAGTGGATGCCATCAAAGAAGGTGGGTATTTATTCAGTATAAACTTTTTGAGCAATTTATTTACTTTTGACTTCACTTTTTTGTCAGTCCATCTAGAAAATTCACAGTTGAACTATTGAGAAACATGTTTGTTTGAATAGGAAGCAGATAAAAAAGTTTCATCGTTGAAAAAATGTTCCTTTTCCGTATGATTTTTTTTGTTTGGCATTCGCTTTGGCATTCGATCAAGCTGGCATTTAGCGTTATATAGAGTTTTACTGGTATTTCAGCTGAGCCGTTGCTTTTTGTTTGGGACTTGGCTCTTCTAATATCAATTGGTTCATATTTTGATTGCAGGAAACACTGATGTAGGACCAAAGAACAAACTGCGCACATTTCTCAGTTATAAGCACTGTAGAGAGTCTTTGAGTCTGGAAGTGGATAAAACCTATCTAATGATGGGTTCATCCAAAGATACACATGTGGACGAGACAACACAAACGTAAGTGTTTTTAACTAATTTAGTATGTCACAGACAACCTGTTACACTACTCCATTGTAAACACCTTCCTTTCATCTACAGGTATCAGTACATCCTTGGTGAGAGAACCTGGGTTGAGTATTGGCCTTCAAGTACAGAGTGTCAAACTGAGGAGTTCCGACCTGCTTGCAAAGGCTTGGAGGAGATGATTGATCAGTACACACGCTTTGCCTGTGAGCAATAGCAAAGTTCAAAGGACTGTTTGCCAGTTTAATAAATTACTTCTTTTTTTTTTTTTTTTTGGCAAAATAAATAAAAACTACCACAGAATGCAAAAGTGACACTACTGAATAAAACTTAATGATCCTCAGAGTCTGACTTCTGAATTTTCTTGCAATTTTACAGGTATGCCCATTTTTTAACTGTCTACCTTTTACAAACATCTCACACAAATGTATATATATATATATATATATATATATATATATATTTATTTATTTATACCATAGCATACTGTTGACTTTCGCTTAACGCAAGGTCAGCAGCCTTGTCCGAGAAGCCCTGACATCTCTCATTCTGGCCACATCCTCTTGCTCATAGTTCATTTAGTGGAGACTGGGTCTACCTCTGGGTCGCTTCTTGTGCCCACAACTCCTCTCGAGCAAAGTGTTCGAGGACAGACACGTTGAATACAGGCAGCTTGTGAAAGATTTTGTTTGCTGGTCCAAGTAGAACCAGTCATAGCTAAATGTGCAGAAAAACAAGGAAAAATTCTGCATTTCAGAAAAGGTCCCTCTCTCTCTCAACCTATCTGTTTAGATAGTAATGAGGTGAAAAACTTCACATCCTACATATACTGTACCTTGAAGTAGTGCTGGATAACAAATTGAATTGGAATGAGAATAATGCTTTGCATCATAAAAAGGTACTTCCTGTGAATGCTGGTATCGATGGCTTCTCAGAATGTTTTATCACATGGAATTTATGAAGGAGAGAATAAAGGAGAGAGTATCTCTCCTCCACGTGGATATCCATAAGGTTTCTTCTTTTTTTTTTCCTACTCTGTTTTTTCTTTTTTTAGAATTTTTTTTTCTCACCAAGAACAAGAGTCTTTTCAGGAGCAGTAGTGTGGAGAACAGATCAGTCATACCAAGTAGTGGCAAACCTGTTGGTTTTCTCATCAATTTCCTCTCGTATTGCAAGGAGTTTCTGTGCTGGCAGGCAAAGCAACCAAATTAGGTCACCAGAATTGTCAAGTCAATATTTGAACATTAGTTAGTTCCTCCTGGGCTGGTCCCCCTAAGCTTCTGCCTGCTGTGGGTCAGCAGAGGTGCTCAAGAGGGTGGTGGGATGTGGCACTCAGGAGTGTGAGGGTTTTTGGGGGCTGTCTCATCAGGACCCACCAGGGCCTCTCATCTCTAGAATGGGAGGGGACTTTGCGCCAAGGAGAAAGCCTTGGGAGAGCAGAGACAGATACTCTGGTGAGAGGGGTAGAGGGACAAAGAGTAAAGAGTTCCTGGGGTAGTTATAGGGTTCAGGCAAGGAGGAATGGATTGGAGCTGGTAGATTACGGGTGTGGGGTTTGGGGGGATTAGGAATGGTGGACTAGGGGAGAGAAGTAGTGGGGGTGGAGGTGTGGGAGCATGGTTGGTCTCAGGCAGTATGTCGCAGTGTGTGGGCTCGAGTTGCTTGTGTTTCTCTCCCAGTTCAGCCTTTTTGGGAATGCAAAACATCTGTTACCACAAATAAATGCATGGTTCCCATCAACAGCATGCGTGTACTTTCAGTCACAGGTGCACAATGTGCCACACTGTTTACTGACCGCTATGCTCCTTGCTCTCAATCAATTTTATAGCTTTGCTAACATCGGTTTATGTTCTACATCATTTGTTAGTTCCTAGAAGTTGTCTTTTTGTGTTTCAATGTCATCTCCGGTTCAACACTAGAGCTATTAATGCCATCAATTTGATGGTTCTCAGAAGTTGACGTCTAATTACAGTTGTTACGTTGATCTTTGACGTTCCTGGGCTTTTGAGTTTTTCTAAATTTTTTTATACTGTTCTTATGTTGTAATTTAACAGAAATAAAACACTAAAAACAAGTTCTGAGTAATACATTGTAACTTTTCCCCGCTTCCGACCGATGCACAGTTACTGTTGTCTAGTAACGATTGTGATGCTATTCAGACAAAATGTAGGTGAGCAAAAATGGATTTAAGAAGACGCTTGTCAGTCACTGAGGCACTTCAGTGTACAACGTCAATGCTATGGTAGTTGTAGGAGTAGTAGTTATAGAATTCTGGTAGTCCTAGTGTTAAAGTTTTGTTTGTTTGTTTTTTTAGACAATCAAGCAGGTTAGTTTCAGTGCTAAATAATATGACTGCGTATTATCTCCTTACTATATCACCCCCTTCTTTTCTTCTCCGTCTCATCCCTCTTACTCCTCACACCTTTCCCTTTTATGTCTCTCCTCAGTATGCCCTATCAGGCCCAGCAAACGCAGACGTTTTTTTAAAAAATACTGAAAAAAAACAACAACTAATGCTTTCTGGCACATGGTATTGACCTTGGTAGAGCAAATCTCTTCTGCAAAACTTATGGTACATTCAGATCATTGTTCTGCTTGTCTTTACGCCAGACAGGATAGGATAAAGAAAGAAAGAAACAAACAAACAAAATACTAGACATTTCCTTGATTTGGGAATCACAACCAGTTAACATTTCAAATTTGGGTCTTTCTATTCACATCAACTGAGAATGCGGCTCCACTGTTTTTTTTTTTTTTTGCAAAAAAATTGGAAAGAGAAAAATTTTTTTTTTAAAAAGGAGAAAAAAGATTATCTAAAAATATATTAATTAAATGACCTCTTGTCTTGTGTGCAATCAATTAGAAATACTTATTTGAATGCACATGGAACTTTATGAATGAATGATCAAGTTTTGCTTTCAAGAATTGAAATTAAGACAGTTTTTATCAGTATTGCGTACTATGTATCAATATGTGGCTGTTTAAATTCACAAAAAAGACACGTAAACAATACAAATTTATGCAGAAACACCTCCACCCACACTCACACAACATATCCAACTCTGGCAAAACACGGTCCTGTATTCATTGACAACTGAGACAGGGTAAAGGACTCCCTAATCAAACTTCGACTGTAGACCTTTTTTTTCTTTCAAAAATAAATCAGTCAGTCTTTCCTGTTTAGCATACTTTTGACAACTTAATTTGTTTGTGTACTAAATGTCTTGTGCACATCAATCTGAAATGTGCTCACAGGCTTGAAGCTGGATCAGAGGTCTTACACTCAAATAAAAAAAAACAACAAAGTCCTCCCTACCATATGGGATGAAATCAGTAATGAGACATGTCTCAAGAGGTGAGCAATCTGGCTTGAACTTTATAATGTGTCATGGAACATACATGAGGCAAATATCAACAGGTATTCACAATATTTTTTCAGGGTTCTCACAATGTCAATTTCTACTTTTCTTCTACTCCTAATAAACATGCATGCAACAGTTAAGATGCATCCACAAATAGGTGCTGAAGTAATCGGAAAGAGTTCAAATATATAAAGAAAATCATCAGCAGGACATGTTAAATTTTTACAACATTTGACGTAAGATGAAATGTCACACTGTTTAAATATTCATCATTTCAACACACATCAATAGAGTTTGAGATGTTTTCTGTATTCTCTTAAAAAGTATTTAATTTCTTTTTTTTTAAAGGGGTCAACCAGCTAAACCAACTTTGCACAACAGTGATGAACTTTAATATATTGATTCAATTAATGTTTGTGGATGGGAAAGTTACTGCAAAGAGATCATTTCCCAGCATGTTGTTACATTTTAACTAAAATGAAGGACATTTTTGTTTAACAGGAGCAAATACCTTCTTTATAAAGGTTGTAGAGTTTGAAAAATAAAAATAAATTAATTAATAAAAACCATACAGAAGACTTCATTTCTGAGTTTTTCTTAATCTTCTTGAGGAATGGAACTGCAAACTGAATATACGTATGACATTTATGTACTGATCTTGTAGGTATCTATACTTAATCAATAAAGATTATTTATTTAATCAAGACTGTTTTATTAGTCTTGGTAAGGACAGGCTGTTCAATGGCTGGTTTTTTATGCTCCCTAAGAACTACAAAAAAATTTTTGGAGACATGATTTTTTAAAACAAGTCTCTAAATTGTTTAAACTTAAAAGACGTTCAACCCTTGATTACAAAATAAATGCTTGAGATTGTCTTTGTTTTAACTGTAAAGATTGCCGGGGAAAAGTTGTGTACAGTTGTGTCGATCAACGTACTTAATTAGTGATGAATTGATGATTTTGATTAAGATCCAACGGTAGCTCAATGTCCTATTTGTCTTGAGCTTGTTTATTATGTGTGGTGCAACACACAGCTATGTTGACACAAGTGAACATGTGCACAGTCAGTCTCCAGCGAGAGTCACGACCCTGATTCTTACATTACCGAATTTTCACAACCATAAGGCACATATAATGTAATTAATTTTTTTAAGAGAAAAACCTCTTTTTGTTGAAGCTATTTTGATGTATTATAAATATCAGTTTTAATAGTAACAAAAACTAACAGGATTAATTTAATTGCAATTATCATGATGCTCCAGACTTTCAAAAGCCAAATTAGAAACAGTTCAAATGTACAACAAATGCACCCAAAATATAAAACCAGGCTTCTAAAACATTTTCTCCCAGTATGGGAGATAAACAGTGAAAGCCATACAGTTAATATTTGTTTTTCTCCTCTCATTTTCCCCCAAAATCCAAATGAAAGCCTAAAAAATAAATGGGAAATATCCCTTCAAAAGTCTCTTCAGGTTACTTTTTCTTGAGATGTCACAGGAAATTAACCTAGGTGTATCCAGTTCAGTTCATTAATACAGCATCAGACCACACATGTGGCAGCCCAAAGTTACCTCAGAAAGGGGGTATTTATGCAAAATAATCATTTTGGAGGTTTCTATGATGTTTGAACATTATTCATACATCAACGACATACCTGAAGTGTTTTTTTTTTTTTTTTTAATTTAATTCATACATGTTTGAGTAATTGTTAGCCCTATCGACCAGCATTAGGTTTCAATTCGAAAGCCAGATTGTTCTTTTCCACCCTTATTATTTATTCTCCACCACATCTATATTCTCACATGAGCAAAAAGAGCTTTTTTGCTCTGCTCATCTTTGATCCTAACTGAGAATGTTATTTTTATGTGAATGCACCAAAACTGGCATTCAAAAAATGTTGATACTTTTTATACTGTGTTTGTGGTTTTAAGCAAGATTTTTGCTTTCTTGTACTCATACCTCGTATTCCTACCCTCTTGCTCGCTCGTTCTCATTTTTACTTACTTGTAAGAGGCGGGGGGAATTCCCATTGTCAAAAATATAAACAAGCCTGAACAAATGTATTTATAAACTTTTGTTAGCAAACATAAAATTTCTGAGCTAACCAAAAGTACCATGTTATATCTATGTATCCTATGATAAGACTCATAACCCTTTATTAGAAGCTTTCAACTTCTAAGAGCGGAAATACTTTGGATCTTAACATTTCAAGGTTTCCTGGTTCGACTGGGAGGTGTATGAAGTACTGGGTTGAGTAGCTGGGCTGTGGGTTTTTTCAAGAGTACCTCACTTATCAACCCTCTTTGTTTTCCTCATATTGTTTGTACACTTGTGTGTGGGACCTCCCGCTTGTTTTCAGTCAGACGGCAATTGCAATTGATCTGTCTATCCATCCAATATGAAATCATTGCACTTTTTCTCAGCAACTTTGATGCAATTCCTAAAACTCTTTTAAAGCATGCATGACAGTTTGTCTATTTCTCCAAACAGTTATTGCCAATTGCACAACCTGGTGGATATCCTACAAAATCAAGTTGCTTGCTCAAAATTATGTTAAAGACGAGACCTCTTTGTCACATGTAACCATGCTTCTAAATCTGAAGCCTCATTGTCTTTTTTAATATTTATCTACCATCTGCATTTTTTAAATAATGTAATCTACCTTCTTTTCTGTATGGTTTGACTTTTACTCTCGGCGAGCACTTAATACCATACATCAACATCAATTGAGAAGCAGACAATTCAGAATATTTATTTTACTGTAAGTCTATCACTAAAACCATAAAATCTCTCCAGATAATGAAGTTAAAGCCCCATTACCGATTATGCTAAAACCTGCAAGGTGTACCTGATCCACCCTTTGCTATTGTTGCTGTTCCAAAAGGTGGTGTGTTGTGGATGTGTCCCAAACCTAAATACATTATCAACATCAATTTTCTTTTAAGTGATGGATAAAAAATATTATTGCAAGACATTTTTCCGATAATATATTGAAAACAATAACATAAGGCCAAACACCATCTCTCATCACTCCAAACCATACAACCATATACTAATTCTCAGAAAAAGACTGTTTTGATTCTACATAAAAAAATCATTCAAATTTATCTAAATTAAAACAATTGTTTCACTTATGCACTATGGAGGCTTATTTGAGTCAGTTGTACATGATTCAAACCGTAATATTGTTTGTGATAACATTAAATCTCACTAATTGGTGGGCTTAATTGTTTAAAAGTTTCCAGTGGATGCATTGCGTTGTTGGACCGGGCAGAAAACACCCAGTTTGACCTAGATATAATTGTTGTCAAAAATCAGAATTAGAATCAGAATCAGAATGCTTTTATTGCCATGTCAGTGAAAAACATCAGAGACTAGGAACTTGTTCTGGTACTGGTGTGCAAACATATAAAATAAAAATAATAAAAATAAAATAAATAAAAATAATAATAATTTTTACAAAACTAAGAGTGCTCAGAAGAAAAAGAAAAGTAGTGCAATGTCATAGAAAATAATAGAAAATAATAAAGATAGTGAAGTGACAAGAGGGAGGTGACTAAGAGATGTGGGGATCCAGGTTATAAAGAGTTCATAAGTCCAACGGCAGAAGGGAAGAAGCTGTTTTTGTGGCGGGACGTTCTGGTCCGAATGGACCGGAGCCTCCTGCCCGAGGGGAGTCGCTCAAAAAGTCCATGTCCAGGGTGGGAAGGGTCAGCTACTATCCGACCTGCACGCCCCCGAGTCCTGGAGACGTACAGGTCTTCGAGAGATGGAAGGCTGCAGCCATCCATCAGCTCCATCAGGGAGCTGATGGATGGCTCCCACTTTAGGTCCTGTGTGATGGTAGTGCCGAGGAAGCGGAAAGAGTCTACAGTGGTGATGGAGAAGTCTGTCAGTGCAAGGGGGGTAATGGGAGCTGTGACTTTCCTAAAGTCCACGATCATCTCCACTGTCTTCTGAGCGTTGAGCTCCAGGCTGTTGTTGCTGCACCAGGACACCAGCCGGTCTACCTCCATCCTGTAGGCCGACTCATCGCCATCAGAGATGAGCCCAATGAGTGTGGTGTCATCTGCAAACTTGATCAGTTTGACAGAGTCATGGCTGGAAGTGCAGGAGTTGGTGTACAGGGAGAAGAGCAGGGGAGAGAGGACACAGCCCTGTGGAGATCCTGTGTTGATAGTCCGAGAGGTGGAGACATTCTTCCCCAGCCGCACGCACTGCCTCCGGTCTGTTAGGAAGTCAGTAATCCACCTGCAAGTGGAGTCAGGCACGTTGAGCTGAGAGAGCTTGTCCTGAAGCAGGGTAGGGAGGATGGTGTTGAATGCAGAGCTGAAGTCCACAAACAGGATCCTGGCATAGGTTCCCGGGGAGTCCAGGTGCTGCAGGGTGAAGTGGAGGGCCAGGTTGATAGCGTCGTCTACAGACCTGTTGGCTCTGTAGGCAAACTGCAGAGGGTCCAGAGAGGGAGAGGTGAAGTGCTTGAGATGAGGGAGGACCAGGCGTTCGAATGACTTCATGACTACAGACGTAAGCGCCACAGGCCTGTAGTCATTAAGTCCAGTGATACGGGGCTTCTTGGGAACAGGAACGATGGTGGACCGCTTGAAGCAGGCTGGAACGTGGCATGTCTTCAGCGAGGTGTTGAAAATGTCTGTGAAAACTGGAGACAGTTCCTCAGCACAGTGTTTCAGGGTGGCCGGGGAGACACCATCTGGGCCCGAAGCTTTCCGAGGGTTTTGCTTGCGGAAGAGCTTGAGCACATCCTGTTTTGTCACCAAGAAAGCAGTGGAGGGGGAGGGCTGGTCAGCTGGAGTGACCTCTGTTGTTAATTGGGTGGGGGATGGGAGTGGCTTCAAAGTGTCTGAAGGTTGTTGATCAGTGAGGGGGGAGGAGAGTGAGACATCAAACCTGGCATAGAAGGTGTTGAGTTTCTCTGCCAGTTGTAAGTCATCAGCAGCATGTGGGGCTTTCGGCTTATAGTTTGTAATTTGCCGAAGTGATCTCCAGACAGAGGCGGTGTCATTGACAGAGAATTGCTCCTTCAGACGTTTATTGTACCTGGATCTCGCCTGCTGTACCTCTCTCGAGAACCGGTACTTAGCGCCTTTGTAGCTCTCTCTGTCATTGGCTCTGTGAGCTGCTTCCTTTTCCCTCCTGATCTGTCTTAGTCTGGGTGTGAACCAGGGTTTGTCGTTGTTAAATCTTACCCTGGTTTTTGATGGAATGATGCTGTCCTCACAGAAACGTATGTATGACGTCACTGTGTCTGTGTAGTCATCCAGACTATCTGTGGCAGCTCTAAACACACCCCAGTCTGTTGTGTCCAGACACATACGAAGCTCATCCACAGCTTCGCTGGTCCACTTCTTGGAAGTCCTCACTGCAGGTTTAGAAAGCTTCAACTTCTGTCTGTATGCCGGGATGAGGTGAACCATGTCGTGATCAGAGAAGCCCAGAGCAGCTCGAGAAACAGCCTTGTAGGCTTTACTGGCTGTAGTGTAGCAGTGATCCAATGTGTTCTTTTCCCTGGTTGGGCAGTTTACAAACTGTCTGTACTTTGGGAGTTCCTGGCTCAGATTTCCCTTGTTAAAATCCCCAAGGATAATAACTAGAGAGTCCGGGAAGTTTTGCTCCACACACAGAATTTGGTCCGCGAGCGCGCGTTGGGCCTCGTGCACGTTTGCGCATGGCGGAATGTAAACAGCAGCCAGAATGAATGAAGCAAACTCCCGTGGAGAATAAAATGGTCTACAGTTTATAAAGAAGTATTCCAGAACCGGAGAGCAAAGCTGGGAGATCACAGACACATCCGAACACCAGGAGTGGTTGATGTAGAAACAGAGCCCTCCACCTTTTGTTTTTCCACCGGAGAAATCCCTCTGTCTGTCAGCGCGGAAGAGCTGAAATCCCTCCAGCTGAAGCGCGCAGTCCGGGATCTGCTCGTTGAGCCATGTCTCCGTGAAGCATAGAACACAAGAGGAAGAGAAGTCCCTGTTTCGTCGCATTAGCAGCGCTAGCTCGTCCATCTTGTTGGTAAGTGAGCGGACATTGGAGAGAAAAAGGCTCGGCAAAGGCGTACGCGAGCCACGTCTGCGGAGACGAAGGAGGACTCCCGCACGCTTTCCTCTCTTCCGGCCTTTCACTTTTTTAGCCAATATTTGGACTAAATCTGCCGCAACCGCTAAAAAAACTGGTAGTAGGTCCGTGGGGGTCATAGTCCTGAGATTTAAGAGCTCTTCACGAGTGTAAGAGCACGCTGATACACCATTTACCAACAAAAACAGAGAAAAAAGGTTGCACAGAAGTACCGAGCCTCAGCCATGTTGGACGGCGCCATCTTGAAAAAAAAAAAAAAAAAACCATTATAAGTTAAAATTGTGCAATCCGAAATATGTTGTAAAGTATAAAATATGAGTGGCTGCTGTTGTGTTGAAATCAGCGCATAAGGAATGCGGGGGGTTCGGGCTCGGGCTTAAGATCTTACCTATCGTTGTGAGTACACATATTTGTACATCAACCTGTAAATTGTTACTTCATTTTATTTTTTTTATGTCTTTATTTTTTTATGTAGAAAATTGGCCATTATCTGTCCTGTCCGGCGTAGTGGGAAGCAAAATGATGATCTGTATGTCAAGTATTGTTCGACAGTTTTGCTCTGCCAGAGACAGCACCATATGCCAACACTGGCAAGCTCTTTTTGTTTATTTTAAATGCTTTACATCCAAAATGTACGTGCATTCTGCGCTTCTTTCTGCTGGACCCAACAGAAAATACAGAGGAAGGGTGTGAAAAGGGGGGAGTGAAGAGAAATAGGGTATAGAAGAAGAAAAGAGGGGGATAAAGTGAAGAGAAAATTCGAAGTTACAATCTTCAGCATCACGACCAACCTGCTGGATTATTTGAGGGGACAAAAAAAGAAAAAAAAAAGGACAAATAAGAATTTAAACCAGAGATAAAGCTCACACATACAACAAAACCTTTTATGCCAAATGATGTAGAATGCAAACGCGGACAGTAAACAATGCAATACAGTGTGCGAGTGTGAGTGAAAGTGCACTGCCGATGTGACTCATGTGCTTATTAAGACCAACAGATCCTCCACAGCCCCAAAAGACTGGAACGAGGGAGGCAGAGACACATGCAACCCAGGCCTGCACTCATCCAGATCCTGGGACCCCGAGGCAGAGCCAAAGGGGCCGCTCACCCACCCCTGCCAGGTGTATGTGAGTAAGTTGTGAGTTTAATCAAAATTGTTTTTTGCATTGTTGTTGGTGGTGGTGAAGGGGGGGGCAAATATCCCGAACAAATAATTCAAGTTTACAGTGTCAATTAATATCATATGGATGAAGGATATGGAATGATGCTGGATTTGAACCACCAGGAAAGAGGACTAGAGGAAGACCAAAGAGGAGGTTCATGAATACAGTGAAGAAAGACATGAAAATAGTTGGCGTGACCAAAGAGGACGCAGCAGATGGAAGAAACTGACTTGCTGCTTGACGCCTTGCAGGCGCCTAGTTTTGCTGGAATGCTGAAAATGGATTACAACCCCCACCACGTCTGGTGCAAAGCACACATGCACTGAGTGGAGCTTTGCTGTGTAGATCTCATCAGTTCAAATGCACCCAGACTAAACACAAAAAAAAACACAGCCCCTCTGTGGAACGTACATGCACCCTTTTAAAGCACGATATACTGTAGATCATTTCCGGGAAACAGTTCTTTTTTTTCTCCTTCAGCCATCTGTACCCTGACGGCTCTCTCTCTTTCTCTCTCTCTCGCACACACACACACACACACACACACACACACACACACACACACACACACACAAAGAGTTTGTGTTATGATTTGGAGCGGAAGGAGATATCTAGGAACAGACATGGTATATGAATTACAGAGAAGTTCATTTAAATAATTAAGCATGGCAGGCAGACAGATGACCATTCTTGGAGCCGGATCCTGGAAGAATAAAAACAGAATAATCAGAATCTGTAATAATTACAGCTAGGTAAATTCAACGGCCGATACTGGCGTTGGCTGACGGTCCATCCGAGGAATTAATGTTGCCAGTGGGAGAGTGGGATGAGATCCAGGTGTGGCAAGGGTGCTGGAGGAAGGCACACCCACAGGATCACAACAGTTGGTTGGCACATGCACACTTCTGTAAACTCCATAGAATTAGAACTGTCATTCATTGTAAAAAGCAAACAAAGAAAACCTATAAAAAGATTATTTTACTGTGAGAGGGACAAGGGTATGAGCTAAAAAAGGTTATTTTACTTTTTTTTTTGGCGTGACATAATTTAATTCACAGCAGTTTAAAAACAGCCTAAGTTTTTTCAGAGTTTCTCAAAATTGCATTGGTGTGAAAGAGACAAAAATCAGAAAAAAAAAACAGATCTCTCGCTCTGTTTTGGTAGACCGAGGGCCTTTCTCTTATTTTAGTTGGACCAGAAGAGAGACACAATCCTTATGAGCATTTTAAAGCTAAAATGGTGTTTGTTGATAAAAAATGTCTTGAGCCATTGAGTTTTGAAGAGCATAAATTTTTGAGGGAAAAATGTACAAACTCCATTAATTTCTATGGAAAAAAAATACTAAAATTGAAATATTATAAAACTAACTAAGACTCCCAATAAAACCAGTCGCTTCGAGAACAAAATTATTAAAATTGGCCGATTCTAACTGCTACATCTTATGCATAAAAAAAAAGGGACTGTAATAAAAAAATAGGAAAGGATTACTTGTTGTCTTTTCAAGGCATCAAGGAATTAAAAATTCTCACTCGCAGCTTCAAGGTCATCCACAACCTTCTTCTTCTTTCGGCTTTTCCCTTCAGGGGTCGCCACAGCAAGTCAGTTTCTTCCATCTAAACCTATCTGCTGTATCCTCTTTGGTCACACCAACTATCTTCATGTCTTCCTTCACTGCGTCCATGAACCTCCTCTTTGGCCTTCCTCTAGTTTTCTTTCCTGGTGGTTCCAAATCCAGCATCATTCTGCCGATGTACTCTCTCTCTCTCTCTCTCTCTCTCCTCTGCACATGTCCAAATCATCTCAGTCTTGTCTCTCTAACTTTATCCCCAAAACTTCTAACATGTGCTGTTCCCCTGATGTACTCATTTCTAATCCTGTCCATCCTGGTCACTCCCAGAGAGATCGTCAGCATCTTCATCTCTGCTACCTCCATCTCTGCTTCCTGTCTTTTCTTCAGTGCTACTGTTTCTAGGCCAAACAGCATGGCTGGTCTCACCACGGTTTTGTACACTTTTCCTTTCATTTTAGCTGAAACTTTTCTCTCGCACATCACACCTGATACTTTTCTCCACCCGTTCCAGCCTGCCTGAACACGCTTCTTCACCTCTTTTCCACACTCTCCATTGCTCTGAACTGTTGATCCTAGATACTTAAAATCTTCCACCTTCTTTATCTCTTCTCCCTGTAACCTCACTTTCCCATTTGGGTTCCTCTCATTCACACACATGTACTCTGTCCACAATCTTGCACTGCCCTTTTCCTCACACCTTTAAGCCTGCTTTATCCATTCATCTCACCGTTCCCCCGGTCCATCTTTGCATGAAGAGGGCAGAGTGGCTGAAAGCTCTGCCTTAGCTCTATTGGCTCCCTGTTCAAACTCAGAATCGAAACTCACCTGTTTAAATCTGCCTTCTCTCTGTGCAACACCTACACCACACCTTCCTACCCTGCTCTTACCTCTTTAGTGTTTCTTTTGAATACTTGTTTTAGTTTTTTACTGTATATCATATATAATTTTTGTGTTCTCTTCTTTGTGTTGTATAGTGTCCTTGAGAGTTTTGAAAGGCACTTATAAATGATTATAATTATCATCTTTCTGCCCGATGGCCCCCCAGAAAAACCCTGATAGTTATGAAATCAGTTGTTTTATTTACAATTGTGAGTATTGGGAGGATGTTCAAACTGGAAATGATAGAAGGTGCAGGCGGAGCATGAAGCTGTGAGGGGATAAAAGAGCACCACAGATGGAGTGTGCACGAACAGAAGACATGGGACCAGGCAGGAGAATTCTTTGGCCCCAGCTGGTGCTGGTAGCCTGTGTGTCTTACTCCGCTATGATGTCTTCTGCAGCTGGAGCCCTGTAAGTTGTGTTGACTTACATCGATAATTTTGATCGATAATAATGATTTTTCCCCTCCAATACAACTCTATCCTTCTTCAGAAGTATAGATTCTTTTCAACTGTTGAAAAGAATCCATAGATAACATTTGAGGAGGTAGGGATTTTGGTAATTATGGTCATGTACAAGGTAATGATATAAACTGCAGAGGGCTGGGTGGAATTTTCAGCTTTTGAAAGGCAAAATGCAGCGTATTATCTGACCAGCGACACACACAGCCAGGCAACCACACACTACCTCAAAATCCAGAAGGGCATTTCATAGGGATCAATCAACCTAAAGCATATAATTTTGTTTGGGAGAGAGACACTAAGGTATCGAAATCATCGAAGAACATAGAAAAGTTTGTTTGGAACACTCATCTTAGAATATTTTAAAACTTTACTTTCTTTGTACCTTTACAAATCCGTGTAATCCATTATTTTTCTAGAAATGATCCATCACAAAAAATCTGTCCTCTGGACAGTTTATTTGACGATTGAGACGTTTTGACAGTCAAATAGACTGTCCAGAACTGAGCGTTGAAGCCTTTCCTACGATGTACCATTACAAAGTCTAGTGTCAAATCAACAAAATGAAGTCAAATAAATTATTTGTAAGAATAAGTTTCTTTACACAAAATGTGTCTTAAAAAAAGAACAAAGATCCATGTAAACAGCTACAATCAAGTTGGCACTTAGAAATTTTGGCACCTATGCAGACTAAATTTTGTAAGTAAATGAACTTTGGTTGTCCAGTTTGAAAGAAATTTTGACTTATTTTATTTTTGCTTTGCGATTTATTGCACCATACTTTGCAAACAGATAAAAGTTCTTTGACCCTAAAAAAGATCTCGGTAAACAGTTTTGGGAGTTTACTGTGCTTATCAGGTAAACTTTGGATCTTTTGATTTTCTTTCTGGCTTTTCTTTTCATCATATCAAACCAATTTACAGAAATCTAAGTAACAAAAGAAAAAACTCTGGTAATTTTTATATCTTGAAAGTGATTATGAAAGAATGTAATTCAGTTAATCCTTGCGACCCACAGAAAAGTTGTGGATTATCATATTCAACCAGCTTATGTTAAAACATGACTCTATTTTTACTTACAGAAAATATATTTCAAAATAAAAATAGGTTACTTCAAGCAATCTAACATTTTTGTATAGAATTGCATAATCATTTGCTTCCCAATAACACTTTTGCTTACGTGGTTCCAGAAGTCTGGATAGGGATGAATATGTGTATGAGCACAGCTTGACTTGAGCTTCTAGTTTCACTTATGAAACCTCATAAAAAAAATCCACACACCATTTGCAAAGATGTTTCAGTTATTTTCAACTGACATCATGAGAGCAGTGAATAATTTGATCTCTTACTTTTTAAAGAAACAAAACACTTACTGAGAAATATATCTGGCAGAAAATTTATTTCTCCCAACAATTAAATATATCTAGAGAACAATTTTTTTTTAATGATCTTTAGTGTTTATTAGAAATTTAGGATTTAAAAATGGCCCACTATGGATAGCCGTTCATTTTTTTCAACGCAGAAATCAGGAACATTTTTATCTTCCTCCCTTTCAGGGAAGTGATGTCCGCTCCTAACTTACTGCGAGTGGGAACACCAGAAGCGATCTTTGTTGAGATTCAAGATTATACGGGGCAAGATGCAAAAACAGTTGATATTATTATAAAGAATCATCCAAGTAAAAGCAAAGTTCTGGCATCTACAACTGTAACTCTGAATCCCGCCAACAATTACCAAGCTTTTGGAAAACTCAAGGTAATGGACTTTGTTTTACATCTTCACTGTAATCTTAATTTTTCTCTCAATATTCCGTTCCATCGTCTTCCACTTATCCGGGGCTAAGACGCAGGGGCAACTGCCTCAGACGGGAAGCCCAGGCTTCTTTCACCCCAACTTCATTTTCAAGCTCACCCAGAAAGATCCCGAGTCGTTCCTTGGGCAGCTGTGAGACATAATCTCTCCAGCGAGTCCCGGGTCTGCCTCTTGGTCTCCTTCCGGTGGGATGTGCCTGAAACCTCTCACCAGCGAGGCAGTTGGGAGTATCCTGACCAGATACCCGAACCACCCCATCTGGCTTCTCTCGACCGGGAGGTGGAGCGGCTCGACACCAACCTCCTCCCGGATGACAGAGTCATTTTTTATTTCAGTAAATGGTGTCCTTACTACTATGCTCATCCCAAAAACTTAGTGATTTTGTTTTTTAATCCAAAAAAAAAAAAAAACATTTGTAGCAATAACTTCCATTATTAATCCGTGTAGTCCCTCATTCATCCAGGAGTGATCCATAGTAGAAAAAGTTTCAAAAAAGTCTTCTGGACAGTTTAATTCTTCAACGAGACGTTTCGACTTCCATCCGGAAATCATTTTCAATCTGAATGAAATGGACTGGAACCTGGATCCATTTATACTAACCTGAGTAACAGGTAAAAAAAGTGTAAGAAGGGCTCGACCAATGAGAATGTGTTCCTTAAGATGGCCGTGAATGGCTCCTATTGTAGCCACAGACCAGTAAACAAACCTATTATAAAAATGCTAAAAGCCTAGTGAAAAGAGAAACCTGCTAACGAGAGGCGTGAAACTGAGTCACGAGGTGTCATCTTTAGTCCATGGCTTCAAAAGGCTGCTATAGATACCGAGCAAAACGTATCTAACGCCTCCATTCCGATTCAGTCAGGGATTCTCTTTCATCACAAAAATGGCTTCTTTCACCCCTCTTTCAAACCAACCTTTCTCTCTACTTAGAATCTTCACCTCACTGTCCTCAAAAGTGTGTTTGGTGGATTTAAGATGCAGATGTACGGCAGACTGTGGACCACTAGAGGCTTCTCTTCTGTGTTGGTAAAGTCTTTTGTGGAGTGGTTGCTTTGTTTCCCCAATGTAGTTTTCTTTGCAGCTCCCTTCACTGCACCGGATCGAATAAACTACATTGCTCTGTTTTTCCGTAGGCATCTTGTCTTTAGGATGTACTAGTTTTTGACGTAATGTGTTGACCGGTTTAAAGAAAACCGGGATGTCATGTTGTCTGAAGATTCTCTGTAACTTCTCGGACAGTCCTGACACGTAGGGAATAGAGACTCCATTTTTCCTCTTCTCAGTTTCTGTTTCCCTCTTCTCATGTTTCTTGGACGCTCTGACCCTATTCAGGGCCCATTTGGGGTAGCCACAGACCGAGAGGGCTTTTCGGACATGCTGTGTCTCCTTCTCCTTAGCCTCTGTGCTCGTGGGTACCTCCTCCGCCCTGTGTTGTAAAGTTCTGATGACACCCAGTTTGTGTTGCAAAGGATGATTAGAGTCAAACTGTAGGTATTGGTCTGTGTGCGTGGGTTTCCTGTATACCTCCAGTTGCAAATTCCCGTCCTCCCCTATGATCACAGCGCAGTCTAAAAAGGCCAACCGGTTGTCCTTGGAGTCTTCACGTGTAAACTTGATGTTCGGATCCACAATGTTGATGTGTGAAGTGAAGGCTTCCAGATCTTGCTTGTTGATCTTCACAAAAGTGTCATCAACATAGCGGAACCAGTGACTGGGTGGATTTCCTGGGAATGTGCTCAGGGCTTGCTTCTCAACCTCCTCCATAGTAGCTAATCTTTACATGGAGGAGGTTGAGAAGCAAGCCCTGAGCACATTCCCAGGAAATCCACCCAAAAAAACAGAGCAATGTAGTTTATTCGATCCGGTGCAGTGAAGGGAGCTGCAAAGAAAACTACATTGGGGAAACAAAGCAACCACTCCACAAAAGACTTTACCAACACAGAAGAGAAGCCTCTAGTGGTCCACAGTCTGCCGTACATCTGCATCTTAAATCCACCAAACACACTTTTGAGGACAGTGAGGTGAAGATTCTAAGTAGAGAGAAAGGTTGGTTTGAAAGAGGGGTGAAAGAAGCCATTTTTGTGATGAAAGAGAATCCCTCACTGAATCGGAATGGAGGCGTTAGATACGTTTTGCCCGGTATCTATAGCAGCCTTTTGAAGCCATGGACTAAATATTACACCTCGTGACTCAGTTTCACGCCTCTCGTTAGCAGGTTTCTCTTTTCACTAGGCTTTTAGCATTTTTATAATAGGTTTGTTTACTGGTCTGTGGCTACAATAGGAGCCATTCACGGCCATCTTAAGGAACACATTCTCATTGGTCGAGCCCTTCTTACACTTTTTTTTACCTGTTACTCAGGTTAGTATAAATGGATCCAGGTTCCAGTCCATTTCATTCAGATTGAAAATGATTTCCGGATGGAAGTCGAAACGTCTCGTTGAAGAATTAAACTGTCCAGAAGACTTTTTTGAAACTTTTTCTACTAAACTTCCATTATTCTTCAATTTGATTTAAACATCTTTTTAAAAAGTCAAATGGATTACAAATGTTATATTCTCAATAATCAAAATATTTCTATCAAAATAGAGTTTGTGAACATTTTCATCAACTGCCAATTTTATAACTTCTGAGTATGTACAGTAAGTAAAAGCCAAGAAACAAGTAAACAAACAAATATCCTATTTAATAGTTTTTTCAAGAAGCGTATGTCTTTATTTTAAATATTGTCCCAAAAAATTGGTAGATTCTCAAAGATGTAGTAGACAAATGGAGAAAGTTCATTTCTTGATCATTTTTTAACTAAAAAACAATAACTGTACCACAAGAACAGTATTATTGAACAATTATTCAGTAAAAATGTTCTTATATATTTTACTTGAATGTATTCCAGATTCCTGAAGAAGATTTCAGTATGGATCCGAAAATAAAGCAGTATGTTCACCTTCAGGCAAGCTTTCCCGGTCGGTCACTGGAGAAAGTTGTGTTAATCACCTTCCAGTCTGGCTATATTTTCATCCAGACCGACAAAACCATTTATACTCCTAATACCCCAGGTGAGTTTTTCATTTTCAGAGATCAAAGTAACCTTTTTTTTTTATCTGGGAACAACATTTAACTGAGCCAAAAATGTGAAAAATTGAGATTTACCAGATAGCTTAAACTATTTTACCCATTTGATAGTTTTTTTGGACTGAACCAATATTTGCCCCAACAAATATTTTTTTGTTTCACTAGTCCTTTACAGAATTTTTGCACTGCAGCCAAGCATGGAGCGATATGGAAAGGAAAGAGGAACGGGCACAGATGTCTCAATAATAGTTGAAATTGAGGTACATGCAGGAACTTAAAGTACCACCACCACATCGTGCTATACTGTTGTCTTTTCCTGATCCGAGGGTCAGGCATCAAATTAACAAACAAGTTCCAAAAATGGAAATATGCTGAATTGTTGCAGTATACGTTACAGAGTAAGAAAAGACATCCAGTGTCATTAACAGCTTGAACTTCTCAAATTTATTTCCAGACCTCCAAAGGGATTGTGCTGAAATCTGATACGGTTTCACCAAAAAAAGGAATTTTTTCTGGTACATTTAAACTTCCTGAGCTTGTCAGGTAAGCCATTTAACAACTTGCTGTTATCCTTGAAAAATGAGTCTTTTCACAACTTTTATGTTCGCCCTGACAAGTTGTCCTCGGTGTTTCTATAGCATGGGGCAATGGAAGGTGGTAGCAAAGTTTGAAAACAACCAACAGAAAATCTTTTATTCTGAGTTTGAAGTCAAAGAATATGGTGAGTTACTACTTTCAATTTAATGCAGTAAGGCTCTCATGGATTGTGCAATGCTGCAATTATAGCTAGTGTCCAACCCTCACCACCAGTTGTGGGTGGGGACCAAAAGAACGAGATTGCGGATACAAGCGACCGAAATGAGATTCCTTCGCAGGGTGGCCGGGCTCTCACTCAAAGTGTGAGGACCTTTGCCATTCGTGAGCAGCTTGGAGTTGAGCCGTTGCTCCTCTGAGCCGAGAGAAGCCAGATGGGGTGGTTTGAGCATCTGGTTAGGATGCCTCCCGAATGCCTCGCTGCTGAAGTGTTTCGGGCACTCAGAGGTAGGCCCGGACCCGCTTGAGAGACTATGTTTCGCAGCTGGCCGGGTAAAGCCTCGGGACCTTCCCAACTGAGCTGGCAGATACAGCCACGGTGAGAGAAACCAGGCATAACCTTTGGAGGCTGTTGCCCCTGCCACCCGACATTGGATTAGTGGAAGACGATGGAACAGAAGCAATCGTTACTCTTAAAGCCAGTGTTCTCCCTTTCCCTTGGGGGTCGGCACAGCAAGTCAGTTTTCTCCATGTAACCCTACCTCCTGCATCCTCTTCTCTCACACCAAGTTTCTTTACTATATCCATACACTTCTTCTTTGATCTTTCTCTAGGCCTCTTGCCAGGCAGTTCCAAACTCTGCATCTTTCTGTCAATGTATTAACTCCTTTTCCTCGAGACAAAGCTTGATTTGTTTCATTTCAAAAACTTCTAGCATATGCTTGTTTCTCTGATTAACTCAATTCTGATTCTGTCCTTCCTGATCTCTCTTAAGGAGTTCCTCAGTATTTTTATCATTGCTAACTCCAGCACCGCCTTTGAATTTTTTTTCTTGATTTTGCGGTCTGTAGACCTAACAACATGGCGGGTCTTAACAAAGTTTTGTATAGGTTTAATTTTAGATGAAACCCTCCTATCACACTTGTATCACACTTCTATCTGACATTTTCCTCCACCCATTCCGCCCTGCCTGCACACACTTCCTCCACTCTTTTCCACACACTCTGTTGCTCTGGATTGTTTACCCTCTAGAGTTACAAAGACACAATGTTGCTCCCACTGACTTTACCTGCACTTCAATAAAACAAATATGGCATCTGTAGAACTTTTTGGTCTGAATTTTGACCGCTCACTTCTGCCCTTAGTCTTTGATATTTATTATTTAATATTATTATTACTTGTATTATTTGCAAATTGATAAAGTTTGTAAAACAAAAAAAATCTTTCTCGTTACAACTTTGAGAAAAAAAAATGTCTGACATCAGGGGCAATTTAATTCACAACAATCACAAAAACAATCCATGCAAAATCCAGGTTGATCGGAAATAACGTTTTGCTTTCATTGATCTTGAAATTAAACAATATGTGCATTCCTCCACAGTTCTTCCAAGTTTTGAGGTCAAATTGTTTACTCCACCTGGACGCCCTTTCTTCTGTTTGGATAGCGATTCACTGACGATCAAAATTCAAGCAACGTAAGTATTTACATTGAATGTTTGCAAATTCCAAATGAAAGCTTAATGAAACTTAGGGAGAAGTAAGAATATCTAGTTGGTCATTATCTTAAACAAAAGCGTTTTTTTCATAATTTGTTTTATTTTAGATATGTGTTTGGTAAAGATGTAGATGGAACAGCCTATGTGGTATTCGGGATCCTAAGTGGCGATAAGAAACAGGGACTCCCAGGCTCTCTACAGAGAGTACCGGTAAGCATCATAACCAAATTAGATTTATAATATGAAGTGAGTAATTAAGTATGTTTTCTCATGCTAGAAAATAGTTTTTATTCACAAGTTTTAACTGTGTTTTTGTTTAAAAAGAGAGTTCTAAATTAAATAATTTTACAGTATTTACTCATACTTAATAAATGTAACCTCAGTAGCATTTGAGATCATTTTTAAGCCTTTTAAATATGCATGTAAAGGAGATAAGAAAATTGTTTGCATCTGAGTTTATGAAATAAAAATAAGTTTGTTAGGAATGTTCTGGAGGTTGAAAGAATGTCAGCTGGGTTGATGAGCCTGAAACTAGAAATTGAAGGTGTGGTGTTCACTGTTGTTTGTGGGTATGCTCCACATGAAGGATGTGAGATTGAGAAGACAGGGAAATTCTGGTCAAAACTTGACCTTGATGATGTGATTCAGAGCATCCCAAGAAGTGAGAGAGTAATTATTGGGCAGACTGTTATGGGCAAGTTCAGGCAGGAAACAGATGATGATGAGATGATGGACAGGTTTGGTATTCAGGAGAGGAATACAAAAGGACTGCTGATGATCAACTTTGCAAAAGGAACATGCATGGCTGTAGAGAACACTTTCTGCTAAATAAGGCTGGAACAGAGGGTGACTTATGAGAGTGGATGAAAGAATACACAAGTTTTACTCCTTCATCCAATGAAAGAATTAAATATCTTTATTCGGTAAAATGAAAAAAAAGAAAAAAGACAAAATTGTAACTCCATCATCAACCAAAATATCCATTGCATCAATTCACTTTACAAATTTGCATCAAAATTTTCCTCATGAATACCGAAAAGGAGTGGGTAGAAGCAATGCCTATTCACCCCACCCCTCAAACAGTTCAATCAAAACCAAAACTTATATTTCATTCCGCTTCTGACACAAATAATTAGTTGAGCAGCAGTATGGTTTTATTCCAAAAAGGAGCACTACAAATGCAGTATTTGCCTTGAGGATGCTGATAGAGAAGTACAGGGAAGGTCATAGGGAACTGCACTGTGTCTTTGTAGATCTAGAGAAAGCTTGACAGGGTACCTAGAGAAGAACTATGGTATTGTATGAGGAAGTCTGGTGTGACAGAGAAATATGTTAGAGCGGTGAAGGACATGTATGAGGACTGTAAGACAGTGGTGAGGTGTGCTGTAGGTGTGACAGAGGAGTTCAGTGTGGGGGTGGGACTGCACCAGGGATCTGCTCTGAGCCCTTTGCTAGACAGGCTGACAGATGAGGTTAGATGAGGTTAGATAGGAACTTCCATGGACAATGATGTTTGCAGATGGCATTGTGATCAGTGGTAAGAAGGGCAAAGAGGTGGAGGATAATCTGGAGTGGTCTAGGTTTGCACTAGAAAGAAGAGGAATGAAGATTAGTCAGAGTAAAACAGAGTACATGTGTGTAAATGAGAGTAATCCAAATGGAAAAGTGAGGTTACATGGAAAAGAGATACAGAAGGTGGAAGATTTTAAGTACTTAGGGTCAACAGTCCAGAGTGAGGGAGAGTGTGGAAAAGAGGTGAAGAGATGAGTGCAGGCAAGCTGGTACAGGTGGAGAAAAGTATCAGGTGTGATGTGTGACAGAAGAGTTTCAGCTAAAATGAAAGGAAAATGTACAAAACTGTAGTGAGACCAGCCATGCTGAGAAAAAAGACGAGAAATAGAAATGGAGGTAGCAGTAATGAAGATGCTCTCTGGGAGTGACCAGAATGGATAGGATTAGAAATGAATATATCAGAGGAACAGCACATGTTAGAGGTTTTGGAGATAAAGTCAGAGAGGCAAGACTGAGATGGTTTTGACGTGTGCAGAGGAGCGAGAGAGTACATTAGCAGAAGAATGCTGGGTTTGGAACCACCAGGAAAGAAAACTAGAGAAAGACCAAAGAGGAGGTTCATGGATACAGTGAAGGTAGACATGAAGATAGTTGGCGTAACTGAAGAAGATGCGACAGATAGGGTTGGATGGAAGAAACTGACTTGCTGTGGCGACTCTTAAGGGGGAAATGCCAAAAAAGAAGAAGATTTTACAATACATTTTCCTAAACAAATATTTATCTTTAAAAAACGTCAGTGAGAGAGAACCCCGATCCAAATGTAATGATTGACATTTTAGGTCCACCCGACCCGAG
Source organism: Neostethus bicornis (assembly GCA_902685375.1). Classification (NCBI taxonomy): domain Eukaryota; kingdom Metazoa; phylum Chordata; class Actinopteri; order Atheriniformes; family Phallostethidae; genus Neostethus; species Neostethus bicornis. The sequence goes on along the minus strand of LR738542.1, from coordinate 21,252,382 downwards.
TTTCAGGCTGGGCTCGGCGTTGGGCTTAAGATCTCACCTCTAATGAAAAGGATGTTAGAGTGACTAAAGTTCGGATGATTAAAGACAGGAATTGATATCTACAGAAAAGTGTATGACAGTGTATGAGGAAGTCTGGTGTGGCAGAGAAGTATGTTGCAGTACAGTACATGTATGAGGACTGTAAGGCAGTGTTGAGGTGTGCCACAGGTGTAACAGAGGAGTTTGGACTGAATGAGGGACTGCATCAGGGATCTGCTCTGAGTCCTTTATTGTTTGCTAAGGTGATGGACAGGCTGACAGATGACATTAGACAGGAATCCCAATGGACAATAAAGTTTGCAGATGACATTGTGATCTGTAGTGAGAGGAGGGAATGGCTAGAGGAAATGATGGAGAGATGGAGGTTTGCACTTGAAAGAAGAGAAATAAAGATTAGCCAGAGTAAGACAGAGTTTATGTGGGTGAATGAGAGGAACCCAAATGGGGGAAGGGCGAGGTGAAGTTGCAAGGAGAAGAAATAAAGGCAGAGGTGTATGGGAAGATTTTAAGTACTTTGGATCAAAAGTCCAGAGCGATGAAGAGTGTGGGAAAGAGATGAAGATGGGTGTGCTGGCAGGTTGGAACAGGTGGAGAGAAGTATCAGGTGTGGTGTATGATAGAAGAAGTTTAGCTAACATGAAAGCGAAAGTGTACATAACCATGGTGAGAGCGGCCACACTGTTTAGTCTAGAGACAGTGGCACTGAAGAAAAGACAGGAAACAGAGATGGAGGTAGCAGAGATGAAGATGTTGAGTATCTATCTGAAAGTGACCAGGATGGACAGGATCAGTATTGAGTATAACAGAGGGACAGCACATTAGTGGTTTGGGAGATAAAGTCAGAGGCCAAACTTAGATGATTGGGACATGTCCAGAGGAGAGAGAGAATACATTGACAGAAGCATGCTGGGTTTGAAACCACCAGGCAGGAGACCTCGAGGAAGACCAAAGAGGAGGTTCATGTATTCAGGGAAGATAGTATGAAGATAGTATGAAGAGAGTATGCGTGACCAAAGAGGGTGCAGAGGACTGGGTTAAATGGAAGAAACTGACTTGCTGTGGCGACCCCTGAAGGGAAATGCGAGAGAGGAAAAGAAGATGTTAGTGAAATAAATGACTAAATCTTCTTTTCGTTTGGTTCTTCCTTAAAGATCCCAATAATTACCTTACGTGTGTTCTAAACTGAAATTATGGAAAAAATATCTATGCACAGACTGATTTTTGCTCATTATTTTGCTAGGTAACTGGCGGCAAAGGGGAAGTCACGTTGAAGAAAGAGCACATCACACAGACCTATCCAAACATCGAACAACTTGAAAACAGCTATATCTATGTTTCTGTAAACCTCCTGACAAGTAGCGGTAAAAAAGACAAATTTGACTTTGCGTTACAATATCATTAAACCAAATTCAAGAGAAATTCTAATAGATTACTTCAGTCTTCTATATAATTTGATAAAATTATTCAGAAAAAGAAGTTGACTTTGTTGAAACACTGATGTTTTTTTCTGAGTGCTAAAGGCTGTCATTTATTATATAGTTTTATGATATATATTTTTTATTTTATGATGTAGTACATTTTTCAGTTGAATCTTCATACCTTCAACGTTTTGTCATCCATTTGACATCAATTTGTTACTCATCCAAATTCAAGATTTTGGGGCTGTAGCCTAACCCAACTCGCATCTGTAAATAAAGGACAAACTAATCTATAATAGTGTTAGATAATAAATGGATTAGAACTTTACAATTGACTCAAAACATACACAGCAGTTTCTTCTGTTATAATTTTGTTTTGACTCATTTCTATGCCAAAATCATTTAATCTCGCTATTTGATGTTCACATTTTCAGAAGTACAAAAACTTCCAAAAAGGAAAAGTACATGTTTTAAACACATGATTGTGCTTTTTGTTTGATAATACCAGGTAGTGAAATGGGAGAGGCAGAGCTCAGAGGAATCAAGATTGTCAGATCACCCTACACCATTTCTTTTAAGAAAACACCTACATATTTCAAACCACTGATGTCATTTAATGTGATGGTAAATACCTTATTTACAAGTATATAAATTAACAAAATGCAAGAAGGCCAAGACTGAAAAGGCCTGTTACAATTATTTTCTGTAAGAAACGTCTTAAAACTCTGTTGTTCTTCTCCTGATGTAAGGTTGAAGTTCTGCATCCTGATGGAACTCCAGCAGAAGACGTCCCTGTTGTGATTGAACCTGGACAAGTTCATGCCACTACAAAATCCAACGGGCTTGCAAGGATTTTTATTAATACAGATACTACGGATGGAAACTCTGGAAACTTGAGAATCACAGTATGTTTTGAATGAACCATTGGATGTTTTTATTTTTTTAATTGATCTCATAATAATTTTGTCTCATTTGTAATCAGCTGTGTTTGATTCCTTATTTTTTGGCAGTGTCTTAACACTTAAATATGCTTATTATTACATTAAATCTAATTGTGCATACAGTATTTGTATACACATACAATGCATACCAGAATCAGAATCAGAATCAGAATGCTTTTATTGCCATGTCAGTGAAAAATATCAGAGACTAGGAACTTGTTTTGATACAGATGTGCAAAAATATAAAATAACAATAATAAAAAATAAAATAATAATAATAATAATTTTAACAAAACTAAGAGTGCTCAGAAGAAAAAGAAAAGTAGTGCAATGTTATAGAAAATAATAAAGATAGTAAAGTGACAAGAGGGAAGTGACTAAGAGATTTGGGGATCCAGGTTATAAAGAGTTTATAAGTCCAACGGCAGAAGGAAAGAAGCTGTTTTTGTGGCGGGACGTTCTGGTCCGAATGGACCGGAGCCTCCTGCCCGAGGGGAGTCGCTCAAAAAGTCCATGTCCAGGGTGAGAAGGGTCAGCTGCTATCCTACCTGCACGCCCCCGAGTCCTGGAGACGTACAGGTCTTCGAGAGATGGAAGGCTGCAGCCGATCACCTTCTCTGCGGAGCGCACAATGCGCTGCAGTCTGTGTTTGTCCCTGGCTGTGGCTCCAGCGTACCACACGGTGATGGAGGAGGTGAGGATGGACTCGATGATGGCTGTGTAAAACTGCACCAACATCTGGGCAGGCAGCTTGGCTTTCTTCAACTGCCGCAGAAAGTACATCCTCTGCTGGGCCTTTTTGATCAAGGAGCTGATGGATGGCTCCCACTTAAGGTTCTGTGTGATGGTAGTGCCGAGGAAGCGGAAAGAGTTTACAGTGATGATGGAGAGGTCTGTCAGTGCAAGGGGGGCAATGGGAGCTGTGACTTTCCTAAAGTCCACGATCATCTCCACTGTCTTCTGAGCGTTGAGCTCCAGGCTGTTGTTGCTGCACCAGGACACCAGCCGGTCTACCTCCATCCTGTAGGCCGACTCATCGCCATCAGACATGAGCCCAATGAGGGTGGTGTCATCTGCAAACTTGATCAGTTTGACAGAGTCATGGCTGGAGGTGCAGGAGTTGGTGTACAGGGAGAAGAGCAGGGGAGAGAGGACACAGCCCTGTGGAGATCCTGTGTTGATAGTCCGAGAGGTGGAGACATTCTTCCCCAGCCGCACGCACTGCCTCCGGTCTGTTAGGAAGTCAGTAATCCACCTGCAAGTGGAGTCAGGCACGTTGAGCTGAGAGAGCTTGTCCTGAAGCAGAGTAGGGAGGATGGTGTTGAATGCAGAGCTGAAGTCCACAAACAGGATCCTAGCATAGGTTCCCGGGGAGTCTAGGTGCTGCAGGGTGAAGTGGAGGGCCAGGTTGATGGCGTCGTCTACAGACCTGTTGGCTCTGTAGGCAAACTGCAGAGGGTCCAGAGAGGGAGAGGTGAAGTGCTTGAGATGAGGGAGGACCAGGCGTAACAGACGTAAGCGCCACAGGCCTGTAGTCATTAAGTCCAGTGGTACGGGGCTTCTTGGGGACAGGAACGATTGTTGACAGCTTGAAGCAGGCTGGAACGTGGCAGGTCTTCAAGGAGGTGTTAAAAATGTCTGTGAAAACTGGAGACAGTTCCTCAGCACAGTGTTTCAGGGTGGCGGGGGAGACACCATCTGGGCCCGAAGCTTTCTGAGGGTTTTGCTTGCGGAAGAGCTTGAGCACATCCTGTTTTGTCACCAAGAAAGCAGTGGAGGAGGAGGGCTGGTCAATTGGAGTGATCTCTGTTGTTAATTGGGTGGGGGATGGGAGTGGCTTCAAAGTGACTGAAGGTTCTTGATCAGTGAGGGGGGAGGAGAGTGAGACGTCGAACCTGGCATAAAAGGTGTTGCGTTTCTCTGCCAGTTGTAAGTCATCAGCAGCATGTGGGGCTTTCGGCTTATAATTGGTAATTTGCCGAAGTGATCTCCAGACAGAGGCGGTGTCATTGACAGAGAATTGCTCCTTCAGACGTTTATTGTACCTGGATCTCGCCTGCTGTACCTCTCTCGAGAACCGGTACTTAGCGCCTTTGTAGCTCTCTCTGTCATTGGCTCTGTGAGCTCATACTATGCAGTGTTGTTTTCGTCAATGATGACGAAAACGAAATGATTTCGTTGACGAACCAATTTTTTATGACGATGACGTAACGAAATAAATTCGAAATTTTGGTGACGATAACGTGACGAGACGTTTGCAAGTTTCTGCTGACGAGACGAAAACGTAACGAAATAGGCGTCAGACTTTCACATTTCTGTCTGAGAAAAGAAAAAAACACAGCGGCTGCATCTGTCTCTCACGGCGGCACGCCCCCCACAATGTGCGCGTTCACACACCGTCTACACAACACACCTCCAGCCATGAGGAGGTCACACACCATGGTGAAAACAGCAGCAAAGGAGCTTGGTGGTCAAAAACTTAAAGTTTTCCACATATTTTGCACAACAACATGTTAACTTCAAGCTAATGCTAGCAGCTAGCTTGTCAGGGTTGCTAACTTCCTAGTTAGCTTGGTTCCGCTAAGGACTGCTTTAAATGCATTCTAATGTTTATTACAGGGGTTTTTAAGAGGTGTCATTTTAAAGTATTCATAAGTCACAACGTTCTTCACTTACTGAAAAAAAAAAAAATTATTTACGTTGTTTTACAATGTTCGCTGTTTTGCGCAAGTTAAAGCTCGGCAGGGTTTTTTTTTTACAAAACAACCTGCATTATTCTCAGTAATAAAGACACGACTGTTTTTTTTTTGTTTGTTTGTTTGTTTGTTTTTTTACACTACAAGTAGACTAAAAAACGTTCTAAGTCTTCCCTGACTAAAACTAGACGAAAACTCTTTTGGGTTTTCGTTGACTAAAACGTGACTAAAACGAAACTATATAGAGATGACTAAAACGTGACTAAAACTTAAATCAAAATTCGTCCAAAGACGAAGACTAAAACGAAAACTTAGATGGCTGCCAAAAACAACAATTATATTATGTATAAATTAACATATACATAATATATGTTAATTTGGCTTATTTATTTGTGTGTTAATTATGATATTTGTAGTTCAAGTCCCAAAAAGTGGTCTTTGAATCTTTTAAGGAACATCTACCACTACTTTGATTAACACAGAAAAATTTATTGTTTTCCTCATGTGCAGGCTAAGACTCAACACAAGGGATTTTGTAGTAATGAGCAAGCATCAGCTACCATGGTGGCATACCCATATCACAGCAACAGCGGGAGTTACCTACACATAAGTAAGTTTAACCCTGAAAAGATGCAATCTGAAAGAGCCTGAAAATTTCCTTAAACTGTTTTGATTCTGATTTTAAAACATAAATGTAGAAGTGGATTCGGCTGAAGTTGAAGTAAATCAGGAAATAAGCCTTACCTTCTTCATCAACAATCCAGAGGGTGAAAGGGATTTTACTTACTTGGTGAGGATTTTATATAAATTCGTAGTGTTGTGGGTAATAATCTTAACAGTATCTATCAAGTGTGTATGTACTGATTTGTATTTTCGAATGTTCAGATACTGAGCAGAGGTCAGCTGGTGGGACACAAGCGGTACAAAAATCGTCAGGCCCAATTTGTCTCAATGCTTCGAATAACCAAAGACATGCTGCCATCATTTCGCATTGTAGCCTACTACCACAAAAATTCTGGTGAAATGGTATCAGACTCCATTTGGGTTGATGTAAAGGACACCTGCATGGGCTCGGTGAGGAACACCTGACCTTCTAAAAGCTTTGATAAAATATTAATTAATGTAAAAAAAAAAAATATGTATATTTCTTTATGTTTTAGTTGAATCTAGACATAGAGAAAAAAAGGGCAGCTTATGAACCCCAAGATTCTTTCAAGCTGAAGATCACTGGAGATCCAGACGCTACTGTAGGACTGGTGGCCGTGGACAAGGCCGTTTATGTCTTAAACAACAAGCATCGCCTGACACAGAAAAAGGTATTCTCTTCAGATTATTTAGCAAAACAATTTATTTTGAATTGGTAAATAACTTTTGTGAAAACTTCACCAATATTGATTCTTCTCACCATCAAAATGATCATACCTAACCTAGAAACATCCAAATGTAGAAATAACTTATACAGGTATTATTCTATACTGTAGTAAGATTAAAAAGTGTAATTCAAAGTGTGGAAAGATTGAAATGCCCTTTTTTTACTCTTAAAACTCCACTAGGATTGCTCAATATGTTTTTTTTTTTTTACTTATTTTTGCCTTTAGACACATGAGAAAACAAATTAATTCAAGTGGAGATTGAAATCCAAATCATTGGATATTTATTTTTTTTGTAACAAAAAAAATTTAAGGATAACCCTAGATTCTCAAAAAAAAAAAAACGAGAGCAAACACACTTAAGCTCCTCAGTGGATCTGTCTCTTTAGAAATTTGAGTTTATAATGCTGTCAAGAAGAGGATTTCTTTTAAATTTTTTGTCAAACAGTATGAGTCTTCACATTAGCTACACTTATGCTGACTGGATGTTTCTATTTCTCTGGGCAATCATTCGTTTAGAAATCCTAAATGAACATGAAAGTTACATTTTGTCTGATGGGTTGCCCAAAGCTACATTTAAATATACAAAATTTAAATCTAGCTTTTATGTGCCTACCTCGTATGTAACTGCAACAGCAATGTGAATTTCGTTTTTGATTATTTCAAAATAATGAATGAGTATTAGGTTGGTGAAGAATAGGATGAATATCAAAAGCACAATAATATCATTAACACAAGAAGAAAAATCTTGATGAGAGATGCAACTTGTCAATATTACCTGTATGCATAATGCAAAACAAGAAAGTTAAAGGTGGTTTGTATCTTATGCACAGTATCTGGCTGTACAGAATTTACACAGGGAAAAAATGGCTCTGGTATCATTTATGAAAAACTCCATGGTGAATGCCTTTACTTGATAAACAGGCCAGTGGAGAAAAAAATATTCTGTTGCGTAAACACAACGCACAAAACCATTTCTAAAGACGTTATGAAGCTCAACAACCTCTTAAAAATATTTTATTCTCTTAAAACTTTGATTATTTGTAGATAAAATCTGTCTTTCTCTCTCAATAGCAATGTGAAAGTAAAGCCTGTCAAGTCATATTTCATCATAAAATTTCAGGTTTTTTTTTCTTTTTTGAATATATTTAATCATTTTGTTTTTGCTCAGATTTGGGACACAGTTGAAGAGTATGACCCAGGCTGCACACCAGGCGGAGGGAAAGACAACATGAATGTGTTCTATGATGCAGGACTCGTAGTGGATACTGCCAATGCAGCTGGAACTCGCGACAGAACTGGTGACACCATTTCAGTCTTAAGACTTTTCCTAATTTGAGTTTTGGCTGCTAAGCTTTGCTGTTACCACAACATTAAGATTAACATACAGTCTTAAAAAGGAAAATGTATTCCCATTAATATTGAAAATACAAACACAGTACAAGCTACAAAAGAAAATGTTGATTAAAAAGATGTGAGGAAATATAGGTTAATCTGCAGAGTCAAGTTTTACTTAATAAAAAAGTAGGTTTAAAATTCAGTCCATGATAGTTCACAATCAATACATATTTTGATATTGATACAATATGCAAAACAGATGAAGTGTGAAGGAAAATGTTTGCTAAAATTACTTACAAATACATAAGCTTGATTTGCTGTATTTTTCAAAACCTAAACAACTCAAATTATATTTTGTATTAAGATGACAATTAAGATTGAAAGTGTGTTTCTTTTATTGTTTTGAGCAAGCACAGAAAATTAGAGAATTTGAGAATAATTTTGTTTTCTATTGTGTCAGTGGGCCCTTTTAATCAAAGCAACAGAGAGTAAAAAAAAGAGGTTTTCCTGAATTCTTCAACAATTGTCTTTTTATAACCAGAACCAAAGTGTCAATCCGGCAGCCGGAAGAAGAGAGCCAGCTCAATAATGGATGTCCGAACAAATTTATGTAAGAATCATAACTGAAATCATTTGTTTCTTTGAACTTCTGGATTCAAGCTTGTAGATATACTTTCTTGACACCTGATAGATTCATAAAGCATTGTGTTTTTTTCCAGTCTGACTTTGACTACATTGCAACGATAGATACAGTATATTCTTTAATCTAACCAACTTAAACCATAAAATTGTCTGGAAAAGAGGTGAAGAAGTGTGTTCAGGCAGGCTGGAACGGGTGGAGGAAAGTATAAGGTGTGATGTGCGACAGAAAAGTTTCAGCTAGAATAAAAGGGAAAGTGTACAAAACCGTGGTGAGACCAGCGATTCTGTTTAGTCTACAAAGTAGAAACAGTAACACTGAAGAAAAGACAGGAAGCCGAGATGGAGGTAGCAGAGATGAAGATGCTGAGGATCTCTCTGGGAGTGACCAGGATGGACAGAATTAGAAATGAGTACATCAGATGAACAGCACATGTCAGAGGTTTTGGGGATAAAGTTCGAGAGGCAAGACTGAGATGGTTTGGACATGTGCAGAGGAGAGAGAGAGTACATAGGAAGAAGGATGCTGGATTTGGAACCACCAGGAAAGAAGACTAGAGGAAGGCCAAAGAGGAGGTTCATGGATACAGTGAGGGAAGACATGAAGATAGTTGGTGTGACCGAAGAGGATGCAGCAGATAGGGTTAGATGGAAGAAACTGACTTGCCGTGGCGACCCTGAAGGGAAATGCCGAAAGAAGAAGAAACCATAAAATTTTGTTGAATATTAATCATAAAATTTCTCTTCTCTTGTCTCTAAATTTTTTTTTTTTTTGCAGTAAGTAAATATAAAGACACACCAGAACTACATGAATGCTGTTTGGATGGAATGAGGGATCTTCCTGTTTCATATTCTTGTAAGAGGCGCAGTGAGTTAATTGGGGATGATTCCGAGTGCTCTGCTGCTTTCCTACGCTGTTGTGAAGAAATGTCAACTAAGCGAGAGGAAATGAAAGAAGAAGTTCTGCAGCTTGCACGCAGTAAGAGATGGGAACTTAGGGTGAAATTTTGGTTGGAACTAAACGTTTTCTTTTACTTGACTTAAATCTCCCTCCAAAAGAAAATCAGATCTCATTAATGACTTTTTTCAGCTGAAACATTTGATGGTTATGATGAAGATGCTGATATAGTGATTCGCTCCAAATTTCCTGAAAGTTGGCATTGGACTGAGGTCATTTTGGGTTCTTGTCCAGGAAGTGAACCTGACTGGTAAGTAGTAGTCAGTGGCACAGAAAAGGGGGAGGGGGCCATGGGACGGGGCATCACAATCTTATTCAAGAACGATTCTTACATAAACAATTCCATTTTTACTGTAGTAAGACAACTTCAACTGAACAACTGGTCCCTTTGCAAGATACAATTACCACCTGGGAATTTACTGCCATCAGTCTATCGAGAAATTTTGGTAAGAATAGCTTGCATTGCATCAATCTTGTGTTTTGACTCTCTGTGTCGAAAGTTTAAAAACTTCAGGTTTGAGAAAAGTGGCAGTTTTATATCAGATATAACATTTTGATACGTATATATTCATTAATAAGACTGGCTTGAATCAATCAAGTTCTTGAGGGCTTCACACAAACATTTTAGGAATGTAACAATGGTGATATTAACTGTACCTTTTTTCATCTTGCTGGCTATTCTCTCTCCAAGTTCATCTTTTGTTGAATTTTCTTTTTGTTTAAGGAATTTGTGTTGCACAGCCACTTGAGGTTATAGTCTCAAAACCATTTTTCATCGATCTCAGGCATCCATACTCAATTGTTCGAGGAGAACAGGTGGAAATTAGGGCAATCCTTCACAACTACGAATCTCAAACCATTACTGTGAGTCTCTACAAGTCTAAATGATCAAATTTTAAAATTACAGTGAAACTATTCTAAGGTGAAGTTTAAAAATATATAAATTACACACACTCACACACACACATAAATATACATCTACACAGACACAAAAGATCTTGTTTTGAGTTTTGGCATTATATTGGTGTTGAATATGGTGCTTCATTACATACTTTGTAAAATACTGGATAGTGGTTGATTTTTTTTAACGAGTATGTTTTCATTTACTTTATTGTTTAATGTTTATTTAATTTTCTGTGACGTTAAAGACAATTTCTTGTTTGTGTCTGTGTCTCAATTTCATCCCACTTAAAGGCGCTTGTGGAGCTTAAAGAAGTAGATGGTGTGTGCAGTTCAGCTAATAAAAAAGGATGGTTTAGACAAGAGGTTCAAGTAGCAGCCGAAGATACAAGAGCTGTACCATTCATCATCATTCCAATGGAAATCGGTAAAATAAAAATTATAGTTCGAGCCCAGAAAAAATACTCCCATTACGGTGATGCCATTGAAAAGGACATCCTTGTTGTGGTAAGTAAAAAAGATCTATTGTAGTGCTTGATTTAATCCTTTTTGTTTGTTATGTTCTTCTCACCGTGGTTAACAGAGAGCACGTCCAACCTACTTCACAAGCTGATTATATTTGTAGAGAACTAAAAGTTTTGGTTTTGGCTGCATTCGAGTTTGTCTCATCAACTGATCAGTCTCCGATGAGAGTAGTTTTGTTTTTGTTTTTTAAGAAACAAAGTATTAAAAACCATTAAATAAACAGTTGGATAATTTATTGAATAATTACCTTTGTTTGGATATGGAAGTCTTGGCATGAGCCACTCCTTAATCTTCAGTGGTCAGTCTTGATCTTGTATGGGCATTTCTGTGCTTCTTTGGAAATTACTTGTGGGACTTACTATTGGTTAATAACTAAGCTTAATGAAAAGTCCAAATTAAAACTTCTGGATCTGACAAAAAGTATATGTAACAAAATTCCTTGCTTCCAAAACAGAAAAAAGATGTTTTCTCAAATGGTTTAGCTTGATTAAGCAAAATGTTATAGCTCAATTAAACCCAATCAATCTAGGCTACTAATCTAAAGTAAGGGGGTTAACATGTTTATGTGCGTGTGCTTTGTTCTTATTTTTCACACTGTCAGATTGATTATCAACTTCTCTTACTCTAAGCCTCCAGGTGTGCTAGTTGAAGTGGAAAAAAATGTCAAACTTGAACCAGCTAAGAAAGGTACTTCAATTTTAAAATATACAGTACAACTGTTTGTAAAAACTTGTTAAGTGTCTCTTTATCTGTGAACGTCTGTTTCTGTTCGAAGGTGGTACCCAAACAGAGGCTATCAACAGCAACATTGAAGATGAAAGTATGGCTCCAAATACGCCTCAGAAGACATTAATCTCAGTCACAGGTAATAATAATAATAATGCATTGTACTTATATAGCGCTTTTCCAGGACGCTCAAAGAAGCTTCACACACGCATTATTCATTCACTCCATACCAGGTGATGGTAAGCTACTGGTGTAGTCACAGCTGCCCCGGGGCAAAGTGACAGAAGCGAGGCTGCCATTTTTGCACCATTGGCCCCTCTGACCATAACCAACCAATAACACATCTAGACTAGCCAATGTGATTGAATTGTCTTGTCCAAGGACACAGCAACAATTTGATGTCAACAGCCATCCCACTGTGGTACATGAGGTTCCAGCGGTCTTCCATCCAAGAACTGACAAGGCTAGGCCTCCTTAGCTTCTAAGGTCTGATGCGATCAGGCATTGACAGGCTGGTATGGCTACAAGAGACTTCAAAAGACACTTTGGAACTCTTTCCTAAGAGCTGATGTTTTCATATAGACATACATAAACTGTGTTTGGATTTTTATTCATCATAGGTTCATCTTCTGTACCACTTGTTCAAGTTAGAATAACAGGGTGCCACAGCATATCTCAGCTGGACACTCTTGGAAGATAGGGTACACCCCAAACAGGTTATTAGTCTTTTGTTGGGCAAAAAAAGTTACAGACAACCATTTATGCATACACTCACTCATGAGGGCAATTTAACCTAACATGTATATTTTTCAAGGTTGGAAGAAGACACAACATTTGTTACATTTTTTTATGTAGGTAGAGAACAGATGGGTTCTCTAATACAGACTGTCATCAGCGGGGCATCCATGAGTTCTCTGATCAAACAGCCCACAGGCTGTGGAGAACAGAACATGATTGGCATGACGCTACCAGTTATTGCAACCATATACTTGGATAAAACCAACAAGTGGGAAGAAATTGGTTTTGCGTATCGAGACACCGCTCTGCAACACATCCGAACAGGTAGGCTTGTTTTTATTTAAGATCTCTACAAAAAAAAAAACTGTAAAAAATCTCAGCTTCTGCATCAAACAAAACCTACTGGGTGCTTTATTCGAACTACTTCCTAAATACTTGGAATTATAATTAGTATGATTGTCTCATAATTGTCTCTTTGTTTTGTGTAGGTTATCAGACAGAACTTACCTATAGAAAAGGGGATGGATCTTTTTGTGTTTTTCAGCGTGAAAAAAGTACAACTTGGTGAGGGACCCAAACATATACAAATTTATATTTAAAAACATTATCTGTTGCTCAGGAAAAAATAAAAGGTTTCAAGTACATGCACTGTTTTTGAGCAATCCACCAATCCATTAATATCTTCCCCTTTGTTATATTTCTTTACTCTTTTTTTCTGTACTTTAATTTTCTTTCTGCTTTAAGGTTGACAGCATATGTTGCAAAAGTGTTTGCAATGGCCTATGACCTCGTCAGGATTGACACAAATGTGCTCTGCGACGCTATTAAGTTTCTTATTCTTCATACGCAACAACCTGATGGCCTTTTTAAAGAAATTGGACATGTGTGGCACCAAGAAATGATTGTAAGTGAATGTATAGATTAGATTGCTAAATTAAATTGTACGTGTGTAAATACACGTTCATAATATATATATATATATATATATATATATATATGCATTTACATTTGTGAGAAACTAAAAATGTGCTTTTGTGTTCTGTAGGGGGATGTTGGTGGAGTAGATACAGATGCCTCAATGACAGCTTTTGCCCTGATTGCAATGCAGGAGTCAAAAAAACACTGTATAAATTCAATTGGAGTACGTAACCCTGAACACTGTGTGTTATATCTTTTTCTATCTGGCTTTCCGGTCTAATACCTGTTTGAAAATCAAGACAACGGATAGAAGGATTCAGTTCTTTAGATGTTTTCTTCAGATTTTCTGTTGTTTCTTTTCTCCTGAGGTGTATTTGTTTTTCTACAGAGTCTGCCCAACAGCATACAAAAAGCTGTGACTTACCTGGAGAGGAGATATCCCAGGCTGGTCAATCCCTATGCGGTTGCGATGACAGCATATGCCCTGGCAAATGAAAATAAGCCTATCAAAGAAACTCTCTACAAATTTGCATCCCAAGGTTTTGATAAAATATCACCAAACTTGATTAAATTAAATTTATTGCATATTAGTTTCAAAAACACAGTCAGGCTGTGGACAATTTGTTAGCAAGTCAGATAAGGCTTACAGATAAGGCTACACTCAGTAAAGAGTTAAAGTTAAATAAAAGTTATATATATATATATATATATATATATATATATATATATATACACATGTATATATAAAAAACATTAATAGGTGTATCTCTTCTTCAATCTAGACCGATCTCACTGGGTTGTCACGAAGGGACCCATTTTCACACTGGAAGCCACAGCTTATGCTCTTCTTGCACTTGTAAAGTCTCAGGTCAGTATTTCTATTTTAGATACAATTGTGCAATGTGACGAGAAACTCAGCATCCCAACAAGAATTGTCCCGCATACCCTGTTTGATTGGCTTTAAAAAAGAAAAAAAAAACATTCTGCCAGAGCAAAGTGTTTTTTTTTAATTATTATTATTTTGCTGGTTTTGGGTCTCATTGTAATTAAAAAAGTAACATTATTCTTCCCTGTTGGCATCAAAGGCTTTTGAAGACGCCAAACCTGTCGTCAGATGGCTAGGGCAACAGCAGAAAGATAAAGGTGGTTATGGCTCAACACAGGTAAAGTGGTTTGCTTTAAATGTGAAGTTTTCTAATATTACAGAATTTTTTGTGTCAATTTTGTTTGTGTTTTGTCCGAAAACTTTGCTCTGCATTGTAGCTGTAGAACCTGGCCCTACGGCAGTGAAACATAACTTCTATTGGTTGCTATCCAGCCTGAGCTGGATAACAGGTCGAGTGATTTTAACTAACTATAAGTGGCCTCACCTTGATGAAGAGCCTTGGCTCATAAACTAGCCTTCTTTATACAGGGTTGAACCCTGTTCCACTCTGGAGTTGCCTCTGTGGTGATGCATCAAGCTGGCAATAATTGCTTCCCAGCTTTGAGCCTGTGTGTTGGGGTTCACTTCAGTAGACAAAATTATAGCCTCGCTCACACAAAGCTCTGACTGGTATTTGATCCCGTGTGCTGACTGACAGTGCAGATTACTCATCCTTTCTGGAGTATTTGGGACAATGCTAGAGGAAGCTCCCTCTGTGGACTCTGTAGCTCTGCTGGCATGTGCTATGACAGGTGGGTGATTGGTAGGGATGATCCATAGGGATGATCCATTCATCCCTACCAATGACCCACCCTCCTAACCCACCTCTTTAAAACTTGAGGGAAGAAAAGATTGAACTTGTCATCTCTTCATTTTAGATTGGCTAAGGTGGTAGGGGTGATTTTATTTGGACAAATACAATTTCCCATCAAGACAAATCTTGAGGCCCACCACCAACCAGAAGTGTCAATAGCAATTCTCTATAGCCGCCTTGCTGAGGTGAACCCTGAAGGGTAATGTTCAGGGAAGGATCCAAAATTTTCTAGAGTGGGGTGGCGTTTGACTAATCCAGTATAGGGGAGGCTGGAGCATTCCCCCCAGAACATTTTGAAAAATAAGAGTCATTGTCCTGCAATTTGGTGGGCCATGCGCTGGCCCTGCAAGAGAATAGCTTCACTATTTCCCTTTCCTTTCTTCTTATTTATTTTTTTTTTTTTTGTGAACCAAAAGGGGTGAGGACTCTTCATTGGATCCTGGTGTTGTTTTCATCAACGATAATGACAATGAAATGATTTCGTTGACGAGGCTTTTTTCATGACGATGACATATCAATAATGAAATAAATGCAGCTCTATTTCGTTATTGTGCCACATTGATCTATAACGACCTAACAACCTGAAATGTGACAAGACGTTCGTAAGTTTTATGTTGACGAGATGAAAATGTAAGAAAATAATAGGCTTCAGACTTTCACATTTGTGTTTGTGAAAAGAAAAAGCCCTGCGGCGGCATTTTGTCTCTAGCGGCGACATGCCCCCCTCAATGCTGCACGTGCACACTGTCTGCACAACACACCTGCAGCCACAAGAAAGTCACACACCATGGCGGCAACAGCAACAAAAGGGGTTTGGTGGTCGCAAACTTAAAGCTTAAAGTTTCCCATATATTTTACGCAAACGGAATGCTGGTGTTCTATTGAGACTTTGAGCTAATGCTAGCTTGTCGGCGCTAACTCCCTAAGTTAGTTTGGTTGCGCTAACAACTGTTTTAAAGACACAATGCAATGTTTACTTTGTTTACAGGGGTTATTAAGAGATATCATTTTTAAGTATGCATTAGTTACAACGTACCTCACTCACTAAAGAATTTATATTTATTTTACTTTGTTTTACAATGTTTGCTATTTAGCACAAGTTAAATCTAGGCATGGTAGCCTTTTTTCTTTTTTTTTTCTACAAATAACCTGCACCATTCTCAGTAATGAAGAAATAAATACAGATAAATGAAGCAGATAAATTTGCAGCGTTTGCCTCAGAGGTAATGCCGGCTTCTTGTGTCCGGCATTGCCTACACAATTGAAATGCCCACACAATTTCAACATGTCAGCTACTAATAAACTATCCAAGTTGAAAAGATCAGCCAACAATTTTTTAAAAAGTCAAATATTTACATATAAACACATTGTACATACCAAATATGTGATCTTATTTACAAGACTCAAATAGTTATTATACTTGACTTTAAATGATTAAATTACTTAATCAAAAGCAATTTTTATACAACCGTGTATCATAATGAGCACTTTTTATACTGTGCACTTTGGAAAGTTTTGCACTTTATTTGCTATATTAACATGTTTAGTTCCAGACAGACAATGAGCCTTTTAGCGGATTTACCCAGAATGCAAGAGGAACTTTTTCCTATTTAGTTTTGGTGCATATTTACACAATGTCTCAAGTTGTCTCGTAGCAATTTTTTTGCACAGTATGCTCACGCCATTTTGATAAATTCAGAAGAGCGCATCATTTTAGTCGTGCACCACTTTCTCCCCCAAATGTTGCTGCAGCTTTATTAGGTAAAGGCCATTGAGAAGATAGGATGAGAGGTATCCTCTCATCCTATCCACAAGATACATTGTGGGTGCTTTGCTGATCAGGTGTTCTGGCTACATCCCACCAAGGGCCCATTGGAGGAACTGTGTCTCTCTGGGGACCCTTCACAATGAGCTGAAAGATGTGTCTCAGGAGGGAGAGGTTCAGACTTCCTTGCTTGGGCTGCTTCCCTTGTGACCCCGCCTCACATTAGTGGAGGAATATGGAACTGTGTTTTCAACTTTTGGTTCCATTTTTTTCTTCAGGCAACTATAATGGTGTACCAAGCAGTGGCTGAGTACTGGTCCTCTTTCAAAGAGCCAACATATACTCTTGATGTGGAATTGTCGCTACCAGGCAAGTCGTCGCTGGATAGCTACACTTTCACCAATGAAAATCACTACATCACAAGATCAGACAAGGTAAGAAGAACAGGTGTCTGATAAAACTAAGTTGAAGATCACAACCCTTTAACCACCTTTTCCAATTAACAAAATTCAACAAAAGCATTCTTATCCAGTTTTGTTTTATTGACTTAATTAATAAATTGTCAAGTAACTAAGTAAATGCATTTATTACTCTCAAGTTGTACTACAAAATTAAATACTGCCTTTGACCAGATGTGAAACTTTAATGAACAGGGATGCTGAAACAACAAGTCTATTATTTGATGGCTGGATACACCAAATTAATTGATAAGAAAATTTAAGATAAATAAATCCAACTTCATTTTATTTACTTTTTCACTATTTTATTTAAGTACTTTTTGGTCAATTAGTGCTAATTAAAAAAAATGAACTCAGTCTGATAAACACTTTTTGTGTGCGACTTTCCCATTTCATCTCAACAGTTTGTTGGCATCAATAAAAGTGTCAATTTGACAGCCACTGGAAACGGAGAGGGGATGTTTCAGGCAAGTAAATAACTGTTTGTTGCAATGATTTGGTTGTATAAACAGAGCTTTAAAAATATTGTAAAAAAAAAAAGTTCATACATTTATTAATTTTAAAATTAGCTGTGCATATAACTGGACACAACTAGTTCTGTGTGCATAAAGGACGCTGACACGAGATACCTTGTTTGGTTTCTGTTTCATACTGATTAGATTAAAAACTTAACCGTCATCTTAAGTCCAAAAGCTTTATGTCGCCCTTTTTAACTATACGTCAAAACTATTGACTTACACAAACTATTGAGAAAAGGAAGGCAAACTTTTCCGCTGTGTTCAAACCCAAGGCTGAATAAAAAAAAACAAAAAAAAACTTAATTTTAGTCTTTATAACTGTAGTTGTAATACACAACACTTGATGACTGGGATAAACAATTAGATTGGTCACCCACGAAGCTAGTGAGACCTAACAGTAAAGTTGATCACAGAAGCTAATTTTTTTTTTTGTTCAGGCTCAGACGATAAGACAGAAGAACTACTGCTTATTGAAATTAATGGTCTCTTTGTTGTTTGCACTACAAAAAATAGACAATGAATTTTCTTCGTTTTACAGATGGTGTCATTGTATTATGCTTTGCCAAGCAATCTGAAGGAAGAATGTGATGATTATGATCTAAAACTGAGTCTTCAGGAAGGTAAATTTTGCAAAATAATTTTATTTTTGCTTTTGTTTTTTTGTTTTTTTGTGGATTGAATAGAAAACCACTCACACATGGTTTTGTCTTCGCAGAGAAAGCCACTGAAACTGGTAAAGTTTTCAAGCTGAGAATTGATTTATTGTAAGTACAATCATTACAGTCAGCTGTAGTTTATTTGTAAACTGTCTCTACTACAACCCTATCCTCAAAAAGTAAACCTCAAAAAGTTTAGTTAAAGGTGTGACATACAGTAATTGACCATTATGCCAAGCACCCATCACACATGTGCAGAGCGGGGCTTTGCTGTGCAGACTTAATGAGTCCAAATTAAACAAATACAACTCCTCTGTGGCATACACATGCACCCTCTTAAAGCACTATATACTGTAAATCAAATGCATTATTTTTTTTAGATTATTTCTGTAAAACAGTCCTTTTCTTTATTCCTTCTGCCATATGCGCACTCCCAGCTCACACGCATGTGGGTTGCAATCACATATCTGCATTTCTTCCCACCACAGATCCACATTTTTGTATCAGTCTATTCAGCCGGTTGTTGTCCCTCTGGGCCAAGCTGCCAAACAAACGCAGAGCTGCTCCCGGCTTGTCCACAGTTAGTTGGCGCATGTGCACATCTGTATATCCCAGAGATTCAGAACTGTAAAACAAAACAAAAAAAACATCTATGAAAATAATTCTTTGACAGTGAGAGGTGTAAGGTTTTGAGCTACCTCGGCATATTTTTATGTATTTTTTTAGGTGTGACAGAGTTTAATTGACAGCAGTTTAAAAACTAAGAGGTTTTTTTTCAGCCTCTCTCAAAGTTGCATAGGAGTGAATGAGAAAAAATTCCTACTCTGGGTTGGTTAGACGGCTGTACCAGAAAAACTGTCGCGTAAATCAAAATTCTGCTCTGTATCATTTGAAGATGGAAAATAGTCTATGTTTTGATGCCAAATTTGTGGCTGGAGGACAAAATTGACGAAGCTATGGACTTTTGGAGCACTTGAAAATTAGATCCGCTTGCTCTACCAAAAAGAACGATTCAGAAGTCTTTATTTGTACCTGCAGGTAAATTTGCTTTGTAGCCATACAGCATTGGCGTCAGAAACACATTTGCATCAGAGACATGCACACCAGGTACAGTGGTATGCAAAAGTTTGGGCACCCCTGTAAATTTTCATGATTTTCCTTGATAAATCATCGGTTGTCTGGATAAGAAATTTCAATTAAATATACCATATAAGGAGACAAACACAGTGATATTTGAGAAGTGAAATAAAGTTTATATGATTCATGGAAAGTGTACAAGAATTATTTAAACAAAATTAGCCATGTGCATAAATTTAGGCACCACAAAATAAAAAAATAACTCAATATTTTGTGCATCCTCCTTTTGCAAAAATAACAGCCTCTAAACACTTTCTATCCCTTCCAACTAGAGTCTGGATTCTGGCAGTAGGTATTTTAGTCCATTCTTCTTTACAAAACATGTCCAGTTCAGTCAGGTTTGATGGTTTCCGAGCATGGACAGCCCGCTTTAAATCACACCACAAATTTTCTATAATATTCAGGTCTGGGGACTGAGATGGCCATTCCAGAACGTTGTACTTGTTCCTCTGCATGAATGCCTTAGTAGATTTTGAGCAGTGTTTAGGGTCGTTGTCTTGTTGAAAGATCCAGCCCCGGCGCAACTTCAACTTTGTCACTGATTCCTGGACATTGTTCTCCAGAATCTGCTGATATTGCGTGGAATCCATGTGACCCTCAACTTTAACAAGATTCCCAGTCCCTGCACTGGCCACACAGCCCCACAGCATGATGGAACCACCACCAAATTTTACTGTAGATAGCAAGTGTTTTTCTTGGAATGCGGTGTTGTTTTTTCGCCATGCATAACGCCCCTTGTTTTGCCCAAATAACTCTATTTTAGTTTCATCAGCCCACAGCACCTTATTCCAAAATGAAGCTGGCTTGTCCAAATGTGCTTTAGCATACCTCAGGCGACACTGTTTCTGGCATGTGCTGAGAAAAGGCTTTTTCCGCATTACTCGTCCATACAGCATCTCCTTGTGTAATGTGCGCTGAACGGTTGAACGATGCACAGTGACACCATCTGCAGTAAGATGATGTTGTAGGTCTTTGGAGCTGGTCTGCGGGTTGACTGTGACTGTTCTCACCATCCTGCGCCTCTGCTTATCTGAGATTTTTCTTGGTCTACCACTTCGGGCCTTAACTAGACCTGTGCCTCTGGTCTTCCAATTCCTCCCAATGTTCCTCACAGTTGAAACTGAGTGCTCAAATCTCTGAGACAGCTTTCTATATCCTTCGCCTAAACCATGATGTTCAACAATCATTGTTTCAGATCATCTGAGAGTTGTTTTGAGGCTCCCATTTTACCACACTTTAGAGAAGATGCAAAGAGGAGAAACACTTACAATTGGCCTCCTTTAAATACTTTCTGATGATTGGATTCACCCGTGTATGGAAGTCAAGGGTCACTGAGGTTACCAAACCAATTTTGAGTTCTAATAATTAGTGCTAAAGGTATTGAAATCAATAAAATGACCTTCAGCTTTTCAGGTTGCCTAAATTTATGCACATGGCTAATTTTGTTTAAATAATTCTTATACACTTTCCATGAATCATATAAACTTTATTTCACTTCTCAAATATCACACTGTTTGTCTCCTAGATGATATATTTAATTGAAATTTCTTATCCAGACAACCGATGATTTATCAAGGAAAATCATAAAAATTTACAGGGGTGCCCAAACTTTTGCATACCACTGTAATACATTAAACAGAGTAATACGTCAAATAAAACACTTGAGCAAGGGGGTTTTCCTAAACTGTGCAAGGAAAAGAGTAAAAACTTCCAGTTTACTATTTTTTTAAGAAAGTATATCCCAAAAAATATCTCACTTTTAAAAATTATGTACAAGCTAGTTTAAGAAAAAAAATCTAGATAAAATTGTGTGTCTGGCTAAAGTGTGTTTTAGATATCCAGGTTTGAAGAGCATAAACACTTTTGGGAAAAATTTCCAAACTCCACTGATGTCCAAATACTAAAATTGAAATATTAAAAAAATAAGCAAAGGTTAAAAAAAATAAAATAAAAAGTAAGCCAACCATTCCTGAGAAAGCTGGTCGTTTTGAGACCAATGTCGCTGCTGCTGAGATTATGATCAAACAATCATAATTCCTTGATGCCTTGTGTAAACTGTCTCTGCTTCAACCACATCCTCAAAAAGTAAAAGTAAACTTCAAGCAATTATGATTAATTTTATTACTCTCTTGTTATGTGTTTTCATAACTGAAAATGGTATCATAATCTTGTGCAGATACAAGAGCAAGACAAAAGAAGGACCTATGTCAATATTGGATGTTGGTTTACCCACTGGCTACATTTTTGATAAAAATGACTTGGACGCAGTAAGAACTGCACACACACAGAAAAAGAAACTATAACGTTATTTGTAACTTTTCGTAAGTAAAATTGCAACCTCTTTTGTCTGCAGTTGTCCAAAGGACGTGACCGTATCATCTCAAAGTATGAGACAGATTCCTATTTATCAAGTAGAGGATCTGTCATCATTTACATGAATAAGGTAAAACCAAAACAGACAAAATCAGCACCCACAAAAACCCACAATATTTGTGGTTATCAAAGGAATTAAATTTGTTCCTTGGTGTGGTTCTGAATCTTGACAACCGGTACTTTTGTTTGCCTTTTTTCTCACTTTTTTCTTGTCGTTGCACTATACTTCCACCAAATTTGAATGTTAATGATTAAGTTAGAACTGGGTTTTCAATTAACTCTTGAGTTTAGAGTTCAGCTCAAGTCCCACTTCCTTCTTTTTATAAATGACTGTCATTGGTAGTCCATTAGGATCACAAACAGTCTGAAACTCACAAGAACAATAGAATAAATTTTAAAAGCAATAAACAAAACAAGACAAAGTATTTATATGACTATGTTTTTAACCATTTCTGTTTTCAGGTTTCCCACACACTGCCAGATGAGATTTCTTTCAGGATTCACCAAGCATTGCCTGTTGGTGTCTTGCAGCCAGCTGCTGTCTCAGTATATAAATACTACGACCCAAAGGCTTTTGGTTTGTTTGACTAAGTAAATCTAAACTATAAGTCTGTAAAACTGGGCAAAAATTTTAAGTTTTTTTTCTATTGTGTCTGGTTTGATTTTATGTGTTCACTTAGTCTCTAATATTTAAAAGAAATACATGCTTTCGTTTTTGCAGAAAAACGTTGTGTTCGATTCTACCGCCCGGAGAGAGAGAGTGGAGCACTCCAGAAGCTTTGTACTAATGGGGATGAAGACTGTATATGTGCTGAGGGTAATTTTACTATATGAACTAGCTTTTTAAATGATGGCTGGATTTTCTTATGTGCAACACCGTACTTATTCGAGGATAACACGCAAAATTTTCTACTTAAAAAAGAAATCAAAGCCAACCATTCCTGAGAATGGTGCGTTTTAAATGATGGCCGGGGTGACGCGCTTGGATGCATTAGTATATTATTTGCGTAATGACTCATTAGGTGAAGATATTGCTGACCACAATCGCAAAATATTGAACGCAACCACATCTCTCGACCCATAAAATGCCTATGGTCTGTTTTTTGTAACAGTTTTCAAACTACATGCATGGACAACCTAAAGTGAGTAATTTTCAATGGCCCATGTGCAACACTCACTGCAGAAGCAAAGCGTGGTGTGTTAATTTTATTTCGGAATTATGTTCATAGTTTACATTGTCAATAAATTATTTTTATTATGGCCAAACATCTTCAGCAACGTTTGTCACTTACAATGTGTCGTCTGAGCCGAGAAGTCAAACAAAGTTTTATACCAATTTTTAATAAAAATTAGGGGTCCGTATTATAGTCGAATAACGGTTTTATTTATACTCACCACTGACTTAGCTACTTATACTGTACTTATTTGTCCTTCATATGTTGGTATTTGCCACCACATCTGATGGACAAATTAACAAGTGGGCTTAAATTGGCTGTAAATGTAGTTCTCCACAAATTCTTTATGTTTGCAAAGCCAATCTTGAGAATTTGTTTTATTTTGTACATTCATACTAATTCACATATCCATATATACACTTGATTCATAGTCGTAATTACTGTATAACCATTCCTGGCTTAAACTGGGTTAAGTCCGGGGCTGTACTGTGAACAATATTTCTATTTTATATGTACAGGAATGAAGATCAGTCAGTGTAAGACAGAGTACCTGTGTGTGATTGAGAGGGATCCAAATGGAAAAGTGAGGTTACAGGGAGAAGAGACAAAGAAGGTGGAAGATTTTAAGTATCTAGGATCAACAGTCCAGAGCAATGGAGAGTGTGGAAAAGAGGTGAAGAAGTGTGTTCAAGCAGGCTGGAACGGGTAGAGAAAAGTATCAGGTGTGATGTGTGACAGAAGAGTTTCAGCTAAAATGAAAGGAAAAGTGTACAAAATCGTGTTTAGACCGGCCAGGCTGTTCGGTCTAAAGACAGTGGCACTGAGGAAAAGACAGGAAACAGAGATGGAGGTAGCAGAGATGAAGATGCTTAGGATCTCTCTGGGAGTGACCAGGATGGACAGGATCAGAAATGAGTATATCAAGGAAACAGCACATGTTAGAGGTTTTGGAGATAAAGTCAGAGAGGCCAGACTGAGATCGTTTAGACATGTACAGAGAAGAGAGACCGAGTACATCGGCAGAAGGATGCTGGGTTTGGAGCCACCAGGAAAGAGGCCTAGAGGAAGACCAAAGAGGATGTCCATGGGTACAGTGAAGGAAGACATGAAGATAGTTGGCGTGACCGAGGAGGATGCAGCAGATAGGGTTAGATGGAAGAAACTGACTTGCTGTGGCGACCCCTGAAGGGAAATGCCGAAAGAGGAAGAAGAAGATGTACACAATATCTACAGATTTATAGAGATACATTTGTATATAGCTATACATATATATCCCTAGACACATATAGATAAATATATCTATATATTTATATAGATGTATATGTATACATACAGGTCATATAACTCAATGTTTATTCTTTCTTCTTTTACTGCCAGAGGATTGCACTATGCAGAAAGGTCTGAAAGTTGACAACAACGACCGCACGAAAAAGGCTTGTGAAACTAAAAACAGCAAAATAGACTTTGGTAAGGGTTTCTGGTCGTGCATGGATATATAATTTGAAACAATTGTAATGCAAAGTTAACTTTTTCAACGTCTCTGCATTCAGTTTACAAGATTCAAGTGGAAAAAGTGGAACATGGTTCAACCACTGACATGTACACCGTGCGTGTGTTGAGAATGTTCAAACACGGTAAGAAAATTAAATATTTTTACCTTGTTCAGCAAAAGCAAGAAAGGTTTTACATGATATAAAGTTTTTAAACATGTTTATGATTTTTATGCAGTTTTTAAAGTTTTTTTTTTTTTTTTTTTTCCTGGTCAGTTCTTTTGTAGTGTTGTTAGAGTAAATAAAGTTAGAGTCGCTGGTAAATTGATGTTTTATTCCTTAGAATTCTGTTTTTAAATGCAGGTACAAAGGATGAGGGTGCTTTAAATCAGCTCCGTGCTTTCCTCAGTTATTCACATTGCAGAGATGCTCTAGCTCTGGAAAAAGACAAAACATATTTGGTCATGGGCACATCAGCGGATATTCATTTGATCAAGCAAAAGTAAGTTTTTGATAAACATTGATACTTGTAAAAATGACGGCAAAGCTCTGTGCCAATTATTTATATGTTTATTTTTTTTTTTTAAATAATCTAGATTTCAACTAATTTAATTGAGAGGAAAAAATTTTATTAGGCATTTTCATTTTCTGTCACTGTCATTTTCATCATCATCCCCTCACATGAAAATGAAAATCTCATGCAGAATATTTCTAATGCTTCCTGCTACGAACAATGCATCACTGATGTAGCTAATGCATCAACAATGTTGCAGCCAGCCATTGTTGTCATGTTGGGTGGGGCAGAAATACTATTGCAATTTTTTTCAAAAGTGGATGAATGATTCTGAAAAAAACTCTTTGGTGACAAATACAAAGTCATCTAAGTAATTCTTAATTCCATTTACTTTCAAAGCCATGATTCTTTGATGAATGAAAATCACAGTAAAGTGTAAATACTTATTGTTTTAATTTTTTCACAGTTTGCGTTACATGTTTGGTCAAAATACCTGGGTTGAGTACTGGCCTACCAAAGCAGAATGTCAGTCTGCAAAATACCGTGCTACTTGCTTGGGTATGGTGGACCTGGAAGAACAGCTGGAGGATTTTGGATGTCACCTGAAGTGAAACTTTAATAAACACAAATTTCTTTCATTTTGATGTTAAAGTTTAATTATATTTCATTTTATTCCATTGTTTTGTCAACATGTTAGCAAGACAAACATTGAAAACAAGCAAACATTGAAAACAAGCTAAAGACATCTTTTGCAATGACAAGTTTAAGCCTAAAGAAATGTAATATGTAAAAGTACAATCTAGTACAGCATATGTACAATATAATTCACCCAATGTGAAAGCAGCACTAAATCCAACCTCGCAAGTTCACTTTCTTAGCTGTCAGAGTCACTTTCTGTACTGTGCAGCTCCTCAGAAATGATGCCTGCTTTTGCGAAAGCTCGGACCACAGTGCCAGCAGACACGTTCGCCCAAGCATCTACAATCCACTGACAAACTGGTCATCCATCGCTGCTGGAGTCTTTCCTCCAACTCTGGCCACTTCGCCATTTTTCCGCGGAAACTCAGCTGCGTCTTCTTCACCTGTCACAACTCGTTTTCCAGCTTCCTCCACTTATGAACCATCGACTCGTTCATTTTAAATTTTCTTGCGGCGACCCGATTCCCATGTTCCTCCACGTAGCTGATTGCCATCAGTTTAAATTGAGCTTCATAAGCGTGTTTCTTTTCCATTTTCAGTGTTGTTACAACAGCAATGTTCTGCATAAAGCACATACCTGTTCTTTTATTAACAATCCACGCCCACACTTCCCTCTTTAACGTTCTCATGTTCTCAACTGCGTCCACCTCGTCGTTCTCTAATACGTCCGCAAATCACAAATCAGATAGGGCGCACCGCTCATTTTGAAGAAAATTTGAGACTTTTATGTGCGCCTTATGGTCATGAAAATACGGCATTTAAGATGATTGGTAACTGATGAGCAACATCTCGGTCAACTCTATTGATTGAATTTGAATAAACTTGAATTTACATCATTTACACAAGTTACTACAGTCTCTTAATTAGATCGCTTTCTCAACCATCAGCGTCAAATGATTGTTTTGCAAACATGTACAAATGGCCAATCTAAAAATAAAAATGGTTTTCAAGATTTTTGTGTATTTGGACTGAAAAGTCAGGTCATTATTACTAAAAAACTTGTTTAAAAAAAAATGTCAATAAAGGGATAATGAGCCATGCCTGTGTGCATTTTGTTTTTTCTTAAGTCTTAAACATTTTGGTTCTGCGGACTTTTGATACAATTCAACCGTTTCAATGGCAAAAAATGCTAATGTGTTAAAGTTGATCAATTTTTTTGCCACTTGGCCAGGAGCCAATGCAGAAGAGCCGAGACCACCTCTTCTTCTAGCAAGTTTTTGAGAATAAATAGGTGCCCACAAAAAAGTTAGAACATCTTTATGAAGGCATTCTTTTTATGTGTCGTGAGAATTTCATTCGAAATAATTTTTGTGCACACCCTAACCAGATGACTAACCCACCTCAGGAGGAAAGCTTCGAACTTTTCTGTTCGAAGCTTCAATGCTTTTCACCATTAAAACTATGGATTCTAAAATTCTAGCAAAGCAAAGTAGAAATCCTTGCTTGTGTGTAAAAGTAAATAAATCTTATCTGAAGACATTACCATGTCAAAGAGACCTCAAAATGTTCATATTGAGTTTTTTACTTCTTATCATAAATTCAACAGTAAATTTAATTGTGTTTGTTATGTTAACCAGTTGGTTGCATTGCTTCAAATTGCTTTAATAAGGAATAATAAATTCTTCTGATTATGAATTTGTAATTGGAAATTATTTTAGTTAATAGAGGTTGCTAGAGGTCTGAGTTTTCAGAAACGCTCCAAAGTGCTTTAATTAGGAGCAAATACAGTATATGCCTATTTATATACGTATGTCCAATTGTACGAATAACTGTCTTTAAAATATACGGGTAATAGATCGCGTAAATCGAGTTATACTGATATCTGATATCCGTATACATCAACCTTATTCAGGGTGTACCCTGCCTCTCGCCTTACATCAGCTAGGAAAAGCTCTGTGTCTCCTGTCGAAAGCTGCGAGCATCGATAGTTGCAATACTGCGCATCTGCACATGCCCAGAACGCGTCATCCACCTCCCCCTCCCTTCGAGGGCATTTAAATATCGAGGACTGCTGCGTGACGCAACCCGAGCTGCTTCATGTCGCAACCCATGACGCTGCCTTTCAGGATACTTCAGTTCTTTTTTTTATATATACTTTTCAAGGGTTAAAATACTCACTATTAGTTCGACAAAATAATTACGTTAAGCTATTCAACTTATAACTATTATTATTATTTATTTATTCATTTTATAAAAACTTATAATTTCATGCGTTTGTTAGTTTAAAGTTTTTTTTTTATTTATTTTTTTTTTATGCTTTTTACGTGTTAAATCTTACTATCAGGTAAACAGAATAATTACTCCAGGTCGTAGTGGTAAAATGATTACATTTATTATTGTTGTTATTATTGTTGTTGCTGTATTTGGATCACCCTTTCTTTGCCTCTGAAAGGATGGAGAGTAAATGAAATGACAAATAGTCTGGATTGGTAACAATAAACAGAAGACGAGACCGAAAAGTTTTCATAAAACTTATTTAATGTAATCATTTCTTAAGTGAAATAAAGTTTAAACAAAGTTGTTTCCGCTGTTTATACTCTCACATCTTGCGATGGCTCGCAGATTCAGACGAGACCTAACTATTCTGAACTCTGATCTATCGACAACTGCGACGCGTTTGACATCTCGACGATGCAGCACATTTGGACAGAACACCGGCACCCCCTGCGACTCCTTTAGGGAATAAGCATTTCAGAAGACAAAACGTATTATTTTGTTTTAGAAAATATATCAAACTAATGGAGGGGTTTATTTAGAGGTAAAGTTAAAAAAGTGAAAGGTATAGTTTTAGCTTCTGAAAAATCAATAAACTAAACTGAACAAAGCTGTAAAGAAAAGTGCCTTAACTTATTTTTATTCCTGGTTTTAAATGTAAAATTTTGATAAATATTTAGTTGAACTAATCAACTTTTAGACTACATTTGATGCATTTACTTGTTCAAAAAGTAAAAGAAAGGACATATGGGGTTGGGGGAGGGTTGGTTTTGTTTAGTTTCCAATTTCTGTTCGTTTTAATCATAAAATTATTGTGCTGTATTTTAAACATAAAATACAATTAGAAGAGACTACTTTTTTACCAATTAAATAATAATTCAGGTCTTTGTAGAGTTTGCTGAAGACTTAAAAAAAAGCTATTCTAAAAAATGAAAAGAAAATCCAGTCTTTAGTTTTCATGTATTTGTGGATATATATTTTTTTGCTGTTTGTTTTGTACTTTATTCAATAAACTATGTAAAGCTCATTGAGACCATTTGTTTGTGACATCAGGCTATACAAATACAATTGAATTACATTTTATCTTTATTACGTTTTTATCTATTATGAAGTATTAAATAGAAAACATTTTACTGACAATTGTGCTCCATCAGCTGGGAATTCAGAGAGGAAAACACCACCAGGGCCGCCAACAATTGCTGGGTCACTCTCATCTTTCCTAACGTTCCCATAGCTCCTGCCTGAGTGCTCACACTTAATGAGGTGCTTTTAGGCACTTGACGAAACAATTACTCCTTGGCTGTTTGCATCATCCAGTGAGAGGAAAGCTTTACATTGTTTTATATTCCTTTACAGAAAGAGTTGTTTACATAACAGAATTGAGACATTGTTTGCTTCCTGAGTTCCATTTGTTCATATTGTGAGAGACAATAAAGTGTTAAACACAAAAAACCCTGTTAAGCCCAATAGTTTATGAGACTAGTTTGAGAGTTGTCTGTGTGTGGCCTCGCAACGGACTGGTGACCTGTTCGACCCTGCCTCTCACCCGAAGCCAGCTGGAATAGACTCGGGAGCCCCCTTCTATTTCATTAGGGATAAGCAGTTCAGAAAATGACTCGCAAAATGTTGGACACTAATTTCTTCTTTTTTTTTTTTTTTTACCAATTTTCACTGGGAGACTGTCCCTTAAAATGAGATTATGTGTGAATGATTCTTTGTCCAGTGTGTGAACCTGTTCGCTTATTGAGTGTGTGCCCTGCCAGGTAGGATGCACTCCAGCACCCATTAGAGGATGGCTGAATAAATTGATCAAATCCAGGTATCTCGTGCATACAAGATTTCTGGTATTTGGATTAAAGTCCAACACTAAGTACACATTACATTTCAACAGTTCTGTTTGCGGCCCCGGACAAATAAATTCAAACAAACTAATAAAAAAAAAACTTGTCTTGCTATTTCCAATTATTGTAGAAAAAAATTAAACAACCAACTAAAAAACCCAAAACCTTCGCAAATCAACATTTTATTGCTTATCTTTATATGAGAGACTATTGGGGAGGAAGTTCAAATGAACCATCTTTAACAGTCTTGATTACATGTTTGTTTAACTACCATAAATTCACTTGCTTAAATTTTAATAGCAAAAACATTTTTATTAACCTACTCTTTGTCTATGATTTTTAGTTCATACTAAGTTTATGTACAGATAGATGATCAGAGTTTCGTCTAAATATTTACCATCAAACACGAGACTGTCAGCAAGGCTGGTGCCAGCTCGGCTTAATTTAATTTTTCCCAGCAAACAGTAAAGAATAGCAGGCAACAGTTTATGATTGCAATGTTAGGAAAGCATCCAATCAATTAGTGATGACATTTTGATGTGACACAAGCATCCTTCCGTTCCTTTGCAGTTTGGTAGTTAATTGTGAAGGTTGATGTGTTCTGTAGCTCCTGTTAGCAATGATTCCCGAGATTGGAAATTTTGAAGCCAGAACAAGGATCAGTATCTAAGTATATATGCAACTTTCTTTTGTTTCAACACTAATTTCACACATATGTATGTCTCCTGAAGGATATCCAATTTCTGATATTTTCCGATAAAAAAGGATAATTTTGTCAAAACATTTTTAATGGTTATGCTTCAATGGAGAGACGCAGACAAATCAATACAGCGGTAGTCAACTATGTGGCAAACGCTAATATTAGCATGTCAGTATTTTATTAACTTATCCTGCTTTTTCTTACTTACAAAATATGAAGAACTCTGCGATCTTATCATTGATAGAGAAGTACATGTGGGAGGTTGGAGCAAAGGATGGGATATAAAAATGAGACAAACTGAGAGCTACAGTCACTGCTGTTGTACATTCACTTGCAAAGATATGCGTGATCCAGCTGTTTCTGTATAAATTTGCTGCAGTTTCCTCTTTTCTTTCTCTAACGAATGGATATCCACTGTAAGTCCATCTGAATAAACTAAATTCGTAAAATTTAATTTATGTTTTCATTTTTTATATAACAGATGTAAACCTTTTTAAAAACTCTTTCATTATGTTCTAAAATAAAACCTAACTTGAAAACACCTCATAGATAATCAACGTGTGCATAGATGTGGATTTTCTATGAGAATATGCCACATGCTCAGATCCACAGGACAGTCAGCAGGAATGTCAGCTTGTTCACGTGTCAGCTTGTTCTCACGTGAACAAAAAGGGCTTTTTCACTCTGCTCATCTTTGATCCTAACTGAGAATGTTATTTTTATGTGAACACACCAAAACTGGCAACCAAAAAATATTAATACTCTTTAGACTGTGTTTGTGGTTTTAAGCAAAATTTTTGCTTACTCGTACTCATACTATTCATATGGGTATTATGAACAGGCCAAAGAAGCTGTTAAAGAATGGGAACTAGCTGGTAGACCAAGGCATGGTCCCATACTTGAAAACAAGAAGCTCACTAATGCCAGATACAAATATTCCATTAGATTTATTTCTAGAAATGAACAAAATATGAGAACTGATTTATTGGCAAGAAAACTTCATCTGTAAAAATGTAAAGGATTTTTGGAAAGAAGTGCATGTCCGTAATTGTTGTGATGTGGAAGAAGAAGAACCCAAATGCAGGACTTAAAACAAGGTTTATTAAACCAGGAATCAGCAAAGCTGTAATCAAAGAAGAAGGATCAAAAGGTTAACAAAAAGTCAATCTCAGTTTCAAAGGAAGTCAGCTGGGTTGGGAGTCAACCAGGGCTGGAAGGCATGAAGACCCGACGAGGAATGGTGGTGAGGCTGCCTTTAAATAGGCAGCCGGGAGATTAGGTGCAGGTGTTCC
Organism: Neostethus bicornis; assembly: GCA_902685375.1. NCBI lineage: Eukaryota > Metazoa > Chordata > Actinopteri > Atheriniformes > Phallostethidae > Neostethus > Neostethus bicornis. The sequence continues at coordinate 21,220,605 of LR738542.1, read as the reverse complement.
AATCAGCCAGAATTGTGGGAAAGGTGAGATGGTCCCCGGCTCCCTCTGGTGGTGGTTGAGGGAACCACAACAGTAATAGTAATAAGACATATCTGCCCAGTACTGTATAGGGCATCTCTGTAACAGAGAACATAGCCGAATGTCGGAAGCAGCACTTTAGTAGCACTTCTAATTGTGTCAACAGTGATGTTTTTAGAATAGGCATAATTGATGAAAATGAACAAATAGCTGTAACTGCTCATGAAGTGTACGAAGCAATACAAAAGTTAACATTTAATAAGACTTGCGGGGCAGATGGTATCTATGCTGAGCACCTGATACATGCCAGTATAAAGCTGTCTCCTCTTATAGCCATTTGTTTCTCTAACTGTTTGACACATGGTGTACTTCTTAAATCTCTCCTGTCTGTCACGCTTGTACCAATCATTAAGGATAAGGCTGGTAGAGTGGGAAGTTTAAATAATTACAGGCCAATTGCCTTGGCAAGTGTATTATCCAGAGTCTTAGAAAGAGTACTATTGGATCAAATACAAAATTTTATTTATTCTATAGACAACCAGTTTGGTTTCAAGTACAAACATGGTACTGATTTATTCATATTTGCATAAAAAAAAATCATCAGATAGTATCAAAATAAAAATTAATCTGTTTTGTTGTGCTTTATTGGTGCATCAAAAGCATTTGATCGCATCAATCACTGGAAACTGTTTTTTTAAAATGGGTCAGAGAGGGGTGCCACTGTATATTTTGAGAATACTGGTCTACTGGTATGCTCACCAAGAAATGCAGGTGAGATGGGGCAATAGTGAATCAGATACCTGTGGTGTTGCTAATGAGTCAAGCAAGGAGGAATCTTGTCTCCAGTTTAGTTTTGTATGTACATGAATGATTTGTCACACCAGCTACATCCATGCAAAACAGGCTGTCTGACTGGATCTTCTTTAATGAACCATCTAATGTATGCAGATAATCTTGTTATTTTCAGCCCAAGTAGTGCAGGTCTACAGGAACTTCTCAATGTCTGCTCTACTTATGGGTTGGAGTTTGACATAAAGTATAATACAAATAAATGTGTCATAATGCTCTCTAGAACTACAAAGTAATGATGATAAATGTGTGAAGTTTCCTAAGTTTACATTTTGTGGAAACGATCTGTCTGTTTGTCACAAATATAAATATTTGGGACATTATATCTGTAATGACATGTCAGATGATAAGGACATTCACGAACAAAGTCGTATGATGTATGCAGAAGCAAACATGCTCACACGTAGGTTTGGTGCTTGATCAATGCAATTGAAAAAGATACTTTTTAAAGCCTACTGCACGTCCTTATACAGTATACAGCACACCTGTGGTGGAACTACAAGAGAGCTAGCATAAGAAAACTCAGTGTGGCATACAATGACCGTCTGAGGATTCTATTAAAAAGATCAAGATGGGAAAGTTCAAGTCGCCTGTTTGTCTCAGCAGGACTTGGGACTTTTTCTAGGCCGCTCTGCGCTATTTCATGTACAGTTTTATTAGTCGTCTTAATAGCTCTGAGAACTCTATTATTAGGTGCTTGGTTGATGTGAAACTTAGTACCACAAAGTACCAGTCTGAACTGTGGAATCATTGGTACAATTGTTTGATGTAAACAGTAATTTGATATGTTAGATGTATTTCTTTTTTTCTCTCTCTGTATTGTTGTTGCTAGTTAGTTGTGTCTTTCTATATTGGACCTTGAGTCTGCAATAAAGTTTGTGATGATGATGATAAGGGGAGACTATGTAGGCGTAAGAGGTGGGGGGAATTCCCAATGTCAAAAATAGAAACAAGCCTGAACAAATTTATTTATAAATTTTTGTTAGGAAACATAAAATTTTTGAGCTAACCAAAAGTACCGTGTTATCAATGTATCCTATGATAAGACTCATTACCCTTTATTGGAAGCTTTCAACCTGGCCCAAAGAGCGGAAATACTCTGGACCTTAACATTTCAAGGTTTCCTGGTTCGACTGGGAGGTGTATGAAGTATTAGGTTGTTTAGCTGGGCTGTGGGTTTTTTCAAGAGTACCTCACTTACCAACCCCCTTTGTTTTCCCATTATTGTTTGTACACTTATGAAGAGGGGTTACTGCTTGTTTTCAGTCAGATGGCAATTGCAGTTGATCTGTCTATCCATCCAATATGAAATCATTGCACTTGTTCTCAGCAACTTTGATGCACTTCCTAAAACTCTTTTAAAGCATGCACAACAGTTTGTGCATTTCTCCAAACAGTTATTGCCAATCGCACAACCTGGTGGATATCCTACAAAATCAAGTTGTTTGCTCAAAATTATGTTAAAGATGAGACCTCTTTGCCACATGTAACCATGCTTCTAAATCTGAACCCTCATTGTCTATTTTAATGTTTCTCTCCCATCTGCATTTTTAAATAATGTAATCTACCTTCTTTTCTGTCCGATTTGAATTTTACTCCTGGCAAGCACTTAAGCACCAGACATCAACATCAATTGAGAAGCAGACAATTCAGAATATTTTTTTACTGTAAGTCTGTCAACAAAACCATAAAATCTCTTCAGATAATGAAGTTAAAGCCCCATTACCGGTAAGGCTAAAACCTAAACGACGTACCTGATCCACCCTTTGCTATTGTTGTTGTTCAAAGAGGTGGGAGGTTGTGAATGTGTCCTTAACCTAAATACATCATCAATATCAATTTTCTTTAACATTTTCATTGATGAATAACAAATATTGTCACAAGACATTTTTCCAATAATATATTGTAAACAATAACATATTGTTCAGCCCTAAGGCCAAACACCATCTCTCATCACCCCAAAATGATAAGTATACAACCATATACTAATTCTCAGAAAAAGACCGTTTTGATTCTACATAAAAAATCATTCAAATTTATCTAAATTGAAACAATTGTTTCACTATGAAGGCTATGGAGGCTTATTTGAGTCAGTTGTACATGATTCAAACCATAATATTGTTTGTGATGACATGAAATCTCACTAATTGGTGGGCTTAATTGTTTAAAAGTTTCCAGTGGATGCATTGCGTTGTTGGACCGGGCAGAAAACACCCAGTTGGACCTAAATATAATTGTTGTCAAAAACCATTATAAGTTAAAATTGTGCAATCCGAAATACATGTTGTAAAGTATAAAACATGAGTGGATGCTGTTGTGTTGAAATCAGCGCATAAGGAATGTGGGGGTCAGAATGAGTGGGTGTTGTATGTAAATTTAGTAGGGCAAAGGATTCATTCTAATATATAAGCTCTAGGTGGTTGTTCAAAGGACAAGCTGGGTGACTTGAGAGGGTCATTTATCTCTTGGAACAATAGATTTGGCTTGTAGTGTGAGTTAGAAGGGTGGGAAGGATTTTAGTTATAAAAATTAAGGGGTCTTACTTTTTACTTTACAGCAGATTTTCTGCGTTTGTGACTGACAAAGGTAGAAATGATCACTGCAGCTCAATAAACTTGTCTGGTTACTTCTCACCAAGTTTGGGCAATCTATTTCTTTCCTCAACAGCCCCCAATCAAGTTTAGAAACCTTGACAATGAAAGTGATGTTAATTAGTATAGTATTTGCTTTTGTCTATGGTCGTGCAGTTCAGAAACACGAGAGTGGGAATGGGTGTAAAGTGTCTCACTTTCATTTAAAGTGAGCAGCGCGAAACAGGATGGGGTTTTTCGGCAATTTGTACGAACTTTATAGAAAAATATAAAAAATCAGACACACAGGGATGTTAAATGATTACAAACAATGTTTTAGCATGTTTTAACTTATTAAAATACCATATTTCCTCTTTGTAGTTCTCAAAAAATTGAGGTAATGTTATAAATGGATTTTTAGGCCTACCTGAATAAAACAGAGAAAGTTAATCTACTTACGAAAATTGACAATTCAATACAAATAAAACTTTGAAAGAAAATTTATGTTGTATTTGTGTATATATATACATATATATATATATATATATATATATATATACTAAAAAATCAAATCAAAATCATGCTGGTTTTACCAAACAAGCTACTTTAGAACAATGAAACTTCCTTCGTATTGATTTATAGTAGTTGAGTTAGTTGCAGTTGAGTTGTGAGCACACATATTTGTACATCAACCTGTAAATTGTTACTTTTTTTTTTATGTCTTTATTTTTTTTATGTAGAAAATTGGCCATTACCTATCCTGTCCGGCGTCCTCGCAAGCAAAATGATGATCTGTATGTCGAGTATTGGACAGTAGCAGGGGCACGATGAGACGGCTTTTTCCAGTCATCCTGGTGTGTTCCGGGGTCTTATTGATTTTGTCTCCTCGCTTGATTGTGTCATGACGGAACATCTCGAGACAACAACTGTTTTTAAAGGCACGACTAAAACCATCCAAAATGAACTTTTAGACTGTATGCTGTCAGTAACGAGGGACGAGACAATCAAACAAATAAAATACTCTTCTTCATTTCCATTCAGGCCGATGACAATACAGATGTGTCCACAATGTCTCAGCTTCTTTTAGTGCTGCGCTACCTCAGCGATGAACACCAGGTTCACGAGCAATTTTTCTCATTCATTCCTCTGCAGTCAACTACAACTGAGTCCATCAATGCTGCTTTAAATGAACAGCTAGCCACTGTCCTTAAAGGTCAGAAAGACAAGCTCATCTGCCAGGCTTATGATGGTGCAAGTGTAGTGAGTGGAGCCCTTTCAGGAGTTCAGAAGAGAATAAAAGAACACTACCCCAATGCACACTACATCCACTGCTACACTCACCAACTGAATCTGATTATGAGACAGGCCACTTCACACATTTCCAAAGTGTGGGTTTTCTTCTCGGATCTTGGTGGCTTCACAGTAAATCACAGTATAGGACCCCAAATGCACTTGTCTGTGATGGCCTGCTTAGCGCGAAGAGGAGGGATGGTCTTTGAAACAAATGATAAAATAGATCTTTGACGATCATCACTTTTGCCAGTCCAGCTGTTTAAATGCCTGCTCAGCGTCGAGGTGCCAGTCTGTTTGGTGTCATATGAAAGCAAAGCGCCACATTGACTACATCCAGCGAAGCCAACGTAAGTTTCTGTAGCATTTTAAACAATCAATTTGAAACTTTTCCACACCTCACTCTTACCGGTGCGTGTTTGTCTTTTCATTTTTCCTGCCTTTTGTTTATCCTTAACTTCTTGCTCCTTCATATCGGGGATATCAGTTCAAAATAAATAAAATAAAGACTTGCGCAGAGGAGGGTTAACCAAATTAAGAGGGGGGCGTTCACGTGCGCAGAGCATGCGCTGGCTCTGCGGACCCTGTGTTGTAGGTAAACATTACTACACTCTTTTATCCAAATTAAATAATTTTATAACAAGTATTCCTTAGTTTAGAACCCACACCTCGTTTTAGTTTACCGTAATTTCACGGCCATAAGGCGCACCTAAAAGTCTAAAATTTTCTTCAAAATGAGCGGTGCGCCCTTTCGTGCGGTGCGCCTTGTGTGTGACCTAAAATCAAAAGCGGTGCCCGTGAGGCGAGGCGGACCTGAAAGAAAAGCATGAGAACGTTAAAGAGTGAAGTGTGGGCGTGGATTGTGTATAAAAAAGGTATGTGCTGTATGCACAACATTGCTGTTTTAACCCTGAAAATGGCAAAGAGACACGCTTATGACGCTCAGTTTAAGCTGAAGGCAATCAGCTACGCGGAGGAACATGGGAATCAAGCTGCCGCGAGAAATTTCAGCATAAACGAGTCAATGGATTGTAGATGTTTGGACTAACGCAGTGCTTCTCAATTATATCCTGTTACACACCCCCCCCCCTTGAAAGAAGAAAATATTTGGCCCCCCCTCTCCCCCACTCTCCGCCAATGACCATAATTAGTTTCATTTGTCTATGAAATTGTTATAAGCAGTGGTCCCCAACCACCAGGTGGACCACCCCTGGTGTGAGGGGCCTAACTAGTATTTTTATTCACTTTGATTTTGTGATGTCTTTATTTTGAAGGTATGTTTACCGTTACCATAGCAACCAGAGTGCGTTCGAGCAGAGAGAATTTTTCCACGTTATAAAGACGCTGCTAATAAATTTTCTCGTGAAGACAACATGGATTGAAATGTATTATTATTGATTTAAAAAAGCCAGTTTTTCCGGCTGGTCTTATCACCTGTAAACCGGTCCGTGAAAATATTATCAGACACTAAACCGGTCCGTGGCGCAGAAAAGATTGGGGACCCCTGGTTCTAAGTACACTTCTGCATAACACTGTATCTTCATTAACATTAAAGAAAAAAAAAGAAAAAGAACAGCTTTATTGATATTGTTTTTTAGTGTGTAACAGAAAATATTTAAAGTGCATCAAATAACTTGAATTTTAATAAAAATAATTCCTATTAAACTATAAACTACAACTACTGTAGTGGATGTAAAATTACACTTTATTCTAGTACGGCAAAAAAAGAAAAACGTGTTCCACAGGATCACACGCGTCCCACTATTTGAGAAGCACTGGACTTTTTTTTAATACGCACATTTGCATGCTTGCGTGTGTGTTGTTGTAAGGCGGTGTGTGACTGAGACTGCGCCTTTTCGTACGGTGCGCCTTATGTGTGTGTTAAATACAGCAACGGCGCACAAAACTGAGGCTGCGCCTTTTCGTACGGTGCGCCTAATGGCCGTGAAATTACGGTACATTTTAAAAACATATATTTATTTAAAAAAAAATCAGCGAGAGAGAAGCCCGAACCCGACCCGAAGTAATGATTGACATTTGGTCGGGGTCGGGCTCGGGCTTAAGGTCTTACCTCTGATCAAAAGTTCATTCTGTTACATAAAACAATGTTTCGTTTGACTCTTTAGATGTGCTGTTGGCTTGATTGCTGCAAACCAGAGCATTGAAAATTATCAAGGAAAGAGGAGTAGCATGTGTGGTCCACAAGAGTGCGGCAAAATTGCTAAAGATGTAAGAAAAATATAAAAATAAAATTATTTTCTGATTATTTTCTTTAAGGACGGCTACATGTGGCCCTCTTGGAATCCAGCTATACAACAGTTGCAGTATTCTACAATGTACTTGCAGTTCTGCCCTTTTATTCTGGGCTAAGTCAAGTTTATTCATTAAAATGAGTAGATTGTGTTCTACCTGTAGTTGACAGAGTCATGGAGAAAGAGAGCTGTGACGTTGAAAATCACAGTGTGATTAAATTGATGTAGACTTCATTTTTTGTTAACTTCAATATTAAATCTTGAGTTTATTCTGATATGTGTGATCACAAAAACAATGTTATAACAAAATAACTAATTGAATTTCCTCTCTGTTTTTAAGATTTATGACACCATCCTTGTGCACACAGAGCGATTTTCATTCACAGATCATCTCATTAGTGCCACCCTGCCTCAAGCTGAGAATTTTGAAGAATATGCTGAGGGATTCCCTGAGCAAGCATTGGGGGTAACCTTAAATGCATACGCTGCCCTCATTAGAAACAGGCTGAAGTGAGAGCTTGGAGTCATCTACAGCAAGGAGGATTTGAGAAACTGTCATGGAGCAATCGATCTGCTCAATTTTTTTGTTGAGAACAACCCCACAGATGTTTTTCAGTAAACTGTCAAACTGTTAAAAATTGTCATCACTACAATTGATAGCCAGTAATAACGTGTCCTATCACAATTACGCAGATGATACTCAGATTTATGTGTCACTGACAGCAGGTGAACATGGACCTGTGGATTCACTCTGTCGCTGTGTTCAGCAAATCAGAGTCTGGATGCAAAACAACTTTCTCCAGCTAAACTCAGACAAAACTGAAATCATTGTCTTTGGCCCACAGAAACAAAGAGAAAGTGTCATCAGTTACCTTCAATCTCTCTCTCTGGAACCGACAAATCAAGTTAGAAATCTGGGAGTAATAATGGACTCAGACTTTAACTTCAACAGTCACATCAAATCAATTACAATCAGCAGCCTTTTACCACCTGAAAAACATTGCCAAAATCAGAGGTTTGGTTTCTAAAACAGACTTAGAGGTTCTTATCCATGCATTTGTTTCCAGTAGGTTAGATTATTGCAACGGTCTACTCACTGGTCTGAACAAAAAGGCTTTAAAACAGCTGCAGTTTATTCAAAAATGCTGCGGCTCGAGTCCTAACAAGAACTAGAAAATACGATCACATTAGTCCTGTGCTAAAGTCTCTGCACTGGCTTCCTGTGGCTCAGAGAATAGACTTTAAAGCTGCTCTGCTTGTGTTTTAAGTCTCTCCATGGTCTAGCACCAAAGTACATCTGTGATATGTTAGTACCTTATGAACCATCTTAGAACTCTAAGGACCTCCGGGACCGGCCTCCTGCTGGTGCCTAGAGTCAGGACTAAACATGGAGAAGCTGCATTTCAATTTTATGCTGCAAAAGTCTGGAACAAACTTCCTGAAGCCGTGAGACAGGCCTCTACTGTGACAATGTTTAAATCTAGTCTGAAAACAGTTCTGTTTAACTGTGCTTTTTATTAATTGCTCTTTTTTTAATCTGTTTTAATGATTTTATTTATTTAATTTTTAAACTTTTTGATTCTATGTTTTGTGATTTTAATGCATTCTTTTTCTTTTCTTTCTTGTGAAGCACTTTGAATTACATTTTGTATGAATTGTGCTATACAAATAAACTTGCCTTGCCTTGCCTTGCCTTGCCTTGCCTTGCCTTACACCAATGACCACTGAAGAAGCTGAGAGGTGCTTTTCAACTTTAAAAAGAATAAAAAACTTTTCTTAGGAACACCATGAGCCAGGACAGACTGAATGCAGTGGCCATGTCGTCCATGGGAAAAAAAAAACTGATCACAAGTATGTGTGACTTTAATCAGAAGGTGATTGAAAAATTTGCAGAGCAGAAAGAAAGAAGGGCCAAATTTCTCTTCAAGTAAGGTGGATCGTATTCGTATGGAAATCAAACTTTTAAATATTTATTTACTGGCATGTGATATCTTTTATATAATATATATCTCAAAAAAGAATTTTGTGTGTGTTTGAAAAATGTGCGCCTCCCCCCAGTTTTTTTTACAAAGTACCACCAGCCGCCACTGACTGGGAGGATGTTCAAACTGGAAATGATAGAAGGTGCAGGCGGAGCATGAAGCTGTGAGGGGATAAAAGAGCACCAGAGATGGAGTCTGCACAAACAGGAGACATGGGACCAGGCAGGAGAATTCTTTGGCCCCAGCTGGTGCTGGTAGTCTGTGTGTCCTTCTCCTCTATGATGTCTTCTGCAGCTGGAGCCCTGTAAGTTGTGTTGACTTACATCGATAATTTTTTTTCCCTCCAATACAACTCTATCCTTCTTCAGAAGTATTCTTTTCAGCTGTTGAAAAGAATCCATAGATAACATTTGAGGAGGTAGGGATTTTGGTAATAATAGTCATGTACAAGGTAATGACAAAAACTGCAGAGGGCTGGGTGGAATTTTCAGCTTTTGAAAGGCAAAATGCAGTGTGTTACTGTGTGACCAGAGACACACACAGCCAGGCAACCACACACTCCCTCAAAATCCAGAAGGGCATTTCATAGGGATCAATCAACCTAAAGCATATAATTTTGTTTGGGAGAGAGACAGTAAGGTATCGAAATCATCGAAGAACATAGAAAAGTTTGTCTGGAACACTCATCTTAGAATATTTTAAAACTTTACTTTCTTTGTACCTTTACAAATCCATGTAATCCATTATTTTTCTAGAAATTATCCATTGCAAAAAAGGCTTTAAATTTGTCCTCTGGACAGTTTATTTGACGATTGAGACGTTTTGACAGTCAAATAGACTGTCCAGAACTCAGCGTTGAAGCCTTTCCTACGATGTACCATTACAAAGTCTAGTGTCAAATCAACAAAATGAAGTCAAATAAATTATTTGTAAGAATAAGCTTCTTTACACAAAACATGTCTTAAAAAAAAAGAACAAAGATCCATGTAAACAGCTACAGTCAAGTTGGCACTTTTTGGCACCTATGCATCCTAAATTTTGTAAGTAAATGAACTTTGGTTGTCCAGTTTGAAAGAAATTTTGACTTATTTTATTTTTGCTTTGCAATTTATTGCACCATACTTTGCAAACAGATAAAAGTTCTTTGACCCTAAAAAGGATCTCGGTCAACAGTTTTGGGAGTTTACTGTGCTTGTCAGATAAACTTTGGATATTTTGATTTTCTTTTGGGCTTTTCTTTTCATCATATCAAACCAATTTATAGAAATATAGGGATGAATGTGTGTATGAGCACAATTTGACTAAGTTATGAGGTTTTCACTTATAAAACCTCATAAAAAAATCCGCACACCGTTTGCAAAGATGTTTCAGTTATTTTCACCTCACATCTCAAGAGCAGTGAATAATTTGGTCTCTTACTTTTTAAAGAAACAAAACAATTACTGGGAAATATATCTGGCAGAAAATTTATTTAGCCTAATAATTAAATATAACTAGAGAACATTTTTTTCAAGTGATCTTTAGTGTTTATTAGAAATTTAGGATTTAAAAATGGCCGACTACGGATAGCAGTTCATTTTTATGGAACATTTTTATCTTTCCTCATTTTCAGGGAAGTGATGTCCGCTCCTAACTTACTGCGAGTGGGAGTACAAGAAGCGATCCTTGTTGAGATTCAAGATTATACTGGACAAGATAGAAAATATGTTAATGTTGTTATAAAGAATCATCCAAGTAAAAGCAAAGTTCTGGCATCTACATTTGTAGCTCTGGATCCCCTCAACAATTACCAATCTTTTGTAAAACTCAAGGTAATGGAATTTGTTTTACATCTTCACTGTGATCTTAATTTTTCTCTCAATGTTCTGTTCCATCGTCTTCCGCTTATCCGGGGCCAAGTCGCAGGGGCAACAGCCTCAGACGGGAAGCCCAGGCTTCTTTCACCCCGGCTGCATCTTCAAGCTCAACCTGAAGGATCCCGAGTCATTCCTTGGCACGCCCAAAACCCCTCATCAGTGAGGCGGTTGGGGAGCATCCTGACCAGATAACTGAACCACCCTATCTGGCTTCTCTTGACCTGGAGGAGGAGCGGCTTGACACCAAGCTCCTCTCGGATGACAGTCATTTTTTATTCCAGCAAATAGTGTCCATACTGCTATGCTCATCCCAAAAACTTTAATATGATTTAATTTTTTTTAATCCAAATAAAAAAACATATTTTTAGCAATAACTTCCATTATTCTTCAATTTAATTAAAACAACTTTAAAAAAAAGTTAAATGGATTCCAAATGTTATATTCTCAATAATCAAAATATTTCTATCAAAATATACGTAGTTTGTGAACATTTTCATCAACTGCCAATTTTGTAACTTCTGAGTATGTAAATAAAAGCAGAGACACAAGCAAGCAAACAAATATCCAACTTAATAATTTTTTCAAGAAGCATATGCCTTTTTTTTAAATATTGTCCCAAAAAATTGGTAGATTCTCAAAGATGTAGACAAATGGAGAAAGTTCATTTCTTGATCATTTTTTAACTAAAAAACAATAACTGTACCACAAGAACAGTATTATTGAACAATTATTAAGTAAAAATGTTCCCATATATTTTACTTGAATGTATTCCAGATTCCTGAAGAAGATTTCAGAATGGATCCCAAAATAAAGCAGTATGTTCACCTTGAGGCAAGCTTTCCCGACCGGTTACCTAGAGAAAGTTGTGTTAATCTCCTTCCAGTCTGGGTATATTTTCATCCAGACCGACAAAACCATTTTTACACCTAATGCCCCAGGTGAGTTTTTTTTTATTTTCAGAGATCAAAGTAACCTTTTTCTATTGGGTAACAACATTTAACTGAGCCAAAAATGTGAAAAATTAAGATTTACAAGATAGCTTAAACTATTTTACCCATTTGATAGTTTTTTTTGACTGAACCCATATTTGCCTCAACAAATATCTTTTTGTTTCAATAGTCCTTTACAGAATTTTTGCACTGCAGCCAAACCTGGAGCGATATGGAAAGGAAACCGGAACGGGCAAAGATGTCTCAATGATAGTTGAAATTGAGGTACATGCAGGTAAAGTACCACTACCATAACGTGCTAAATTGTTGTCTTTTCCTGATCCGAGGGTCAGGCATCAAATTTACTAGTGCAACTGGAACAAACAAGTTCCAAAAATAGAAACATGCTGAATTGTAGCAGAATTTGTCACAGAGTGGGGAAAGGCACATAACTCGAACTTCTCACATTTATTTCCAGACCTCCAAAGGGATTGTGCTGAAATCTGATACGGTTTCACCAAAAAAAGGATTTTTTTCTGGTACATTTAAACTTCCTGAGCTTGTCAGGTAAGCCATTTAACAACTTGCTGTTATCCTTGAAAAATGAGTCTTTTCACAACTTTTATGTTCGCCCTGACAAGTTGTCCTCGGTGTTTCTATAGCATGGGGCTTTGGAAGGTGGTAGCAAAGTTTGAAAACAACCAACAGGAAATCTTTTATTCTGAGTTTGAAGTCAAAGAATATGGTGAGTTACCACTTTCAATTTAATGCAGTAAAAGGCTCTCATGGATTGTGCAATGCTGCAATTATAGCTAGTGTCCTACCCTCACCACCAGTTGTGGGTGGGGACCAAAAGAATGAGATTGCGGATACAAGAGACCGAAATGAGATTCCTTCCCAGGGTGGCTGGGCTCTCACTCAAAGTGTGAGGACCTTTGCCATTCGTGAGCAGCCTGGAGTTGAGCCGTTGCTCCTCTGAGCTGAGAGAAGCCAGATGGGGTGGTTTGGGCATCTGGTTAGAATGCCTCCCGAACGCTTCGCTGCTGAAGTGTTTCGGGCACTCAGAGGTAGGCCCCGGACCTGCTTGAGAGACTATGTTTCACAGCTGGCCAGGAAAAGCCTCGGGACACTCCCAAGTGAGCTGGCAGATACAGCCAGGGTGAGAGAGAAACCAGGGTTACCCTTCAGAGGCTGTTGCTCCTGCCCACCCGACACCTGGATTAGTGGAAGAAGACGGAACAGAAGCAATCATTACTCTTAGAGCCAGTCTTCTCCTTTTCTCTTGGGGGGTCAGCACAGCATGTCAGTTTTCATCATGTAACCCTAGCTCCTGCATCCTCTTCTCTCACACCAAGTTGCTTTATTCAGAAAAAAATGTCTGACATCAGGGGCAATTTAATTCACAACAATCACAAAACAATCCATGCAAACCCAGGTTGATCAGAAGTAACGTTTTGCTTTTATTGGTCTCGAAATAAAAAAAAAAAATATATGTGCATTCCTCCACAGTTCTTCCAAGTTTTGAGGTCAAATTGTTTACTCCAGCTGGACGCTCTTTCTTCTGTTTGGATAGCGATTCACTGACAATCAAAATTCAAGCAACGTAAGTATTTACATGGAATGTTTGCAAATTCCAAATGAAAGCTTATTGAAACGTAGCGAGAAGTAAGAATATCTAGTTGGTCATTATCTTAAACAAAAGCGTTTTTTTCATAATTTGTTTTATTTTAGATATGTGTTTGGTAAAGATGTAGATGGAACAGCCTTTGTGGTATTCGGGATCCTAAGTGGTGAAGAGAAACAGGGACTCCCAGGCTCTCTACAGAGAGTACCGGTAAGCATCATAACCAAGTTAGATTTAAAATATGAAGTGGGTAATCAAGTATGTTTATGTCTCATGCTAGAAATGTAATTTTTATTCACAAGTTTTGACTGGAGGTTGAAAGAATGTCAGCTGGGTTGATGAGCCTGAAACTAGAAATTGAAGGTGTGGTGTTCACTGTTGTTTGTGGGTATGCTCCACACGAAGGATGTGAGATTGAGAAGATAGTGAAATTCTGGTCAAAACTTGACCTTGATGATGTGATTCAGAGCATCCCAAGAAGTGAGAGAGTAATTATTGGGGCAGACTGCAATGGGTAAGTTCATGCAGTAAACAGAGATGATGATAAGATGTTTGGCAGGTTTGGTATTCAGGAGAGGAATACAAAAGGACAGCTGATGATCAACTTTGCAAAAAGAACATGCATGGCAGTGGGGAACACTTTCTGCTAGAAAAGGCTGGAACAGAGGGTGACTTATGAGAGTGGATAAAGGAAAACACAGGTTGTACTCCTTCATCCAATGAACGAATGGGATATCTTTATTCTGCAAAACGAAAAAAAAGAAAAAAGACCAAATTGTAACTCCATCATCAACCAAAATATCCATTGCATCAATTCACTTTACAAATTTGCATCAAAATTTCCCTCATGGATACCGAAAAGGAGTGGGTAGAAGCAATGCCTATTCACCCCACCCTCAAACAGTACAATCAAAATCAAAACTTATATTTCATTCCGCTTCTGACACAAATAATTAGGTGAGCCGCAGTATGGGTATGTTCCAAAAAAGAGCACTACAAATGCAGTATTTGTGTTAAGGATAATGATAGAGAAGTACAGGGAAGGTCATAGGGAACTGCACTGTGTCTTTGTAGATCTAGAGAAAGGGTATGACAGGGTACCTAGAGAAGAACTATGGTATTGTATGAGGAAGTCTGGTGTGACAGAGAAGTATGTTAGAGCGGTGAAGGACATGTTTGAGGACTGTAAGACAATGGCATGGTGGGCTTTAGGTGAGACAGTAAAGTTCAGTCTGGGGGTGGGACTGCACCAGGGATCTGCTCTGAGTCCTTTGCTGTTTGTTATGGTGATGGGCAGGCTGACAGACGAGGTTAGACAGGAATCTCCATGGACAATGATGTTTGCAGATGACATTGTGATCTGTAGTGAGAAGGGCAAAGAGGTGAAGGATAAGCTGGAGTGGTCTAGGTTTGCACTAGAAAGAGGAAGAATGAAGATTAGTCAGAGTAAGACAGAGTACATGTGTGTAAATGAGAGTAATCCAAATGGAAAAGTGAGGTTACAGGGAGAAGAGATAAACAAGGTGGAAGATTTTAAGTACTTAGGGTCAACAGTCCAGAGCAATAGAGAGTGTGGAAAAGAGGTAAAGAAGTGAGGGCAGACAGGCTAGTACGGGTGGAGAAAAGTATCAGGTGTGATGTGTGACAGAAGAGTTTCAGCAAACCTGAAAGGAAAAGTGTACAAAACCGTGGTGAGACCGGCCATGCTGTTTGGTCAAGAAACAGCAGAGGAGAGAGAGAGTACATCAGCAGAAGAATGCTGGGTTTGGAACCACCAGGAAAGAGGCCGAGAGAAAGACCAAAGAGGAGGTTCATGGATACAGTGAAGGAGGACATGAAGATAGTTGGCGTAACCTAAGGAGATGCGGCAGATAGGGTTGGATAGAAGAAACTGACTTGCCGTGGCGACTCCTAAGGGGAAATGCCAAAAAAGAAGTAGATTTTACAATACATTTTCCTAAACAAATATTTATCTTTAAAAAACGTCAGTGAGAGAGAACCCCAACTTGAATGTAATGATTGACATCTTAAGTCCACCTGGCCTAAGTTTTAGGCCGGGCTCGGCGTTGGGCTTAAGATCTCACCTCCAATGAAAAGGATGTTAGGGTGACTAAAGTTCGGATGATTAAAGACAGGAATTGATATCTACAGAAAAGTGTATGACAGTGTATGAGGAAGTCTGGTGTGGCAGAGAAGTATGTTGCAGTACAGTACATGTATGAGGACTGTAAGGCAGTGTTGAGGTGTGCCACAGGTGTAACAGAGGAGTTTGGACTGAATGAGGGACTGCATCAGGGATCTGCTCTGAGTCCTTTATTGTTTGCTAAGGTGATGGACAGGCTGACAGATGACGTTAGACAGGAATCCCAATGGACAATAAAGTTTGCAGATGACATTGTGATCTGTAGTGAGAGGAGGGAATGGCTAGAGGAAATGATGGAGAGATGGAGGTTTGCACTTGAAAGAAGAGAAATAAAGATTAGCCAGAGTAAGACAGAGTTTATGTGGGTGAATGAGAGGAACCCAAATGGGGGAAGGGCGAGGTGAAGTTGCAAGGAGAAGAAATAAAGGCAGTGGAGTATGGGAATATTTTAAGTTCTTTGGATCAAAAGTCCAGAGCGATGAAGAGTGTGGGAAAGAGATGAAGATGGGTGTGCTGGCAGGTTGGAACAGGTGGAGAGAAGTATCAGGTGTGGTGTATGATAGAAGAAGTTTAGCTAACATGAAAGCGAAAGTGTACATAACCATGGTGAGAGCGGCCATGCTCTAAGGTCTAGAGACAGTGGCACTGAAGAAAAGACAGGAAACAGAGATGGAGGTAGCAGAGATGAAGATGTTGAGTATGTATCTGAAAGTGACCAGGATGGACAGGATCAGTATTGAGTATAACAGAGGGACAGCACGTTAGTGGTTTGGGAGATAAAGTCAGAGGCCAAACTTAGATGATTTGGACATGTCCAGAGGAGAGAGAGAGTACATTGACAGAAGCATGCTGGGTTTGAAACCACCAGGCAGGAGACCTCGAGGAAGACCAAAGAGGAGGTTCATGTATTCAGGGAAGATAGTATGAAGATAGTATGAAGAGAGTATGCGTGACCAAAGAGGGTGCAGAGGACAGGGTTAAATGGAAGAAACTGACTTGCTGTGGCGACCCCTGAAGGAAATGCGAGAGAGGAAAAGAAAGATGTTAATGAAATAAATGACTAAATGTTCATTTAGTTTGGTTCTTCCTTCAAGATCCCAATAATTACCTTACGTGTGTTCTAAACTGAAATTATGGAAAAAATATCTATGCACAGACTGATTTTTGCTCATTATTTTGCTAGGTAACTGGCGGCAAAGGGGAAGTCACGTTGAAGAAAGAGCACATCACACAGACCTATCCAAACATCGAACAACTTGAAAACAGCTATATC
The DNA here is from genome assembly GCA_902685375.1 of Neostethus bicornis. Classification (NCBI taxonomy): domain Eukaryota; kingdom Metazoa; phylum Chordata; class Actinopteri; order Atheriniformes; family Phallostethidae; genus Neostethus; species Neostethus bicornis. Next base: position 21,203,819 of record LR738542.1, on the reverse strand, counting down.
TATGTTTCTGTAAACCTCCTGACAAGTAGCGGTAAAAAAGACAAATTTGACTTTGCGTTAAATTATGATTAAACCAAATTCAAGAGAAATTCTAATAGATTACTTCAGTCTTCTATATAATTTGATAAAATTATTCTGAAAAAGAAGTTGAATTTGTTGAAAACACAGATGTCATTTATTATATAGTTTTATCATATCGATATATATATATATATATATATATTATGATGTGGTACATTTTTCAGTTGAATGTCCATACCTTCAAAGTTTTGTCATCCTTTTGACATCAATTTGTTACCCATCCAAATTCAAGATTTTGGGGCTGTAGCCTAACCCAACTCGCATCTGTAAAACAGGACACGCTAATCTATCGTAGTGTTAGATAATAAATGGGTTAGAATTTTACAATTGACTCAAAACATACACAGCAGTTTCTTCTGTTATAATTTTGTTTTGACTCATTTCTAAGCCAAAATCATTTAATCTCGCTATTTGATGTTCACATTTTCAGAAGTACAAGAACTTCCAAAAAGGAAAAGTACATGTTTTAAACACATGATTGTGCTTTTTGTTTGATAATACCAGGTAGTGAAATGGGAGAGGCAGAGCTCAGAGGAATCAAGATTGTCAGATCACCCTACACCATTTCTTTCAAGAAAACACCTACATATTTCAAACCACTGATGTCATTTAATGTGATGGTAAATACCTTATTTACAAGTATATGAATTAACAAAATGCAAGAAGGCCAAGACTGAAAAGGCCTGTTACAATTATTTTCTGTAAGAAACGTCTTAAAACTCTGTTGTTCTTCTCCTGATGTAAGGTTGAAGTTCTGCATCCTGATGGAACTCCAGCAGAAGACGTCCCTGTTGTGATTGAACCTGGACAAGTTCATGCCACTACAAAATCTAACGGGCTTGCCAGGACTTTTATTAATACAGATACTAGGGATGGAGACTCTGGAAACTTGAGAATCACAGTATGTTTTGAATGAACCATTGGATGTTTTTTTTTTTCATTGATCTCATAATCATTTTGTCTCATTTGTAATCAACCGTGTTTGATTCTTTATTTTTTAGTAGTGTCTTAACACTTGAATGTACTTATTATTACATTAAATCTAAGTGTACATACAGTATTTGTATACACATACAATGCGTACATAACATAGGTTAATTTATTTAATTCATCTTTTTTATTTGTGTGTTTATTATAGTAGTTGTTGTTCAAATCCCAAAAAAAGGCCTTTGAATCTTTTAAGGAACATCCATTACTGCTTCGATGAACACAGAAAAAAATATTGTTTTCCTCATGTGCAGGCTAAGACTCAACACCAGGGATTTTGTAGTAATGAGCAAGCATCAGCTACCATGGTGGCATACCCATATCACAGCAACAGCGGGAGTTACCTACACATAAGTAAGTTTAACCCTGAAAAGATGCAATCTGAAGAGCCTGAAAATATCCTCAAACTGTTTTGATTCTGATTTTAAAACATAAATGTAGAAGTGGATTCGGCTGAAGTTGAAGTAAATCAGGAAATAAGCCTTACCTTCTTCATCAACAATCCAGAGGGTGAAAGGGACTTTACTTACTTGGTGAGGATTTGATATAAATTCGTAGTGTTATGGGTAATAATCTTAACAGTATCTATCAAGTGTGTATGTACTGATTTGTATTATCGAATGTTCAGATACTGAGCAGAGGTCAGCTGGTGGGACGCGGGCGGTACAAAAATGACCAGGCCCAATTTGTCTCAATGCTTCGAATAACCAAAGACATGATGCCATCATTCCGCATCGTAGCCTACTACCACAAAAATTCTGGTGAAATGGTATCAGACTCCATTTGGGTTGATGTAAAGGACACCTGTATGGGCTCGGTGAGGAACACCTGACCTTCTAAAAGCTTTGATAAAATATTAATTAATGTAAAAAAAAAAACTTGTGTATTTCTTTATGTTTTAGTTGAATCTAGACATAGAGAAAAAAAGGGCAGCTTATGAACCCCAAGATTCTTTCAAGCTGAAGATCACTGGAGATCATGCTGCTACAATAGTAGGACTGGTGGCCGTGGATAAGGCTGTCAATGTCTTAAACAACAAGCTTCGCCTGACACAGAAAAAGGTATTCTCTTTAGATTATTTAGCCAAACAATTTATTTTGAATTGGGAAATTGAATTGGGAAGTGGAGATTGAAATCCAAATCATTGGATTTTTTTTCTTTTAAAAAAACAAAAAAAAAATTAAGGATAACCCTACAGTAGATTCTCAAAAAAAAAATGAGAGCAAACACACTTAAGCTCCTCAGTGATTCTGTCTCTTTAGAAGTTTATAACACTGTCAAGAAGAGGATTTCTTTTAATTTTTTTGTCAAACAGTATGAGTCTTCACATTAGCTACACTTAAGCTGACTGGATGTTTCTATTTCTCTGGGCAATCGTTCGTTTAGAAATCCTAAATGAACATGAAAGTTACATTTTTGCCCAAAGCTACATTTAAGTATACAAAATTTAGATCTAGCTTTTATGTACCTACCTCGTATGTAACTGCAACAGCAACATGAAATTCTTTTTTGATTATTTCAAAATAATGAATGAGTATTAGGTTGGTGAAGAATAGGATGAATATCAAAAGCACAATAATATCATTAACACAAGAAGAAAAATCTTGATGAGAGATGCAACTTGTCAATATTACATGTATGCATAATGCAAAACAAGAAAGTTAAAGGTGGTTTGTATCTTATGTACAGTATCTGGCTGTAAAGAATTTAATTAGGGGAAAATGGCTGTGGTATTTTTCCCTTAATGAAAAACTCCACAGAGAATGCCTTTACTTCATAAACAGGCCAGTGGAGAAAAAAATATTCTGTTGCGCAAACACAACGCACAAAACCATTTCTAAAGACGTTATGAAGCTCAACAACCTCTTAAAAATATTTTATTCTCTTAAAACTTTGATTATTTGTAGATAAAATCCGTCTTTCTCTCTCAATAGCAATGTGAAAGTAAAGCCTGTCATGTCATATTTCAGCATAAAATTTCAGTTTTTTTTTCTTTTTTGAATATATTTAATCATTTTGTTTTTGCTCAGATTTGGGACACAGTTGAAGAGTTTGACCCGGGTTGCACACCAGGTGGAGGGAAAGACAACATGAATGTGTTCTATGATGCAGGACTCGTAGTGACAACCGCCAATGAAGCTGGGACTCCCAACAGAACTGGTGACACCATTTCAGTCTTAAGACTTTTCCTAATTTGAGTTTTGGCTGCTAAGCTTTGCTGTTACCACAACATTAAGATTAACATACAGTCTTAAAAAGGAAAATGTATTCCCATTAATATTGAAAATACAAACACAGCACAAGCCACAAAAAAAACGTTGATTAAAAAGATGCGAGGTGGAAATATAGGTTAATCTGCAGGGTCAAGTTTTACTTAACAAAAAAGTAGGTTTAAAATTCAGTCCATGATAGTTCACAATCAATACATATTTTGATATTGATACAATATGCAAAACAGATTAAGTGTGAAGGAAAATGTTTGCTAAAATTACTTACAAATACACAAGGTTGATTTGCTGTATTTTTTAAAACCTAAACAGCTCAAATTATGTTTTGTATTAAGATGACAATTAAGATTGAAAGTGCGCTTCTTTCAAGCACAGAAAATTAGAGAATTAGAGAATAATTTTGTTTTCTACTGTGTCAGTGGGCACTTTTAATCAAAGCAACAGAGAGTTAAAAAAAAAAGGTTTTACTGAATTTTTCAACAATTGTCTTTTTATAACCAGAATCCAAGTGTCCATCCAGCAGCCAGAAGAAGAGAGCCAGCTCAATAATGGATGTCCGAACAAATTTATGTAAGAATCATAACTGAAATCATTTGTTTCTTTGAACTTCTGGAACAAGCTTGTAGATATACTTTCTTGACACCTGATAGATTCATAAAGCATTGTGTTTTTTTCCAGTCTGACTTTGACTACATTGCAATGATAGATACAGTATATTCTTTCATCTAACCAACTAATATCCTTTATTGAACTTAAACCATAAAATCTTGTTAAATATTATTCAGAAAATCTCTCTTCTCTTGTCTCTAAATTTTTTTTGCAGTGAGTGAATTTAAAGACAAACCAGAACTACATGAATGCTGTTTGGATGGAATGAGGGATCTTCCTGTTTCATATTCTTGTAAGAGGCGCAGTGAGTTAATTGGGGATGATTCCGAGTGCTCTGCTGCTTTCCTACGCTGTTGTGAAGAAATGTCAACTAAGCGAGAGGAAATGAAAGAAGAAGTTCTGCAGCTTGCACGCAGTAAGAGATGGGAACTTAGGGTGGGATTTTTGTTGGAATTAAACGTTTTCTTTTACTTGACTTAAATCTCCCTCCAAAAGAAAATCAGATCTCATTAATGACTTTTTTCAGCTGAAACATTTGATGGTTATGATGAAGATGCTGATATAGTGATTCGCTCCAAATTTCCTGAAAGTTGGCACTGGACTGAGGTCATTTTGGATTTTTGTCGAAAATATGGCACCAACTGGTAAGTCGTAGTAGTCAGTGGCACAGAAAAGGGTGGAGCAGGGAATGGGACGGGGCATGACAATCTTATTCACGAATGATTCCTATATAAACATTTCAATTTTTACTGTAGTAAGACAGCTTCTACTGAACAACTGGTCACTTTGCAAGATACAATTACCACCTGGGAATTTACTGCCATCAGTATATCGAGATATTATGGTAAGAATAGCTTGGTTTGCATCAATCTTGTGTTTTGACTCTCTGTGTCAAAATTTTTAAAAGTTGAGGTTTGAGAAAAGTGGCAGTTTTATATCAGATATAACATTTTGATACGTATATATTCATTAATAAGACTGGCTTGAATCAATCAAGTTCTTGAGGGCTTCACACAAACATTTTAGGAATGTAACAATGGTGATATTTACTGTTCCTTTTTTCATCTTGCTTGCTATTCTCTCTCTAAGTTCATTTTGTGTTAAATTTTCTTTCTATTTAAGGAATTTGTGTTGCACAGCCACTTGAGGTTACAGTCTCAAAACCATTTTTCATCGATCTCAGGCATCCATCCTCAATTGTTCGAGGAGAACAGGTGGAAATTAGGGCAATCCTTCACAACTACGAATCTCAAAACATTACTGTGAGTCTCTACAAGACTAAATGATCAAATTTAAAAATTATAGTGAAAGTATTCTAAAGCAAAGTTTAAAAATATATAAATTACACACACTCACACACGTATGTTAGATTAGATTAGAATTACTTTATTGATCCCACACTTGGGAAATTTGTGGACAGGGCATCAAAAAATTGAGTAATACTCTGATTGTTCCTCTCCACGGAAATCTTTAGCAAAAGGCAAAAGATTTATACGATCTGAAGAGAAACAAGAGTTGCTTACATATACACACACACAAAAGATCTTGTTTTGAGTTTTGACATTATATTGGTGTTGAATATGGTGCTCCATTACATAAAACATTGGATAGTCATTGAATACTTTTTTTACTAGTATGTTTTATTTATTTTATTATTTAATGTTTATTTAATTTTCTGTGATGTTAAAGACATTTTCTTGTTTGTGTCTGTGTCTCAATTTCATCCCACTTGAAGGCGCTTGTGGAGATTAAAGAAGTAGATGGTGTGTGCAGTTCAGCTAACAAAAAAGGATGGTTTAGACAAGAGGTTCAAGTAGCAGCCAAAGAAATAAGAGCTGTACCATTCATCATTATTCCAATGCAAATTGGTAAAATAAAAATTATAGTGCGAGCCCAGAAAAAAAAACACCCATTACAGTGATGCCGTTGAAAAGGACATCCTTGTTGTGGTAAGTAAAAAAGATGTATTGTAGTGCTTGATTTAATCCTTTTTGTTTGTTATGTTCTTCTCATCGTGGTTAACAGAGAACACGTCCAACCTTCTTCACAAGTTGATTATATTTGTAGAGAACTAAAAGTTTTGGTTTTGGCTGCATTCGAGTTTGTCTCATCAACTGATCAGTCTCTGATGAGAGTAGTTTTGTTTTTGTTTTTTAAGAAACAAAGTATTATAAACCATTAAATAAACAGTTGGATAATTTATTGAATAATTACCTTTGTTTGGATATGGAAGTCCTGGCATAAGCAGACTGATTGAGCCACTCCTCAATCTTCAGTGGTCAAGTCTTTATCTTGTATGGGCATTTCCGTGCTTCTTTGGAAATGACTTGTGGGACTTACTATCGGTTAATAACTAAGCTTAATGAAAAGTCCAAACTAAAACTTCTGGATCTGACAAAAAGTATATGTAACAAAATTCCTTGCTTCCAAAACAGAAAAAGATGTTTTCTCAAATGGATTAGTTTGATTAAGCTAAATGTTACAGGTCAATTAAACCCAATTAAACCAATCTAGCCTACTAATCTAAACTAACAGGGTCAACATGTTCATGTGTGTGTGCTTTGTTCTTATTTTGTCACACTGTCAGATTGATTATCAACTTCTCTTACTCTAAGCCTCCAGGTGTGCTAGTTGAAGTGGAAAAAAATGTCAAACTTGAACCAGCTAAGAAAGGTACTTCAATTTTAAAATATACGTACAACTGTTTGAAAAAACTTGTTAAGTGTCTCTTCATCTGTGAACATGATTCCGTCTGTTTCTGTTCGAAGGTGGTACCCAAACAGAGGCTATCAACAGCAACATTGAAGATGAAAGTATGGCTCCAAATACGCCTCAGAAGACATTAATCTCAGTCACAGGTAATAATAATAATAATGCATTGTACTTATATAGCGCTTTTCCAGGACGCTCAAAGAAGCTTCACACACGCCTTATTCATTCACTCCATACCAGGTGATGGTAAGCTACTGTTGTAGCCACAGCTGAGAGAAGCGAGGACTTAGCAACAATTTGATGTCAACAGCCATCCCACTGTGGTACATGGGGTTCTAGCGGTCTTCCATTTAAGTACTGACAAGGCTAGGCCTCCTTAGCTTCTAAGGTCTGATGTGATCAGGCATTAACAGGCTGGTATGGCTACAAGAGACTTCCAAAGACACTTTGGAACTCTTACCTAAGAGCTGATGCTTTCATATAGACATACTAGATGAACTGTGTTTGGATTTTTATTCACCATTGGTTCATCTTCTGTACCACTTGTTCAAGTTAGAATGACAGGGTGCCGCAGCATATCTCAGCTGGACATTCTTGGGAGATAGGGTACACCCCAAACAGTTTACCAAGTCTTTTGTGGGGCAAAAAAAAGATACAGACAACTATTTATGCATACACTCGCTCATGAGGGCAATTTAACCAAACATGTATATTTTTCAAGGGTGGAAGAAGACCGTTCCGTTCCGTCATCTTCCGCTTGTTCCGGGGTCGGGTCGCAGGGGCAACAGCCTCAAACGGGAAGCCCAGGCCTCTCTCACCCCAGCTGCATCCTCCAGCTCACCCGGAAGGATCCCCAGTCGTTCCCCGGCCAGCTGTGAGACATAGTCTCTCCAGCGGGTTCGGGGTCTGCCCCTTGGTCTCCTCCCGGTGGAACGTGCCCGAAACACCTCGCCCGCGCTCGGGGGGCATCTCGACCAGATGCCTGAACCACCCTATCTGGCTCCTCTCGACCTGGAGGAGGAGCGGCTCGACACCGAGCTCCTCCCGGGTGGCAGAGCTCCTCACCCGATTTCTGAGTGAAAACCCAGCCACCCTGCGGAGGAAGCTCATTTTGGCCGCTTGTACCCGCGATCTCATTCTTTCGGTCACCACCCACAGCTGGTGACCATAGATGAGGGTAGGAACGTAGATCAACTTGTAAATTGAGAGCTTTGCTTTTCGGCTCAGCTCTCTCTTTACCACGACGGACCGATGCAGCGTCCTAGTTATTGCTGATGTCACACCGATCCGCCTGTCGATCTCTCGCTCCATCTTTCCCCCACTCATGAACAAGACCCCGAGATACTTAAACTCCTCCACTTGGGGCAGGACCCTGTCCCTGACCCGCAGGGGCCATTCCACCTTTTCCGGGCGAGGACCATGGTCTCGGATTTTGAGGCGCTAATTCCCATCCCGGCCGCTTCACACTTGGCAGCAAATCGATCCAGTGAGAGCTGGAGATCACGGTCCGATGAAGCCAACAGGACCACATCATCCGCAAAAAGCAGAGATCCGATTCTGAGGGATCACCAAACCGGATCCCTCCAACGCCTCGGCTGCGCCTAGATATTCTGTCCATAAAAGTGATGAACAGAATCGGTGACAAAGGGCAGCCTTGGCGGAGTCCAACTCTCACTGGAAACGGAATCGACATACTGCCGGCTATATGGACCAAGCTCTGGCTCCGGTCGTACAAAGACCGGACAGCCCGTACCAAGGGCTCCGAGACTCCATACTTCCGGAGCACCCCCCACAGGAGTCCCTGAGGGACACGATCGAATGCCTTCTCCAGATCCACAAAACACATGTAGGGCATGTTGGGCATGTTGGGCAAACTCCCATGACCCCTCCAGGATCCTGAAGAGGGTATGGAGCTGGTCCGTATTTCCACGTCCGGGACGGAAACCACACTGCTCCTCCTCAATCCGAGACTCAACAATCCGACGAACCCTCCTCTCCAGTCCTCCTGAATAGACCTTCCCAGGGAGGCTGAGGAGTGTGATCCCTCGGTAGTTGGAGCACACCCTCCGGTCCCTCTTCTTGTAAAGAGGGACCACCACCCCAGTCTGCCAATCCAGAGACACTGTCCCCGATGTCCATGCAATGGTACAACGGCATGTCAGCCAGGACAGCCCAACACTATCCAGAGCCCTCAGGAGTTTCGGGCGGATCTCATCCACCCCGGAGCCCGGCCGCCGCGGAGCTTTTTGACTACCTCGGCGACCTCGGCACCAGAGATAGGAAGACCCATCCCGGGTTCCAAAGACTCTACTTCCTCATTGGAAGACATGTTGTTGTAATTGAGGAGGTCTTCAAAGTATTCCTTCCACCGATCCAAAACGTCCCGAGTCGAGGTCAGCAACTCCCCATCCCCACCGTAAACGGAGTTGATAGTGCACTGCTTGCCCCTCCTGAGCCGCCGGATGGTCGACCAGAATTTCTTTGAAGCCATTCGGAAGTCGTTTTCCATGGTCTCGCTGAACTCCTCCCAAGCCCGGGCCTTTGCCTCAGTTACCACCAAAGCTGCGTTCCGCTTCGCCCGCCGATACCTGTCAGCTGCCTCAGGAGTCCCACAGGCCAAAAAGGCCCGGTAAGACTCCTTCTTCTGCTTGACGGCATCCCTCACCTCTGGTGTCCACCAGTGGGTTCGGGCGTTGCCGCCACGACAAGCACCGATGACCTTGCGTCCACAGCTCCGGCTTGCCGCCTCGACAATAGAGGTGTGGAACAGAGTCCACTCTGACTCGATGTCCCCCACCTCCTCCGGTACCCGTGAGAAGCTCTGCCGGAGGTGTGAGTTGAAACTCTCTCTGACGGGTGGATCTACCAGACGTTCCCAGCAGACCCTCACAGATTGTTTGGGCCTGCCAGGTCTGACTGGCTTCCTCCCCTACCATCGAAGCCAACCCACAACCAGGTGGTGATCAGTTGACAGCTCCGCCCCTCTCTTTACCCGAGCGTCCAAGACATGTGGCCGCAAGTTCGATGAAACAACTATGAAGTCGATCATGGAACTGCGGCCTAGAGTGTCCTGGTGCCACGTATGCATGTGGACACTCTTATGCTTGAACTTGGTGTTTGCTACCAACAATCCGTGACAAGCACGGAAGTCAAGCAGCAGAACAGCACTCGGATTTAGATCAGGGGGGCCGTTCCTCCCGATCACTCCCCTCCAGGTCTCACTGTTGTTGCCCACGTGAGCATTGAAGTCTCCGAGGAGGACAATGGAGTCCCCGGATGGTGCCCCTCCAATACTCCCCCCAAGGACTCCAAAAAGGGCGGGTAGTCTACACTGCCGATCGGGGCATAGCAACAAACGACAGTGAGGACCCGTTCCCCCACCCGAAGGCGGAGGGAAGCAACCCTTTCGTCCACCGGGGAGAACTCCAACACACAGGAGCCGAGCTGGGGGGCAGCTCGGCTCCTGTGCTGCCGAGCTGCCCCCCCGCTTGGCAGCACAGAGCATACTGGAGTGTGCAAAGTATGCCCACTCCAGCCCGGCGCGTTTCACTAAGGGCAACTCCAGAATAGTACAGGGTCCAGCCCCTGTCAAGAGGCCTGGTTCCAGAGCCCAAGCTGTGCATCAAGGCGAGTCCATCTATATCTAGCCGGAACCGCTCAACCTTGCGCACCAGCTCGGGCTCCTTCCCCGCCAAAGAAGTGACATTCCACATCCCTAGAGCTAGCTTATGCAGCCGAGGTTCTGACCGCCATGGTCCCCGCCATTGGCAATGTTGACAAAAGGGTTGCTTCGCTCCGCCTTTGGAAGACACAACATTTATTTTTATTTTTATTTTTTTTATGTAGGTAGAGAACAGATGGGTTCTCTCATACAGACTGTCATCAGTGGGTCATCTATGGGTTCTCTGATCAAACAACCAACAGGCTGTGGAGAACAGAACATGATTGGCATGACGCTACTAGTTATTGCAACCATATACTTAGATAAAACCAACAAGTGGGAAGAAATTGGTTTTGAGAAGCGAGACACCGCTCTGCAACACATCCAAACAGGTAGGCTTGTTTTAAATTGAGAACGCTACCAAAAAAAAAAAAAAACTGTATACAATCTCAGCTTCTGCATCAAACAAATGCGGAGGTAATTATTAAATTACATATTACTTTTGCGGAAATAATTGCGTGAATTGTGTATCTTTTTGAAATGGTAACAATGATCTCAAATATAAAAGAAGATTCTTTAAAACCTTAAATACAGTGTTATTAAAGAAATTCATTCAAAATTGGGTAAACAAAAAATTGAGAAGCTGACTACTTTCTTTCTGGACATTTCTTTTCCACCCCTCTGGCTCATCTGAGATCTTTCCAGTGAGCAAACGCTTACCCTTCCTCCAAAACATACGGCTTGCTTTATTTGAACTACTTCCTAATTACTTAGAATTATAATTAGTATGATTGTCTCATAATTGTCTCTGTGTTTTGTGTAGGTTATCAGACAGAACTTACCTATAGAAAGGGGGACGGATCTTTTTGTGTTTTTCAGCATGAAAAAAGTACAACTTGGTGAGGGACCCAAACATATACAAATTTGTATTTAAAAACATTATCTGATGCTCAGGAAAAAAATAAAAAGTTTTAAGTACATGCACTGTTTTTGAGCATTCTGCCAATCCATTAACATCTCCCCCTTATTTATATTTCTATACTCTATTAATTAATTTTTTTCTGTGCTCTAATTTTCTTTCTGCTTTAAGGTTGACAGCATATGTTGCAAAAGTGTTTGCAATGGCCTATGACCTCGTTAGGATTGACACAAATGTGCTCTGCGACGCTTTTAAGTTTCTTATTCTTCATACGCAACAACCTGATGGCCTTTTTAAAGAGATTGGACATGTGTGGCACCAAGAAATGATTGTAAGTGGATGAATTGATTAGATTGCTAAATTAAATTGTACGTGTGTAAATACACGTTCATAATAAATATAAATATTCATTTACATTTGTGAGAAACTAAAAATGTGCTTTTGTGTTCTGTAGGGGGATGTTGGTGGAGTAGATACAGATGCCTCAATGACAGCTTTTGCCCTGATTGCAATGCAGGAGTCAAAAAAAACACTGTATAAATTCAATTGGAGTACGTAACCCTAAACACTGTGTGTTGTATCTTTTTCTATCTGGCTTTCCGGTCTAATACCTGTTTGAAAATCAAGACAACGGATAGAAGGATTCAGTTCTTTAGATGTTTTCTTCAGATTTTCTGTTGTTTCCTTTCTCCTGAGGTGTATTTGTCTTTCTACAGAGTCTGCCCAACAGCATACAAAAAGCTGTGATTTACCTGGAGAGGAGATATCCCAGGCTGGTCAATCCCTATGCGGTTGCGATGACAGCATATGCCCTGGCAAATGAAAATAAACCTATCAAAGAAACTCTCTACAAATTTGCATCCCAAGGTTTTGACAAAATATCACCAAACTCGACTAAATTAAGTTTATAGCATATTAGTTTCAGAAACACAGTCATGCTGTGGACAATTTGTTAGCAAGTCAGATATGGGTTCTCTACACTCAGTAAAGAGTTAAAATTAAATAAAAGTTTTATATGTATATATATATATATATACATATATATATGTATATATATATATATATATATATATACACATATAAATACACATTATATGTGTATTTCTTCTTCAATCTAGATCGATCTCACTGGGTTGTCACGAAGGGACCCATTTTCACACTGGAAGCCACAGCTTATGCTCTTCTTGCACTTGTAAAGTCTCAGGTCAGTATTTCTATTTTAGATACAATTGTGCAATGTGACGAGAAACTCAGCATCCCAACAAGAATTGTCCCGCATACCCTGTTTGATTGGATGTAAAAAAAGCAAAAAAAAAACCATTCTGCCAGAGCAAAGTGTTTTTTTTTATTATTATTATTTTGCTGGTTCTGGGTCTCATTGTAATTAACAAAGTAATATTTTTCTTCCCTGTTGGCATCAAAGGCTTTTGAAGACGCCAAACCTGTCGTCAGATGGCTAGGGCAACAGCAGAAAGATCAAGGTGGTTATGGCTCAACACAGGTAAAGTGGTTTGCTTTAAATGTGAAGTTTTCTAATGTTACAGAATTTTTTGTGTCAATTTTGTTTGTGTTTTGTCCGAAAACTTTGCTCTGCATTGTAGCTGTAGAACCTGGCCCTACGGCAGTGAAACATAACTTCTATTGGTTGCTATCCAGCCTGAGCTGGATAACAGGTCGAGTGATTTTAACTAACTATGAGTGGCCTCACCTTGATGTAGTACAGCCTTGGCTCAGCAACTAGCCCTCTTCAGACAGGGTTGAACCCTGTTCCACTCTGGAGTTGCCTCTGTGGTGATGCATCAAGTTGGCATTAATTGCTTCCCAGCTTTGAGCCTGTGTGTTGGGGTTCACTTCAGTAGACAAAATTATAGCCTCGCTCACACAAAGCTCTGACTGGTATTTGATCCCGTGTGCTGACTGACAGTGCAGATTACTCATCCTTTCTGGAGTAATTGGGACAGTGCTAGAGGAAGCTCCCTCTGTGGACTCTGTAGCTCTGTCGAGGGAATTCAATTCTGGCATGTGCTATGACAGGTGGGTGATTGGTAGATTGGTGGGTGACAGGTGGGTGACCCTAACCCACCTCTTTAAAACTTGAGGGAAGAAAAGAATGAACTTGTCATCTCTTCATTTTAGATTGGCTAAGGTGGTAGGGGTGATTTTATTTGGACAAATACAATTTCCCATCAAGAAAAATCTTGAGGCCCACCACCATCCAGAAGTGTCAATAGCAATTCTCTATAGCTGCCTTGCTGATGTTACCCCTGAAGGGTAGTGTTCAGGGGTGGATCCAAAATTTTCTAGAGGGGGGTGGCGTGAAGTCATTGACTAAGCCAGTATAGGGGATGCTGGAGCATTCCCCCCAGAACATTTTGAAAAATAAGAGTCATTGTCCTGCAATTTGGTGGGCCATGTGCTGGCCCTGCAAGAGAATAGCTTCACTATTTCCCTTTCTTTTCTTCTTATTTATTTTTTTTTTTTGTGGACCAAAAGGGGTGAGGACCCTTCCTGGATTCTGGTGTTGTTTTTGTCAACGATAACGACAACAAAATGAGTTCGTTGACGAGGATTTTTCATGACGATGACATAACAATAATGAAATAAATGCGACTCTATCTTGTTATTGAGCCGTATTTATCTATAACGACCAAACAACCTAAATGTGACGAGACATTTGTAAGCTCCTGTTGACAAGACGAAAATATAAGAAAATAATAGGCTTCAGACTTTCACATTTCTGTTTGTGAAAAGAAAAAGTCCTGAGTTGGCATTCTGTCTCTAGCTGCGACACGCCCCCCACAATGCTGCACGTGCACACTGTCTGCACAACACACCTTCAGCCACAAGAAAGTCACACACCATGGCGGCAACAGCAACAAAGGGGCTTGGTGGTCGCAAACTTAAAGCTTAAAGTTTCCCACATATTTTGCGCAAACGGAATGCTGATGTTCTATTGAGACTTTGAGCTAATGCTAGCTTGTCGGCGCTGATAACTCCCTAAGTTAGTTTGGTTGCACTAACGACTGCTTTAAAGACACAATGCAATGTTTACTTTGTTCACAGCGGTTATTAAGAGTTATAATTTTTAAGTATGCATTAGTTACAACGTACCTCACTCACTAAAGAATTTGTATTTATTTTACTTAGTTTTATAATGTTTGTTGTTTTGCACAAGTTAAAGCTAGGCATGGTTGTCTTTTTCTTTTTTCTTTTTCTTTTTTTTTCTACAAATAACCTGCACCATTCTCAGTAATGAAGAAATAAATACAGATAAATTAAGCAGATAAATTTGCAGCCTTTGTCTCAGAGGTAATGCCGGCTTCTCGTGTCCGGCATTAACTCGGACACAAGAGGTAATGCCGGACAATGGTAGAGATAATGGTGATGGTAGAGAACAGGATGCCCACACAATTTCAACAATCTGTGTTATTGTTGTGATTTTATGTATGACCAAATGAATAAATCTATATCTGAACTAAACTGAACATGTCAGCTACTAATAAAATATCCAAGTTGAAAAGATCAGCCAACAATTTTTTAAAAAGTCAAATATTTACATATAAACTCTGAAGTTGTCTCGTAGCAATTTTTTTGCACAGTATGCCCTCGCCATTTTGATCAATTCAGAAGAACGCATCATTTTAGTCGTACACCACTTTCTCCCCCAAATGTTGCCGCAGCTTTAATAGATAAAGGCCATTGAGAGGATAGGACGAGAGGTATAGTATCTGTTCAAGATACATTGTTGATGCTTTGCTGATCAGGTGTTCTGGCTACATCCCACCAAGGGGCCACTGGAGGAACTGTGTATCTGTGGACCCAATGAGCTGGAAGATGTGTCTCAGGAGGGAGAGGTTCAGACTTCCTTGATTGGGCTGCTTCCCTTGTGACCCCACCTCACATTAGAGGATGAATATGGAACTGTGTTTTCAACTTTTGGTTCCATTTTTTTCTTCAGGCAACTATAATGGTGTATCAAGCAGTGGCTGAGTACTGGTCCTCTTTCAAAGAGCCATCATATAATCTTGATGTCGAATTGTCGCTACCAGGCAAGTCGTCGCTGGATAGCTACACTTTCACCAATGAAAATCACTACATCACAAGATCAGATAAGGTAAGAAGAACAGGTGTCTGATAAAACCAAGTTGAAGATCACAACCCTTTAACCACCTTTTCCAATGAACAAAACTCAACAAAAGCATTTTCATCCAATTATATTTTATTGACTTTATTGATAAATTGTCAAGTAACTACGTAACTGCCATTTTTATTATTCTCAAGCTGTGCTACAAGATTAAATACTACTTTTGACCATGCTTTACCAGATATTAAACTTGAAGAAGCAGGGATGCTGAAACAACAAATGTTTATTTTATGGCTGGATTAATACACATTGCAAAACTTTGCTGGTTTATTTAGATACATTAAATTAACTGATAAGGAAATTTAAGATGACTAAATCCAACTTCATTTTATTTACTTTTTCACTATTTTATTTACTTTTTGTCAATTAGTGCTAATTAAAAAAACAAATTCAGTCTGATAAACACTTTTTTGTGTTTGTAACTTTCCCATTTCATCTCAACAGTTTGTTGGCATCAACAAAAGTGTCAATTTGAAAGCCACTGGAAATGGAGAGGGGATGTTTCAGGCAAGTAAATAACTCTTTGTTGATGTGATTTGGTTGTATAGAAGGAGATTTATAAATATTCTTAAAAAAAAAGTTCATAGATTTATTTATTTACTATGAAATAAGAAAAGTTAGCAGTGCATATAACTGGACACAACTAGTTCTGTGTGCATAAAGGACGCTGACACAAGATATCTTGTTTTGTTTCTGTTTCAGTTGCTAATGAGATTAAAAACTTAACCGTCAACTTAAGTCCAAAAGCTTTATGTCGCCCTTTTAGCTATAAGTCAAAACAATTGGCTTACACACACTATTGAGAAAAGGAAGGCAAACTTTTCCGCTGTGTTCAAACCCAAGGCTGAATAAAAAAACAAAACTTAATTTTAGTCTTTATAACTGTAGTTGTAAAACACAACACTTGATGACTGGTAGAAACAATTAGATTGGTCACCAACAAAGCTAGCGAGACCCACAGTGAAGTTGATCACAGAAGCTAGTTTTTTTCTCAGGCTTAGACGATAAAACGGAAGAACTACTGCTTATTGAAATAACTGGTCTCTTTGCTGTTTGCCCTACAAAAATAGACAATGGATTTTCTTCAATTTACAGATGGTGTCATTGTATTATGCTTTGCCAAGCAATCTGAAGGAAGAATGTGATGATTATGATCTAAAACTGAGTCTTCAGGAAGGTAAATTTTGCAAAAAAGTTTTATTTTTGCTTTTGTTTTTTTTTTTTTTGTGGATTGAATAGAAAACCACTCACACATGGTTTTGTCTTCGCAGAGAAAGCCACTGAAACTGGTAAAGTTTTCAAGCTGAGAATTGATTTATTGTAAGTACTATCATTACAGTCAGCTGTAGTTTATTTGTAAACTGTCTCTACTACAACCCTATCCTCAAAAAGTAAACCTCAAAAAGTTTAGTTAAAGGTGTGACATACAGTAATTGACCATCATGCCAAGCACCCATCACACGTGCAGAGTGGGGTGTTGCTGTGGAGACTTAATGAGTCCAAATTAAACAAATACAACTCCTCTGTGGCATACACATGAACCCTCTTAAAGCACTATATAAATAAATGCATTAGTTTTTTAGATTATTTCTGTAAAACAGTCCTTTTCTTTATTCCTTCTGCCATATACACACTCCCAGCTCACATGTGGGTTGCAATCACATATCTGCATTTCTTCCCACCACAGATGCACATTTTTGTATCAGTCTATTCAGCCGGTTGTTGTCCCTCTGGGCCAAGCTGCTCCCGGCTCGTGCACAGTTAGTTGGCACATGTGCACATGTATATTCCTCTGGAATATACAGATATTCCAGAGGTTCAGAACTGTAAAACAAACAAAAAAACATCTATGAAAATAATTCTTTGACAGTGAGAGGTGTAAGGTTTTGAGCTACCTCGGCATATTTTTATGTATTTTTTTTTAGGTGTGACAGAGTTCGATTGACAGCAGTTTAAAAACTAAGAGTTTTTTTTTTTTCAGCCTCTCTCAAAGTTGCATAGGAGTGAATGAGAAAAAATTCCTGCTCTGGGTTGGTTAGACGGCTGAAGCAGAAAAACTGTCGCGTAAATCAAAATTCTGCTCTGTATCATTTGAAGATGGAAAATAGTCTATGTTTTGATGCCAAATTTGTGGCTGTAGGGTAAAAATTGATGACGCTATGGACTTAAAAATTAGATCAGCTTGCTCTACCAAACAGAACAATTCAGAAGTCTTTATGTGTACCTGCAGGTACAGTAGATTTGCTTTGTAGCCATATAGCATTGGTGTCAGTAACATTTGCATCATAGACATGCACACCAGGTAATACATTAAATAAAGTAATACGTCAAGTAAAACAGATGAGCAAGGGGGTTTTCCTAAACTTTTTCAGTTTTTACTCTTTTTTACGAAGGTGTATCTCGAAAAACATCTCACTTTTAAAAATTATGTTCAAACTAATTTAAGAAAAAAAACCTAGGTAAAATTGTGTGTCTGGCTAAAGTGTGTTTTAAGGTTTGAAGAGCATAAACATTTTGGGGGAAAATGTCCAAGCTCTACTGATGTCCAAATACTAAAATATTTATAAAAAAAAAGCAAAAATTAAAAAAAGTAAGCCAACCATTCCTGAGAAAGCTGGTTGTTTTGAGACCAATGTCGCTGCTGCTGTGATTATGATCAAGCAATCGTAATTGCTTGATGCCTTGTGTAAACTGTCTCTGCTTCAACCACATCCTCAAAAAGTAAATGTAAATTTCAAGCACATATGATTAATTTTATTACTGTCTTGTTATGTGTTTTCATAACTGAAAATGGTATCACAATCTTGTGCAGATACAAGAGCAAGACAAAAGATGGACCTATGTCAATATTGGATGTTGGTTTACCCACTGGCTACATTTTTGATAAAAATGACTTGGACGCAGTAAGAACTGCACACACACAGAAAAAGAAACTATAACGTTATTTGTAACTTTTCGTAAGTAAAATTGCAACCTCTTTTGTCTCCAGTTGTCCAAAGGACGTGACCGTATCATCTCAAAGTATGAGACAGATTCCTATTTATCAAGTAGAGGATCTGTCATCATTTACATGAGTAAGGTAAAACCAGAACAGACAAAATCAGCACCCACAAAAACCCACAATATTTGTGGTTATCAAAGGAATTAAATTTGTTCCTTGGTGTGGTTCTGAATCTTGACAACCGGTACTTTTGTTTGCCTTTTTTCTCACTTTTTTTCTTGTCGTTGCACTATACTTCCACCAAATTTGAATGTTAATGATTAAGTTAGAACTGGGTTTTCAATTAACTCTTGAGTTTAGAGTTCAGCTCAAGTCCCACTTCCTTCTTTTTATAAATGACTGTCCATTGGTAGTCCATTAGGATCACAAACAGTCTGAAACTCACAAGAACAATAGAATAAACTTAAAAAACAATTAACAAAACAAGACAAAGTATTTATATGACTATGTTTTTAATCAATTCTGTCTTCAGGTTTCCCACACACAGCCAGATGAGATTTCTTTCAGGATTCACCAAGCATTGCCTGTTGGTGTCTTGCAGCCAGCTGCTGTCTCAGTATATAAATACTACGACCCAAAGGCTTTTGGTTTGTTTGACTAAGTAAATCTAAACTATGAGTCTATAAAACTGGGCAAAAATTTTAAGTTTTTTTTCTATTGTGTCTGGTTTGATTTTATGTGTTCACTTAGTCCCTAATATTTAAAAAAAATACATGTTTTCGTTTTTGCAGAAAAACGTTGTGTTCGATTCTACCGCCCGGAGAGAGAGAGTGGAGCACTCCAGAAGCTTTGTACTAATGGGGATGAAGACTGTATATGTGCTGAGGGTAATTTTACTATATGAACTACCTTTTTAAATGGTGGCTGGATTTTCTTATGTGCAACACTGTACTTATTCAAGAATAACGCGCAAAATTTTCTACCTAAAAAAGAAACCAAAGCCATCCATTCCCGAGAATGGTGCGTTTTAAATGATGGCCGGGTTGACGCGCTTGGATGTATTAGTATATTATTCGCGTAATGACTCATTAGTTGAAGATATTGCTGACCACAATCGCAAAACATTGAACGCAACCACATCTCTCGACCCATAAAATGCCTATGGTCTGTTTTTCGTAACAGTATTCAAACTACTTGCGTGGACGATCTAAAATGAGTCATTCTCAATGGCTCATGTGCAACTCTCACTGCAGAAGCAAAGCGTGGTGTGTTAATTTTATTTGGAATTATGTTCACAGTTTACATTGTCAATAAATTATTTTTATTATGGCCAAACATCTTCAGCAACGTTTGTCACTTACAATGTGTCGTCTGAGCTGAGAAGTCAAACAAAGTTTTGTGCCAATTTTTAATAAAAATTATGGGTCCGTATCATAGTCGAATAACGGTTTTATTTATACTCACCACTGACTTAGCTACTTACACTGTACTTACTGTATTTGTCCTTCATATGTTGGTATTTGCCACCACATCTGATGGACAAATGAACAAGTGGGCTTAAATTGGCTGTAAACGTAGTTCTCCACAAATTCTTTATGTTTGCAAAGCCAATCTTGAGAATTTGTTTTATTTTGTACATACATACAGTACTAATTCACTTATCCATCTTTGGACTTGATTCATAGTCGTTCTTGTGACCATTCCTGGCTTAAACTGGGTTAAGTCTGAGGCTGTACTGTGAACACTATTTTTATTTTATATGTACAGGAATGAAGATCAGTCAGAGTAAGGCAGAGTACATGTGTAAGAATGAGAGGGATTGAAATGGAAAAGTGAGGTTACAGGGACAAGAGACAAAGAAGGTGGAAGATTTTAAGTACTTAGGATCAACAGTCCAGAGCAATGGAGAGTGTGGAAAAGAGGTGAAGAAGCGTGTTCAAGCAGGCTGGAACAGGTAGAGAAAAGTATCAGGTGTGATATGTGACACAAGAGTTTCAGCTAAAATGAAAGGAAAAGTGTACAAAATCGTGGTGAGACCGGCCATGCTGTTTGGTCTCGAGACAGTGGCACTGAGGAAAAGACAGGAAACAGAGATGGAGGTAGCAGAGATGAAGATGCTGAGTATGTCTCTGGGATTGACCAGGATGGAGAGGATCAGAAATGAGTATATCAGGGGAACAGCTCATGTTAGAGGTTTTGGAGATAAAGTCAGAGAGGCCAGATTGAGATGGTTTAGACATGTACAGAGAAGAGAGACCGAGTACATCGGCAGAAGGATGCTGGTTTTGGAACCACCAACAAAGAGGCCTAGAGGAAGACCAAAGAGGAGGTCCATGGATACAGTGAAGGAAGACATGAAGATAGTTGGCGTGACC
The DNA here is from genome assembly GCA_902685375.1 of Neostethus bicornis. NCBI lineage: Eukaryota > Metazoa > Chordata > Actinopteri > Atheriniformes > Phallostethidae > Neostethus > Neostethus bicornis. Next base: position 21,183,162 of record LR738542.1, on the reverse strand, counting down.
GAAGATGATGCAACAGATAGGATTAGATGAAAGAAACTGACTTGCTGTGGTGACCCCTGAAGGGAAATGCCGAAAGAGGAAGAAGAAGATGTACACAATATCTACAGATTTATAGAGATACATTTGTATATAACTATACATATATATCCCTAGACACATATAGATAAATATATCTATATATTTATATAGATGTATATGTATACATACAGGTCATATAACTCAATGTTTATTCTTTCTTCTTTTACTGCCAGAGGATTGCACTATGCAGAAAGATCTGAAAGTTGACAACAACGACCGCACGAAAAAGGCTTGTGAAACTAGAAACAGCAAAATAGACTTTGGTAAGGGTTTCTGGTCGTGCATGGATATATAATTTGAAACAATTGTAATGCAAAGTTAACTTTTTCAACGTCTCTGCATTCAGTTTACAAGATTCAAGTGGAAAATGTGGAACATGGTTCAACCACTGACATGTACACCGTGCGTGTATTAAGAATGCTAAAACGCAGTAAGAAAAATTAAATATTTTTACCTTGTTCAGCAAAAGCAAGAAAGGTTTTACATGATATAAAGTTTTTAAACATGTTTATGATTGTTTGGCAATTTTTAAAGTTTTGGGTTTTTTTTCCCGATCAGTTCTTTTGTAGTGTTGTTAGAGTAAATAAAGTTAGAGTCGCTGGTAAATTGATGTTTTATTCCTTAGAATTCTGTTTTTAAATGCAGGTACAAAGGATCAGGATGCTTTAAATCAGCTCCGTGCTTTCCTCAGTTATTCACATTGCAGAGATGCTCTAGCTCTGGAAAAAGACAAAACATATTTGGTCATGGGCACATCAGCGGATATTCATTTGATCAAGCAAAAGTAAGTTTTTGATATACTTTGATACTTGTAAAAATGACAGCAAAGCTCTGTGCCAATTATTTATTTGTTTATTTATTTATTTTTTAGAAAAATCTAGATTTTAACTAATTTAATTAGGAAAAAAATTTTAATAGGTATTTTCATTTTCTATCATTCTGTCATTTTCATCATCATCTCTCACAACGCCCCATCTCATGCAGAATATTTCTAATGCTTCCTACAACGAACAATGCATCATTGATGTAGCTAATGCAGCAACAATGTTGCAGCCAGCCATTGTTGTCATGTTGGGTGGGGCAGAAATACTACTGCAATTTTTTTCAAAAGCGGATGAATGATTCTGAAAAAAACTCTTTGGTGACAAATACAAAGTCATCTAAGTAATTCTTAATTCCATTTACTTTCAAAGCCATGATTCTTTGATGAATGAAAATTACTGTACAATAAAGTGTAAAGACTTTTTTTTTTTTTTTTTTACACAGTTTGCGTTACATGTTTGGTCAAAATACCTGGGTTGAGTACTGGCCTACCAAAGCAGAATGTCAGTCTGCAAATTACCGTGCTACTTGCTTGGGTATGATGGACCTGGAAGAACAGCTGGACGATTTTGCATGTCACGTGAAGTGAACATAAATTTCTTTCATTTTGATGTTGAAGTTTAATTATATTTCATTTGATTCCATTGTTCTGTTTTGTCAACATGTTACCAAGACAAACATTGAAAACAAGCTAAAGATATCTTTCGCATTGACAAGCTTTGGCCTAAAAAAATTGTATGTGTAATAATACGATCTTGTACAGTATATGTACAATAAAATTTATTTAAGATGATTAGTAACCGATGACAACATCTAGGTCAACTCTATTGATCAAATTTGAGTAAACTCGAATTTACATAATTTATATAGGTTACTACAGTCTCTTAATAAGATCACTTTCTCAACCATCAGCGTCAAATGCTTGATTTGCAAACATATACTAATGGTCAATCTGAAAATAAGAATGGTTTTCAAGATTTCTGTGTATTTGGACTGAAAAGTCAGGTCAGTATTACTAGGAAATTTGTGTAAAACATTTTTTTCAATAAAGGGATAATGAGCCATGCTTGTGTGTGTGTTTTCTTTTTTTTTTTTTTTAGTCTTAAACATTTTGGTTCTGCGGACTGTTGATACAATTCAACCATTTCAGTAGCAAAAATGCTAATGTGTTAAAGTTAATTTTTTTTTTTTCCCACTTGCACAGATTTGAGTACTTGGCCAGGAGCCAATGCAGAAAAGCCGAGACAACCTCTTCTTCTCGCAAGCTTTTGAGAATCAATAGCTGTTCACAGAAAAGCTAGAACTTGTGTATAAAGGCATTTTTTTCATGTGCCAAGAGAATTTCAACCGAGACAATTTTTGTACACAGGCTAACCATCTGGTTGAGCTACGAGCTTGTGATTTTGAAGCTTTAATCACTTTCCTCATTAAAACTAGGCTTCCTAAAATTCCAGCAAAATAGTAGATTTGAGAAAACTTTACTTGTGTGTAAAAGTAAATAAATCTTATCTTGAAACATGCATTACCATGTCAAAAAGACCTCAAAGCCTATTTGTGTTTGGCTGCTTGGTTGCATTGCTTCAAATTGCTCTAAGAGGGAATAATAAATTATTTTGATTATTCTGGATTTGTAACTGAAAATCATTTTAGTTATTACAGGTTGCTAATTTTACAATATGTGTGCATCGCCCCGCAACAGACAGGTGACCTGTTCGGGGTTAGGGTTGATCGGATAACGAGTAAATACAACTATATGGATATTAGATATATACGTATATTTGTTATTTTTACTACATAGAAATTGGACATTATAAAATTACTTGAGCTTATGTGAAAACTTGTTAGCTGTTACTTAAAAGTACTGATTTCTGGAAATTATGAGTTTAACTTGCACAAGTCTTTTCGCCCCAGTTGTTTTCAAAATCACTTCAGAGAGACTTGATTTTCAGTAAAAAGAAAAAACTGTTTATTGTAAGTGAGTTTATCAATCATTATAAACATTTAGAAGATTTAGTGTTTGAATTAGTCTTGTCATTGAACTGTTGTGTTGTTGTATTGTTGTCAGTCCTTCCTTGCAAGAAAGAGTTGTGTTGCAAGTTTCACATTTTGCTCTTTCACCATTTTTGAGCGAAAAAAAATGACCTCATACTAGGTTATCAGATATGTAAGATGTAATAGTTATTGATCTTCACTACAAAGCACTGCTGATCAGAGAACAAACGAAAGACTCTCTTTTATTTGTACAAGGATAGAACACCCAAGGGGACTGACTGGAGTGACTGTAAGTGCGCCCCACGGGGCATATTTAAATGTGCCCCACGGGTGTGGTTATGGTTTGCAATACAAATGGATTGAAAAAGAATCAGAGCGGACGTCACGTTTTTTTTCCAGAAATACCGGAAACCACATACACACAACTGTGTTTTCCTTTCATTCCTGTTTTCCCAAGAAGAAAGTGCTTGCTTCTGTTCCTATGCAAAACGCCAGTATGAACTTTACAGAAATATTTATGAAACACCACATCTTTCTGCAGTCTATATAATGTATTTTGTGTGTGCTATAAAACTACTGCTGCTGATCGCACAAAAAAAGCTCATAGAAAAATTGGCAGGGGAGGAAGGTATGTACTCTGCTTCCACACAATGGGGCGCACGCAAACTTGCTGCTCTTTTCTTTTTCCAAGGAAAGAACCTGTCAGTTCTTCTGTTGACAAAATCTCCTTTAAAACAGAGAAACTCTTAAACTAAAAAAAAAAATAGACGACTTCTACAATTTACTCATAAAACTTTTGGACTTAATTTACAAGTAAAAGTAAGAACAAAACTGATTCCGCTTGCTTTTTTAAAAAGAAAAAAAAAGAGAAAAAATTATATAAATACATGTTTGCCCTTGAAGATGTTTTCTTTTTTAAAAAAAAAATATTTTAAAAGGCAAAGTTTGTTAAAATTTATTAAAACACCAGCATTTAAAATTTGAAAAATAACAACTTTTTACAATTGGTCAAAATGAAATCTCTGTACTTTAATTTGTTTACAGTATTGATGAATTTCTTAAAACTGTAACTTTTGCTATAAAAGAGATAAATCTGTTCCTGTGTTTCTGTTTGTGAGTGTAACTGAAAGACGAATGCTGATTGGATATAAAGCATTATCAATAGTTGGATGCTGTTGCTTGAATGCTGAAATAATATGTATTTTTCAGTTCTTACAATTATAAATCTAACTCTTGAGGAGTCAGCGCCTCTCCAAAGATGAACCTCAACACACGTCACTGGAGCTGACCAATAATCTCGCCAAGACCCGCCCATTGTTTTCACAGCTGAATCCATACAGATTGTTGCCATCATGGGAAAAAAAAAATTGCAAATATGTGGCACTTTAATCAGAAGGTAATTAAAAATTTTCATAGCAGAAAGAAAGAAAGGCCAAACTTCTGTTCAAGTAGGGTGGATCATATATGTACATGTGAAAATATTTTTTTTATATAGAGGATATCTCAAAATATATAGTTTTTTTTGTGTGTGTGTGCGTGCGTGCGTGCGTGCGTGCGTGCGTGCGTGTGTGTGTGTGTGTGTGTGTGCGTGTGTGTGTGTGTGTGTATGTGTGTGTGTTTGAAAAATGTGCACCCACCCCCACCACACACATTATTTTTTACCACCAGCCTCCACTGGCTGTTTGCATCATCCAGTGAGAGGAAAGCTTTACATTGTTTTATATTCCTTTACAGAAAGAGTTGTGTACATACAGTAACAGAAATGAGACATTATTTGCTTCCTGAGTTCCTTTTGTTCATATTGTGAGAGACAATAACGTGTTAAACACAAAAAATCCTGTTAAGCCCAATAGTTTAAAAGATTACAATGAGAGATGTCTGTGTGTGGCCTCGCAACAACCTGTTCAACCCTCCCCCTCGCCTGAAATCAGCCAGAATAGGCTCCGGCACCCCCACTTATTCCATTAGGGATAAGCAGTTCAGAAAATGTAGGACACTAATTTCTTTCTTTTCTTTTTTTTTTTTTTTTTTTTAACAAATTTTTACTGGGAAACTTTCCCATTTGTGTGAGTGATTCTTTGTCCAGTATGTGAACCTGGTCACTTATTGAGTGCTAGGTACACTTGGCACCGAGTGAGTGGAAACGCGATTAGAAGACGAATAGATTGATCAAATCCAGGTATCTCATGCATAGAAGATTTGTGGTATTTGGATTAAAGTCCAACAGTAAGTACACATTACATTTCAGCATAGTTCTGTTTACTCCCCCGGATAAATAGATTCAAACAAACTAGCAAAAAACAAAAAAAAAACCCAACTTACTGGAAATTGTGCAAACCGACAATGTAAATACAGGGAGCTGTTTTGCCTTTTCCAATAATTGTAGAAAGAGAATTAAACAACCAACCAAAAATCCCAGAACTTCACAAATCAACAATTTATGCCTGATCAGTGTATGAGAGACTCAAAAAGATGGCTACTGGGGAAGAAGTTCAAATGAACCATCTTTAACAGTCTTGTTTACGTGTGTTTTACTACCATAAATTCACTTGCTTAAACGTAAACAGCAAAAACATTCTTTTTATCCACTTACATAAAAAACACGTTGTCTATTATTTTAAAAAGTAGTTCATAATAACTTCATGTACAGATCGATAATCAGAGTTTTGTCTAAATACTTACCCATAAACACAAGACTGCCAGCCAGGCTGGTGCCAGCTCGGCTTAATTTAATTTTTCTCCAGCAAATAGTCAAGAATGGCAGGCATTCGCTTATGATTGCAATGTTAGGAAAATATCTAACCAATTAGTGATCAGAGATGACACTGTGATGTGACACAAGCATCCTTCCCAGCCATCTTAGTGTGGAGGTTTACTGTACTATGTAGTTTGTGTTAGCAATGATTCCCGTGATTGGGAATTTTGAAGCCAGAACATGGATCAGTATCTAAGTACATAACAACTTTCTTTTGTTTCAACACTAATTTCACACATATGTATGTCTCCTGAAGGATATCCAATTTCTCATATTTTCCACAAAAAAAAAAAAAGGATAATTTCGTCAAACATTTTTTAATGGTGTTGTTCCAATGGAGAGAGGCAGACAAATCAATACAGCTGAAAACAAAGTCCACTCTATGGCAAACGCTAATATAAGCATGTCAGTATTTTATTAACTTATCCTACTTTTTCTTACTTACAAAATATGAAGAACTCTGCGATCTTATCATTGGCTGGGAAGTATGTGGGAGGTTGGAGCAAAGAATGGAGTATAAAAATGTGACAAGCTCGGAGCTACAGCTACTGCTGTTGTAAATTCACGCGCAAAGATGTGCGTGATCCAGCTGTTTCTTTTGAAATTTGCGGCAGTTTCCTCTTTTATTACTCTAACGAATGGATATCCACTGTAAGTCCATCTGTTTAAACTAAATTGGTACTATTTAATTTATGTATTTATTTTTTATATAACAGATTTTTAAAACTTTTTTTTATCTCTTTCATTATGTTCTAAAATAAAACCTAACTTGAAAACACTACATAGATAACTTGTGCATAGATGTGGATTTTCGATGAGAATATGACACATGCTCAGAGTCACAAAACAGTCAGCAGGAACCTCAGTTTGATAATTTTTTATGCCATGATTGCGTTTCACTTGATCGATTGTTTGTCTTGATAGCCAGAAGTCAAGGTAACTGCACTTAAATCAGGGAATTTTTTTTTAAACCAGGCACATAAAGTACTTAACCGAAAACCTCTTCACTACCATTCCTCTAAAATCTTTGCCGAATGCAAAATGCTAAGTTTTGACATGTAATTCTATACAAAAATTTTAAAACTCTTTTAAAATCTTGCTCAACATTCTTTGAAAGCATTCGTTAAACTTTGCTCAGAAGATTCTACTCACTCCACTGAAAGGAGAAACTTCACACTACCCAAAATCATTTCTGCCTTTCCAGTTTGTCGAAGCAGTCCATGGATTTTACACTTTTCACTCAAAATCTGATAAAATACATTTCAATGACAAAGCTAACTTTTAATCAGGATGTTTTGTTTATCTTATTGCGTTTTTTTTTTTTTTTTTGAGGAATTGAAGTCATGTGAGGCTTTCATTTTATGGCATTTCAATGTATAGGATTTTAATGTATTACTGCTTTGTTAAAAGTGGAGTTTTAATGCAGTATATACTATGATTTTTAGCCGTTTTACTTATATTGTATTTATATGTACCTGCCCAGTCACTGCAGAGAGAAATTAGCAGGATATACAGTAAATCTGTTACAGATCATCTCCTCTTATGTATATTGTTTCTGCTTAATAAATAAACAGTATATAATGCAGGAAGGTCTAGACTCACGAGCAACCTACGAGCAAATTCCAGCTCAACTGAGACAATCCCCAGCCAATCCCGGGGCTGCTGTGAGACTTAGTTCCTCCAGCAGGACCTGGACCTCCTCCAGGTGGGATGTGACAGGAATGCCTTGCCAACAAGGCAACTGGGGACAGCCTAACTAGATGAAAGCCAAACCACCTTATCTGGCTAATGCGGAGGAGCAGGTGCTCTACTCTATGTGTCTCATGGATGGCAACACTCCTCACCCAATGAACGAGTGCCCAGCCACCTTACGAAGGAAGCTCATTTCCTACCTATAAATAGTAACCACAACTGAGGGTTAGAACATAGAAAAACCTGTGGTGAGTTGCAGTGATCCCAGGAGATATGTCATCAGGGCTTTACACCCCTCATAGAGTCACCAATGGAAAAGTGTGGAGAGCTGCTGCTCCCAACTTGGAACATAATGGATTAGTGGAGGGTGTACTTTGAAAAACCTCCTCAATTCCACCAGCACTTCTTCAGATTAGGAAACAGAGTATGTCGATCCAGGGATGGACTCCTAAAAAACTCCTCACTTGCAGTGCTCTGGGATTGAATCTCCCTGGATTCTCTAAACATTGTGGATGGCATAGGGTTGTCCTTGCTGACACAGTCCATGTGCCTCATCTCTAAACAGAGTTTTCTTACTCTTGTCAGAAATTATGTGGTCCTGTTGGCTTAAATCTTGGTGTGATATCTAACTCTTGTGAACTAATTTATGGCCGCGTGAAGTGTCTGAGAAGGGAGTGAGCTGCCACAAATCTCATAAGAGATCTTATAAGTGATATTTCCTCTTTCGGATGCAAAGCGATTACAATTATCCTCTTTTTTATCCTCAGAGAAGTGATGTCTGCGCCCAGTTTGCTGAGACTAGAAATACCACAGAACATCTTTGTGGAAATTCAAGATTATGAGGGGGAAAACATTTTAAATGTGCAAATCAGCGTGTGGAATTATCCAACAAAAGCCATACAACTTACAAGCACGATTGTGATTCTATCTAAGACTACAAACTATCAAGGTTTTGGTCAAATTAAGGTAACGTTTGTTTGAGAGTCATGACTGATGCTTGATTTGCTTTCAAAAATGAGTTCAACACCATTTTATTTCTTACTTCTCCATAAAGTGTCTGAGTGGTCAGTGTCACAAATACTGCACTTTAAAAAAATCTTGATAAAAATATTAAGAGTATATCATTACAAATATACAGTATTTTATTTATGCATGAATAAAATATATGCATAAATGTGTTGTTATAACTTCTTATAGAAATACTGAGACACATGATTAATGTTGTTCCCCGGGGTAATTGGGTGTTTAAAGTCTAAACAGCCGCATGCACCTGGCCCAGGGAGGGGTGACAAGTTCCTGACTTGCATGCCAGCCCTTTTTATCAATTCACCTATCACCTTCTGGCTTTACCCGTGGCTATATTAACAGAGTGAATAGGCTTCCTTTTTGGCCACAGTTTAAGGGTTTTACAGAGTAAGCGTAATGCAACACCCCTACAGTGAAACACTGTGGATTCATAAACCACTCACCTAGCCGTTTCATAGAATTAAATATTATGAAAGAGGTAAATGTATTCAAAAAGATAAACTTCAAGTTCATTTTTACAAACTAAATTTGGACCAAGAGTCCATAATCTAAACAGTTTCAAGTATTTGTTTGTTTGGTTTGACTAAATTTGAGATTCAATTCAACCCAGTCCCAAAAAACAAGATTTAAAACGTTGTGCTGTAATGGGAAGTTCAGTAGAAAACTCCCTTCTTAGCCGCTTCCCCCGTCCCACCCTTCCGTAACGGACACCACTCGGCGCCCGCCAAGCCGGCCAGGATGAGACCGGTGAAAGTCCCTCACCAGGGAACCATCCAAAATGCGAGAGGGTGGGACCCACGACCGTTCTTCAGGACCATACCCCTCTCAATCAACCAAATACTGAAGCATCCTGCCGCGCCGACGCACATCCACAAGGCGGTGTACAATACAGGCAGGAGAACTGTCCACGAGCCAGGCGGGACCAGGAGGATTGGCAGGAGGGCACCTTGTGATTTCTCCATCTGTCTGTTGTGTCAAGGGTATATTTTTAGCCTTAGCTCCACATTATGAATGAACGATCTGGCCTATGACAGAATGATCTGGCCACTGTCAGAAGAGTAGTCTGTTCCCCCTCTGTGTCCTGTTTCCGCCCTCCCTCTTGTCTCGTGTGTGTGCAACAAGTCACACCTGAAACTCATCTACTCATCTGCTGGAGCATAAATGTATCAGTTTTTGACACACTCTTCACCAGATCGTTTGTTTACCATGCTTGAACTATTATCCAGTTTTTGGCTCCAGCTCCTACATTAAAACCTGCCTAATTAATCTGTTTTTGTCTTCTCTGTTTGGACTTTTTATCAATCTAATAAATCTGCTTGTGATTTCTTCATCTGAGCCTGTCTGTCGTGTCAAGGGTATATTTTTTACCTTAGCTCCACATTACGACAGAATGATGTGTCCTATGACATCTTTGCTTTGGAACTCATGTTCATGTCTTTTCTTGAATTAAAAATAGTAAAACAAATCCTATATTAAAATTATGACTGAACAAATCTTTCATGCTGAACAACTCTTTTTTTTTTTTTTTTTTTTTTTTCGCACGTTTGATAAGCAGATAACTTTAGATGACCCAAGCTAGATTCTACTCCACATTTGTACAGTATTTTTGTTTTTGCAGATTCCTGCAGAAGAGTTTGGGAAAGACCCAAATGTAAAGGAGTATGTTTACTTGCAAGCACAGTTTCCAGGCAAGTTGCTGGAAAAAGTTGTACTGATTTCCTTCCATTCTGGTAGTATGTTCATCCAGACGGACAAGACCATCTACACACAAAATAGCAGAGGTGAGTCCATCACTAGAAAACAGTAACACTAAATACTAATTTTGATTGTGAACTGTCTACCATAGCTGGAACGGAGCGTAAAATATGCATTTTGATATTTACCAGTTGATACTCTGTCTGTCTTTTGCTTGCTAAGTAGTCTTGTGGGTTACACATTTTAAGTTTTTATAAAAACGTCACAAGAACAATATCAAATGAGATCTACAGACCTGCAAGTGCCTTAAGTTAGAAAGAAGTTGCTTCAAGTCTCAATACCATAAGTCAGAACATTCGGAGTAAATTGGTAAATGTAAAAGGAACTTTGTTGTCTTACAGTTCGTTATAGGATCTTTGCAGTGACACCTGGAATGAATGAAGAGACCGATAAGCACAATCGTGAAGATAGGGTGGACATTAAGATTGTGGTAATGTGCCAAATCTATTGCTACATTTACTGTTTAGCAATTTTGCATATAGGAATATGCAAAAGCCCTTAAGCATTTCAAAATTATTTTAGTGTTTTGGTTTAGAATTTGGATATCCCTTTTTTAACTTTACTTTTATCTTGTCTTGTCCTGAACTGATCTGTTTTTATTTCAAATCATTCGTCTAAAATATTGTTAATAGTTCAGAAAAGTTTAAGGAATTTGATCTCTGTACCTAACCTACACCAACCATGTCTAGCCAGATGTATTCATGCAATATTTGTTAGTTATTGTTAGTTCACAATCTCTAGAGAATCGACAGTATATGGTCCCTTTCTAGCAGATCCGTTTGCAGTCAACACCAACGAGTTACTGGCCCAATCACATAGTAGAGTGGGAGGAGGCGGGATAAAGGTTGGGAGGAGGCGGGATAAAGGCTGGGAGGAGGCGGAATGAGCACTGTTCTTTACTCATTCCAAAAATGACAAACTTGCATTGCAAAAACAGCAAAAAGTCTTTACCGACATGATAGCTAATCAACAATCTTACATATGATACACGTTTTTGTCTCTCATGCACATTTTGGATATTTTATTACACTGCCTGACTATGAGGGATCTTCTTTTAGGCAGGCGGCAGATGACTATAGAACCACTCAGCTCTAATTCAGTCTCTCAACACCCAATGTTTTCCCAACACCTTCCCAATGATTCAGTGGTAAAACACAATTTGCAGTTCAACACTTTTTGATCTGACTTAAGCCAGGTTGAATCTGTACCAACGTGCAACATTATTTGACATGATTAATAGCAAAAGTGACAGAAAAAATTGAATGGGATCACTCAGTGGTAAGAGTGACCATCTTGAAAGGTGTTAGCTCCAGTTTGATCCCTACCCTGAGCTCAATGGCAAGATACCTAAACTTTTATTTCCCCTAGTACCAGCACTCAATCTCAAGCAGTTGCCTGTGACAGTTTAAAATGCAGCAAAAGAATTTCTCAATTGGGTTCAATGAAGTATTTTGTTATGATCAGAAGAGACACACAACAGGTAGTCTGTGACATGACATTCACAAATATTTTGTTTCAACTAGCCATTCTAACTCTTTGTAAAACAGATAAAGATAACTGCTAAATCATCTATCTGTTTCATTTTTAGACTCCTGAGGGCATCACTTCACTTATTGAAACTGTCAGCCTGAAATCAAGAATAATAGAACGCAATTATGCAATTCCTGAAATAGCCAGGTGTGTTGAGCCGCATTTTGTAATAACGGTGCATTTTGTAATAAATGTCCAAAATGTAATAACTTTTTCATTTTATTTTGTAATAAAGCCGCATTTTGTTATAAACTGCCGCATTTTGTAATAAACTGCCCCAACGCATTTTGTAATAAATTTTGCCGCATTATGTAATAAGTTATTACATTTTGAGCAGATTATTACAAAATGCACTTGCAACTTTTTTATTTTCTAGGAAATGTAATAACATGGTGCATTATGTAATAACAATTCTAAAGCATAGTTTATTTGTTTGTTAATTGTATTTTATTTTACTTTAAAGTATTTGTAAAAGCTAGGCCTATTATTAGTATCACTGTATTAGCCTAGTAGCAGTACTTAGCAATTACTATCAGTACACTATTCAAAGGTTGCATTAACAGAGAATATTATGTAAATTCCAGATTTTTTTTATTGGATACCAAAACCACATCAAGAATAGTTATAAAGATCCAACAAACCTTATTATGCTTCTTGTAATACAGAACAAAACTCTGGGTATCAAAATTTAATCCATTCGTAAACATTAACATATGCACATACAAAATAGAAACGCTGATGAATAGGTAAAGAACAGCTTTATTTATGCATTTATAGAACCTTTCAACAACAATAAATGCAACCAACACATGCAGGCTTGCGGCCAATTTAAAATAATAATGAACCAATGAATATAAGTTCTACCTTAAACAACGTAAGTGTCTTCTGCTTGTTTAGAGAGCTGCTGTGACCAGCAAATTTCTCCACTAAGATTAATTTTAAACAAATATGAAATTGCCTCAAAAGGCTAAACAAACAACAAAATTTCTATTTCCAAAATATATCCATAATTTCAAATTGTCCATGTCTAATATGTCTAATTACCAGCCAAGCCATAAACCACTTGGAATGTTTCCCAAACAGCTCCTTGAGTTTTAATGCCACACCACCAAAGCGCCCTGCTGCTTTGTACAACCTTTGTACACTAATTGTGTGCTTTCCAACGACGTCCAACCCAAGGCTTCGGCTTAATGTTTCCCTTAGATAGATTGATGGATGGAATCGATCTGCAATGTCTTTAAAATGTTGAGACACTCTGTTAAATGTCCCAAGCATTGACATGTCATCCTCAAGGGTCATTTTGATAATAGACTGAAAGATTTCAGTTGGTAGGACAGGCTGAACAGGGGGTGTAGTCAGAACAGGGTCCTCAGGCTCATCAGGCTGGATAGGTGGGTCAGACTCATCTGGTGAGGCAGGCTGGATAGGTGGGTCAGTCTCATCTGGTGAGGCAGGCTGGATAGGTGGGTCAGACTCATCTGGTGAGGCAGGCTGGATAGGTGGGTCAGACTCATCTGGTGAGGCAGGCTGGATAGGTGGGTCAGACTCATCTGGTGAGGCAGGCTGGATAGGTGGGTCAGTCTCATCTGGTGAGGCAGGCTGCAGTGGTGAAAGTGTGTTGTTGTCATATAACTGTCCTGCTTGAGCATCCAAAACATGCTCTATAAATGGTGTGACTGGTCCCTCCAAACTCAGATAATGTTCTCCATGCCCCTCTGCCACATGACCAAGTACTAGCACTGGATTGTTGTGACAATATATGTTTGACTCTGATACAATAGTTGAGGCATTGATTCCCAGAGAGGAAATTACAAGAAACTGGACCTGGAAAATTTCAGATGCTCTTTGCAATGTAATGTGGTCACCATAGGTTCCAGTTTGGGCCATTCTTTCCAAGTATCCATCCCAGTCATTGCCCTCGACAAAGTTGAACAAGAGTGTTCCATTTCCATTGTATGGATAATTCCTGAGGTCTTGGACAATTTCATCTCTTAAGCTTTCTGGTGATCTAAATATTCCAAGGGTGGATAGCTGGTCAGCCATGGCTGCAAACTGACAATTTCCATCTGGGTCAGGGTCATAGCGAATGCTTAACTCCATGGACATAAATTCCTCTAGTCTGTCTGTGTGTGTGTACTGAAACAAAAGTGGGTTAAGGCCTCTCTTTGATGGTGCTGTCTTTGGTTTTTTAGAGTGTGTCTTTTTTCGCAGCCGGGTCGCACTAGTTATATCCGACACGAAGAACCATTTTTGTGTTTGTCGGAGGGTCTTTGGGTCCCTAAAACTCACTTTGTATTTTGAGAGCTTTCGATTTTTTTTCACAATTGTACCACGCCTTACGTGATACTTTTTGGAGACTCGATGGGCACCATCCCTCATTCTGACCAAAACAGCGTCCTTAACATTGTAGTGTTGTGATAGGTTTTGTTTGAATGCACGCTTGATCATTAGTTTAGCACAGTGCTCAGAGGCCTTCCGTGCCATTCTTCTCACCCTTTTTCGTTTAGTATCAAATTTTGCTCGATGTCTCAAGGATGGTAAAGTTGAATGTTGATTCCTCACAGACTCCTTACGAACAGAAGATGGAGAACCGCATAAAGGATGCCTTATGCTGTTGCTTTTTCTTCCATAGTATACTTCAAATGGAGACCTCCAGCCTAAAACTTCTTTAAGATCCTCATTTAGCACTCTTGAATATACAGGTAGGTGCTTGACCCAGTTAACTCCGTTCCTTTGAAATTTCACCAGATCATACATGATCTTCTTTCTTAGCCACCTATGTGTCCTCTCAACCTTTCCTTGGCTTTGTGGATGATATGCTGAACTTTCAATTATTTTCACTTGCAGAGATGTCATTAGAATTTTCACCGCCCCTTTAAACTCAGTCCCTTTGTCATGTTGTAATACTTTGGGTGGTCCATGTTCACGATAAATCTTGGTAAGGTGTTTGGCAATTTCAACACTACTTTTTCTTTTCAATGGTTTCAGCCACATGTAACGACTGAACACATCCATCAGTGTGAGAATGTAACGGTATAAACCCTGACCATAACTAATTTTCATTTTTCCCATGTCCAATAGGTCAATTTGGTGTCGATCTTGCACTTCTTTGGCTTGAATGGTCATCAAAGGGGGCTTATTCAGAAACTTTGCATTTTGAAGTTGGTACCACTCAGTTTTGTTCAAGATTTCCTGCACCTTTCTTTCACTTATGCCACTATGATGCATTTTCAGTCGTTTGCTCAACTTTCTTGCTCCAGAACCCTTAGTATCATCTAGACCCTTTTTAACAACACAATCAACATTAGACTGTAGCATGACTGGCTTGCCGGCACACAGCAGTGTCTGCCCATCCTCACTGAGAGAATAGACCCCTTGATTTCTCCAGAGACGCACCAAGGCATTTTTTTGAATTCTTGTGCGTTCAGCAACTGGAACATGAAACTCTCCTCTCAACTTGCAAACTATGACATTGTACATTTCCTCGGTCATTGCTTGCTTTAGTCCATGGCCTACAATGAGCCCCAGCAGGGTGCAGGTCAGGGTTATAATTAGCAGACCTACAAGGGTGACAAAAGAGGGAAAATGTTTAACTCCCAAAACTAAACTGCATTTTGTGCCTTTTTTTTTAAACTTTTATTTTATTTGTGGAATTTCATTTCAAGTACTAAAATATTTTATCTTGAATTAATATTTAAGAAGGTATTTTAATTATTACAATTTTGATAACCCACCACCACCTGCGGCATCACAGTACCATAATTCAAATTGCTTTATGAATGTTGATCTTCTGTTATAGCCCTAGATTTGTCTCAGTAAAGGATGCTATCATTAAAGAGGACGCTGCTTTTGTAGGAATACTGAAAAACAAGGTTTTAACAAATGTATTGTTTGTCACACCTGTTATAACATTTTTAGCCTTTTAATAGCTATTTCGATGCTTACTATTTATGACTGTGTTAATTCATTGCATGGAATGTTAGGTATTCAGCTTCACTCATTCAGCCAATGGTTTTCAGTGACTTCACACAGGGAAGGTAATGCTCTCTTATCCAACATTCTCCATATGGCTAAACTAGGAAGAAGTGAATTAGTAAGTTAAACTATGTAATTAGACTTACAGTGAAGGGTGAAGCACAACTATCAAAGCTGTTGTTCACAAT
Organism: Neostethus bicornis; assembly: GCA_902685375.1. Classification (NCBI taxonomy): domain Eukaryota; kingdom Metazoa; phylum Chordata; class Actinopteri; order Atheriniformes; family Phallostethidae; genus Neostethus; species Neostethus bicornis. The sequence continues at coordinate 21,167,349 of LR738542.1, read as the reverse complement.
GAAGATCTACCCACGGAATAACACATGAGAGGGGTGAACAGAGAGGCAAGCTTTGAAACAGCTTGGAACTGTAAAGTTTGGCATTCATCTTAAACCATTTTAGAGCAAAACAGCAAGTTATTTGTTATCCAAATTAATTAAGATCTGCAAAGTACAGTTTATGTTCTTACAACGACAAAAAAAGTTCAATCCCAAAGTTTTATTGGCATTTAAAATATAGACGGTTCATAACTTTTCATTCCTTCTGTTAAAAAACCCTATAATGTACACTAGTCTACTCAAAATAATAAAAAAATGAAGGGTTCCACCCAGTGTAAGACCATATGCTGGTGCAGTGAGCCCTTCCTTCTGATGCACATAGTATTTTGTTTCCAACTCATTCCACTATGTAAATAATATACATTATTAACCAGAATGCCTCATTCATTGTGATCTGGGATGTGTTGTTTAAATGTTCACTTTATTTTTTGAGCAGTGTACTATTGTGTGTGTGTGTGTGTGTGTGTGTGTGTGTGTGTGTGTGTGTGTGTGTGTGTGTGTGTGTGTGTGTGTGTGTAGTTTTTTTTGCACATGCACAGTTTTCCTTCAAATGTGTCCTGCTTTAAGTTATTAACTTTTAATATGTACTTAGAGGCATAGATTTCAGTTTTACTTTACAAACTGTTTTTAATGCAGTGAGCATAACTTGGACAATGCAGGTTTAAATTCAGTCATATAATTTCTTATCAAGGGCAAAACATCTACATAACTTTAGATCAACTGCAAAATGTCTTTATACTTCCATATATTCAATTACACAGATAATATTTGGCACAGTTTTTTCATACCTGGCATCATGTTGAACTCTGTTGGCTGTCTCAATTAAGCATGCAAGCAGCGCATGATCTTTGTAGAACTGATGCAGCAGCCAATCAGATTACAGCCCGCCCGCATTTATTACAAAATGCACCGTTATTACAAAATGCGGCTCAACAGGCCTATATAATTCCAAATTTCAAATAGGCAACTAAAGTTATATTTGGAGTATTCTGTCATACATAGATTTGGGAAATTGCATAAAATTGCATAAAAAACAACAAAAGTCACTGATCAGCGCATGATCAGCAGCCAATCAGATTACAGCCCGCCCTCCCCTCCCTGGCTGAGTGACAGACCATGTAGAGCTTTGAATTTGGCCACAAGTTATTGGCCTATATAATTCCAAATTTCAATTAGGCAACTAAAGTTATATTTGGAGTATTCTGTCATACATAGATTTGGGAAATTGCATAAAATTGCATAAAAAACAACAAAAGTCACTCTTGTAGAAATTCATTGTTTAACAAACAACAATATTAGGTATTATTACATAATGCACCATGTTATTACATTTCCTAGAAAATAAAAAAGTTGCAAGTGCATTTTGTAATAATCTGCTCAAAATGTAATAACTTATTACATAATGCGGCAAAATTTATTACAAAATGCGTTGGGGCAGTTTATTACAAAATGCGGCAGTTTATAACAAAATGCGGCTTTATTACAAAATAAAATGAAAAAGTTATTACATTTTGGAAATTATTACAAAATGCACCGTTATTACAAAATGCGGCTCAACAAGGTGAGTGGGTTTTACTAGGATGCAGAACTTCTTGAATAAACATTTCGTTCATTTTCGATTAGCTGCTGAAATAGCCAGTTAGGCCATGTGTAAAGTTAGAAATTTGAACATATAGTGCTTTTTTTTACTTTTGGCAGTTAGTAATACTTAAAAAGGAGATTTCACAGTTTCTGAAAAAGAAATCGTTTGTCATTGTAGTTTATGTGTAGGCGTGTTGATGTTTATTAAGTTGTTAGTTTTCACCAAACAACAAGAATATAAAAGTCTGGGAGTCTTAGCCGGCCATTCGTGATGTGGCATAATATGCTAATGTAATGGAGGCGTGACAATAATTTGTAAAAAATTAGAAGTGAACTGCTGCTTTAATGAGCAGTATGGCGTGCATATGAGAATGCATTCAGGACTAATTCATATTCGTCTTTGTCTTTGTAGCTATGGACTCTGGAAAGTGGTGGCAAAGTCTCGGAGCAACTCAGAGACCTTTGCAGCCGTATTTGAGGTCAAAGATTATGGTGAATCAGTCCTAAATGTTAAGATGCATTTGTTTTTATTTTATTTTTTAACTTTGAGAGACAAATGAAACGAACAATTTTCTGTCTGTTTTAAACAGTACCTCCCAGTTTTGTGGTTGAACTGACTCCTTCAAGCTCCTTCTTCACAGAGGACAGCGAGGCATTGCGGGTCAACATCAAAACTGCGTGTGTAGTTTTTTTTTCAGGCATAAACAACTGAGTTTTACTTTTTTTTTAAAAATACCAAAATATATTATTGCTTTGAGAAGTATTTCAGTTTTCCATTCATTTACTGTTTCAGGTATCCATTTGAAAAACAAGTGGTTGGGACTGCCTATGCAGTATTTGGGGTTGTGATTGATAACATCAAAAAGAGTTTTTCAAGCTCCTTCCAACAAGTCCCAGTGGGTTAATTTAATATTTCCGTCTCTGCTACTAAACTAGCTATTTGCATATGTTGATTTTTTTTTTTTTTTTTTTTTACATACGTTAAATTAAACAATGAAAATTCAGTCTTAAAACTTGTACAAAATATAATAATCTTTCCAAATCCCAATTTCTAACTCACCTCATGATAACTTTAGTTCTTTCCTCGTGTTTCAATTGATACTACTCAATAGACATTACAATTAGTATTTTACATGTCATATAAAAAAGATTAACTATTTGACCCATTTCTAACATTATGGCATTACAGATCATTGATGGTAAAGGAGTGGTCACATTGTTGAGAGAGAACATCATTGAGACATTTCCATACATTAATCAACTGGATCGGAATTTCATATTTGTTGCTGTCAGTGTGCTGACTGAGAGTGGTAAGATACACAAACTTGTATTTGCAAAACAATATATATATTTAATACTTTCCACTCATACAATGTTTCTTTTTGATGTGATTGACAAAAAGCACCTGGAGTTTTGCAAGTTTTAAAAGTCTGTATGAGCATGCCTAGCTAAAACTGAATAAACAACAACTACACATAGAACTTGAGTTTCTTATTTTTCAAGGTGGACTCAGAAAGCCTCTTTATGGCAGTTGGAATGTGGTTTTCATCATTCTGAGTGCTTTGCTGTTGGTTTGTAATATGCATATGATAAACAGCATACTTTTTATGGTAGATAGATATACATGTTTGGTACACACTGAGTACCAAATTATTATGCAGATAAGATTTTTGTGCAGAGGTTTCTGCAGAGCTGCAAGCCTCAAGAGGATACTTGATACGGATAAAGATAGAACTTAATGTTTGCTGCTTTGCAATGTCATTTTAGCAGCTTCTCCCTTAATCTAATATAAACTGCTCTCTTAATCTAATATTGATCCGCTTAATAATGTGAAACAGCAAGCATGAGTTTTTCCTATAATTGGCCTCAACTAACAAACTGATTATCAAAAAAATTGATTTTAGGAACCCAAAACCATGCGATGCAATACAAAACAGATAAATCAAAGCAATGATCTTAAAAACGCTTCAATTCCATTTGTGTGATAATTTGGACTCTATATTACAACAGGAGGTGAAATGGTGGAGGCAGAATTGAGAGACATCCAGATTGTCTCGTCGTACTATGTCATCCATTTCAAAAGATCATCCACATATTTTAAACCAGGGATGCCATGTGATTTAATGGTAATTATTGAAAAAACACACATACGTCATCAATAGATGTAAGTTAATTCTCCAATGTATACTGATAAAACCATAAAATTTAATCTCTCCTTTGTCACTTCTATTGTGACAGATTGAAGTTCTGAATCCAAATGGGAGCCCTGTTAATGGACTTCCTGTGGTGGTTTATCCTGGAAATGTGCCTGGATTAACCTCAGCTGAAGGAATTGCAAAAGTTTCCATAAATACACCTGCAAATACTGATACAATGACTATTTCAGTAAGTATTTTTTGTTTATTCTGTTACTGATCTCAACAAATCTTGGTAAATTAAAGGGTACCTTTCATTACCAGATGACTACTGAACTTTATGTTCATGCTTAGCACATACTTATGTCCAGAAGAAGCAAAAAAAAAAAAATTTGATTGGGCAGGATGATGTGTAAAAAATACCCAAATACCCTCTTCTGACTGAATGCGCCAGTCAGCCTATTCCGTCGGTGTACCAGAAGTTTACTCCCTTAAATAGAATGATCCCACCAGCAGATTGGCCATTAACTCCAAAACAATAATGTCATCATCCCACGTTTACTTTCATTTAGAGCACGAATTTGTGTCTCATAGTTAATCTTTAATTTTTTTGGGATAATCAGATTTGCAAGAAACTCTTTTCAGTTGATAAAGCTGAAAAATAAAACCAACGACCACCTGATCAATTAAACAAACTGGTTATTAAAATATAATGTTTCAGTTTGTGTGTACTCTCCCATTTCAGGCAAGGACCAATGACCCTGATCTTCAGACTGAAAGACAATCACTAGTCATGATGACAGCTCGTTCATACAAAACCAAAGACAACAGTTATCTCATCATAAGTAAGAATCATTTTAAATCTTAGAGATAAAGGTAAAATTACATTCCAATGCTCTGCATAACACCTCAAGCCTTAAGAAATGGAGTGATAAAGTATATATGCGGATCTATCCTCGGAATACAACTACAATGTAAACTATTGAAAATTGTCATGACAGATGGGCTCGCACCACAGGTGAAATTAGGAGAGTTTATAAAAATCAACCTTCTTCCGATCAGCCAAGGAAGTCAAGGAAAAGAAATTACATATCTGGTAAAAGATTTTGTATTCATTCCAAAGGTCTGGTCACAATCCAATCAATTCATGAGATTGTTTAAAGTATATTTCATGGGCAACCCAACCAAAGTACAGTGTAACTTTGAAAAATAAGATAAAAATCAATGAGAAGAAAACTTTAGGTTCAAATTATGAATAATAAAAATAATTTTTGGTGTTCTTGATGATGTGAGTTTTAGTTTCATTTGTCATTTCAGCTTGATTTCAGACAATAAATGTTCTCATGACGAACAAAGTAGAAAAAGATCAAATTGGAGTAAGTGTGTTTGATTTGTGTTTTAGATCTTGAGCAGGGGTCTGCTGGTTAAATATGGACGACACGAGATGAGAGGTTTTTCATTAGTAACTTTGACATTACCTATCACCAAAGACATGCTGCCAACATTCCGCTTCATTGCTTATTATAACACAAATTCAAATGAAGTGGTGTCAGATTCCGTTTTGGTGGATGTAAAAACCTCCTGCATGGGCTCTGTAAGTAACAAATTACTGTCACAAAATTAATTTCACAAAATACAGGAATACATAATATTATAGCTATTGAGAAATACGTGGTAATATAACTGGATTTTGACACAAGAAAACATTCTAATTCATTTCTCTTCAAGCTAAAACTAGAATCAGAAGGATTTCAATCATCTTACGAACCTGGCAGTAGATTTGCTCTGAAGATCACTGGAGATCCACAAGCCAGAGTGGGGCTGATGGCAATTGACAAAAATACTTATTCTCTGAACAAGCTTCACTTGACTCAGAAAAAGGTAACTATCAGTTTTGAGGGGAAAAAAATGGCTGCGTTGATATCTTAATAGACGTGCATCTGTTACATGTAGCAGCACAGGAGGACAAGTCAAGGTTTTATTGTGGGTCTTGTTCATGAGTGAGAGAAGGATGGAGTGGGGGATCGAGAGACGGATCGTTGCAGTGTTCGCAATTATTAGGACACTGCATCAATGCGTCGTGGTGAAGAAAGAGCTGAGCGTAAAGCTTTCGATTTACCAGTCGATTTATGTTCCTACCCTCACCTACGGTCACCAGCTGTGGGTGGTAATTAAAAGAAAGATCGTGGACACAACGGGTACCTGGGTTCTTGCTCAGAGATAGAGTGAGGAGCTCGAAGTAGAGCAGTTGCTCCTATGGGTCCGGAGAAGCCAGATGGGGTGGTTCGGGTTAAAATGCCTCACCCGCTGATGAGACTATGTCTCACAGCTGACCAGGGAATACCTCGAGATCTTCCCGGTAGAGCTAGAGGATACCTATGCAGTGCCAAATCTTTTTGGCCTCACAGCAACAAGATCACCGGCTTCGGCAATGCCACGTCTGGGACACTAGCCTTTCTCTGGAGAGTTTGAGTTTTCATTCTGTGACTATGGAGATTCTTTCCAGTTACGGCGACTTCCCTCTAATCAAAAACATACATGTTAGCGTGATTTGTTAAAAGGAGTGCATCGTAATGAGAGTGTGTGAATAGTTAGGCGTATCAATGTGTGGCCTTGTATGAGCATAGCCACCTATAAGGGTCGAGCCTAACATGCTCTTTTGCTGAGATTAGGCAGTGTATATATCCCCTGCTCAAAAATGGATGGATGGTTAAAAACACAAGATTTTTGCTTTAATGGTAGCTACAACTCTAAAAATGTGGTTTCTGGGAGCAGCAGTTCTTCTGAATTAATCCAGTTCACACCTCTTTTAAAAAAACAATCTTGATGATGTCAGTCACCTTCTTGCAATTTGGCACCGGCAGATAGACCTGACATGCATGCCTTTGGAGGGTGGGAGGAAACCCACGCAGACATGTGGAGAACATGCAAACTCCACACAGAAAGGACAGTGTTCCAAGTCTCGTCCCGACCCGGGACTCGAACCCACGACCCTCTTGCTGTGAGGCCACTATGCTACCCACTGCGCCACCGTGCCGCCCCCTCTTGATGATGTTTCTCAAGCAGTTCCAAGCAATCTCCATCCCAAAATTTAGTCATTTGTAGAATCTATAACTTTTCATCTAAACAATGACGTTTTCGGTAAAGAAGTAATTTACCAAATTTTGTCGTGAAATTTACCAAATTTTGTTATGAAAAACATAAAAGTAATCTGTTATAAAACTTTTAATCTAGTTCCATGTGAAATTTTCATTTGAATGCTTTTTTCTCTGTTTAGATTTGGGACACAATTGGGAAATTTGACACAGGCTGCACACCAGGTGGAGGAGAAGACAGTATGAGTGTTTTCTATGATGCAGGGTTGTTGTTTGAGACCAATTATTTTGGAACAACTGACCGAACAGGTAACAATATATCAACAAAACCTATCACATAGTGTTGCTTTTTAAAGAACTTTTTTGTCTTAAATTGTTAATTCAGTTTATATATGTTAATTATAAAATGTTAAAGTTTTGTAATTAAGTTCACACTGTTCAGTTTAAAAAGAAAAATAAATGGTTACATCAAATTGGGATATGTAAATTTTAGTGAGCAGTTTTTTTTTTTTGTTTTGGTTTTTTTTTTAGAATATTTTAACTTCTTTTTCCAAACAATATTTTCCAAACAGTCAAACAAATTCAGCTGCTACACACTTTTGGATGCACAAATTATTATGCAATTAAATAAATATACTTTATTAACCCCCTGCTGATGCGCACACACATCTTGCTTGTTGGGCTTGTGTGCTCATTCATTTATTATTTTACACTTTCAGATTTCAACTGTGCTCTCACTGCAACAACTGTCACAAGTTCATTGGGTAAAGTTCATTATTTCTGTGAACAAATATTAAACTAAAATCAGGGGATTTGGGGTCAGTGATTGGAAAAATATGAAAGCTTACAACTGTCATTAAGTATTTAAATAGCTGCAAAAAAATAAATGTAGCAAATTCATTTGAAACATTGGTTCGTCAATGTAGAGGTAACTACTGGTACTGCTATTGGTAATTATTTTATTTGGAAACCATCACTGCTTCAAAATAACAAAGTAACATTGTGCTTGATTTTCATAGGTGATGATGCAGATGGGTATACACACAGCAATGATGTTGTACCTCGAACACAATTTCAGGAAACTTGGCTTTGGATGGATATATCGCTTAGTCCTTGCTCACCCATGCATTCTAACTGGTAGGTATTGTAGTAAAAAAAATTCTAAAAGGTTGTAACATTGAAAAAAGACAATCTCCAGGAGTGTTTTTGCTAACAAAAATGGCATTTTCTTTCAAGTTTATCCACAAGTTTAGAAAAAGACGTCATTTTGCCAGAATCAGTCACCACTTGGCTGATCACTGGCATTAGTCTGTCACCAAATCATGGTGAGTTTCTCAGTCTCTGAAGTGTTTATGGTGTACTATATATGTCTTACGTAGTTTAATTTTGATTTGTTGCATGCCATATGTTTTACAGAAAGTTTTCTACAACAATCTTGCTCATGAATGACTTCCTCTCTCAATATTTTGTAACTAGTGTGTGTTTTTGTCTCTCCTTACTGCAAAGGCTTGTGTGTGGCTGACCCATTAGAGATCAGGGTCAGAAAGATTTTCTTTATTGATCTAAGGCTACCGTTTTCTGGTGTTCGAGGTGAGCAGCTAGAAATTAGGGCAATTCTCCACAACTACAACCCAAATCCCATCACTGTAAGTTGCTGATATTCAACTTTTTTTTTTTCATAATTTAAGTTTAAGCTTGAATTTAGACTCTGTTTAATATTTTGTCCATCTTTCTGTTCATTTGTCCCTCTGATGTAAAAAATTATTTATTAAATTAGGGAGATCCAACATGGACCCGATCTGTTCACATATTTGTAATTTGTGATCACATAGATTTCTCTTTTGCATGCTTTATACCTCTCCTCATTTACTTTTATTTAGGTCCGTGTGGAGCTACAAGAGGAAACCTTTCTCTGCAGCGCAGCCTATAAACATGGTTGGCATCATCAGACAGTCAGAGTTGGAGCTCAGGAAACTCTTGCTGTTTCATTCATTGCCGTCCCTTTGAAGGAGGGTGATGTTCCTGTTAATATTAAAGCAACAGTTGAAAATCACCCTCTTGAAGAGGAGATTAGGAAGATACTGCGAGTTGTGGTGAGAAAGATTGTCTGGAGTTCTAGGCTTTTTTAGCCAACTCTCCTGATTTACTGCACTTCTATTTTCCAGCCAGCTGGCATACTTGTAAAATCTGTGCAGACTCTAATCCTGAACCCTATTGAGATGGGTGTTAGTAAGTTGCAAGTGTTTTAACCCAATTTTTTTCTTTTTTTGTTTTACATTATCCGGCTGGCTGTTGTTTTTTGTTTTTCTTTAGACGGAGAACAGGTGGCAAGTATCAGCAGTGGGATTTCTCCAGCAGACATTGCACCAAACACGCCTTTGAGCACAGTGATATATTTAACAGGCGAGACCAAAGATTCTACTTCTAAATATTTGAAGACCAAGTTTAATTAAACTGTTACTGCTTGTGTTTTTTTTTTTAAAAAAAAAGCTTGAAAACATTTCAAATTTAAATATTTTTTCTCAAAATAACCATTTTAATGACTGAAAATATTCACATTCGCTGTGAATTAGTTAAAAAGGTCATTTTAGTCTATTTGGAGACCTTTATTTTTTACTAAGTTTGATATTTTAGAGGAGACTTATTTTTCATAATAATCACACTGAAACAAGAGAGTGAAATAAATCAATGGTCAGAATCAATGTACAGTATTTATGGAAACTTGAGAGAAACTTAACTGCTTTTTAATTAGAATCAACACGCTTTGAGAAAGTATTTTGAATATGATTTGTAGTGAAAATGAAATCTAACAATTTTACAGCCATTTTAATTTGAAATCAAATGATACAGTCATTTTATGACTGCATCTGATGTGGGCAGAGATTATGCCTGAATCCAAGCCACAGTCAAATGATTTCTGAATATATTTAATCTTCTGTTTTACCAACAAATTTTTGGTTTGTGCATATTTTGAGAGAGCCTATCTTGGCTGGTTACCAGGCAAAAGGCACGATACACACTGGACAGAATAAATATGAGAAAATTTACATAGTAAAATAAAATGAAAGTGTACTTCAATGCTCTAAATTTCTCTACTGGAGTCCTAAGCAAGATCATTCTTAGTCCTGTGGAAAAATGGATATTTCCAAAATCTCCTAAATTAACTTTTTCTCACTCGATTCTTCTCCCCAACATCATCTCAACCGTAACCCTATGAGACTTTTTGGTTTTGTTTTGTTTTTTAAAAAAAAAGTTTTTTCCCACTCTTCTACAGGAGAACAGATGAGTCCAATGTTGGAGAACATAATGAGTGGGGTCTCAATGGATTCTATGATATTAGAGCCATCAGGGTCAGGAGAGATGAATGTGGCTCTGTTAACGAAACCTTTAACTGCTCTCACATTTCTGGATATGACTAATCAGTGGGAATCTGTGGGCTTTAAGAAACGTGACAAAGCCTTGGAATATATAAGTAAAGGTGTGTTCACACATGGAATTGTTCATGTTTGGGAAGTAATTAGTATTGTAATTGGACAAAATGGAAAGCAAAACATTAAGGTTTTTGTTTATTTCCACAGGCTATCAAAATCAATTGGCTTACCGGAAAGCAGATGGGTCTTTTTCTGCATCTAGCAGTGCACCAGGAAGTACCTGGTAAGATGTTTTTGTGACAATGTAAGAATAATGGCTGACATTAGTTCTTGTTGTCTTTTGTATCTGAAGGCTGACTGCCTATATTGTCCGAGTCTTTTCAATGGCGTTTGAATTGGGAGTGGGGCAGCCGAGTACTATTTGTGATGCCATCAAGTTTCTCATTTTAAAAGCACAGAGACCCAATGGTGTATTCACTGAAAATGGGTCAGTGCTTAATACCATGATGACAGTGAGTGTATTGTTTTCTTAATTTACATGACATTTAGTTTGGCTACTAAATTAAAAATTTTGCTTAAAAAAACGTACGGTAAATGTGTGCTTGTGTGTGTAGGGTGATGTAACTGGTACAGACTCTGATGCTTCTATGACTGCCTTCTGCCTTATTGCCATGCAGGAGTCACAAAGCATCTGTAGTGAATATGTCAATGTGAGTACTTTTTACACCATCTGTTGTGTTTTTTGTTTTTTTTCCTCTTGCGAACAGATTTTTTGCATCTTGGAAGATTTGTTAACTTACAGTTTTACTTTTTTTTTTTTTTCTGTCAGTTTTTGATATAAAATTTGGTATCGGGATTTCATCATGCATCTCAAAGAAATTAAGCAGCGCAAAGGTTCTTAGTTTTTTGGGGGGCGGGGTTAGAGGAAAAGATTATTATATATTATTATATGTTATATAATAATATATATATAATTATATATTATATATAATTATATAATTATAATTATAATTATATATAATAATATAATAATATATTATTATACATATTATATTATGTATAATAATATCTTATTATTATACACAATAAGATATTATTATGTATAATAATACATAATAATACATGTATGTTTTATTACTTTCAGTGATACTTTTGGATAAGAATATGGTGCCTCTTTTTGAAGGAGCAACTTTGTAGACTGTTATCTGGTTAAACACCTGACTTGTGAATAATTTGGATAGCTTTATGGGGAAACTAATGACTGGCAATAAATTATTCAAAAGAAGCATGTACCAAGAAATGATGGATAGTAAACCCACTCCTCTTGAGTAACAGACTATGTTTTTCAGTCTGAATAGAAGCAAGTTACCAGGGAAATAGAACAGAGAGGTTAGCTTTACTGTGTTTCATGTATGCTGAGCATAAGCTCCGGATCTATGTCATTTAGGAAAATGCAGATCAATAAACCATTGATTTCCTATGTAGAGTATTCAATAGGTTTGGTTAGAGCTGTTGTCCAAATTCATCCTATTCATTTAAGTTTGCAATGCTGATTTTTGAAAACAAAGAATATTAACTTCTTTTTTCTGTTTGTTTTTTATTTTTATTTTAGTCAATGCCAAACAGCATAGAACATGCAGTACACTACCTGGAACAGCGTTTGCCCAGCCTCACAAGCCCTTATGCCGTTGCAATGACATCATACGCTCTTGCAAACAATAACAGATTGAATAAAGAGATCCTCTTCAGGTTTTCCGCTCTAGGTTTGCCATTACATTCAACACTTAAATGTAATGAGAGAAAATTTTCTAATTTTCACAAAGAAGTGTAAAAGTGCACAATTTAGATAGTCTATTTAAAATTTGTTTACATTTTGTCAGTTGATGAAAGTTAACGTTTGATCTGTCCCCTTAGATCACTCTCATTGGCCTGTACGTAAGGGACACGCTTACACTTTGGAGGCCACGGCCTATGCTCTTCATGCACTTGTCAATGCTGAGGTGAGCACAGTAATACACAATCAAAAAAATTAGAAAGCTTAAAGACTAATTATATTCATTCATCCTCTGAACCGCATATCCCAGACGGGGTAGGTGCCGGAGCCTATCCCGGTTGATTCAAGATAAGAGGCAGAGTACACCCTGAACAGGTCGCTAGTCTGTCAGGCCCACCCACTCACAACCATCCACTCACACACTCATTACTAGGGGCAATTTTGTAGTGGCCAATCAACCTAATATGCATGTTTTTGGAGGGTGGGAGGAAACTGGAGTACTGAGAGAAAACCCACGCGTACACGGCGAGAACATGCAAACTCCACACAGAAAGGCATTACCAATATTATAAGGTTTTAAATCAATGACATTGCTTATTTAAAGGCTCCAAATAATTGTAGCTGTTGGTAAACTTATCCTCCATAAAGAAGGTTGCAGACAGCAGACCTGTCTGTGTGCTGTTTTTATGAGTTTTCTGTGTACCCAAACCTCTTTTCCAGATACTCTTTTTCCTCCATATTCTAAGTGAGTTGGTTATTCTAAAGTAAAAGTGATTACACGTTTAAATAGTAGTTAGTTTTCATGCGTTAGCTATTTTATGTCGATGGCCAAAATAAGTTGATGATCTGTCGAAGATGTACCTTTTGTTTTGGCTAAAGTTGCAAAGGTGGTGTTCACCTGTTTTGGAGCAAAGATGGGTTAGAAAATTAAATGACTGATAACAGCACTCAGTACTTCATGTTTTTATGACAGCTAATCCCCAATATTTGCAATAACATCACTATTAAAGTGTTTCCGTAAATAGAAAGCATATTAAGATTTGTAGATGTTTTATACTTTTCTCAATGTATTTTGTTAAAGCATCTTGAGGAAGCAAAACCCATTGTGAAATGGCTCAGACAGCAGGAAGCATTGATCAGAGGTACAGATTCAACTCAGGTAATACAGACACGGTTGCTTTCAAGATAACAATTATGTTTGAATGTTTGGGGTGGTTTTTTTGGGGGGGGGTTTTAGCATAGACTAACTAGCATGGAACATTTTTTCTATGTGCTTCTCTTCAGGCTATCTTTACAGTGTACCAAATACTTGCCAAATACTGGACCAAAGCTAAAAACGAGAAGAAAAGTCTAAATGTGAAAATTTTATTGCCAGACAAAGTACAGCCAACCAGGTTCTACTTCAACGAAGAAAATCAACATACTACAAAAACGGCAAAGGTGAGAAAGCATGTGCCATCTAAGGTATTAAGATGCTTCTGTAAAATGTAGATTTAAACAATAACTATTTTTACATATTTTTTCTGAATGTTTTATGACTTACGTGTTTTGTCACCTTGCCCAGTCAATTTGTAAGAATAGAAAATAATTACAACGAAGAACATCACAACATTCATGCTGAATCAAACAGGAAAGAAAAGTTTCAACAAGAATGGACAATAAAGCTGCTAGTGCCAAAAAAGACACAAATCAGTATAAACAGCCAATCTGTCCACAAATTAAACAGGAGATAAAGTGATGATTCCATGGCAATATGGATTGGGTGTAGGGGCCATAGCAGACAAGAAACGGTGGGATTTTGGGTGCACATGTCTGTTTGGGTGCAAGTTTATGCAGGCTAAAAAAAAAAAAATTTAAAATAAATTACTCTATTCGTCCCTCACCGGGGAAATTTGTGTGCTGCACTCCTTACACCGCAGCTGGCTGCCCTTCGACGGTGCCAATGGTGGGAGAAGCGGGGGTTAGGTGACCCTAGACGTGCTCTCTGTGGGCCGCAAACCCGCGACCTTTCGGTCCGCGCGCAAACGCGCTAACCACTGTGTTGCCGTCTCCCCAGCAAGTCCAGGTTACCAAAGGACACTGAATCCTTTTCAATACCAAAACGTCAGGCCAGGGCAAAGAGGGGGTAACAATCTCAGGCCCCACCCACTGCACAAAGGCAAAAGCCTGGCAGATCCTGGTGAACCAAGCACAAAGGAGGATACTTACATTCCTGCACTACACAGCATGATTGTCCTGGTTATTCTTTTTATTCAAATAAAACAATACATTTATGATATAGTCCGTATAGATGTTCCTTTACGCTTATTAACATAAAGTCTTTTTCAAAAAAATATATCTCTACAGTTCAAAGGTATAAATAAATCTCTGAGAGTGACTGCCTCTGGAACCGGTAAAGCTACATTAAAGGTAATTATTCAATTTAGCTTCATTTTCATCAAGTGTATACTAAATTATTTAAATCATTTTTTTCTCTGAAAATGTTATGGAAAATCCTTTGTTGTTTGTCTGTAAATGATATTATGTTTATTATTCTTGACAATTGCTTTTCTAGTTGTATACATGTGAATACAAACTTAATATTATTGTTCCACTTATAGCTAATTATTTGTGTGTTGTGCTGAGGACGCAAGTCGGAGATGCACAGAATGAAATTCTATATACCTGTTTATACCTCCCTCTTCTTTTTTTGTTACTAAATTGTTTTGTTGTTGTTGTTGTTGTTTTTAAAAAAAATACTGAATTCAGAATAGTTTGGTCCTCAAGAACTTCTCTTGAAAACGGGCTTGGCATTTACTGAGTTTATCGATTAGTAAACGATAAATACTGTCAGGTGCCTGTAAATACTGAAAGTTTTAGAAAACATACAACATCGGAAATGTTTTTTGTTTTTTGAGTGAATCCTAAAAATCAACCGTTGTCTTCAACGTTTTTGATGCATGCACAAAAATCTCCCAACTATCTACTAATTGATTCAAGATTGTCCAAAATACGTGATTGAAAAAACAAATTTTTTTCACCGAAAAGGCTCATTTTTCTTCAGGTAAATGTTTGCACAAAATTCCCACTGACCAGTATTTCTCAAAAATCGTTATGTCTGGTACAGATGGTGTCATTGTACTATACACTCCCTAAACAGAAGAATGATTGTGAGAAGTTCAACCTTTCTGTGCAGATTTTTCCAGGTATGTTTTAAAGTTGTTAGCAATTTTTTTTTTTTCAAAGTAATATTGAGATAAAAATACTAATTTTGTTTCTTCAGAACAAAATGACGGCAGTAGAAGGACCTACAAACTAAAAATTGATGTTATGTAAGTAATCTAACATTAGCCAGCACAAGTCACGTTAATTTGTGAAAGTCTACAAGTGTAATCATCAAACAGCCAGATATGCTAATAAGCATTTTTTTTTTTTGCTTTATGCATGCAGGTTTAAAGGAAAGGACCGTGACTCAACTTTTTCAGTCATGGAAATTGGTTTGCCAAAAGGTTTCACTTTCAACAAGAGTGACTTGGACACAGTAGGATAACAAATTTGCAGAAATACTCAAGATCAAATAATTTTGGATACATTTTAGTGTAATGATTGTTAACCTTTAAACTTTTTGTGCAGTTGTCTACTGGGCATGCAGCCGTTATCTCAAAATTTGAAGCTAGCGCAGTTCTGTCGGATAAAGGATCAATCATAGTTTACATTAATAAGGTAATTATTTCCTTTAAAAAATAATATAGATTTGTAAGAAAAGTGCAAGTAACTGTTTTTGTAAAAAAAAAAAAAAAAAAAAAGAGGTTGTTTGAAGAGGTGAGTTTGGAGTTGAGATTTGTACTAAGTGAAAGAGTCTAAGTTGTGGATGTCAGAGGGAAGTGCATTCCAGAGTCGGGGAGCAGAGCAGCTGATGGCTCTGCCCCCCGTTGTGCCAAGACGTACGAAGGGGGGAAGAGAGGCAATAAGATGGTTAGATGTAGATGACCTGAGAGAACGAGAGGTTGTAGCAATATGGAAAAGATCAGAAAGGGAGGAAGGAGAAAGATTAGCACTGGCTTTCAAAGTGAGAATGAGAATTTTGAAAATGATTTTGAATTCGATTGGCAGCCAGTGAAGTTGCTAAAGAACCGTGCTGATATGATGAAAAGAGCAGGTTACAGAAATGATGCGGGCAGAGCAGTTTTGTACCAGCTGAAGTTTATTGAGAGATTTCCGACGGACGCCAAATATACCTCCACTGGAGATATAAAGTGCGTTAAGAATAAAATTTTTCATTATTATTATAAGTGAATTAAACTAGTCTAGTGGAGAGGTGACGAGACTGCTGACAAGGATTGGAGCGGTGTGGGAAGTGAGGGAAGGATGGAGACGATTAATGTTACAAAGATGAAAATAAGCAGACTGGGTGATATTGCTTATGTAGGATTGAAAGGACAGTGAGGAATCAAGGACGACACCCAGGGTCTTGACGTGAGGGGAAGGAGAGATAAAAGAACCGTCAATTGGGAGAGAGAAACTGTTAACTTTGGATAATGTGGATCTGGAGCTAATGAGAAGAACTTTTATCAGAATTCAGTTTAAGGAGGTTGGAGTTGATCCAGTTTTGAGATGGTTTCAACAGCAAACAAAAGATACTTGAGAGTTACGTAAGTCGGAGATGACTGCCTGATTGCACTGAAGCAGTGCCTAGCAGAGGAAAATCTTATCCAAGTTTACCTTTCTGTTACACTCTTTGTGCAGCATTTTTGAAAAATTAAAAAATGCAGGACATGCTCAAAAAGCCCTGAAAAGAAAAAGTCACAAATCATGTTTTGCTGTGTCATAAAAGATTTCCCATATTCGGCCCGAAGAAATTTCCTTCAGAATCCATCGAGAAATGAAAGTGGCAATCCTCAAACCAGCAACAGTGTCAGTTCATGAGTACTATGACCGTAAGTTTCACTTTCCCCACTGTAATAACATACGACATACAAATCATTAAAAAATAACATTGCCATGTTCCAAAACTTAGTAGCTGCCCTTTAATCTACAAGTTTCATCTTTTAGTCCCAGCTAAAATAGAAATGTTGAACCTGGGGATTTTAGGAACCTGTGCGTCAAAAGATTTTTCCTACTGGTATTCCTACTGACACTTTTGAGTTTACTTCTGTGCTGTAATAATTTATAATACCGTAAGTTGGGAATAAATGTTTTTTTCCCCATCTTTTCTTGAAGAGGCAGGGATATGTACAAAGTTCTACCAGCCAGAGAAGAATGCAGATCAGTTGGTTCTGTGTCATGATAACCAGTGCATTTGTGCTGAAGGTAAAAAAAAAACAAAAAAAGTTATTCTCAAAATTTTACCGTTGATGTGTCCAGGGAAAAGTGGGACATACAGCAAATCTGTTGTATTTCTATAGAGAGAATTTTATTAACTGTCTTTTTATTAAATTTATTTTTTTCTAGAGACTTGTGGTAAGCAGAGAAAGGAGAAAGTTACGGCGGAGACCCGCTTTGAATTGTCTTGTAAAGTCACACCAACCAGCAGAGTGGATTTTGGTACAGTAATTTATAAAGATATTACTATGGTAGAAAAAATAAGAAGAGAATAAAAGAACTGACATTCTTCTATTTTTTTCCTCTTAGTCTATAAAATAAATGTGGAATCTGTAACGAATGGTCCATCGACCGATATTTATGCAATGCGTGTTATTAAGGTTATTAAAGAAGGTGAGAGAAACCTTGGTTTTGAAATCACGTTTTTTTTTTTTCTTGTCCGCTGTTGAAAGACTTCTGTTCTTACATTCTTTTCATTTCTTTTTTCTGTCATATGTTTTTTTAATAGGAAATTTTGATGTAGTCTCAGAAGGTGAACTTCGCATGTTTTTTGGTCCTAAGCACTGCAGAGATGATCTTGATCTGAAAACAGGCACAACTTACCTAATTATGGGGCAGTCAAGTGACATTCACATACATCAACCAAGCACAATGTAACTACATCTGAATAAATGTTACTTTTGTGTTAAAAACTTTCACTCAACCATTTCTGCAACACCTATCCCTTTTTGAACATTGATTATATAATATTCTTCCATTGAAAAAAAAATAGGGAAAGAGCGATTTGTGGAAAGGAAAACAGGGAGTATTCTGGGTTGGGAGGTCAAAAATTGTGGAAGTGAAGATGGATTGACCGAAACATTCTCTAAAATGTCTTTCTTTGAATATCATGTCTTAGTAGACTGAATTCACAATGTGTTTCAGCCTAGCAAACCCTTAATGAAGACAAAATAAAAAAAGTAAAAAGTGTTATTTGGCAAAACATTACATTTTGTTCATTTGAAACGGTTCTATTCAAAATGTCTCTGTTTAAAACTTTTGTTTAAGAATTAATTTTCTCCAACAGCTAAAATAATATTTGGTTGATTCATTAACAAATCATTGCCAAGAAGCAGAGTGCAGGTGGAAAGAGGAGGACCCAGTTGCAGACTGGGTCACAGTCACAGACTGGGTCACACAGTAATACCATAATTACTGTGGAACAAAAAAAAAAAACAAAGTTTCAGTGATATGGCATGTTATTGTCAGAATGTGTTTCTTGGTTAGGCAGCCAGGGAGACCTGACTAGAAGGGATGGTAAGACCCGACCGGGAAGTTTGGGATGATTCTCCTTAAATAGTTGGCAGGGTGCACATGTGAGTGGAATCAGGAATCACCCCAGTTGATCCTAATCAGATCGTTGAGAAACATCCGTGGTTCCCTCTGGCTGCAGAAGAGGAGATCATGACAGTCATTTCCAATCAATGAATTCAAAAACATTCCAAAATGAGAAAAAAAAATCTTTACTTCATGAACATTTTCTTCTGGTTCATGTACTTGTTGGTGTGTTTTGAATTGTAATTCCAATTTTGCTCCTAATGAATCTATTTGTTCTCCATAGAAACACATTGTCAATGTTCTTTAAACTTTATCTAAATGGCCTTTGAAATAGGCGACAACACTCCAACAACCTCTACAGTACAACATAAAACATACATACATAAAATAGATAACTGTAATTGAAAAGCATAATTAAGGGAACACATTAAAGCATAAATTTGTTTCGAGGGGTAAAATCTTAACTAAGTTCAACACAAAATAAGTTGATGTTCAAAAGAGATTTTAAAATTGATTAGATTTTCAAATGTGAAACAAACAAATGAAATTCTAATTTTCTTCACTTTTTTGCTCAGATTCCACTACGTACTAAGTCCTACAACCTGGATTGAATATTGGCCGACTGATGCACAGTGTGCAACTGAAGAATACCGATCGATGTGTTTGGATATGAACAAACTGGCCTCAGATCACTTATATGTTGGGTGCGGTGACTTCTGAAATATTTTTCTTTTGAAATAGCTCAAGTATAATTATTAATTGATATATTTTCAGCTTCTAAATAATTAATAAAAGAAAAATATTCTGTTCAAATTGTTTGTGTTGTTAATCATGAATCTTTCAAAAACATACAAATAGCAAACTAATGTTTTAGTCATTATTTGTATGTTTAACATTTCCTTCAGCATATAGGTCAAATTACAAACAATTCTATCAATTGACTTTATCCCAATTTTTGTAATTTTGCATTGGTGAAAATAAATATTTTATGCTCAAAATTTGTGTGCTGTGTTTTGCTATGTTGTAACTGCCCATTTCTGTCTCATTCAATTTATTCAGGCAACCTGAAAATAGTTTTCAGTGGTATACATCATTGGTCCAACAACATCTAAAAATAACATAGAGCTTTTATTATTTTTATGTATAGATTTATTCATTTTTCATATGAAAGTTTTTTTGAGCTGCATGACGGGATAAGATGGCACTGCGGCTTCAATGCACGAGAGTTTCTGGTTTAAGTCTCATTTCAGTAGTTCGATACAGTGGTTTTTCTGTATGAAGTTTGCATGCACCGTGTGTGAATGAGTAACATGTTTTTGGGTATCTTGGCTTTGTTTCAACCAAAATTATCCATGTAATGTTAAATTACTCATAGAAATGAGTGTGATGCCTTTGTGTTGCCCTGTAACAGACAGAAAACCTGTCCGAAATGTGTTTTTTGCTTAATGTGAGGACTTGGCGGGGTACAGGCACCATCATCCCATAATCAAGTGTTGGAAAGCAGTGCAGAAAATAGGTGGATCACTATATATTTTTTTTCTTTTAAGTTAATGCAATAATGATAAAAAGACAACAAAAAAGTGAAGGCAAATGTTAAAAAAGAACTGTCAATTAATATGTTTTTATATGGATCACAAAGCATTAATGCTCCACACAAAATGTTTGGTGCATTGATATAAATGACTGTCGATACCATTCGCTATTAGAAAATGAGACGTTGAACCTGTTTTTTTAAATGGAAGTATATGAGCCTTCCATCTCTCGAAGACCTGTACATCTCCAGGACTCGGGGCGTGCAGGTCAGATACCAGCTGACCCTTCCCACCCTGGACATGGACTTTTTGAGCGACTCCCCTCGGGCAGGAGGCTCCGGTCCATTCGGAGCAGAACGTCCCGCCACAAAAACAGCTTCTTCCCTTCTGCCGTTGGACTTATAAACTCTTTATAACCTGGATCCCCACATCTCTTAGTCACTTCCCTCTTGTCACTTTACTATCTTTATTATTTTCTATTATTTTCTATGACATTGCGCTACTTTTCTTTTTCTTTCTGAGCACTCTTAGTTTTGTTAAAATTATTTTTATTTATTTTTTATTACTTTCATTTTATTTTATTGCACACCTGTATCAAAGCAAGTTCCTATTCTCCGATATTCTTCATTGACATGCCAATAATAGCATTCTGATTCTGAAGAGGAGGGATGAAGTTATATAAAAGACTGATGCACAGTGGAGTTGCAACAACAGACATGGGAGCAAGCAGGAGGGCAAATGCAGCACAGCCATGGCTGTTGACTTTACTGTCCTTAGTTTTTCTCTTCTCTCTGACAAATGGATCTCCGATGTGAGTAACCCATTTTCAATACCTGATAACGTTGGAATTTAGTTATCATGTAATTGTAATATTTTTAATTAAAAAGTTGAGCCAAGGCAAAAAAAACGTTACAGCTTCTGTGTTGAGTCCACAGGTAAGAAATGATTAACTTTAAACGCCTGAATAACAACTGATTAGTTTTGTTCCTAAGAAATATAAAACACAACAAGCAATGGCACACAGTACATTGAAAACACTGATGTTGTATAAAATGAGAAATCAAATGCTGTTTAATTGTCCAAAAACATAGTTGTTCAGTTTTGTTCAAAGATTTTTTGATCAGCAAGTTTGTTCACCCAATGTTTCTTTGCGACCAGAACAATTGTGAAATCTTTTGTTGGTTTACTGTTGGATTTTAGTCAAAATAATCACTGGATTACTAATTATGTGTGTGAGCTGTGAGTATTTGCGATATGTTATTTGAGTCACTGATTAAATTAAAGAACTCAAAACAACTGACAGTCAAAAAATACATAAAGTCGTGTTTGCTTTTGATTAGGTTTTTCTTTAGAGAAACACATCAGTTTGTTCTGACTTCTTAATGAATACATCTCTCTTTCATTTTTCCAAAGGAAACTAATGTCTGCCCCCAACTTGCTCCACGTAGAAACAGTAGAAAATATTTTTGTGGAGTGTCAAGAGTGTCCAGTTGATAATAACTTGACTGTGGAAATAAATGTAATGAGTTTCCCAACCAAATCCAAAAGGCTGGCTTCAACGTCTGTGACCCTTTCTAGTGCAAACAAATTTCAAGAATTTGGGAAAATTAAGGTAAATTACCAAATGTCACGTAGGGATTTGGTTCATCATTTCTAATGTCGGTTCCAAAAAACTTTCTTTGTTCCCAACCACACAGAAGATAAAGAATTTGAAAAATTTTACAATAATTACTGTAGCTAACTTCTTGATTTGTTTGGAGTTTTTTTTTTATCTTTCTGTCTTCATACTGAAAACAGATTCCGGCTGAAGATTTCAGACAAGATCCCAATGCAAAACAATATGTTTTTCTGCAAGCTCAGTTTCCAGATGTAAATTTAGAAAAAGTTGTGTTGGTGTCTTTCCACTCTGGTTTTATCTTCATTCAGACTGACAAGACTATCTACACACCCAACAGCAAAGGTTAGTTTAATGATGTGTTTTTGGAAGAACAAACGCACCACACAGTCTTTTCTGGCTTCTTCTGAGTTTGCGTCTCCAAGCAGTTTAAATACCTAAATTTTACCTGGAGGTTGAAGATATTGACAGGTCTGAGCCAATGGTTTTTGTTTGCTATATTAAAATGATTGTAAATGTGTGTAAATACGTATAACTATACCTATTTACAGTATAAGTCCATTGATGGAAGGCTGTTTCAGGAAATATTACAAAAAGGAAATTGATAAAGGTCTCCTATTTTATTTCCTAAAATGTTCTCAAGATAACGTCGGCATCCTGGGGATAAAAATTTCTTTTAAATGTGAAAATAATGATGCTTGGGTTTCTCTGGGAAGCAGTAGCCATTTCTTTACCGTATTTTACTTTGAATCTGTAATTAAACAAAGTTTTTTCCACAAACTATTGAAAATAGGCATCTTGGAAGAAAAGGCCATAATAAAAAATATCTCAACGCTCTATAAAGGATGTTAAATTAACCCAAAAGTATAATCAGTGTGGCTCTCTGTGATATTTTGAATGAGGTATTTATGTTTTTTTTTTTAGTCCATTACAGAGTCTTTGCAATGACACCTGACATGCAGCCGGCAGAGAGAAATGATGAAACACAAATGAGTGCCTCCATTGCCATTAACTTCTTGGTATGAACTTTGACGATTATAATGTAAAACTATTTAGCCATGAGTGAATAAACAAATGTGATGTGTGTTTTTTAAAATATCAACCAATGTCATTCTATTTTTATTACAAACCAAAATCAATGTCTTGTAATGTGTTCAAATTCATTAAAAAAAAAAAAAAAACTCTTTTAGACAACATGAATTGAAACTAACCACTAAAAAATGTTTTGATAAGGACTTTTTTTATATATTAGTTAGATCATTTCTCCATAATTAAACAACTCAATGTGGAATATATTATTATATAAGTATAAACTGATGTCATTCAACTTTTGTCAAAAATTAAAAAAAAAAAACAGTTCCTTGTAAATCACAAAAAAAAAACTATTAAAGAATATGCATTTTCAGACAACATTAATTAAAGGTTGATGTTTAAAAAAAAATTGATTAATAATTTTTCATCAATAACATTATTAACATTTAATTACTAATTATTAAAGCATTTCCTTAACCACTTTGTCAAAACAAGGATTATAGGAAGCTTCATCATCCCTAAATATGATGTTTTTAGATAAATTAAGGAATCAAAATATAAAATGTCTTAATCTCTAAAACACAGATTGAAATTTGATTTGTTCAATATAATTCTAATTGTTAAAATAAATTGCTAATAGGAAAAAACAACTTTCGTTATAAACAAGTGTTGTAAACTTTTTTAGAACCCCGAAGGCACCGTTTTGTCTTTTGGTGAAGTTTCCCTTAAATCAGGTGTTTATACTGGAGATTTCCAACTTGCTGAAATGGCAAGGTATCACATTTTATTTTGTCACCTCATATCAGAATAAACTCCTACTAAGTTTTATTTAATATCGTATATTTTCACTCGTCATTTTAAATGTGTGTGCGTATGTTTTTCTTGGAGCACTGGACTTTGGAAAGTGGTGGTGAGGTTCTCCAACAAACCGCAAGTCAATTTCTCGGCAGAATTTGAGGTCAAGGATTATGGTGAGTTAAAGCAAAAGTTTTAATCTGTTAAATCAATCAGCAAACTTTTCTGATATGACATAACAACAATAAATGTAATCTTTTTTTTTTTTTTTTTTTCATTTTTTAGTACTTCCAAGTTTTGAGGTCAAACTGACCCATCAAGGTTCCTTCTTTTACATAGATAGTGAAGAACTCAGCATTGATATCAGCGCCACGTGAGTAAATGTGTTCTTTTATTCAACATAGCTTTAGTGGAACACTTAGTATTACAGCAGATGCTTTTTAGATTGTGTGTAAATATATAATGTATGTATCATTCAGCTTCTCCAAAAATACATAAAACATAACCATATGATCGTAGGTATCTTTTCGGAGAAGCAGTTCAAGGATCAGCATACGGCGTATTTGGCATTGTTCATCAGGGTCAAAAGAAGAGTTTTCCCAGCTCTCTGCAGAGAGTGATGGTATATAATTTTTTACACTGTTGTTATTTGCGCTTTTTAATTTCAGTCCATTTAAAATCATAACAAAGATAAAAACTTTACTTGGTTTGGAAAGTCTAAAAAAACCCCTCTCTTCAATGTGGTGCATTAGATAGTCAATGGAAAAGGAGCCGTGGCATTGAAGAGAGAGCACATCACACAAAGCTTTCAAAATATCACTGATCTTGTGGGAAAATCCATTTTCGTGACAGTCAGTGTGTTGACTGATAGTGGTAAGAAAAGAGTT
This sequence comes from Neostethus bicornis, assembly GCA_902685375.1. NCBI lineage: Eukaryota > Metazoa > Chordata > Actinopteri > Atheriniformes > Phallostethidae > Neostethus > Neostethus bicornis. The sequence goes on along the minus strand of LR738542.1, from coordinate 21,142,875 downwards.
TGTAACCATAAATTACATTGAGATTATTCTCTATTATTTACTTTTTAAAATATTCATATTAACATGCCTAATGTGATTTTCTTATATTTTTTCTGAATAATATTGATATAATATTGATAATATTGAATATTGTTGATACTGTTACATTATTGTGAAACCATAAATACAATCATAAATCTAAATACAACATTTTTGCAGGTGGTGAGATGGTGGAGTCGGAGATTAGGGGTATTCAGGTTGTCACTTCTCGTTATTCCATTCATTTCACAAAAACACCAAAATATTTTAAACCAGGGATGTTTTTCGATGTTACGGTAAGGTACACTTCATTATCAATCATGCATTTGATTAACATTATGTGGTTTTACAATTCTTTATGTACTTTATGGATTGTATTTTTGTATAAAAACCTTTAACCTGGATGTGTTTTTGTCAGTTTTAAGCCCCACAATTTTTCCTTTGTGGGACTGATAAAAGTATTCTTGGTTTTTTGTTTGCCATTTTTTTGCCATTTATTGTATAAATTATCCCTTAAAATGACAATCAATTTTATACAAATTGCTGTCATTTTGTGCATTAATTTTTAATTTCCCTATGCTTCTATGTTAACTATGTCTAGGTGGAAGTTGTGAATCCTGATGGGACACCAGCACAAGGTGTTCCAGTGGTGTTTGATCCAGATAATTTAAAAGGTGTCACTTCTGCCAATGGCCTTTTGAAGCTTCCTTTTAATACAGGGAAAAATCAACAAACGCTGACAATTAAGGTTGGTCATTCCACAAAAAATGTTTATCAAACAAACATTTGCTAGATTAGCGTTATATAGTCCTCTTAATTCCGCCACCTACACTTTTGTGAATGCGATATCTCCTTATCCACTGAAGGGATTTCAGTCAAATTAGCCAAAATTGCTTAGTACCAACTATACTGTATATGAACTAATTAGGTTTTTAGGGTCCTGTAAGCAATGAGCGAGGTCATAAAAGTCAAAGTCCCAAATTCTTGTGTACACAGCAATATCTTTCAAAACCAGTGATGAGATTTTGATTAAACTGTCCACAATTACTCAGAACCAATTATAGACGCAGCGTTCAATCTCATAAATTTGTAGGGCAGGTAGCGGCATATTGTTCCACAGATTGTTGTTGACTCATTCCTTTTTTGGAAATGAACCTAAATGTGCTTATTAATGCACTTCAACACTTTCATCTGAAGGTAGCACAAAAAAAAAAGCTACAGATATCAATGCAGACTTTTGTTATGACTTTTGTTATGACTTTTGTTATGACTTTTGTTGACCAGAATCTGATCAATTTTTGGTCAATTTGATCAGATTGACCAGAAATCTGGTCAAATTTCTGGTCAAATCTTATAAGACCAGATTTGACCACTTGAAATCTGGTCTTTCAATTTCCATATTTGGCAAGAAATACTTGACAACCCTATTCATTCTTAATGCGACATCCAAGTAAAACTGTGTTTTACTTCAGGTGAAGACAGAGGATCCCGTTATTTCATCTGAAAAGCAAACATCTGCCAGCATGACATTTATCCCATATCGTTCTGAAAGTAACAATTACATCCACATCTGTAAGTGTTACAAATTATACATTACTTTTAGAAATCATTTTTAATAACTACCATGTTTTTACAGCGGTGACTTTGGCTGAAACAAAACTACATGACAACTTGAAAGTGAACTTATACTCTAATAGAGAGGAAAATACCGACAGGGACATCACATACCTGGTGAGAGATTGTCTGGGTGCTTCTTATGAAAGTGATGAAGTTAATTCTTTTGTAACAAGCTTTCAATATTTTGTTAATAGATTCTAAGCAGAGGCCGGTTAGTGAAACACGGTCGTTTCACAGCAAAAGGTCAACAAGTAATGGCCATATTGGTCACTGTTACCAAAGAGATGCTTCCATCATTTCGAATTGTAGTCTACTACAGACCGAATGACAATGAAGTGGTGTCAGACTCTGTGTGGGTAGATGTGAAAGATTCCTGCATGGGCTCGGTGAGATAAACCATTTAGAAATGAAGTTAAGTTTTTAAACAGTGATAATGGTGGTAGTGTCTGCAAATATTTCCTGCCTTAATTTACAGTTGAAGCTTGAAAAAACAAAACCTGTTGCTTCATATGAGCCACGTAAGATTTTCAATCTGAAAGTCACTGGGGATCCCGAAGCAATAGTTGGCCTAGTTGCTGTTGATAAAGGTGTTTTTGTCTTGAACAACAACTACCGTCTCACACAACAAAAGGTAATGTTTGTTTATTGGGGTCAATCGTTACGTATCGCTTCTTATTACCTTTCGATTGAACCACTTTATCTTTTTTAGCATGCAGGTTTAGAGGAGAGACAAATTTATTTGTGAAAGTATCTCAGACTATTTTACACTTCATGGGAATTTGGGTCATTTCAGATGGTTGACTTTGTGTTTTGTTTTGTTTGTTTGTTTTTTTAGGGTTTTTTTTTTTTTTTTTGCCACGAGCTCAAACATTTGCTCATATTGGCAAATCAGGACCAAGTGAAGCAGTCATTTTCATTTTTTTTAAGTGAAATTTTGAACTGTGCACAATTTAACAGCAAATGTACCTAAAGTCATTTTTGATTTTTAACTGGTTTTGTGTGCAATGATTACTCTCATTTGAAACTCTAATTAGATACAAGGAACATTGCCATGCTTTTGTGTACTTATTTGTTTTGTGGAAGATTTGTGGAGATTAATTGAACTGTTTTCCATATTCTTTTAATAGTTTGATTCAGTCGGATTTTAGTTTTGCCATGATGCTTATTTAATTTAAAAAGCCAGATAGGTATCAGATTAACACGGGAATTCAGTTTTCATCCAAATTAAGGTAATTGTGTTATGATAACCTTTTTCAAGGATGAAAGGTTATAAAATGTTCAATAAATCTTATTCTGAACACAATCATTTCTCAAAAAAGATGAAAAAACACAACTTTTACTTATCCCTCACATACACAATGTTATTATGTTTACATGTCCAGGTGTGGGACACTGTGGAAAAGTACGACACAGGCTGCACACCTGGTGGAGGGCAGGATGGTATGAGTGTGTTCCATGATGCTGGACTGTTGTTTCAATCCAATTTGGCTTCTGGGACTCCCGTCAGGAATGGTAACAAACTTTTATTTAGTTTTTGTTCCTATTTAAATGTTAATGAATCTTTTAAGCCAAACACATGACCCAAATAAGCAAAGTAATCTCAGTCTCATTGTGAAATTTACTCAATAAGACGTCACACAAATGAGAAGTAAAAAATAGAATATATTGAAGTAAAAAATAAACAAATGCTGCAGCATTGGAAGCATTGGAAGTTCGTGCAAACCAAAGTTTGATCAGCAGAAGTTCAACGATTTGACCAAACCCCCATGATTTAATGACCTCCATTGTTTGGGTGGGCTTTTCTGTTGCTATGCTGGATGTCTCATTCTGATAGGCTAGGCAAATTTGGTTGGGCCGACCATTATGTATGATAGGCTAATTATTTATTACTGGCCTGAACAAACTAAACATGCCTTATCTGCACCTGCGCTTGCTGGGCAGATGCTGTATTGTTAGGATTCAGTTTGTAAAATGTATTTTTGCTTGTACTTGAGCGGGTTAGAGTCTGTATGAACAGGCTGAAAAAATATTCCCACACCTTGGATGTGATGTAGAAATCTTGTTTCATCACATCAAGTTCATAAAGACACCCATTGTCATTAAGATGTTTTCAAAGTGAATATTAATCTTACTTAACCTTAATTTTTCTACCACAGTCTTCGCTGCTTTTCTAAAATAATTTTACTCAAAATCTAGTATGATGTTTTGTAGCTTTGAAAAATTTTGTAATAATCAGAGAAGTCTAATTGTAATCCTCCTCATATATTTTATGCTTGGTTCATACTTAATTTTCAGCCATCTGGCTATTTTTTACCATGATCTGTAAATAGAAATGTACTCATTGTTTTTTTTTTGTTTTTTTTCTGTTTAATTTCTAGAACCTCATTGTTTGGAGTCCAGTCGGAGGAAACGTTCTGCTGCCACAATGAACATTACAACCAGCTTATGTAAGAAGATCAATCTTAAACTTTTTTAAAAATATATTTGCCCAAATACATTTGCCCAACAACAGATTGGCAACCTGTTCGGGGTGTATCCTGCCTCTCACCTGAAATCAGCCGGTAAAGGTTCCAACACCCCATCCCCTGCTACCTCATTAAGGATAAGTGGCTTAAGAGACAAAATAAAAAAAAATATTCATGGACTTTGGGTTTAGTAATGGGTTTGTGGCTAGGTGTCCCTAAATGCCCAAATGTTATATTTTTTCAAAAGTTAGGCCTTGCATGTGTACATATATTTTTGGTCCACCACAAGACCAATTAGGAAGCATAACTAGCTGGTGTTGTATCATTTGTGTAAAGACACAATCTCTAACATTCAATATTAAATCATTTTTTTTTTACATTTTTTTGGACTGGAAGAAAGCTGTAGAACCGTAGACCTTGTGTAATTTAAAATAAAATTTTCAGAAAGTCCTATTTATTTTATCTTTGTTTAACAATTCTGTTTGTTTTTCCCAGTAAATCAGTATGAAGATGACCTGCAGCATGAATGCTGTCATGATGGTATGAAAGACACCCTTGTTTCATACAGTTGTGACCGTCGCAGTGAATACATCGTAGATGGTCCAGCCTGTGTAAAGGCCTTCCTTCACTGCTGTAAAGAGATGGAAAGACTGCAAGCTGAGAGAAAAGAAGAAATGCTTCAACTGGCTCGCAGTAAGAGGAGGGAACAAGAAATTGCAGGTTTCTAGTTGTGACAGATCTGTGAAGCAATCAAAATTGTCATATTACTAACATCATAGGTGAGGAAGATGACAGCTACATGGACAGCAATGAAATCATCTCCCGCACTATGTTTTCTGAAAGTTGGTTGTGGACAGACATTAAAATGCCCCCTTGTCCTCGACATGATAAAAAGTGGTGAGTCAGCTACCCTCTAAAACCCTTGCTCCCCAAAACAACCAATAATCTTTTACAAAAAATAATTAATCATTTTAAAATATTTTTTTCATCTCAGTCAAACCACAAAAGTTGAGCAAACTTTCCCACTGCAAGATTCAATCACAACCTGGCAATTCATTGGTATCAGTCTTTCAAGAACTCATGGTGAGGTGATCTTAATTTATGCTACAAAAAAACATGTAAAAAATTTAAATTAGAACGCATGTGCTGCTTTTCCTGTGGATTTTATTTTTTTTAATACAAAAATCATAAAATTTAGTCTTTAGTTTATCAAACAATTTTATTAATGCAAAGTTGCTTTTTGAATGTGTGTGATTTTTTTTTTAAGGTATTTGTGTGGCTGATCCGCTAGAGGTAATTGTTCGGAAAGACTTCTTCATTGATCTAAAACTCCCCCACTCTACCATTCGTGGTGAGCAAGTTGAAATCAAAGCGATTCTTCACAACTACACACCTAATCCTGCCAACGTAAGTCAGGATTATGTTTCAAGCTTCTTCCTATTCAGGCTTGTGGGTAGATATCTAACCAATCTCCATTGAGTAGAAAAGAGGCAGTTTAAAACCTGAATAGGTTGCGTGTCTATCACAAGGCTACACAGGATACATAAGGATACCTGACAGCACTGACAGTGACAATATTGTGTCACCTTTGTGTTTACAGAATCATTTATATGACATGTGAACTTGCACATCAGAGTTCTCATTAGAGCCATAAAACTGTTGACTCTGGTCTGACAAAACAGTAAAAACCCCAGCTGGACCTGGGTTTTTTTAGCAGTATTTATGAACAAACTGATAATTGATCAGTAACAAAAGGTACACAAAATCCTTTTCATAGGTGCGTGTGGATCTCATTGAGGCAGCAGATGTGTGCAGTCTGGCTTCGAAGCATGGCAAATATCGCCAAGAGGTCCAAGTGGGATCTGGAACTACAAGAACTGTACCATTTGTCATCATTCCATCAAAAGAAGGACAATTCCGGATAGAAGTTAAAGCTGCTGTTTTGTACTCAGCGCTTAGTGATGGAATTGTGAAGACACTGAATGTGTTGGTAAGAAAAATGCCCTCTAATCCACTAACGCAAATATTGAGGTTTACTTTTCAAATAAAAATGGTTTGTGCTATTTGATTAAGCAAAGTAAGATCTGATCACTTGATACAAAAAAATAAACTTTGAATTAAACTATGTTGAAGTATTTTGTTTTACAAGTTAAAGTCTATCGATTACTTGCTTATTTTGCTTATGACATTTTATAAACAGACCTTTCTGATGTTGATCATCACTTTATTTTTTTTTTTTTTTTTTTAGCCTGAAGGTTTATTGATCAAAACCTTTCATAGCGTAACTTTGGACCCTGAAAATAAAGGTATAGGTGAGTAGTCTTGCACAGGTAATATCTTTTATTGTTTGGTTAAACAGCTGAAGGTAAAGAGGAAGTCAGACAATAATATGGATACATTTGAAGAGCTAAAAGGTGATTGTCACTCTTATTCTTGAAAGAAACTGTCCTCTCCTTGACACATTTTTTTAAAAACCCAATTACCATTTATTACATTAAAACTGTTGTAAAAGTTTGCTATGTATTACGCCAAAGTTGTGAGTGTGTTAAGTACTTTTGTAATTTGAACACTGACATCTTCCCAGGCAGCAGACAAGAGGGTAGTGGAGTCACTGGTTATACATGTAACCAACTTGAGTCTGTTTCGCAACTCAAGTAACTTGCATAGAGCAGAGTCAACCAACATAATTACCAGCATTGAGGTTGAGGAGCACTTGTCCTCAAGCTTGAAGTATGGTTTGGTGGGTAGGGCGACTGTCCTGTAACTAGAAGTTTGCTGGTACGATCCACTGCCTGGAGTGCATGCTGAGGTGACCTTGAACAAGACACTGAACCCCAACTGCACCTGATGACAGTGGTATGTGCCTTGCATGGCAGCTCCCATCTTCAGGAATGTATGGATGTACCTAGTAAGGAGTGGATGAATAATGCATATGGGAAGTGTCCAGAAAAGTGCTGTATAAGTTCAACGCATTATTATTTGCTCCTGGCTAAAGTTAATGAGTCTTTGTGCAGAATTTTAATCAGCTATTGATTTTACTTTCGTGATTTAGCTGTGTTAAACCAAGCACAGGATGAAAAACTTCAGGACAGCAACTGCCATGGAGACATGTTTTATATCCCTGGGTTAGAGTTCAGATTTAACTTGAAGATTGGAGTCTCTTAGAAAAGTTTTTTTTTTTTTTTTACTCAGAGGACATGAGGTGAATAGTGGAGATTCTCTAATGAGAAGCAATAATCATTAAAACAAGTGTTTGGAATCATTTTTAACGTGTAATGTCTTTATTATTTAAAAGGAGAATTTTTCCAAAATAAGTATTTTGGAGATCTTTACCTTGTTTTACATTATTTCCACACTTAAAAAACATACCTCAAGTTAGTTATTTATTCAATTTGTACAGGTTGAAGTACTTTGCATGTAATTAACAACCACAACACCAGTTTTTTCTGGCCATGTATGTTGTTCTTTGCCATGCTCACAGTTGGGAGTGAATCACAAGTCGGGAGTGTCACACAGTGTCTAAAATGGAAATAAAATAAAAAAATTATATCAAGCTTTTTGGCAAATATCGCATTTGTGAGCCAATAAAAGGTAGCATGTTTACAAATACATACTGTGGCATAAAACTTGCGATCGCTCCTCTATAAGTCTTTAAAATATCATTTTTATTCCTTTTGCATTTAATGTTAATCTGATTGAATAGTTTTTTTATGTTAAATGTTCAAATTAAATTGCCTTCCCCTGTCAGGTACGGTAGAATTTTTTTAAACCTTTGCTTAAAAGTTAGTTGTATCTCCATAATGATTCTATTTCTTTATTTAGATGGAGAACAAGTTGAACTGATCAACAGTAGAATTTCACCATCTCTCCCTCTTCCAAATACACCTACAAAGACACAAATTGTAGTGACAGGTGAGATGTGCAATACAGCAGAGCACTTTTATTCTGTGATGTTGTTGGGGAGGAGGGATTGACAATTGCAGAACACACACTATTTAATGCTGATGGTATGAATGGTTTAAGGGGAAAACCCTGGAGATATTCTGACAAATGCAATCAATGGCGATTTGATGAGAAGTTTGATCTACCAACCCTCTGGAGATGGGGAGGAAAACATGATTCACATGACTCTACCTGTGATTGCAACTACTTATTTGGATGTGACCCATCAATGGGAAAGTGACAGCATTCAAATCCGTTTTGAAGCTCTGCAACATATAAGAACCGGTGAGTTATTTAAATGGATGCCGACACAAAAGCTCACTGAAACCAGTCTAAATGCATTCCTTTTAGTTTTCTTGGTTTTTTTTTTTTTTTAGTAAAATTGTGAAAGACAAGTTGAAGAAAATTAAAATCCAAATGGTTTCAACATATTTTTGCTCTAAGAATCTAAAAATCCTCTGAATTTGGTCATGTACAGCAAATATTCATATTTGTTCTTGTTTTCCAGAATGATCTAAATTTAGACAATAGAGGCAAAAAAATAAGTAGGAAGCCATTCATTTAACTACCAAGAAACACTATCTGGCTACTCTTTAAAGCCAGAAAAAAGTGTTCGGTTCCTTCAATTGGCCCTAGGTCTCATTTAGAATATCTCTGTAAGATTGACTTAGAAAACTCCAAAGATAAACCTTGGATGCATCTGATTCAGACATATGAACCCAACTTGATCGACTCTATTTGACAAAAAGGAAATGCAACTCCAAGGTTGTTAAACTTTGGGTATGTGAGTACTTCAAGTGGTTTCGGAGACGGATCTTGGCCACCTTCTGAAAAAAGCTGCTTGTTTCTAAGGCATGTGTAAAAGAGAACTTACATAGTGATCGGAGTTGGTTTTCGGACTAAAGTAAAAGCAACAAAACTTTCCTTTTTGGACCAAGCCCCATTTTTCTAACAGTCAGCAGCAGCAGCTCATTTTTTACCACTAATAAAACTTAATGTGCAAGCCTATCACTTGTTTTATTGCACCATTGAAAGCAAGCTCTAGGAATATAAATTCTGCAAGAGAACCTGAACCTGAATAAAAAAATCTTTTCATTTATTTTTTCTTCCTGTTTTCAGACAGAGATTAATAACACATTTCTAAAAATTGATCCAAAAAATTATTGTATCCATTTTTAGTTGATTCAAACCATTCATAGTGGTAAAAATATGTGGATAGGGGTTTTTAGTAATAACCATGTCTCTAGGATACCAGAACCAACTTGCATACCGTAAAAAGGATGGATCATTTGCTGGATATCCTGATCAAAAAAGCAGCACTTGGTGAGGCCAGAAATCATGTGTCAGTGATAGATCCTATGGATATTTAAATTTCCCTGTTTTGTTACACTAACTTGAACATGATCAGACTTCTGCATCTGTTCCCTTTCAAGGTTAACGGCATATGTTATTAAGGTTTTTGCCATGGCTTATAATCTGGTGCGGGTAGAAGACAGATACATCTGCGAAGCAGTGAAGTTTCTTATTCTCAACACACAGCAACCTGACGGTGTGTTTAGAGAAGTTGGAACAGTATCTCACAAAGAGATGATTGTGAGCTCTTCAAATCTTCTATTGGATGCCCAACAAGGAGCAAAACAGAAATTCTAACCATTCTGGTGTGTGTGTTTAAACAGGGTAATGTTGATGGGACAGATTCAGATGTCTCCATGACAGCCTTTTGCCTTATTGCCATGCAGGAGTCAAGAAGCATATGTCTTACTGTCAATGTAAGTCACTATTCAGACTTTGTTCACATTTATTATCACTATGAAGATGTTTACCAGAAATAGATGAGAAACAACCTGTCTACTGAAGTCATTATAGTACTGCATCATTTAGAATTTACATTATTGTTTTTCTCTACACACTTAATTGGAATCACTAGGTTTCACTCAGCACTTGTTCAAATATAATGCATGGTCCTACACACCCTTTTGTTTTTTCAATACGGCATCTCGTTCCCTTTTATGCTGTCCAGGGTCTGCAAAGGAGCATTGGCAAATCAGTGGCCTATTTGGCGAAGCGCTTGCCAACTTTAATCAACCCGTATGCAGTTACGATGACATCATACGCCTTGGCCAATGAAAACAAAATGAACATGGAGATCCTTCAAAGTTTTTCTTCCCCAGGTGGAGTTGAAAAAATAGACAGCAAAAATATCAAAGCAACCAAAACCTATTTTCCTTGCAGTTCACCTTTGAGTCTAATCGTGGAGTGTTTTGAATGTTGTGCCATGTTGAGCATGACTTTTTGTGAAGTGACTGCTCTGGGCCACCATGCACAAGACACCATTATTTTATTCCCAAATGAACCGTCACTGGTTTTTGATTGACCAATAATCTATCCCTGATCATATTATTTCATTTTTGGCAGCCTTGGACTTTAAAGGCTTGTTATTTTTTGGTAAAGCAACTTTACATCAATTTGGCAACATTTATGATGATCTTTATTTTAATATGATGGTTACCAAAATGTATACTTAATTTGAAACTAGTGACCAATTGGAAATCAGTCAGTCAGTCATCATCTTCTTATCCGTCTATCCCTTACACGGTTGCGAGGGGGCCGGGGGGGCGGAGCCCATCCCGATTACATTCTAGGCAGCACGGTGGAGGCAATTAGAAATCAAAATGTTCAAAATAGTAGATATTCAATGTCTTTTTTTGTGGTTTTTAGAAAGGAAATTGGACAAAAAACAGTACAACAACATAATCTAATATGTTTTCTATTTAAATACAACTTTGTAAAAAGAAACTGTAAGGTTCGACATAAGAGCAAAGCAAGAACTCCATTTCTCTGATAATGTTGGTGTTGTGTTATCTGAAAATAAAAGTCAGATAGAAATATAGATATGGATGCTGGACTGTTAAAGTGCCACTTGAAATAAAGATCTCTCTATTTTTAACAGATTTATCCCACTGGCCCGTGCCCGGAGGGCATGTTTACACACTGGAAGCCACAGCTTACAGTCTACTGGCTCTTATCAAATCAAAGGTTACAATTTCCTACTTACCCATTATGATTATGGTCATTCATCTAACAAGCTTGTCTTTTTTTATACAGACATCATTTACAGAGAAATTTTACTGACTTGCTCAATGTCTGACCAATCATTTCAGAACACCAAATAGTGCAAAAAAATCATGTGAAAATGCAAGTTGCTGATATGCATTTAAAAACCCTGCTTTCTGTTCTCCAAGGCCTTCCGGGAAGCTCAGCCTGTTGTCAGATGGTTCAACAGACAACAAAGAGAAGGTGGAGGCTACCGATCAACTCAGGTACTACAGGGTTCTCATTTTGTATTTACATTGAAAAGCGGATGTTTTTGTAATTCACAGATGAAAATATCTTTTTCAAACATTTTTTCTGCAGGCTACTATTACAGTATATCAGGCTGTGGCAGAATACTGGAAAAGTGATAAAGGACCAGATTATGATTTGAATTTGGAGATCTTGTTACCTGGTAGATCAAAGTCTGACAATTACAACTTCAACAGGCAGAACCATTTTGTTTCAAGAACATCTAAAGTAAGAACAAATTTTTTTTTGGAATCAACTTCTACTGGCTGATGATTCATAGCATTCCCGCTGAAGCTTGATGGATATTTGAATTCCTCTAGATCAATAACATAAATCAGGATGTCAAAGTGACTGCCACAGGTTTGGGAGAAGCAACATTAACTGTAAGAACAACCCAACATTCTTGTTAAGAAATGTTTCCTTTGTGAATTGAAAAAGTCTAAGTTTGCATTGTTGCTCACGTGCTTTTTTACGTTGTACAAAATTGAAAATGTGCTTTTGACGTCATGCCAGATGGTCTCCATGTATTATGTTTTACCCAAAGAAAACAATGAATGTCCGAAGTTTAACTTGTCTGTACAACTAATTCCAGGTAAGTTTGCCCAAGTCTAACTTTGACATTAAAATTTTAAAATAATCATTACAACTTTTGCATGTGATCATTTTCTTTTATTACAATTCCATTGTTTATTTGTCTTGCCAGAAAAAATGGCTGAAGCAGAAAAGATATACAAGCTAAAAATTGAAGTCTTGTAAGTGCAAACAGCCTTTTTTCTTGCTAATGCTTCAGCTTTTTTATTCATTTTATTACTAACTATTGCTTGTTGAACAGTGATTGTCTTGATTTTAGTTTCTTTAAAAGGTCTTCAGAAGTGTTGTATTGATATGTAAGCAAAGCAAAATGCAGAAAAAAGAACTTTCAGGTCAATATCTTCTTGTGAATCATAAAGTTTCAACTTATAATTCTTTAAAGTAGATTGATTGATTTACTTGATCCCCGTTAAAAATAATTAAATTCTAAACTGCAAAATTGTCCGAGAAAAAAAATATGTAAATGACAAATAAAAATTTGCAAGCAGAGAACTTTTCCAAACCTTTTATCAAAGACAGGAAAATGTTTTGAGGATGCCAAAGTTATACCGAAAGTTAAAATTGGAATGTACGTATATTGTGTCTGTAACCATATGATAAGCCTATCTGAGAATACTTTACTTTGATACATGCAAAGTTTACACTGTTTTTACTGCTAGTGTTTACAACTAGTCAAAAAGCTCTGTCCTAGTAAATGTTTGCTGTCAGTTTGTATCTCAAGCACCAAGCAAGAGTCAGAGACAAATACTTAATTTTTTATTTGCCAAGGAGTGCAGAAAGTTCCACAAAACCAAAGAGGTTGGCTTGACTGTTTTACATATGCTTCTTGACAATTAAGACCAATGTTCAAAGCCATAGAAGGACTACATTTCAAGTGGTTTCAGTGCAGAGATTTATACAACTAATTGTCATTGTGTGGTTATCTTCCAATTATTATTCTTCTTTCCATATTTCCCTTCAGGGGCACCACACCAAGTCAGTTTCTTCCATCTAACCCTATCTGCTGCATCTTCTTCAGTCACACCAACTATCTTCATGTCTTTCTTCACTGTGTCCATGAACCACCTTTTTGGTCTTCCTCTAGGCCTCTTTCCTGGTGGTTCCAAACCCAGTATCCTTCTGCTGATGTACTCTCTCTCTCTCCTCTGCACATGTCCAAACCATCTCAGTCTGGCCTCTCTGATTTTATCTCCAAAACTTCTAACATGTGCTGTTCCTCTGATATATTCATTTCTAATATTGTCCATCCTGATCTCTCTCAAAGAGATCCTCAGCATCTTCCAAGAATCACCTTAAAGTTTTTTGTTGTTTTTTAACTCCCTGTTTCATGAGAAATTATTCCCAATTGTATCATTTGTGTTTGATTTTTACTGTCTGATTTTTTTTGCACAGATTTAAAAACAAAGATCATGATGGAACTATGTCTATTCTGGAAATTGGCTTGCTGACTGGTTTCACCGTCAACACAAAGGACCTTGATAGGGTAACATATACTGTATAAAGTCCTAGAAATTAATCACTTCATCTATAGTCATTAAAACAAGTTTTGTTGTGTTGTGCATTAATGTATTTGTGTGTACACGTCTGTTTAGCTGTCTAAAGGACGTGCCCGCACCATTTCAAAATATGAGGAGAAGATTGATGAATCAGAAAGACCTTCCCTCATCATCTTTTTGGACAAAGTTGGAATGGCCTCAGTATTATGTCTGCTCTATTGTTTCTACATTTGTGAGTCACTATCTTTCTTTATTTTCAGGTTTCCCACACACAGCCAGAGGAGATTACTTTTAGAATCCATCAAACAATGAAAGTGGGTGTTATTCAACCAGCAGCTGTGTCTGTCTATGAATACAACAACCAACCATTTACCAATCGTAAGTTAAGATGTTTCAATACATGCTTCCCTACCTCACAGTAAAACACAGTTATTTGTCGTCTAAAAACACAGTTAATTGTCTTTTTCAAATTTGTTGGCCAGGTTTAAACAGATGGTGGCACTGTTAACAAAGATGTGTGGTTCAGTGCTTGAGTGTATGCAAATCAAGTTAATGTTAATGGGATTAAATTATTTTCACCTACAGAAAATCATTGTGTGAAATTCTACCATCCAGAGAAAACAGCTGGACAGCTACTGCGTCTTTGCAGAAATAGCCAGTGCACCTGTGCTGAAGGTAAACACCTCATATTGCCTTTCTCCCATTGCAGTGGTAGATTCTAGAAAGAAAAAAAATATTTTCCCCAGACTGTACAGGTTAGATATCACAAAAAATTTGTTCATAGATCTACATATAAGTTTCTGCTTACCAGAGTTTGAAAAGTCCAGTTACTGGATAGCTGAACATGTATGGAATATTTTCCAAAAGAAAAATGCCAGCTTATGTTGAAGCCCATGTTTAAAAGGTCAAGCCTGAACATTCCAAAACTTGTCAAGTAAAAAAGACACCACTTATTTTAATGTGTTTGACTGAAACTCAAATATTTTGTCATTTACCAAATCTAGAAGTAACAGAGTAAGAGATTGGGAGTATTGGAACGTTCCGTTATATTCCGCTTATCCAGTACCGGGTCGCGGGGGCAACAGCCTCAGATGGGAAGCCCAGGTTTCTCTCACCCCAGCTGCATCCTCCAGCTCATCAGGAGCTGTTCCCCAGCCAGCTGTGAGACATAGTCTCTCCAGCGGGTCCGGGGTCTGCTTCTTGGTCTCCTCCCGGTGGGACGTGCCCGAAACACCTCACCAGCGAGACGTTCGGGGGACATCCTGACCAGATGCCCGAAAACTCCTTCTGGCTTCTCTCGACCTGGAGGAGGAGTGGTTCGACACCGAGCTCCTCCCGGATGGCAGAGCTCCTCACCCGATCTCTGAGTGAGAGCCCAGCCACCCAGTGGAGGAAGCTCATTTCGGCTGCTTGTATCCGCAATCTCATTCTTTCAGTCACATTCGGTTTTTCAGTATTAGAAGATGTGTTAAAAAAAAATTTGTGTAATGTATAGTATGTACAAATTCTTGTGAGCTTAAGCAACTTCTGAAAAGAAATTGTTTCTATATTAAGACAAAATATTTGAGAAAGTGCAGATGAAAAAGAAAAACGGTTTACCAATGATAAATGTACTTTTTTTAACAGCTTTTATTGCTACATGTTGCTGTTTGTTCGGGATTGTGTGTGATTTAGAGTTGCTCAAGTCTTGATGTCTCTCCCTTGCTTGTTTTCAGAGAACTGTAGTATGCAAAGGAAAGGAAAAATCAGCAATGGCGAACGATCAGCAAAGATGTGCGAGAGTAATGTGAACAGCAAAATAGATTTTGGTAGGCAATTTTGGTGTTTTTATGCTTAAGTATAGAAGATATGTAAGTAAAAGAAAGTGAACAATCTTGCTACTCTTTTGGGTTTTTCTTCCCCTGTAGCGTATAAAGTGAGACTGGGGGAGTTCAAAGATGGCGTGTCTACAGATATTTACAGAATGGAGATTCTTGAAGCCATAAAAGAAGGTGAGTGTATTTTAGAAGACTAAAACTGACCAAACGTCAGTGTTGGAGCTCACATCTCCAACTTTGCTGAACTTTACGAAAATCTTTTTTAATGAGATGCAAAAAATTTCAGGCAAAATGCTTTGTTAAGCAATTGTTATGTCTTTATTTGCAATAAAAATAAGTTTGTAAAGCAATACATTTGTGATTTAATGTAATGTTAATATTTTAGATTTGAATATGAACTATATGATTATTTTATTATATTGATTTACAGGAAATTCTGATGTGGCTCCAAAAGGTAAACAACGAGTATTCCTCAGTTACCGGCACTGCAGAGAAACTTTAGATTTCAAAATAGGGGAAACCTATCTGCTTATGGGCACATCTAAAGATATTTACACTGGTGATAAAAGTGAACTGTAAGTTTGTTTAAACTTATGTGCTTTACATTTTGTTTTTTGTGGTATTGTTGGCATTAACAGTATCAACCTTTTTGTATTTAATCAGATATCAGTATGTTGTTGGTGAGAGGACATGGATTGAATACTGGCCCACAAATGAAGAGTGTTCAACTGAACCACACAATACTACTTGTGATGCATTGGAGAAAATGATCCAAGAGTACTCGTTGCGGGGGTGTCAACTTTAAGAAAATAAGAATGTATGAAAAGCTTAGCTTGGAATCAACAACAAATAAAAAGTTATTCATGAATACTACTAGTAAAAAAGACTTTCTGGGTTACAGGTGTTAGTTTAAAAAAAGTTAATAATAATAATAAAAAAATTCATAAAGTCTTAAATTTAACTAACATATTGCACTGTCTAGATTGAAAAACTTCTATTTTACAGGCTTAAATCCATTATTGAACAGTGTGTGTAGTACAATGGAGCACCTTGTAAAATGGAAAAATAAAGATAAAGACAAGAAAAATTGTCTTATTGATTGTGAATGGTGTCTATAGGCGACCATTTTATCAAAATAAAAACAATAATAAACACATGTTTACCGAGCGTGTGTGCTGAGCTCCCTACTGTATGACAGTGAAGCTTGGACACTGTTTTACCAAACAAAAAAAAAAAAAAAAAAGAATTACTCTATTCATCCCTCACCGGGGAAATTTGTTTGCTGCACTCCTTACACCGCAGCAGGCTGCCCTTCAACGGCACCAATGGTGGGAGAAGCGAGGTTAGGTGTCTTCTCCAAGGACCCTAGACGTGCTCTCCGTGGGACGCAAACCCGTGACCTTCCGGTCCGCGGGCGAACGCTCTAACCACGCGGCCACCGTCTCCCCTTAGTCTAACAAGAGGGTAACAAGAGGTCTAACAAGAGGGTAGACTAAATGTCTTCCACCTGCATAACCTAAGATGTCTCCTGGGCATCCCCTGGCAGGTTAGGTATCCAACGCCGACGTACTGACCCAGACGAGCATGTCCAGTATGTTTGCCATCCTCTCATAGAGTCACTAGTGCTACCTAGGCCATGTATGCAGGGTGCAAAATGGCTGCATTCCAAACGACATCCTATATGGGGAGCTTACCACAGGAATCAGAATCAGAATGCTTTTATTGCCATGTCAGTGAAAAACATCAGAGACTAGGAACTTGTTCTGGTACTGGTGTGCAAACATATAAAATAAAAATAAAATAAATAAAAATAATAATAATTTTTACAAAACTAAGAGTGCTCAGAAGAAAAAGAAAAAAAATGCGGCCAACAGGATGACCTGCCCTGTGGTAAAAGACGCCTGCAAGAGGGATGTGAAGTCGTGCAACATCAACGCAGCTGATCTAAAGTCAGTGACATCTGACCACTATAGGAGGCGTGCAATTGTCAAAACCGGGCCAAGTCAAGCAAGCCGAGGAGAACAGAGGGATCCAGTGCAAGGTCACAAATACCCCCATAAAAAGCAAAAAGTCAGTCTGCCACTGCTCCCCCCATGACTCATATTGCCCATCACATTTGCAACAAGTGTAGTGGGAGCTGCAACTCCTGCATTGGCTTATTCAGACACAGCCGATGCTGCACAAACAGATACGTATCCAGGTGCAGATTTGTAGAGACAGAAGGATGCCAACACATAGTGGCTACAGGCTGAATCCAAACCTTTCTGGGAAATACTTTGAAATGGTAAAAGAAACTTCTCTGGTCAAAGCAATGTTGGAGTATTCCGTTAGAAGGATTTATTTGTTTTGATTTATGCATTGTGATGAAGATGACACAAAGCAGTGCTAACACCGCCAGTAAGTACAAAGTATTTGCCTCATACTGTTCTCTTACCACAGGGGTGCCCATTACGTTGATCGAGATCGACTGGTCGATTGCAAAGGCATTATGAGTAGATCGCATGGCATTGAAAAAAAAAAAAAAAAAAAAAAAAAAAAAGCTGTGGGTGGTGACCAAAAGAATGAGATCGCGGGTACAAGCGGCCGAAATGAGCTTCCTCCGCAGGGTGGCTGGACTCTCACTCAGCGATCAGGTGAGGAGCTCTGCCATCCGGGGAGAGCTCGGTGTCGAACCGCTCCACCTCCAGGTCGAGAGGAGCCAGATGGGGTGGTTCGGGTATCTGGTCAGGATGCGCCCCGAGCACCTCGCAGGCGAGGTGTTTCGGGCACGTTTCACCGGGAGGATACCAAAGGGGCAGACCCCGGTCCCGCTAGAGAGACTATGTCTCACAACTGGCTGGGGAACGACTTGGGATCCTCCCGGGTTGAGCTGGAAGATGCAGCTCGGGTGAGAGGGCCCTGGGCTACCCGTTTGAGGCTGTTGCCCCCGCGACACGACCCCGGAACAAGCGGAAGATGACGGAACGGAAAAAAAAAAAAAAGTGTCATGCTAGCGACTTTTCTGCTGTTACTGGAGATTTTTGGAGTCTGTGACGTGAAATCACGTTATCAAACCTGTAATCAATGAGCAGCCCGCAGTGCTACTGTGGCCCCTTCCCCTTGCAAAGCACTGTGTGTGCCTGTGCGGATGTGTCAAATCGGGGTAGTTACAGCAGGCTGGAAACGATCTGTGGGGTTTGCAATGGTAACATGGTAGATCTCAAAAGGTTTGATATGACCATATCACTCCCATCCTCAAATCCCTCCACTGGCTACTTGTTAAATACAGAATTCAGTACACGGTCTGCCTCCTCACCCATCAGTGCATACACGGCACTGCACCTGTTTATCTCCAAGAACTCCTAACCCTCCAAACCACTGTCCGAGACCTGCGCTCCTCCTCCTCCTACTGCCTGCACCAACCATGGACCAAACTCTCCACTATGGGGGACAAGGCCTTCCAGGCAGCTGCTCCACGGCTCTAGAACGCTCTTCCCGAGAGTTTAAGGGCTCCACAAAGCGTTGAGGTTTTTAAAAAAAGACTGAAGACATTTTCATTCCTAACGGCTTTTCAACAAAGTTTTTAGTGTTTTTTTTGTGTTGTGGTTTTATATAATTTTGCTGTTTGTTGTTGCTTTTGGTCATTGTAGCACTTTAAGCACTCCACTGGAGATATAAAGTGCGTTACAAATAATTTTTTTATTATATTTGTAAAGTAAATCTTGGGACAATAAAGGTTGGGTACCCCTGCCTTACCACAAAGAAGAACGTAGCACTCAAGCAAAAAATGTTTTTTCTGTTGATTGTTGGTAAAATTTAAAACGCTATGCATTCCAAACTTACATAATATCTTTTAAATATTTACAAGAGTATGATAAATATTGCCTAAAATTAGAACAGAAAGAACATAATTTAAACACGCAACTATAGATATATATCACGTGTTTAAAATCACTGTTTGTCAATATTTTCGTAGATACGTAATGTTATTTTAAAGACTCAGCTTCGGCTTTATGACAGATGAACACCAGAGGGCAGCACTGAAACAATTGGAGAGCACTTTTGCCAAAAAAGGAATAGAGGAAGAAAAAGTGACGTACTTCCGTTCGTAGATTGTTGGAGAATAAAAGAGTCAAACTGTTTTACCGCGCAGAGTTACAGCTCTTCTGTGTACGAGTTTGCTCTAGAAATTAAAACACACTTGAGATTTTTGCGGTACGTCTAGTTTATTCAACATTAAAAAAGGTAGCTTTAAATCTTAAATTATCTTTTTCGATGGCAAAGGTTCAAGTATTAAATGTTGCCGTGCTGGACAATCCCAGTCCATTTGGAAACCCGTTTCAATTTGAAATAACATTTGAATGCATGGAGGATCTGCCGGAAGGTGAGATTTTTTATTGTTTTTGTTAATAATTATATCTTGATTGTTTGTTGTTAAATGTTTTGTATTGTTGTTAAATGGCAAGTAACAGCAAATACGTGAAATTTACAATAAATGATTTATATAGACTTAGTTTGTTCCGTTGCATTTTTAAGTTAGTCATTTGATCGTTAATATTTTTAACAGTTGTTAAAAAGTGGCGCGTTTGTGTTGCTAGGTCCCCCCATCGCCTGCAGTGATTGGTCGAAAGGCGTTTTGTGTTGTTGTAATCTGGAAGTAGATTGGCTGATGCGTGCTGGTGGGGGGAAACAGGAGGGAAAAAAGTGGCAAAATGATCACATCTTTAAATGTGAGAAAAATATAAAAAGCGATCAAATATAGATAAGCATAAAAGGTGCAATTTTAAAAAGTGGAATTACAATTTGTGAAGTTTTTTATATTGAGGATTTTTGTTCGTTTTCCACATGTGGTTAAAAACCTTTTCCGGTTAGATATAGTTATGATTGTTATTATTAAAATACTTGTTATGTAAATATTGACATACTTATTGAAAAATACTTATTGTTGTGAACTTATTTATTCACAAATGTAACAAAAAGCTTTTTAATGTCTTTTTACGACCCAATACAAACAACAATGTTTACAAAACAACACAATGTTACATAGTAGAAAAAGTTTAAAAAAAAAAAAGTCTTCTGGACAGTTTAATTCTTCAACGAGACGTTTCGACTTCCATCCAGAAATCATTTTCAATCTGAATGAAATGGACTGAAACCTGGATCCATTTATACTAAATAATAGGTTAATAACCTAATATAATAGGTTTGTATCTGGTCTGTGGCTACAATAGGAGCCATTCACGGCCATCTTAAGGAACACAGTCTCATTGGTCGAGCCCTTCTTACTATTTTTTTACCTGTTACTCAGGTTAGTATAAATGGATCCAGGTTTCAGTCCATTTCATTCAGATTGAAAATGATTTCTGGATGGAAGTCGAAACGTCTCGTTGAAGAATTAAACTGTCCAGAAGACTTTTTTGAAACTTTTTCTACTATGGATCACTCCTGGATGAATGAGGGACTACACGGATTTGTTAACACAATGTTACAGAAATCCGCAAATTCCAAAAGACTTAATTCCTGATTGAGCTAAAAATCTGATGATTAGAACATCTATCATCTCAAATTACATATTTCATTTGTTTACAAAACTGACATCTTGTTAAAATGTAATCATATTTATGTTACAGGAATCACCAGATTCTAAAACTCCTGCAAGATTTTTTCCACTCAAAATGTAACTGTTTTTACTCAGATCTGGTCATATAGACAAAGTTTATTGTCAAATTATTCATTTTATTGGTGGTGCAATTTTCTCATGCTGAGATTGGGCAAAAGTCGAGACAAGCCAGATGGGGTCCTTCGGGCATCTGGCTATGATGCCTCCCTAAGCCTCGCTGTTGAAGTGTTTTGGGCACGTCCCACTGGGATGAGACCCAGAGGCAGACCTCGGATCCACTGGAAAGACTACATCTTAAAGCTGTCCAGGAAACACCTCGGGATCCTCCCCGGTGAGCAGGAGGATGCAGCCGGGGTGAGAGAAGCCTTCCCATCTGAGGCTGTTGCCTCATGACCTGGCTCGGATAAGCAGAAAACAATGGAACAAGATTGGAAAATTGCTTTAGATTTGAGCTTACTGTAATTAGAAGTATGTCCCATTTCTGGACACCCTGGACCAACACACAACCACGTTAATGCCAGTGTGGCTTTGAAAACTCTAAATGTATACAGTCAGGCATCCATCTAGCATACAGTCTTTTACCTAAAAGCAATTTATTATCATCATATTCCAAACAACTTCCATATTTATATTTCCTTAAGCCTCAGAAAGTATCTAGGCCAGTAAATAAAGATTTTAAAATTTCTTGTGGAGTGTATGATTTTGTAAATATTACTTCTAATTCATCAAATATAGCAATAAATTTGAATTCTTTAGGTACATGGACTCTGCAATATTTTCCAACAGTATTTATATCCCAACAAAGACGTTTATTGAACCTGTCTGAGCATTAGTGTGAAGTCTCACTGGTTTCCTCTATGTTATCAGATCTGGAGTGGAAGATCATCTATGTGGGTTCAGCTGAAAGCGAGGAATACGACCAGGTGCTGGACTCGGTCTTAGTTGGGCCTGTTCCAGCTGGTAGACACATGTTTGTCTTTCAGGTGAGTTTTTGGACGTTTTATTTTTTTGACTTCACAAAACACAAAAAATAATTTTTGACCTTGCTGTACTGCATGTGCTTTTTCTCTCCATAAGGCAAATGCTCCTAACACAGGCCTGATTCCAGAGAGTGATGCTGTAGGTGTGACCGTCGTCCTCATAACATGCACCTATCGTGGACAAGAGTTCATCCGTATTGGTTACTATGTCAACAATGAATACACGGACCCAGAATTACGAGAAAACCCACCATTAAAACCAGACTACTCTCAGGTAAAGCCAATAAAACTACATTTGTTAATATCTGATAAACAGAAATAGTAATAATAATAATGCATTGAACTTATATAGCGCTTTTCTAGACACTCAAAGACGCTTTACATATATATATATGCATTATTCATTCACTCCATACAATCATTCACACACGCAACATTCATTCCTGATGATGGGAGCTACCGTGCAAGGCGCAGACCACTATCATCAGAAGCAACTTGGGGTTCGGTGTCTTGCTCAAGGACACCTCGGTATGGACTCGGGGCGGGGGATCGAACCTGTGACCTTCCGGTTACGGAGCGGTCGCCCTACCCACCGAGCCATCCTTCATAGTATAAAGCTATTCCTAGCTGCAGGTGTTTAGTAGACAAAGTATTATTTAGTGTCATGTACAAGAGTTGTAAATAAAATTTACTACTGTCTCAAAACAGTCTTTTGCTGCCCTCTGTTGCTCTGAAATGTAAAGCAACTAACATTTCAGAGTATGATAGGTTTCTACCAAAACAGAACAACACTTCCTATTTGACAAATCAAATAAAGTTGACCAAAACTGTTTCACAAATTAAGGCGCTGTCACAGAAACATTAATGAGGTTGATCATTCATTAACTCGACAAAACAGCAATGTCGACAGTGCTCCTTATAATGCAGAAAATATGGTTGTGGATTCTCATTTACACCAACTTTGTGTTGCAATGAGGCCTCTACAAATCTAACAAAACACCAAATTGTAATTTTTATCTTTGATATTTCAATATCAATTCTATATTTGCAAGTTTAGAAAATTCTTTTGCAACAATTGTGAAATGTTAGCCATAGAAACTGTTAAAAACTAATCTGCCATACTAGTTTTACTGTGAAAATCACAGGATTCGGCATTGATTACCTTCAATTAAATGTAATTATCTTCACATGTTAAGTTTAGTGTCACTTAAGTTGAAAAACACAACAGTTTCCAGTGTCTTTTCTAAATCTGAAATAGTTCTGTATGACAAAGTTTTCACTTTATTTAAATTTTGAAAACCTCTTTATTTTACGATCCCGGTAACTCTGTCGCATGCTAATTTTTTTTTTTACTTTTACTATTTTAAAACCAAACAGCCTTGTTTACAGGCAATTGTCTGGTACCACCATCTGACCTCGCCATGGCCAATAGGGTTCACCAGTTTAGTCGAGCTAAAATGAAAGGAAATGTGTACAAAACTGTGGTGAGACCAGCCATGCTGTTTGCTTTAGAGACAGTGGTACTGAGAAAAAGACAGGAAACAGAGATGGAGGTAGCAGAGATGAAAATGCTGAGGATCTCTCTGAGAGTGACCAGGATGGACAGGATCAGAGGAACAGCACGTGTTAGAGGTTTTGGAGATAAAGTCCGAGAGGCCAGACTGAGATGGTTTGGACCTGTGCAGAGCAGAGAGAGCGAGAGAGTACATCAGCAGAAGGATGCTGGGTTTGGAACCACCAGGCAAGAGGCCTAGAGGAAGACCAAAGAGGAGGTTTATGGATACAGTGAAGGAAGACATGAAGATAGTTGGGGTGACCGAAGAGGATGCAGAAGACAGGATTAGATGAAAGAAACTGACTTGTTGTGGCGTCCCCTGAAGGGAAATGCCAAAAAGAGAAGAAGAAGCCAAGACCTCATTAGTTAGCCACTCAGATGGCACATAGAGCATTGAGGGAGAGATGCTCTATGTGGAAAAATATTGTAAATTTGGAGATACAAGCAAAAAAAAGAAAAGAAAAACGTGTTTCTTTTTTTTTTTTTTTTTTTTTTGCTTAGCTAATCACGTGTTATCGCAATTTTGATTTGATATTGATATTTTGTGCTGCCCTAGTTGCTGTAAATGTTTCCACCACCTTTTGGAAACTGATGGTTTTAAAAGAAATTGATGTGCATAAAAGGTGCACCTAATTCAGCACGAAGGTTTGAGGCTGATCAGTTTTCAGAATTCCTCCCAGAATCCAACCATGCAAGTTCAAATAAGTGGCTCTTAAAAATTCTGCTTTTCTGTGTTTGCGCGCACATCAGTAAGTAAAAAGCAAAGGAGCAAAACTGACATTAACCCCCCAGCAACTGAGGTTATACCCTCACTCTACATTTTCCGGTCATGTCTGTAGTGATGTAGGACATTTATTTCACACAAAGTTCATTTAAGCATGAGAGATGAGGACATGCTAACTTTTATCAGGTTAACATTTAATCAGGATGCTGTTACTTTCTGAGTTGGGTTTGTAATTATTTCTTGACCAATTAATGTCATTTGCAGGATTTTACATCCTAGAAATATACTATTACAAACATTAGTGCAAAAACCTAAACGTTGTTATATTTGATGTTCTTGTTTTAGTTTAATTTGTCATGGTGTTTTCTAAATGTATTTTCATATTAATCTTTTATTTTCTCCACCGGCTCATTTCACATACACATCTTGTTCAGCTGGTTGTTGAAACTAATAAATGTGAAAATGCAGGTATCGCTCTTAAACATGCATTTAAATCCTGTGAGATGTCTCTTTAGCAATCAAGTCTACTTGATGTATAATTATTAAAAAAAAATCTAACATTTATTTAATCCACTGCAGCTCCAGAGGAATATCTTGGCCTCCAACCCGCGTGTTACTCGCTTTCATATAAACTGGGAGGGCTTGGCCGACAAGATGGAAGATGGTGAGAATGTCGATCCGTCCCCAAACATCAGCGGCATGCTTCCGCCATCCTGCGTACAAGGAAAGATGCCACCACTTGGACTAATACCGGATAACTCAATGGACTGCATGTAAGAGAGATGAATTTGTGTAACGGACAGAAAAGGTCTTCATGTCTACAGCTTAGCCACATGTTCAAACAAAGACACCATGGATGTATCTACGTGACGTTGAGCATTAACAGGACGAGAATTGGGGGTTTTATATTTGTGCAGCACACAAAACGAGAAAAGTCTTCTGGTCATTTCTAACTTTCGTTCCTCTTGTATGTGTTCTATTGACTCAGAACTGCACAGCCAAGATTGCCTTAATTTATTGCATCGTTGTCTTGGAACCATTTTCTAATGTCCATTTAGTCATGCATTCATCGTTCATGTTAAGAGAAGATCTTGTGGTTGTGTAAATATGACGACATCTTTAGGACTCAATTCCAGAAGACTGTTCTTGATATTTTTATAGCTGTATAAACATTTACAATTTTCTCCTTAAAGCTGTGCCACAGTAATGCAAGTTCCCTTCGCATTGACATAAATTTAAAAATGAAAACGATGCCATATTTAATTGAAGTTCAATGGGTGACCAATTGTAACCTCAGCGCTTAATTAAGCTTAAAACAGAAAGCCACTATCCCAATTTCTACTTGCTGTAAATTCTTTTCCCTAATATTATGACTGCAACTATGTTAATAAAGTGTTTTGGGTTTTTTTTTTTTTTATATGATTGAGTTGCTATTTTTCATTCATCTCTGTATCTTTCAGCCAAACAGGATCAGACGAAATGCTCAGCTCGTGTCCACATCAGCCTGCTGTATTTTTTTGCCCTCCCCTCTTCTGGCTTCTTTCTACTTTTTTTTTTCTCCCAGGTTCATTCATAAAAATGCGGCAGTATTACTCCACCATTTTCATTCGAGCCTCATGTTGCCAGGCAACTGCTGCACAAAAGAGAGGGGTGGATGCTGTCTGCTCCTGTCCATTTTATCTCAAGTGCAGGGACTAACTCTCTTCTTTCATTCATCTGTTGTGTTTGTGCTTCTCATATCTGCACTGCTTTGCATAACGCAATATTCCGAAGCCTCATACGTTTTAATATCGGAGTAATTACAGAGAGCATTAATAAACATCTAAGTGTTTACGATGTTCGCTGTGCAGCAGCAAAAACTGAATCAGTTAAGATATTTAAGTCAAATGTTTCACAATATTTTGTTTCATTATATGAATAAATATTCATAGCTACAATCCAAAACTGTAAATACAGTATGGTGTATCTGTATTATCTTTAAAGAGGTAATCTAATCAGAGTCGCCTTCAGTTTACTGCACATCAGTGTGTGATTATTTGTGTAAATTGCTTTCTATTTTAGGTCAGCCACTCAAAAGGTGGATTCAGAAGGATGTTTAAAATGTAAATGTGAGATTTGATCCTCATGATGTTTTCAATGAAGGGTCCTTCTCCATCTCTTTGGTTCCACCAGTTGCTGGGTTAGGATGGAGAGAACAATCCAGACCAGATTGTTTTTTTTTTTTTTTTTTCCATTATTTACTAGGTTACTCATCTCAAGAAAATCAGTTGATAATCCAAACATAATATTGTGAAATTTTATTGCCATATCGCGTCGCGCATGTATTAAATTCTGACCAACATTTCTAAAAATAGCTCGTGGTTGACGTCACTCAGTCAAGCGCGTATGAGTAGCCTGGCTAGTGTCTGTGATTGTGTGGATGGAGGTGAACAGGGACACATCCATGATGCTTTTTATTCTTTTAGAAGAAGATCAGTAAATATTCTATCATTTACTAAGATATCAAGTAATAATAGAAACCAGAAAAAAAAAAGTTGTCAAATCAGTGACGCTTTTTTTTTTCTTTGCGGCGTTAAAACGCTGGTGTTTTTTTTTTTCTTCGAAGAAGAAACCAATCAGAATGAACGCTTTAAAAAATAGACCAATCCTCTTTGTGAATTGATCTGTCAGTCAAGCATTGTTCCGGCTAGTGGGCGAGTTTTTTTCTTTCTGACCACAGTTCCGTCATCTTGCTCGTCTCCGAGGCTACGGGACGGGGGGCGGGAGGGGGGAAAACGATGTTGATTTGGATGAATTACTGTCATTGTCAAACCCCGCCGAGGTTTGATTTCTAAGCAGCTGATTTCACTAGCGTTCGATTTGAGGCTTCTTTTTTTTATTATTTAAATTTCCACCTCTTGTGGTAAGATTAGATTTTAGGTGGGGATCCGGGGGGAGGGGGGTGTAAGGAGGGACAAGCAAAGACTGGATCTCCCCCGAACAGGCCAACTGAGCTCGGCCTGAGGCTTCAATGAAGTCCCTACGACCGAGAGACGTCGACGTTATCCCAGCTGGGGTTTCAGACTGTAAGTGTGGATGACCTGCTTAACCGATCTGTCTTATCTGCACCGCATTAGCGGCTGTCAGGCTATTTAAGAGCTCGGAGATAACGCTCCATATTGCTGCATTTAGGAAAACACTGTTCAGATCTAATCGAGATTTAAAACAAGCTTGGGAGGACTGCGGAGCGGCCAAAAAGCCACGGAGAACCGGTTGTGAGGTTGTCATCATGGGCAACGCGCCCACGGCCAGAAAGGGCAGCGAGATGGAAAGCGGTGGGTACCACCATCATCACCATGATCCTTACCTGCTCTGTTTAAAGCTTTACATCTCATCTTAGTATCATCGTGATCCGGGTGATGTTTAAAGCTCTAGATCTGATCTATTAGTACCATCATCATCATCCGGATCACTACCTTCTCTTTTTCATGCTCTACATCTGATCTGTTTGTACCATCATCATCCTGATCCCTACCTGCTCTGTTTAAAGCTCTAGATCTGATCTATTAGTACCATCATCATCATCCGGATCACTAGCTTCTCTTTTTCATGCTCTACATCTGATCTGTTGGTACCATCATCATCCTGATCCCTACCTGCTCTGTTTAAAGCTCTAGATCTGATATGTTAGTACCATCATCATCATCCAGATCACTAGCTTCTCTTTTTCATGCTCTACATCTGATCTGTTTGTACCATCATCATCCTGATCACTACCTGCTCTGTTTAAAGCTCTAGATTTGATATCTTAGTACCATCATCATCATCCTGATCACTACCTGCTCTGTTTAAAGCTCTAGATTTGATATCTTAGTACCATCATCATCATCCTGATCACTACCTGCTCTGTTTAAAGCTCTAGATTTGATATCTTAGTACCATCATCATCATCCTGATCACTACCTGCTCTGTTTAAAGCTCTATATCTGATATATTAGTACCATCATCATCCTGATCACTACCTGCTCTGTTTAAAGCTTTAGATCTGATATTATTAGTACCATCATCATCATCCTGATCGCTACCTGCTCTGTTTAAAGCTTTAGATCTGATATATTAGTACCATCATCATCATCCTGATTACTACCTGCTCTGTTTAAAGCTTTAGATCTGATATTATTAGTACCATCATCATCATCCTGATCCCTAACTGCTCTGTTTAAAGCTCTACATCTGATATATTAGTACCATCATCATCATCCTGATCACTACCTGCTCTGTTTAAAGCTCTAGATCTGATTTGGATCTGCTAGTACCATCATCATCCTGATCCCTACCTGCTCTGCTTAAAGCTCCACATCTGATCTGTTTGGGCCATGCTCTGTTTAAAGCTCTAGATCTGATTTGGATCTGCTAGTACCATCATCATCCTGATCCCTACCTGCTCTGCTTAAAGCTCCACATCTGATCTGTTAGGACCATGCTCTGTTTAAAGCTCTAGATCTGACTTGGATCTGCTAGTACCATCATCATCATCCTGATCACTAGGTTGATGATCAGGATCTGAACAGAGCTCCAGATGTAGATCTCTGTTTAAAGCTCCACATCTGATCTGTTATTAGCATCAGCCTGATCCCTACCTGCTCTGTTTAAAACTCCACATCTGATCTGTTATTACCATCAGCCTGATCCCTACCTGCTCTGTTTAAATCTGATCTGTTAGCTTCTACCATGCAGCACATAGGCCTGCTCTTCACAGCTTTATCAAAGCAGCATTTACTTCATTACTGTTTAAGAAAGCAAGGCCCACTTTAGAACAGGGTGTTTTTATAACCTCGTTTTTTTTTTCATGAGTAGCAGTTGTATTTGTTCCAGTAAAACTGGCATCCTCACTTTGTTTTACACTCATAACTTGGCAAGATCACAACTAGCAATGTGTTAGATAAATCTTGAACACTATGTGCCTGTTGTTGAGAGGACCTCTCCTGATGCAACTATCATGCAGTATAGTGTTTGTTTTTATCTAATGGGATTTAATTAGGGTTTTTTTTTTTACCAAGTTAAAAACATGCTAATGTTGTATTTGCGTGTATTCGTGTCTGATTTTGCTGTGACTTTAGCTAAATACCTATCTGTGAACTGTTTGAATGTTAATTTGTATTCTAGAACTTTATGAGAAACAGGTGGAGGTTTGCACTAGAAA
Source organism: Neostethus bicornis (assembly GCA_902685375.1). Taxonomy (NCBI): domain Eukaryota; kingdom Metazoa; phylum Chordata; class Actinopteri; order Atheriniformes; family Phallostethidae; genus Neostethus; species Neostethus bicornis. Next base: position 21,113,547 of record LR738542.1, on the reverse strand, counting down.
GAAGAGGAATGAAGATTAGTCAGAGTAAGACAGAGTACATGTGTGTAAATGAGAGGGATCCAAATGGAAAAGTGAGGTTACAGGGAGAAGAGATAAGAAGGTGGAAGATTTTAAGTATCTAGGATCAACAGTCCAGAGCAATGGAGGGTGTGGAAAAGAGGTGAAGAAGCATGTGCAGGCAGGCTGGAATGGGTGGAGAAAAGTATCAGGTGTGATGTGTGACAGAAGAGTTTCAGCTAGAATGAAAGGGAAAGTGTACAAAACCGTGGTGAGACCGGCCATGCTGTTTGGTCTAGAGACAGTAGCACTGAAGAAAAGACAGGAAACAGAGTTGGAGGTAGCAGAGATGAAGATGCTGAGGATCTCTCTGGGAGTGATCAGAATGGGCAGGATTAGAAATGGGTACATTAGAGGAACAGCACCTGTTAGAGGTTTTGGGGATAAAGTTCGAGAGGCCAGACTGAGATGGTTTGGACATGTGCAGAGGAGAGAGAGAGTACATCGGAAGAAGGACGCTGGGTTTGGAACCACCAGGAAAAAGGACTAGAGGATGGCCAAAGAGGAGGTTTACGGACGCAGTGAAGGAAGACATGAAGAAGGCTCCAAAGAGGATTCAGCAGATCAGGTTAGATGGAAGAAACTGACTTGCAGTGGTGACCCCTGAAGGGAAATGCCGAAAGAAGAAGAGGATGACACTGGTGTTTGTAGATCAGATTCAGCTTTGCAAGAAAACTACATACATTTTTGGGATGTGTTTGAAGTTGATCTGACGCAAGGTTTATTCAACCTTAGGTTGACAAATTCAGAAATACAAAGTAACTACTTTGTATGATTAAAAATTTGAATTTTAACGACGGTCGTTATGAATACTAAATGGAATGCTCGGCTCATCTTTTAGTATATATTTTAATTCACAAACGACTATAGATTTGTTAAATTTTTACTGTCATTCTTTTACATTTTCATACATTGCTATTGCATCTATATATTTTTTTTGTAACAGATGAATGACTTACTCTTTTTACTTTTTAATTCTGCAGTCAAGGAATTTCTTGCTAAAGCCAAAGAGGACTTCCTTAAGAAGTGGGAGAATCCTGCACAGGTTAGTGTGTTTTTAGTCTTAGTTTTCTGCTTTTTGCTTTAAAAAAATGTCACATTGCATCTGTTTTAAATCAAATTTAAAAATGAATGATCAACTTCTACGTCCAGCTTTGATTGTAAGTGTCTAAATAATATTTTATTAATCACTAAAAAAGCCAATTAAAGTTAGAGTAGAGGAGATTTGATGAAAGTTTTACATGATTTAAATAATAGCATCCTCACATGTAATAACTGAAAATAAGAAAAAATAATTATTTTCCGTGGGATTAATCAAGTATTTATCTATCTAAATATAATTTTTCCTCAAATCATTAAGAATGTTGTTTTTTACAAAAGAAAAGTAGTTTTAAATGTACATTCAAAATATTTTAAAGGGGCAGCACGGTGGTGCAGTGGTTAGCACAGTGGTCTCACAGCAAGAAGGTCAGGGTTCTAGTCCCGGGTGGGGATGGGTTTTGGAACACTGGCCTTCCTGTGTGGAGTTTGCATGTTCCCCCCTGTAAGTGTGGGTTTTCTCCGTGTAATCCAGTTTCCTCCCACCCTCCGAACTCATGGATGCTAGGTTGTTTGGCCACTACGAAATTGCCCCTAGAAGTGAGTGTGTGTGACCCCGGAACAGACTGGCGACCTGTTCGGGCTGTACCCTGCCTCTCACCTTGAATCAGCCGTGATAGGCTCTGGCAACCCCCGCAACTCTGTTAGGGATGGAGGGTTCTGAAGATGAATGAACGAATATTTTAAGGAATAATCCCACAATGCCAGATATTAGGATGCAAAATACTTTAAACTTAAAAAAAAATTGACGCCCTTTCTTGTTTTAAAATATCCTCTTATCTCATAAATAAAGAGTACATGTAAATGCAGATAAAAAGTTGGGTTCTAGTCGACTTTTTATCTGAATTTACATTTTTATTGTTATTTTTTAACAATAATAAAAAAATCCTTAATTCTAAAGTTATTTTTAAGAAATGACCATGTTCTAAAGAACTGTCCGTCAGATGCCAATATCAGCTGGCGTGTAATTTTTCTTTTATTAGGTGTTTTTTAAATGGATGCAAAAACCTGGTGGGGTTCCGTTCCGTCATCTTCCCCTTATCCGGGCAACAGCCTCAGACGGGAAGCCCAGGCTTCTCTCGCCCCAGCTGCATCCTCCAACTCACCTGGAAGAATCCTGAGTCATTCCCCAGCAAGCTGTGAGACATAGTCTCTCCAGCGGGTCTGGGGTCTGCCTCTTGGTCTCCTCCTGGTGGTACGTTCCCTGAAACACCTCACCAGCGAGGTGCTTGGGGGGCATCCTGACCAGATGCCTGAACCAACCCATCTGGCTTCTTTCAACCTGGAGGAGGAGCGGCTCGACACGGAGCTCCTCCCGGATGGCAGAACTCCTCACCCGATCTCTGAGTGAGAGCCCAACCACCCTGCAGAGGAAGCTCATTTCTTATTCGATCCCATTCTACCCTGGCAGGGTAGTAAACTAAAATTAAACTGCTTAAAATCCAATCTTTTTCTAAAATGTGCCACGAAAGCGCAGATTACCAATAGTCGCTTAAATAACTAGACTAATGTCTTCATGAATCGAGTTTGAGGCCATCTGTCCGACAACTAAATCTTGGCTGAATTTAAATAATTTTTTAGACAACGGTTGCAAGTACACAATACACAATGACTAAAAACAGAACACCTGTCTATCCAAACTATCACGTAATAATGTGCTTTTTCATGGCATGTGGGACAAGGATTGGTCGCATACAGTATTTGATATCATATGGATGGATAGTTTAGGATCCAAACAAGTTTGTGTGGCATCAATGATTTGGAAAAGAGAATAGAAAAGTGTGTTGTACTATTTTACAAGTACACTATCGTTGCACTATTTATTTAACCAGGACATAAACTCTTTGAGATTAAAAATCTCTTTTTTCAAGAGTGTCCTGGCCAAGAGGCAAAACACGTACAAGACATTAACACTTATACAACACACAAATCATTTACAGTCACAAAATAAAATAACAGACCTAATTAAAAGATCCAAAGGTTAAAGAGGGGAGACGGTGGCTCAATGGTTAGAGTGTTCCCCTGTGACCGGAAGTCAACCGGAAACTTTGCGGGTTTGCATCCCACTGAGTGTACGTCTAGGGCCCTTGGAGAAGACACCTAACCCCCTGTTTCTCCCACCATTGGCGCTGTTGTGGCAGCCTGCTGCGGTGTAGGAGTGCAGCAAACAAATTTCCCCAGTGAGGGATGAATAGAGTGAGTAAAAATTTTTAAAAAATAATTAAAAAAATTAAAACATTTGCAAATTGAAAGTGGGTTTTTATAAAAAGGTAAAAGTCTGTTAAATTAGTTCAATAAAATAATTCCTTTAAATTAAAATCTTTCTGCAGATTATTCCAGGATTGTGCAGCAGAATGTCAAAAAGCCCTACTTAAAAAAAGATTTCAGTTCTCCCGGTACAATTCCTTCCATCCTAATTTCATGATTATTTGCTAACCACCTTTGTCCCCTCTGTTCAGAACACAGCTAGCCTGGAGCAGTTTGAGAGGTTGAAAACCCTGGGCACAGGTTCATTTGGCCGTGTCATGCTGGTGAAGCACAGAGAAACGGGACAGCATTATGCCATGAAGATCCTCAATAAGCAGAAGGTTAGACGGGGCACAGAGTCACAGGGTTCACACAGAGGGGAAGGCGAGCACTCTAATCTCACGTATGGTTATTGCTTTGATGGTCATAGTGAACAGGAACATGACATTTTTGTGACTTTGCTTTTAAAAGAATTTTCTGAAAGCTGTGAAAGAACCCCAGATGTTTAGAAGAGACTGAATTACTGTTCTGGTTAAAGCTTTATGTGAGACGTTTCAGGTCCTAAAGCAACCTCATCGAGAGTTATTATGTTTATGCAAATTATACAAGGTAAAATATTCAAAAACAAAACTTCAACTGTTTTTTTTTCTTTTTTTTAGAAATATATTGTATATTTTGAAAAAAATTAATGCGCCAGATTGCTTCTTATTAGACTGACGCATAGTAAAATAAAAAGTCTGAGTCTGATGAATAAATCATGGCTATTAGATGGCCGGTGTAATTTATACAGGTCACACTCATTCACCACTTGTGAATAAAAGTCACTATTGCAAAAACAAACAACCTTAGAAAAGATCATTGTTCATTTCACAAGCAGTGTAAATGTATGTAAAATTCCGTTCCATCGTCTTACACTTATCTGGGGCCGGGTCGCGGGGGCAACAGCCTCAGACGGGAAGCCCAGGCTTCTCTCACCCCGGCTGCATCTTCCAGCTCACCCGGAAGGATCCCAAGTCATTCCCCAGCCAGCTGTGAGACATAATCTCTCCAGTGGGTCCGGGGTTTGCCTCTTGGTTTCCTCCTGGTGGGACGAGCCCGAAACACCTCACCAGCGAGGCGCTCGGGGGGGGCATCCTGACCAGATGCCCATACCACCCCATCTGGCCTGCTCTCAACCTGGAGGAGGAGCGGCTCGACACCGAGCTCCTCCCAGATGGCAGAGCTCCTCACCTGATCATTGAGTGAGAGCCCAGCCACCCTGCGGAGGAAGCTCATTTCGGCCGCTTGTATCCGTGATCTCATTCTTTCTGTCACAATCCACAGCTGGTGAACATAGGTGAGGGTTGTATGTTGTTGTATGTAAAGTGAACTTATTGTTAAATATCAATTATTTGAACATAAAACCCGACAGGAGATGGATGTACAGTTAATTTGTTTCCATAAACAGTAAATCACAGCTCTACGTAAACAGTTACAAATCACAGCAAATAGTTCCTATCTTTCTTTAAATGCGTTAATCTTTTTTTAACATTTCTGAATTGTGTAAAATATTATGCATCAATCTAAATTGTGCATTTATCGATGAAGAACTTGTAAATCAATAGAAAATTTCCTATAGCAAAGCAAAAAAGACAATGCTACTGAATTTCCAAACGATAAACGTGAATCTAGTGTTGCGATCCGTGAGTATCATTTAACTTTGTTTTTTTCTTTTTTAACATCTCTGTTTTCTCTCCAGGTGGTAAAGCTCAAACAGATAGAGCACACTCTGAATGAGAAGAGGATTCTTCAGGCTGTCAGCTTTCCTTTTCTTGTGCGGTTAGAGTACTCATTCAAGGTACGGGAAAATGGAGTTGGTTTGTTTGTAACATTGAGCTGGGTTGACGCATACGGATATCAGTTACACAGTTACAAGGATAAAAAATTTTAGATTTATTTTGTAAGGTTCTCTGACTAAACTTTTGCTATTTTATAGTCTTATTGGTTTATTAATAAGAAAGGAATATAACTTTTTTTCTACTTACCCATTTATCTCACTGCCTTACTTGGTTGGTTTTTGTGCGCTGCTGTTTTTTTCCATGCTAGACTTATTTGGAGGGTTTTTTTGCCCCCTACTTCAATTCAAATTGATGCTGATGAGAGTTGTATCGGTAAAACCATCAACTCGAAGGCAAATCAGCTGAAAAAGGACAAAAAACTTTGTATGGTTGAGGAGAGAAGCACAATTTCTGTTAACAGTGGCAACATGCACAACTAGGAACTGCATCAAGATATGGTTGATGCTGTGATTATGCAGTTTTATTTAGTTTCAGTTAAGTAAATATCAAACTAAACTAAACAGCGGACCCCTGAAATGAGTGGATCCAATAGTTTTGTTATGTTGCATGAGGCATTTCATTAGCATCTTTATCTAGCTTTGTTAAACTTGCAAATAATCCCAGATTTAGTATTCCCACTCCCGTCCCCCCCAACTTCAGTTCTTCTTATCCCTAGGCCAGACGTGATCCCTCACTTCAGTGCAGTGCTTCTCAATTATTTTCTGTCACGTCCCCCTAACAAGTAGAAAGCAATTTGCCCCGCCCCCACTCTCCGCCGCAACTATAAATGCTGCACTTCCTATCGCCTGCTCGGTGCAAAAAAAAAAAACCTATACTATGGAGCTAATGCTTCCTGCGCACATTCTGAAAATCAGAGCATCACTGCTAACTACTGTAGTGGATGTGCAATTGCACTTTTTTCCAGCACAGCAAAATAAAACCCAAAAAAACCCATGTTCTCCAGGGTCACATGCGTCACCCCTGCCATCACACTGCACTCTTCACTATTTGAGAAGCACTGCTTTTGTGTCAGTGGTTTATTCAATCTTTAGAATAGAGTCAGGAGTTTAATAACACAAAAAAAATAGTGTATTACTCTTCTAATAACGTCAAATTTACTTATCATGCGTAGCATTACTTACAGAATAATAATTAAAAAAACAATCCATGAAATGCAGAAAATCACCACATATTTGTATTTAAACAATGTATGATTCAATGCATTAAAAGAGAAAAGAAACAGGATTAACTCTACGGCCGCCACAGTGGTCAACTTGACCGCACGTCACTTTAATATGCTACTTAGAATAAATAAAACACAACCTAGGAGGTTGACCTTTTATGACTTTAAATATAAACATGGTTTTTTTTTTCATCATTTTGTTTTTGTGTTCTAAAAAGGAACATTTCAAAATTTGTATGCATTTTCTCTCCTCTAACCGTGGAGAGACAAGGAGGACTCTGACACCAGTACAGGAACATTTTAGAAAGGTTGAGTGAGATAATATTGAAGAGATACCATGAAGAGAGTAGAAAAATAATTGTCTGAATAAAGTATGCCATGTTTTCTAAATAAATCTTGAAAGTTCAGGTTAACATATTGGAATATAACCTATAGACGATTTTTAACAACATTTTTGAAGCAGCAGCGCAAAACACAGTAATAAAGCAGGCTATTGAAGAATTAGATCATTTTACTTTCGTGTTTGCTTTTTTATTCTAGGTTTTAAAAATACTTGACATTTTATCATTATTATTATTTTAAGATTTGAGTGATGTAAAAGTTTATTTATACAATTGAGCAGCGCAAAACATGAATAATTACATTAGCGCTCAAATTGACGGTCATGGCGTTTGCAGGTACATTTAGAACGCGGCGGTCCTAGTGTTAACTAAATTCAACAAAAACATACCAAGGCTGATCAAAAAGCTCACTTATATAAATAATACATTTCATAAAGTTTTTTTTTTTATATCTATTTTTAAAGGTGTTTCATTGGCGTGAACAGCTTATAGCACGCATTTCAGAAATACGGCTAAGAAAAGAAATAATGAACAACCTGTCTATATTCCCATTTGCCTTTTCTATCACATATTGATTTTAAATATTGCTATCTTTATGGGGAGTGACATGGACTAGGAAAAAGAAGAGTATCATCATTATCAGCAATCATTAACCTTTATGCAAGTAAAAAAAATACAGCTTTTTTTAGAATATTGTGTTCAGCAAGGGAAGGAAAATGTGTTTGATGTAAAGTGACTGGATATGCACAAAACACACACACACAATCATTTCCATAAAAGGTGCTGCTCCTGTGACTACAAGGGTGGGCACAGTATTTGGCACAGTATTTGTCCTTTTGTTTTTATTAAAAGATATTTCCATAAAAAATCTGTGGTCTGATGACTGCAGTGAACAAATTGTTAGATTTTCATCTAAGAGTTTAAGTTAACTTATTAAAACTATTTTAGACAAAAAATAACTACTGTGACCACCAGAATTTGTTTTCTAATACAGCTTAAAGTTTTCAAAGAAATTTCAGCTGTAAACACACTTTTTATCATGAAGGGTTTTGTACAAAAGTATGTCTTTGAAAATAAAATGCCATTTAGAACAATTTCAGTCAGTTTGGTAAAATTTACAATATTTTGTGACACTGAGTGAGTCGATGGTTCATCTTATAGATGGTTTAATTTTTCAAATATTATCAGCCTGATAAATACTTTGTAATCAGCATGATAAAAAGAGCAAGCTTATGCAGCCATGGATCTGACCGTCCCTGTGGTTGGCTGCTACCGATCTCCTCTTTCACCCGACCCCTAAGACCCATCCTGCATGTGGTGAGTCCACTGGAAGGGCAGCCCATGTCCCCTGTTTGGGCTCTGCCCAACCAGGCCACGTGGGTAAAAGCCTGGCCACCAAGCGCATGCTCTCGTGCCCCACCCTCGGACCTGGCTCCAAGGGGAGGCCCTGGTGACCCATATCCGGGCAAGGGTACTTGGCCTTGCGTGATCTCTTCACAGGGGTGTTTGAGCCGCACTTTGTCTGGCACCCCACCTAGGACCTAGCTCCGCCTCCTGGAGGAGGTTGGTATTAAGCCGCTCTTCCTCCGGGTCGAGAGAAGCCAGATGCCGCCCTGTTTCGGGCATGTTCCACTGGGAGGAGACCAAGGGGCAGACCCTGGACCCACTGGAGGGACTATGTCTCACAGCTGGCTGGGGAACGACTTGGGATCCTTCCGGGTGAGCTGGAGAATGCAGCCGGGGTGAGAGAAGCCTGGGCTTCCCGTCTTAGGCTGTTGCCCCCCCAACCCGGCCCCAGATGAGCAGAAAACGACGGAACGGAACAAAAAAAATAATAAAAAGAATCCATTCTTTTTTTATTTTAGCTGTTCTCAGCTGGAGTTTGTACCAAAACAGACAAACCTTGCTGATGGTCCCAAAACAATGATGAATTTAAGCTGTTTACATGTGCCCAGATGTTCAGGGATTGAATTACCTCTTAATACTCTAAATGAAGTGTGTGTACATGTTTTTTGTTCTTCTGTAGAAAGAATGATCACAAATCAATTCGATTTCTAGTGGAAAAAATTTTTTTTTTTTTCAGAAATCCCATTATTGCTTTCATTGGGATTGAAAACTTTCTCATGAATGTAACATGTGCTGTAGTTTATCTTGTGACAGTAATTCATGGTCACATCACAAACTTTTTTCTTTCCTCCTTCAGGACAACACCAACCTCTACATGGTGATGGAGTACGTACCGGGTGGAGAGATGTTCTCTCATCTACGAAGAATCGGCAGATTTAGGTGTGTGCCGTAGCAAATAAAAATGTCGGATACATGGAACTAATTTTTTTATTACTGCCTGTTTTCTATGTGTTTACAGCGAACCCCACGCTCGGTTCTACGCTGCTCAGATTGTTTTGACTTTTGAGTATCTGCACGCTTTGGACCTGATCTACAGAGACCTGAAGCCTGAGAACCTGCTCATAGACCAACAGGGCTACATTCAGGTGATGATGTTATGCACATAATTGATTTACATGCGTAGTCAACATGTGTGCTGTGCACCACATCAAAGGCACTGGAGTTCTTTTGCACACCCACATTGCAAGCCAAGTTATATGTTAGCACAAAATGGACCAACAAAACCACTGTTTTCATTTTGTCTTCTGAACCACTTATCTCTAGCGGAGTTGCGGAGCGTTATTGGAGCCTTCCTCTTTTTCTTTTTTTTTTTTAAATGTAAAAATAAAATCTTATCACTAAAACTCTGTTTTAGCACTAAAAAAAATATTATTCCTATTAGATTTCAATTTATTTATCAGTGGAATACCCATTGAGGTGTACCATCTTTTTTTTAGAGGGTCCACAACAGAAAACATTACAAACAGCATGCAAAAAAAAAACAGGCAAGACAAACTTGCTTCATTCGCTCCACTCCACACCTGCTGAATAGCTATTTTAAAAAGTAATATAAAGATGGGAGAGTTGATATTGGGACAATAGTAAAGCAAAGCATCAGCCAATATTAGGACATTTAATACTGAAAAATGTTTTATAAATTACAAGTTTACACACTAAACATTCTCATTTTAACTGTGGAGGTAAAAAAAAAAACTGACAAAGACAGAACCAAAAGCATTGACAATAAGTTTTCATGTATGTAAACAGAGACGACCTAAACCAAATAACGCCTTGAATATTACAGATGCAGATAACTTCTTCCGACCAGAGGAGGTTTTATACTGACACACTCTATGTCTAAGTTCTTTAAGTCTACATGGAACAGAAAAAGTGAGACAATGAGTGCTTCTAGTCAAATCTAATTTACTGGAAGTAAAAAATTGCTTGAGAAACCAGGTACTAAAAAATAAATGTATTTAGTTTAGTGGAATTCACTCCCCCTAAATGGCTGTAACCAGTTAAGTTTATCAAGAAGAATACATTGGTGAATTTTGATAAGGACAGTTGATGTATGTAAAATACAAGAATCAGCTGAAGTGTTTCCAGTTCCCTGTGAGTTCTGAACAAATTAAATTCTTGTTGCTCACTTGTTTATAACTCTCATATGAAGGTGTGTTGATGCATATGAAGAGTTTCAGCTAAAATTAAAGGGCAAGTGTACAAAACTGTGGTGAGGCCAGCCATGCTGTTTGGCCTAGAGACAGTGGCACTGAGGAAAAGACAGGAGACAGAGATGGAGGTAGCAGAGATGAAGATGCTGAGGATGTCTCTAGGAGTGACCAGGATGGACAGGATCAGAAATGAGTATATCAGGGGAATAGCACATATTAGAGGTTTTGGAGATAAAGTCAGAGAGGCCAGACTGAGATGGTTTGGACATGTGCAGAGGAGAGAGAGAGTACATCGGAAGAGGTTCGCTGGGTTTGGAACCACCAGGAAAGAGGCCTAGAGGAAGACCAAAGAGGAGGTTCATGGACGCAGTGAAGAAAGACATGAAGATAGTTCGTGTGACCGAAGAGGATGCAGGAGACATGATTAGATGCAAGAAACTGACTTGCTGTAGCAACACCTGAAGGGAAATGCTGAAAGGAGAAGAAAAAGAAAAACAGTATCTAGAAATCAAACTTGTGTCAAATCAAATAAAATCTTTAGATTTAGTTAAACTTTCAATTAATTCAAACTTTTCTTTTTTTTTCAAACCCAGCTTGTTCAGAAAAACAGCTGAAACTATGCTGCTTATTTGCTTTTAGTTGCATTTATGTCACTTTAAAGAAAGTTATGACATGAACAGGATTTACACGTAATTTAAAAGGTGACTGCAAATATTGTGTCGTATGCTATTAGGTGAACAAAAATCATGATGATTTCAATTCTGATTTGAGATCCTGGTAAAATAAATGATAGATTGGTACTGTGTATGGCTGATTGCAGGTTTAACACATTAGACAATAAATGACTACTTTGTGGAAAAATCTTTCATGTCAGCTGATCCAGTATTTAACTCTGGAACATGAAGCATTTGAAAAGACAAATTCAAATGCTTCAGGTTCCAGATTACTCCACTAAAACAGGAGTAATATTACTGTTTTAGTGTCGAAACAGCTTTGGAAAAAGATACTATGTCCATAAAAACATGACCTTAAAGTTACTGTGAGAAAGTTGAACCCAAACCTGGATAAGATAATGCAGGGTTTTAAAAATAAGAAATATATTCTGAATTATCTCTAATGGACAAAATGTTTTTGCTGTAAGTTTTTGATCACATATTCCTTGTTTAGCCATCTTTTAAGGTAGGTTGCAACTCGAGTGCTCTGTGATCAATTTAGTAGCAACTCCAGGTGCTCATCTGTGAACCACACAAAAAAAACTATGTGCACCTCTGGTTATGACCATAGTCAAGGAATGCAGGGTTTGGAGACTTGATAAGTCTGTTACAAATTCAACAAACCCTGAGAAAAGATGAAAATGGGTGAGTTGAAGGTTTACAGAACTGCCACTTGTAGCACAACTATTGATGTCTCTACTTTATTTAACAAGCTGAAAGACTCGCTGATATTAATATCCCCTTTACAATTTGAAAGCAATTGTGGGTTCGGTCTAGATTGAGTGCATTGAGCCTCATTTCAAGGATGTTCCCACTAGGAGACGCTAGTCTGTCTGTGGGGAGTTTGCATGTTCTTCTTGCGTATGAAAGGGTTTTCTCCTATTTACTTAGATGGCTTCTCACCACCTAAACAGTTTCACCAAGCTTATTGTTTGAGTTTGAACAGGCCCTGAAAGTGTGTGAGATTGGTTGTCTGTTTCTCTTGTTACAAATTGGTGACCTGCATAAGGTGTGACCCACCTGTCGCCTCTTAAATAGTGGAAAAGTTAATGGTCAAGAAAATCCATGGAATCTGCCTGCAGGATTTTTTTACCAGGACAGTTAGCGTTCTCAGCTAACTGTCCTGGCCACGAGTAGCTATTTAATATGCATCAGGTTCCCATGACAACAGCTATAAGGTTTTTAATTGGCTGCAAGTCAAAAAACACATTGCTTCATGGTTTTTGCATTGATCTTTTTTTTAAAAAGTTCGAAAACATAAATATAGTTTTTTCTTGTGAAAAGTGTTTTCCGTTCTTCTCATAACTTTCCGTTCCGTCGTCTTCCACTTATCCGGGGCCGGGTCGCAGGAGCAACAGCCTTAGACAGAAAGCCCAGGCATCTCTCACCTTGGCTGCATCCTCCAGTTCACCCGGAAGGACTCCAGTTCAGTCCCCGGCCAGCTGTGAGACATAGTCTCTCCAGCGGGTCCGAGTCTGCCTCTTGGTTTCCTCCCGGTGGGATGTGCCTGATACACCTCACCAGCGAGGCACTCGGGGGGGCATCCTGACCAGATGCCCTAACCATCCCCTCTGGGTTCTCTCGACCTGGAGGGGGAGCAGCTCGACACTGAGCTCCTCCCAGATGGCAGAGCTCCTCACCCGATCTCTGAGTGAGAGCCCAGCTACCCTGCGGAGGAAGCTCATTTTGGCCGCTTGTATCCGAGATCTCATTCTTTCGGTCACCACCATAGGTGAGGGTGTGAACGTAGATCGACTTATAAATCGAGAGCTTTGCTTTTCGGCTCAGTTCTTTCTTTACCACAACGGACTGATGCAGGTCCTAGTTATTGCTGACGACGCACCGATCTACCTGTTGATCTCCCGCTCCATCCTTCCCCCACTCTTGAACAAGACCCCGAGCTACTTAAACTTCTCCACTTGGGGCAGGACCGTGTCCCTGACCTGCAGGGGGCATTCTAATAACTAACATTGATAAACATTTATTTCACCATAAGACTCTATTTAACAAGGTGAATCAATAATAAGAAATTTTAAATATACTTTTGTTCCATACGTTTCAATAGTAATGTCTTAATGGATCAATTTTGTCACTTTTTTTTTTTTTTTTGTAAAAAGTCTCATTTGTTTGTAACTTGCCTGGTATGTTGCTCCCAAGTAACAACGTGTGTAGATATTTGTTGCATTCTGCAAAATTATTTGGTGGTAAAACCTGCTGTGCTAGCAATTACCACATTTGACAGTAAATATTTTTTACGTCTTCTTCTGAGGAGTTTAATTTAATGATGTTGACAAACATGGTTAAATAAGACAGGCATCCTAGCCGTTTTTTGTTAGCAGGAAGTGCACAGGATGAGATTTTGGTACACTGACACACTCAGACCATAATGATTATCTGGTGTAGAAGTTTCATTATGTCTTCTGAACCGCTTATTGCTAATGGGGTCACAGGGGAGTGTCTGTGCATATCCTGGCTGATTTCAGCCAAGACGCAGGATAAACCCCAAACAGGTCGCCAGTCTGTCGCAGGGCCACACACTCAGAAAACCAGTCACACACTCATTTTTAGGGGTGATTTCATTGCAGCCAATCAACCTAACACACATGTTTTTTGGAGGGTGGGAGGAAACCATAGTACCTGGAGAAAACCCACGCAAACTCCACACAGATAGGCAGGTGTTTCGAGCCTCACCCCCACTCTGGGATTCCCATAACCTTCTTGCTCTGAGGCACCGTGCTAACCACTGTGCCATCAGGTGCAGTGGTGGATGAAGTACTCACTTTTTGTACTTAAGTAAAAGTACAGATAATTAGGAAAAAAATACTTAAGTAAAAGTAAAAGTACCAATAAAAAAAAATCTACTTAAGTAAAAGTACAAAAGTAATTGGTGTAAATTTTACTTTTTAAGTAAAAAGTGAAAGTATTCGACCATAATTCAAATGTTATTTTTTGTGCTGTAGAGTCACAAATAAATACTCTGCCGGGGCGTGACCCCTCTCACCCACCCCTCTCCCGCCTCTTTTGGTCCGCAAAAAAAAAAGAAGAAAGGAAAGGGGACAAGTCAAGCTATCCCCTTGCAGGGCCAGCAAATGGTCCACCAAATGCAGGAAAATGACACTAATTTTTTAAAATGTTCTGGGGGGAGGGGAGGCCCCCAGTCACCCTATGTTGGCTTTGTCAATGACCTCCCGTCCTCACCCCCACCCCATCTTCAGAAAATCCTAGAACCGCCCCTGCTCTTGGCGCTGAATTAATGCGGAAAATGTTTACTCTCGACTCTGATTGAGCCTCGATTCATGACTTCTTCTCCCGATCAACTGCTCCTTTTGATTTTGGCGATGCGGCTTCAAGATGCGCTAAAAAAAAAACTTTACATTTTTTAAATTCCTGAACGAAAATGTAACAAAAAATGTAAAACACACTTTTAAAAAATAGCGGAGTAAAAGTACAGATATTTGCTCTAAAATTGTGGTGAAGTAAAAGTAAAAATACCGGTCTCAAATTTTACTTAAGTAAAGTACAGATACACAATTTTATTACCTAAGTACAGTAACGAAGTACATTTACTTCGTTACGTTCCACCACTGACCAGGTGTAGAATGAATCTTTTCAATGTAAAAAGGGGTATTCTTAGCTCTTGTGTCAAACATTCCCCTCTTGTGGTCATTTGTGGATTAACTTCAATAATAACGCCCCAGATGTAAAAGATTAATTTTCTGATCTTGTGATGTATCTTTATTTATGTTTTCTCCTTTTGGCTGATTATCTTATCATGAAACATCTGCTAAAGCTTTTCATTTAAAATGTTACTTCTCTTCCTGCTCATCCCTCAGGTCACAGATTTTGGGTTTGCTAAACGTGTAAAGGGCCGGACCTGGACACTGTGTGGCACCCCAGAATATCTGGCACCAGAAATCATCCTCAGCAAGGTCGGTCTGGGTCTTTTCTTACGTCTCTGGCCTCATAGAAATACATTTTTGATTAAAAGAGACCATTCTAATTTTTAAAAAATAACATCTTTGTGATTTGAAATCTAAAATTAAATTAAAGGCTAATTTAATTTTGATTTGTATTTATTTGTTGCACAATTAAGACAAAAGCCAACTCAACATATGATCACCATTTTTTCATTTACCCAGGGATACAATAAGGCAGTGGACTGGTGGGCTTTGGGCGTGCTGGTCTATGAGATGGCAGCAGGGTATCCTCCTTTCTTTGCTGATCAACCCATACAGATCTATGAAAAGATTGTATCAGGGAAGGTGAGTTCAACTGGTCTTTAAAAGTTTGATGTTGTTTTCTTAAAGTAAGTTTAGAATCTAATACTTGTCCGCTCTAAAATTGCCCCTAGGAATGAGAGTGTGCTGATGGTTGTGTGTGTGTGACCCTGCAACAGATTGGCAACCTGTTCGGGGTGTACCCTACCTCTCGCCTTGAATCAGCTGGGATAGGCGTGGTAATTTAAATACCAGCTGAAGTTAGCTTTGGTTATCAAACCAATTTTTTAATCAAAAGGAACGACAAGAATGAGATCGTGGATACAAGTGGCCGAAATGAGCTTCCTCCACAGGGTGGCTGGGCTCTCACTCAGAGATCGGGTGAGGAGCTCTGCCACCCGGGAGGAGATCGGTGTTGAGCCGCTCCTCCTCTAGTTAGAGAAGAGCCAGATGGGGTAGTTCGGGCATCTGGTAAGGATGCCCCCCGAGCGCCTCCTTGGTGAGGTGTTTTGGGCACATCCCACCGGGAGGAGACCAAGAGGCAGACTCAGAACCGCTGGAGAGACTATGTCTCACAGCTGGCCGGGGAATGACTTGGATCGTTCCGGGTGAGCTGGAGGATGCAGCCGGGGTGAGAGAGGCCTGAGCTGCCCATTTAAGGCTTTTACACTCCCGACCCGACCCCGGATGAGCGAAAGACAACGGAACGGAACGACAACTTTATTTGCTCTTATATTTTATTATTTGATTGGATCAAAGTCAAACATCAGATTTCTTTAAGGACTTATCATCCTTTATCCCTGATTGAATACTGAGCTTCAACATGCTAACAAACACCGCATTGCTATTTGAACCACAATGATTTACATTTTAATTTCTGCTGAGGTATCACATTCTGAAATGTGTGTGTTGATGGTCGGAGGTCTGACTGATTCCAACTTGTTTCCAGGTGCGTTTCCCATCTCACTTCAGTTCAGACTTGAAGGATCTCCTAAGGAACCTGTTGCAGGTGAAACCAAATTTCAGGCATTCGGAAATCTAATTTGCTTAGTTTTTTTTATGTGAGTGAGAGAAAAAAAAGAAATTTTATCGTCCACAGGTGGATCTCACAAAGCGTTACGGCAACCTCAAAAATGGGGTTAACGACATCAAGGGGCATAAGTGGTTCGCAACAACAGACTGGATTGCCATCTACCAGAAAAAGGTGCACGTGTGTCAGTGTAATGTGTGTGTGTGTGTGTGTGTGTGTGTGTGTGCAAAAAAATGTACGAGTGCAGAAGGCTTCATTTTCTCATTTGGACACTTTATTTATTGTTTTTTTTTTAATATATAGGTGGAAGCTCCCTTTGTCCCAAAGTTCAAAGGTCCAGGTGACACCAGCAACTTTGACGACTACGAAGAGGAGGAGATTCGCGTCTCCTTCAGTGAGAAATGTGCCAAGGAATTTGCTGAATTCTAGAGAGTTAGAGAGCATGGAAGGAGGAAAAGGAAAGAAGCTTAGAGAGTTAAAGAGAGGCTGGTCGAGTGGGAGACATCAAACGAGTCTCCTGTCCAAACACAAGCACCAGCTACAGAAAAAAAAAAGGATAAAAAAGTGGAAAAATGTGATCGGGAATAAGTGTGGGGGTGTTAAAGCGGAGACCGATGACCAGCAGTGTTGCCTTTTCTGTTTTATTTTATTTATTTATCCGCTCTTATTCATGGATCTTTTTGTGAAGTCACCATGTTTCCACGGCTGCCAGAGAGCCCTACTATTTCCAAGTTGTCCCTGCCCCACTTTCTGTTACCACTTCACTTGTTTTATTCATTTTTGTGCCACGGCTTTGAGAAATCAACTTGTGATCTGATCCAGTCTTTACATGAGGACGATCAAATTAAAATAATGAAAATAACAACACACACGTAAGTTAAATAACCACAGCAGTGATATTTTTTTAGCTCTAACCCTCACATCATGCGGATTAATACGTTCAGGAAGGGTGGATTTAAAATACCAAATTACCTGATTTTATTTTAAAACTCATTTGTAATTGTTATTATCATTGGCAAAGCCTAAATCTGTACATATCTGCAGAAATCTGTTTTAAATGTTATTAGAAACTAGTGGCTCATGCTATGATCATATCACACTAACATACAGGAGAATATAAAGAAGAGAGAAATAATCTCAGTTTCACTGGTGTTTTTCGTTTAAAAAACAAAAGAAGCACCGTGTCGTTCTGGAAACTCAGGTTCAAACATATCACTAAGACATTTATCTACATAAGCTAACACATAGGCAGGTAAATCTCTGATATGGATTTGGGTTTAAACTAAAAACAAAACAAAAGGGACTATTAGACTTTATTTAGCGTCTTCCACTCTTCCTCCCTTCCAGAATATTTTATTTTGTCAACATAAAAGCACTTCCTGTCGCGGATCAGAGCTATTTTTTTTAACCGAAACAAATTTGCTTTCGATACCCATTTAGCTCTTGACTGTCGTATCCTGCTGCCGGCTGGTGGTCATCACTTCTCTGGCCGGTCAAACACTGCAGGCTGAAAAAAAAACGTCTATGCTTCTCTCCATCATCTGACCTACGTATAGGTCACACTACTTTAAAGCAGGATTATGTCAAAGTCCCACATAATTTTTTTTTTTTTTTGTGCAAAGGTAAAAAAAAAACAGTAAGATGGAAAAAAGCCACCTATTGTGGAAAAAAAATCCTGATGAGAAGGTGTTAACACAACCCAATAACATAAAATACCTAGAAGGTTGAAATGTTCTGACTCCTGATGGTGTGTTTGAATAATGTTAAAAAAAAGTAGTCATGACATAACTTATTAAAAGTTTATTAGGAAAACAACTTTTATTCAGACATTAAAAATGCCTTTTTTTTTTGTAGCCTCTAACATGACGTGCCACTAAAACTGCTCATTTGGGTGAAAATAATAGCCAGTTTCTCTCAATCCCAAACTTTTTTTTTTAGTCCCACAAAATCAATCCCTCTCATAATCAGAAAAAGAGTCAAAATTCACGCATGTGTAACGCCAGACTGTGTGTGTGTATGTGTGTGTCATTAGCACCATAAAACAGTGTTATAACAACCCGACATGAAGAATTTTTGCATACACGGATGTTTACTGTTGTCCAGTTGAGCTTAAAAGAAATGAAGACTTTAAATTTTTAGACTTTACTTTCATTCTGTCTTTTTCTGAATATGGCCAAGAAATAACTCATGGGATTTGGTTTAAACACAAAATAATAGAAATTAATTATCATCAGAGTCTAAAATGGGATTATAATCTGAAACAATAAGACTTCCAAATCAGTTATGAAAACAGAGATGTACTGTTTGTGCCTTGTAAGGATCTAATTTAAAATGAGTATGTTAATCCTAACTGATAAAAAATACAGGTTTGTTTTTATTTAAAAAGACTACTATGAAAAAAATGTGATGATGGAATCTGTCAAATGTTCTAAACTTAATCATGATGTATTTTCATGTTGTGTGTTAGAGGCTTTTAAAACATTTATTTCCTAAAATGAAACTGACTTTAGATTATTTTTTTTAAGAATCGGGAGTAAATTTCAGCTTGTTTCTGTGTCTCAGATTGATGTGATAAGTTGTTTTCTTCCAGTTATCAGAATGTTGGATTTATTTAATAGTCTCATTTTTAACACACACTTGTTGGAAGTGTTTTTTTCACCCCCTTCATGTCAGGTTTAGTGTTGGTTGATCATTTTTGGGTTGAAGTTTTAGTTCCATCTTGTGTCTCCTCCATGTTTGGTAAAACTTGCTCTCCACGCAGGCGCAATGCTGGTACATACAGTCGCACTTTTTAGGGAAATGAGGCCCCAGTGTAAATCATGTTAACCCCTACACACACACGAGCATCTAAAGTCACAGGAGGAGTGTGTAATATTTTGCAACATGAATATCATTCCAATAAAGTTTTACTGGTAAAATTCCACTTTGTGAGCTGCAAGTTGATTGCTAATTGAATTTAACAGTGAGGGTCTTAAAGGGTCCCACATCCACCCATCTGTTGAGATCCGCAAAGCAACAATCTACACAGCGTCAGTTTCTTTGTGTGAAACACCGCAAACTGTGCGCGCATTGATTTAGATCTTCACTGCGAACAAAGAAGGTTGCGCTGCTTTGTGCGGGAGACAATTCCACCTTAAATGCGTTTTTTGCGCCTGTCTGCGGAGTCCTGGGCGCCATCTTCGGTCCACCTTAAGCGCACAATGTGGCCAGCGATCGCAAGCGGACCAGCCGGGCTTCCGTCCTCATTCTCCAGCCGGGAATCGCACTTTGGCTTCTCTGCGTCCTCACAGCGCTACTTGTGAAACAACAAAAAGAGGCGCATCCGCACCCACAAGAAAAAATGTCCGAGCCCAACAAGTACCGGGACTGGATTCTGGAAACTATCGACTCTCTTCGATCGCGGAAAGCTCGTCCGGATTTGGAACGGATTTGTCGAATGGTCCGGAGACGACATGGGTCAGACCCGGACCGAACCAGGACAGAACTGGAGAAACTGATCCAGGAGCAGACGGTGCTGAAAGTTAGCTACAAAGGATCTATTTCCTACCGAAACGCTGCGAAGGTGCAGAGAAAAAGCAGGAAAAAGAGTGAGTTTGCAGTCAAACACCATCTGCACAACAACGGCGACAGTGCGCACAGCTTCACCGATCAGGAGGAGGGAGAGGACCTCCAGCCCAGCCCAGTCCTCCAAACATCAGCCTGCACCTCTAACAGAGACCTGGAGCCTGGTTTCTGTCTGGAGAGCGGCTGGAAAGAGGAGAAAGCAAGTGCAGCGACAGAGAGGGGATTAGGACATCAGGAGGAGGAGGAGGTGGTGGGGGGGAACAGCCCACCGCCCGCTTTCCACCAGAAACCAGGCGCAAATAGCGCAAACGGCAGCGCAACAGCAACTATCGTAGGGAATCAGAGCGGGTTTGATGGAGAAACTTCCCCTAGCAGCAGCCTTCACACTCCCCAGCAGAAACTTCAACTTGCAGGAGGGAGCTCCAGCACAGCGGGGAGCCATGGTAACTGCGACCTGGGAGACAGACTGGTGGCTTCTGTCCGCAGCCTTAGCGGACATTCCGCAGGCCAGATGAAGCCGCTCTCTCTGAAGGAGATTTTAAAGCACCTGAGCGTCCAGGAGAGGCTGTTTGAGGAGAAACTAACCCGAAGCAAAGTCAGAGAGGTGATGGAGAGAGAGGTGGCGCGGGGCCGCCTGCGCAGGACGCGCTGCGGGAACATCGCACTTCCTTTGCGGGGAACCGCAGATCCGCAGGACAAACTGACGCTGGAAAAGGTGAGCTGCGCCAAACTTCTCATTTTATAACACGTCTGCGTGACTGATAAATGAAGCGGGGCAGCACCGCTAGGGGGTAAGGAGGGGGGAGGGAGCGACGAAAAGTATGATTTTTTTTGTGTGTGTGTTGCATTGTGTCCTCTGAGCTTCGACAAATCTGTGCGTGCAGATCAGTTTCCCGCAAAAAAGGTGCGGTGCCTCCCTCCCCCAGTTTCTCCCCTCTTTTTCTCTCTCCCCTCTCCCTGCCCCCCTCTTCTCAGTGCGTGCGCGTCGTAAAGAGCGCCTCTGCATGGTGCGGAACATCCTAGGGGAAGTTGGTTCCTGTCTTCTAAACATCAGACATGATGTTCACATAAAGTATTTTTTTACATGTTTTATACACACATCTCTTTTGGTTTGGGCTTCCATAAATCCTTCTGTCCTCTCCGCAGGCGGATCCAGGAATTTCCAAATTTGGGGACGTGAGGTGATAGGCAAAGTGGGTCTGAGCAATCCTCCCCTCGAAATAAAAAAGGGGGAATTTTTTATGTTTTTTGGTTGCACGCTTAAAAGTGCTTTACAAGACAGAAAAAAAATACAATTAAATAATAAATATAGAATAAAAATGAAAAATAAATATACATATAAAAAGTGATATTTAGTGATTTTCTTCAGAATCAGAATGCTATCATTGGCATGTCAATGAAGAATATCAGAGACTAGGAACTTGCTTTGATACAGGTGTGCAAAAAAAAAAATTAAAAATAAATAAATAATAAAAATAATTTTAACAAAAATAAGAGTGCTCAGAAAAAAAAAAGAAAAGTAGTGCAATGTCATAGAAAATAATAAAGATAGTAAAGTGACAAGAGGGAAGTGACTAAGAGATGTGGGGATCCAGGTTATAAAGAATTCATAAGTCCAACGGCAGAGGGGAAGAAGCTGTTTTTGTGGCGGGACGTTCTGATCCGAATGGACCGGAGCCTCCTGCCCGAGGGGAGTTGCTCAAAAAGTCCATGTCCAGGGTGGGAAGGGTCAGCTGCTATCCAACCTGCACGCCCCCGAGTCCTGGAGATGTACAGGTCTTCTAGAGATGGAAGGCTGCAGCCGATCGCCTTCTCTGCGGAGCGCACAATGCGTTGCAGTCTATGTTTAGTCAAATGCACAGTTTAACAGAAATGTTTTCATCCTAGATTTAAATATCGTCACAGTAGAGGCCTGTCTCACAGCCTCAGGAAGTTTGTTCCAGACTTTCACAGTGTAAAATTGATACCACCTATTAATATTATTACCTATACTTTTGGTATATTTGACCAAAAGTGTATAATAATACAAGGGAACAGATTCATATTCTTGAATGTCACAATACAAGCATAGTAATTTATTTTTTCTGGCTATGGCAAAAGGATACAAAGTAGAAATAAAATAAAACAAGACCCTGACCATGTACAGTTAGAAAATATGAGAGGTATTAGATGATTATTTACTGAATAATTTACAGTGGAGTGTTGTTGTAAAGTGTCCTTAGTCCCAGTCAGTTGGGTTTGCAAAGGGGGATGCAAAGCATTGGGGTGATTGCTTTCACAGCTCTGGTGAAAAAAATGTATCTCTATGCCGTGAAGTGGTTGTCTCGATGATCCTTTCCTGAATCAGCTTCCCTGATTTGAGATTTACAAACAGTTCATTTCTTTGGTTGGTGGGGTCGGTTGTTATGCAACTTGCCTTCTGCTAAACCCGAGAGCTGTAAACCGAGTCCAGGTTTAGCAGAAGGCAACCTACAATCCCCTGTGCAGTCCTCACCCCGTGGGCCGAGTCCTTTTATCCTATGTAGTGCAGCTGCCATACCACACAGTCATGCTGAGACAGGACAATAGTGGCTCTGTATAAGATCACCAGAAGTTGGGAGCAGAGTCCAGAGCTTTTCAACTTTCTGAAGAAGAAGAGATGTTTTTGATTGATCAACAGGTAGTTATTTGAACTTTTTAATGTTTATGAAAGACTCAAAATGAGATTTGCTCTGATGTCCCATCAGAAACATGCATGTGAAACTGATTACTCCCACTGTGGGCATGCACTGTGACCTCATGACAGGCTGGTGACCTATGGAGTCACCAGCCTGTGATTGATATAACCAGGATAGGTTACAGCAGTCCAGCCACTCAGTGTTGGATGAATTGGCTAGAATCAACCATTTCCCTTTGACACTGCTGTTGCTTATTCTGAATGTTATTGCATTTTGTTGCCACCTGAGGGCGGTATTGGACGGTTTAATGTGTTTTTTGGAGGTGAGGGGGGATTTTTTTTGGCCACTTTGTCAACACTTAAATTTTAGGGAAATCCAAAAACCTACAGGGTTTAATTTATCTAAACAATGCTTTAAGGTTCTATAGGGTTTCTATAGGTGGTCTATAAGGTTTCTTCTTTTTTTTTTTTTTTTTTTTTTTTTTTTTTAGTTTTACCACACCTAAAAGAATGCCAGGGATGTTCTTGGCTTGTCAAGTTTAGTTTAACAATTAGCAATTGCTCATTTCAGGACTGATTTTTGAGAATTTTTTTTTTGTACAGTCTACTATGTGAAGCCCTTGAGTTTATGGTTTCATAAACAGGTAACCAGTAATAAACACATAATCAGACTTGAAATACAAAACCCCCCACAACTAATACCAAACTCAACAAACCCAGGACATCTCTGTTCTCAGAACCTTATTGGTGAGAAAATCTTCTCAAAGAACCCGGTTTATGGAGAAGTCATATCCCTGCAGACCTCGTCTCTGGCTCCTCTCATCTGTGCCCCTAAACACTGATGTGTTCTGTAGTGGAAAATGTATTTAATTCATCATCTGATGCTTAGTTTCTAAGAATTAGGTCACTTTGTACACGCACTGTAAAATGTGGTTTTATTGTCAGTTTGGAAAACTTTAGGATCATTTCTATTGTAAGGTGGTGATTTTGGATAGCCTAATTTAGGGGTCCCCAATCACCGGACCGCGGACCAGTAATGGTTTCGTTGGGTCATGTGGTACCGGGCTGCACAGACAGAATAAATAACTTCCATTATTTCCATTCTGTTTATTATCTGAGCCTTAAAGATATTTTGATAACTCGCTGGATTTTCTCCTTTCCATCCGATAATGACTCACCTTTGATGCTAAATATAAACCCCAAAACTAGCAAAATGAGTGAAAATCGGATCCTTCGAAAGTTTCTTCGCTAAGGAGAGTTACGGAGCAGACCAGACCTTAGAAACACCCAACAAGTTTCAGGCCAAGATGGGACTGTCTGGTTGCAGCAAAACACGCTCAGGACTCCCACTGATTCAATGTTACTGTGAGGAGCCTAATTAGTATTTTTATGTACTTTGTTTTAGTGATGTTTTAAATTTTGAGGGCATATTTAACCGTTACTATGGCAACCAGAGGGTGTTAGAGCAGAGAAAATGTTACTCATGTTATGAAGACGCTGCAAATAAAGTTCCTCATGAAGACAAAGTGCTTTTAAGTTTAATATTATTACTGATAAAATAACAGTTTTTAATGCTGGTCTTATTTAGTTTTTCCGTGACACCTATCCGTGAAAATATTGTCACACGGGTACTCCTGCCCTAATTTCTACTCAGTGTCATAATATAGTGCGGGCTTGTTCTTTGACCTTTTTTGTAATCCAGTTTCTATATGTGGCCAGTTTTGTTATGTGCATGTATCTTTGGGCTGGCATCTTTTCAAAGAATAAACATGCTTTGTCCTCACTTGACAGTCTTTAAATACAACCTGAACATGTCTTTCAGCCACCTTTTCCGGCTTTCCAAGACAATGAGCCAATGGAAACAGCCAATAAAGAGGAGGAACAGGGAGAAACTGAAATGGTAAATCTGGCGGACGATCTTCAGAGTTCTGATGAGGAGGAGCGACTGTCACCGTTAGCAGCATTCAGTGAACCAGGGATAGAAAATGCTGGAGTCCAGAGAGATTCAACAGAGGAATGCTTCCATGAGCAGGGGGACAGTGGAAAAGGTGTGTGCTCATCAATGTGTGTTAATAACAAAAATATGTTATTAGAAAAAAATCTTAGTCTCATAGTGAAAAATCAACAACTAATTTCTTGTCTTAGCTTCTAAAATTTTCCGAGTATTTGAAGCGTTTCAAATAAATCTTAATAGAAATTATGTTAAACAACATGCAATATTTTTATAAAAGCATGTAGGTTATTTTGCTGGCTGCAAGCTTTTCTTTTCATTTAGCTTTGACTGCTTTCCTCTTAGGAATATCCCAGCCTGATGTTGTCCCCAAGATGGAAGATCAACCTGCAGAGGAAAACTCGTTCTTGCATCACAACGGTGATCATGTGGATGAGAGAGCCGTTTCCCCTGGTCAGCTACACCAGGAGTCGCATGTAAGTAACGTGCATGCATATAGTTGTCAAATAAAACAGTTGAATCATCAGTTTTACCCAATAAAGTACAAATATTGTTCAAATCTGTTGTTACAGTCCAAATGAGAAGATAGTTTATTTCCTAAAACAATCTATCCAGTTGAGTTGCTCCCAGGTGTTTGACACAAGTATTCCCTGAAGCTGCTGAATGATCATAAACAACCAATTTATTCTTCACTCATCAAACTTGTTTCACTTCTTACATCGCACATCATCATTCACAAACACTCAGCAGATGGCCTCTCCGCAGCTTCCTGATGGTGCTTTATGACTCAGATGCTCATTTCGTCCTTCATAGTAGGCAGAGGTTGTTTAACTTAGATGCTCTGACAGCTTCTCTCTTCATTTCATCTGTCCACCCCTCTCTTTTTTCCCCACAGAGTCTTCTGCTGAATGAAGAAATAAACCACATCTCCACAGACTTTCACAGTAAGATTTACTTTGGGATTTAGATCATCTGATTAAGTGCATTAGTGGGTGCTGTTGGAAAAGTTGGGGCTGATGTTCTAATTCTTTTACAGACTTAGAGTTTAAGACAGAAGCTGGAGTCTCATCCTGCATGCTCACACCCACAGCCTCTCCGAGGGACTCAGGCCTACCTGACGGACCGGGTTTCAGCAATGAGGGGTGAGTATGATGGGCCCCCTCATAATGTCGGGATGTGCATGCACATAGGTTGCAGATAACTGAATATTAATCAGTTACATATGCTGTCTTTTTCTCTCACTTTTTTGATGTTGCGTCTTTGTTTTATCATAAACATTGAATTTCAATTTTTTTAAAAAGCAAACTAAAGGAACAAGAGGAGACTTGTATCAGTAAAGTTCATCCTGGCAAAATATGATAGAATATGTTGAGCACATAAAACAATCAAACCATAATTGTGCTGGCTGTAATTATTGACAGTATTTGTGAAAATATGAGGGTTTTAATGTTGCAGAATGTACAGAATACAAAACAAGGGCATTTTCTGTTATGTCGATTGGTACCTGTTTGAAATTCTTGTATTTTATGAGTTTTTTTTTTTTTTTTCATAGGATAGTGAAATTTGAAAATACCAGAGGAAGTCCGGTGGACTGGACTGTATCAGATGTGGTTAGTTATTTCACAGCAGCAGGTTTTCCTGAGCAAGCTGCAGCCTTCAGGATTCAGGTGAGATGTTACTGTTTAACCACAAGAGGGAACCTTAGACACACTCATCACCGTCCACTTATTATCCTCACAAGTTCAGACCGGCCCGTTCTCTCTTGCATACTTTGCTTTTTTTTTTCTCCAGGAAATCGATGGAAAGTCGCTCCTTCTCATGCAGCGAAATGATGTTTTAACTGGCCTGTCAATTAGGCTCGGCCCCGCCCTCAAGATTTACGAGCGACATGTGAAGATCCTGCAGAAAACACACTTTGAGGATGATGACTGTTAAAGAAAACAGAAAGTACAGACTGCTACATTTATATTTACAATTATTAAAAGAAAAATGCATGCATAAATTACAACACTGTATACTTCCCTTTTCATCTCCGCACACGTCATTGTAACACAAAATAATCTCCAGACTACATTCCTCTGTACCTCTATAAGCAATCTTATTCTTCAAATGACAGAAAATTTACTGGAATGTCTGCTAAAGAATTTTTTCCTAAAAAATGAAGCACAAGAGTTGCAGAAAACAAGAAAAGTTGGGGTTTTTTTGTAAATAACTGAGCACTTTTGTTTTACTGATAAAACTGTGGAATATTTTCTGTTTTCTGTCATCTTCCGCTTGTTCCGCGGTCGGGTCGCGGGGGTAACAGCCTCAAACTGTGGAATATTAATTGTACTAAATTGTCACTTGATGATCTTTCTGCATTATATTAGCAAAGATAATCCTTAGTGGTTGAAATTTGACTTTCTGCTTTACTAGGGGAGTGGCTGGAAATTATGAACTGGAAAAACAAACATTGACAAAAGCAATAAATAGTTTGTTCATATTTACAGTTTGTAGACCATTAGGGGAATGCTTAATTTTTCAAATCTGTAGACATCACTATTTATTGTCTAACCAATCAATTTTAACAAAAATATAACACATCTGGTGGATTTTCCCCCCCCCCGATTGATTCTCTGACTAAGCTATGAATAAAAAAATTTTTTTTTTTAACTTTGTATTATAAGGAAAACGTTTCGATCAATTGAACATGTTGGATTCTTTATGCTGAACTTCTGTTCACAAAATATTCTTACTTTTCTTTTTTTTTGTCATTTTACACCAATATTCATTCTTGTGTTGCAATTAAACTACTAATCTAAGAAGATAAGAAAAACCAACTTGTAAGAAGCATCCTAAATAGTGTGAAATGATTTCAATAGAAACAGAATAACAATTTCTTCACATCAAGCTTTTGACCTGGAATAACATAATTGATAAATATGTAGCAATGAACTTTTTTAAAAAAATAATAGTTACCAAGTAACCAGCTAGTGATCCATCATTCATTCCAGGTTTCTCCGATGGAAAGGCATTCCTATTTAAAAAAAAAAAATTTTTTTTTTTTTGGTTTTAATTTCTTATCAACCTACTGATGACATTACTGTGGATATTGAATAAGAGTCGAGACTCCTTCATGCATGTAAAACTTCTCTACCTCTCACTTTTAACGTCTTACCAAAAATTGTGTCCCATGTTACGTTTTGTTTGAGGATTCAAATTTTTAACACAATTTAATTTTTATTAGTTTGACACAGAGAACAACTTTGTTTTTTCATAAAGAAAAACTTAAACTCACTTTGTGGATTTATGTTCCATTAACTCGCTTGTTTTCCGTTGAAGGACATTTTTGTAATAAAAGTTTTTTATTAAAATACTTTAAGGTGAGTTTTCTGTTATTTCACAGTGCATTATCTATGTTTTTGATGTTTGCGTGTGTGAGGGGAGTGTGTGTACGCTTAAATAAGTTAGAAGTCTTTGTATATCAAGTCCAGGGGTAGAAACAACAGAAAAAAGAAAAGATCGGATACTCCTTTTTCTTTTTTTTCTTTTTTTTTTTAGAAGGACCATCATAACTTTAACCTGCCTTTGTGTCCTAGAGATAGTAAAAAGTATCACTCTGTTTCTGCTTTGGGATTCCCTCCAAGCTGAGTGCCACTGTGTGTGTGTGTAAGAGTTATAATTAGTCAGAAAAGCAGATGGGTGTATTTATACCTCCTCCAACAAACAGACGCACTGCAGATCCTGCAAACATGATGCCTCTGAAGACGAGTGAGTAACGAGGAAAATTTTGAGACTGTCTAGACCTTCAAGCTTTCTGGAAAAAAAAATAACTTTGTAGAGGCTGTAACATAAGACATATTCAAAAAGCTTTGATAGACCTCAGCTTCTAACTATATTTCTAGAAAATTGAGATAAACTTTGTGAAGAAACAAGAAAAGACATGCCTAAAGGAGCAGAGTGAGTTAAACAGCTGCATGTCCATATTTTTATCATACAAAATGAAGATATATACTGTATGTTCACTTTTTTTTTTACATATTCTTCTGATTGTTTTAATTAACTTCAAAATTGGAGAATTGTTTATGTCATGACCGAGTTTCTCAGGTCAGACAAAGTTCCTCTGTGCAGAGCCAAAGCAGTTCTAAATTCAGCGTGGAGTCACATGAGGAAACTAGATCATACTTTGCAGAGACATGTGTGTTCAATGTGTCTCCTCTCTGGAAGCTCAAAGGCAGAAGATTTCTCCACTGCCATCCTAAAGCAGAAACACAGACCAAACAGGCTGATTGTGGATGAAGCCGTCAGTGAAGACAGCAGCATTGTCAGCCTCTCACAAGTAGGTTTGGATCAGGCTTTGAAAGCAAATACAATGCACTTTTTGGGTTTTTTTTTTTTTTTTTTTTTTTAAACTTGTGTGTCCACACTAGAGTAAAACCGAGGAGCTGCAGCTGTTTCGAGGGGACACGGTGGTGTTGAGAGGAAAAAAGCGGCGACAGACTGTGTGCATCGTCCTGACAGATGAGAGCTGTGCAGATGAACGAATTCGGATGAATCGAGTGGCCCGCAACAACCTTCGAGTTCGGCTTGGAGATGTCATCAGGTAAAGCTTTAGTGGATAAAACTGCACCACTATATGAGGAATGATAACCAGTTTGATACCACAGCATCTACGCATGCCCTGACATCAAGTATGGGAAAAAGATTCATATCCTTCCCATTGATGACACTATTGAGGGTCTCACTGGGAACCTCTTTGAGGTATTCCTCAAACCATATTTCCTGGAAGCCTACAGACCAGTACACAAAGGTACTAAACTCTGCTTCCGACCACAGCATGACCTCATTCTCTCATCATGCATCAGTAATTTACATGTCTGTGTTGTAAGGTGACATCTTCTTGGTGAGGGGGAGCATGCGGGCGGTGGAGTTCAAGGTGGTGGAGACAGACCCCAGTCCTCATTGCATCGTTGCTCCAGATACTGTTATCTACAGTGAGGGCCAGCCAATAAAAAGAGAGGTCTGTATAAAGGAAAAGAAATGGTCCATAAATCTGAAATAAGTTCTGCTGGGAAGTGTAGTTAAAATGAACTGCAGCTAATGAAGGAAGAGTTCAGGTTCACAGGTTAGTACTGTGGGTGATAATAGAATTCTGAAACCATGATTTTAAAACGTATTTGCCTGAAAATTCTGCTTTTTAATGGGAAGTCTTTATTTGGTATTTTATCAAATTGTTAAAAATAAATATTTAATGTCGAGTAACCAAAACCAGGAGGAATTTTAATGTGAGCTGGCGAGCAGGTTATGAGGACAAACAACAGGACCCAGTCCGTCTCCCAGTCTCAATTCATTTTCATCAATACATGTATTGATGGTTGTGTTTTGATTTGTATCTATTTTTCATTTGGGTTGGGAACATAGCAAGGCATGCTTTGTTGTTAGGTTTTGCGTTGATGGCTTCTACAAATACGTGTAATTGTGCACATCATTTTGACATACAACCTTACGAACACTTGCCACACTCCTCATTTTCCGTTCCGTCGTCTTCCGCTTATCCGGGGCCGGGACACGAGGGCAACAGCCTCAGACGGGAAGCCCAGGGCATCATCCTGCTCACTCGGAAGGATCCAGAGTCATTCCCCAGCCAGCAGTGGGTCCGGGATCTGCCTCTTGGTCTCCTCCCAGTGGAGACCAAAAGATTTATTTTGGTCTCCACTGGTCCTCCCAGTGGGAGGAGACCACCGGGAGGAGAAACACCTGAAACACCTCACCAGAGAGGCGCTTGGGGGGCATCCTGACCATATGCCCGAACCACCCCATCTATCTTCTCTTGACCTGGAAGAGGAGCGGCCTGACACCGAGCTCCTCCCGGATGGCAGAGCTCCTCACCCGATCTCTGAGTGAGAGCCCAGCCACTCTGCGGAGGAAGCTCATTTTGGCTGCTTATATCCGTGATCTCATTCTTTCGGTCACCACCCACAGCTGGTGACCATAGGTATTTTTCAATTAATCAAATGAATGTCTTATACCAGACAATTTGGTGCTGCCTGAAACAATTATTTCCTTTAAAAATATTCAAAGTTTAAATTTAGATTGAATGTGTTTAATTTGGAGATGTGATTTTTTTTTTTTTTTTCGGCTCAATTCTTCCGCCAATCTTAACAGGGAGAACCTACATATGTATTTATATTCTCTGATCTATCTCAAAATTACAGGATGAGGAGGAGAATCTAAATGACATTGGTTATGATGATATCGGAGGCTGTAGGAAGCAGCTGGCACAGATCAAAGAGATGGTGGAGCTTCCTCTCCGACATCCAGGACTTTTCAAAGCCATCGGAGTTAAGGTGCTCTTCCTTTGATAAAAGAACACATTTCACATTTAGTCTGGAGTTGATGGAATCCAGCATACTTACCATGCTCTTCACAACTTCAGCCTCCTCGAGGCATCCTTCTGTATGGTCCTGCAGGTACAGGAAAGACCTTGGTGGCTCGAGCTGTGGCCAATGAAACGGGTGCTTTCTTTTTTCTTATCAATGGTATGTACGCCTGCTTCTAGTGACAGATTAGTCAAACCACAAAAAAAGTAGTGTCTGAAACTTTTAGAGAATATTCTATTATTTATTCAACAGGCCCAGAAATTATGAGCAAGCTGGCTGGAGAATCAGAAAGCAATCTGAGGAAGGCATTTGAGGAAGCAGAGAACAACGCTCCAGCCATCATCTTCATTGATGAGCTGGATGCGATAGCTCCCAAGCGAGAGAAGGTAAGAAAAAGGAGCCCAGTTGGGTGTCACGTCTTCACAGTCTCACTGCTTTTCTGTGTGCCTGTACAGACTCACGGTGAAGTGGAGAGGCGTATCGTGTCACAACTTCTGACCCTAATGGATGGCTTGAAGCAAAGAGCTCATGTGGTTGTCATGGCAGCAACAAACCGACCAAACAGCATCGACCCAGCTCTGAGACGCTTTGGTAAGCATGATAACGTTCATATAAATTATATACATACAATTATGTGCAGATAAATATTTACTGGTGGATCATTTTTATACGTCTCCAGGCCGGTTTGACAGAGAGATTGATATCGGAATCCCAGATTCAACTGGTAGGCTGGAAATCCTGCAGATTCACACGAAAAACATGAAATTGGCAAATGACGTTGATTTGGAGAAGGTAAGAAAGAAAGTGTTGGAAGTTATTTTTGAATACTAATAAAACAGATCTCCTCTTTAACATTATAATTATTTAAAAAGTCTTTTGGCAGCAACAAAATGTTATTTTGCCATTTTATATTGCCAAATGGATTTCTCTTAAAGAGAGATTTAACTTTTATTAGAAGATATCACAATAAAACAATAGTTTCTGTGAGGATTCCTGAGCCAACAATTTTTTTTATGAGCTTTATTTTGATATTTTACTGATTTACACTGAAGCCAAAACTGTTTTTTTTTTTTATTTTTATAATGCTATTTGTGTTTGTTGCTTTTGTGACAGATTGGTACTGAGACTCACGGACATGTTGGTGCTGATCTGGCTGCTTTGTGCTCAGAAGCTGCTCTGCAAGCCATCCGCAAAAAGATGACTCTGATAGACCTTGAGGATGAAACTATTGACGCTGACCTGCTGAACTCTCTCGCTGTCACAATGGATGACTTCCAGGTACCAAATAATTTCAATTCAAACATAACTAAATCTTTTACAAACACATTGCATGTACTAATGTACATATTTTATTCAAGTGGCATGTAAGAAACGTGAAACTTGTAATTAGAGATACGTTTGCCTTTTTTTCTTTTTTTAATTCCCTCATACCATCATTAGTGGGCACTGAGTCAAAGCAACCCATCAGCTCTAAGAGAAACGGTTGCAGAAGTGCCACAAGTTAACTGGGAGGACATTGGTGGTCTGGACGAGGTAAAAAGAGAACTTCAAGAACTTGTTCAGGTGAGAGAAAAACCCCAAATTTCAACTTTTCACACTCTGTACAGTACCAGATGAATCTCGAACAGTTAATGCATCCTTGTCACCATTCAGTACCCTGTCGAGTATCCTGACAAGTTCCTGAAGTTTGGGATGACACCATCTAGAGGAGTGTTATTCTATGGTCCTCCAGGCTGTGGGAAAACCCTCCTCGCCAAGGCCATCGCCAACGAGTGCCAAGCAAACTTTGTTTCCATCAAAGGACCAGAGATGCTCACCATGTGGTTTGGAGAGTCAGAAGCCAATGTTAGAGATGTGTTTGATAAGGTGAAAACAGAAGATCAATAAGTAGAAGGGGAAATTTGTTGGTTTAGTGATGTTTTTAAGATCTCTTCTTCCTGCTCTTTGTCTGTAACATTATTCTTATTTTCCCAGGCCAGACAAGCTGCCCCCTGCATCTTATTTTTCGATGAGTTAGACTCCATAGCTAAATCCAGAGGAGGCGGGGCAGGAGATGCAGGTGGTGCAGCTGACAGAGTCATCAATCAGATCCTCACAGAGATGGATGGCATGTCTGACAAAAAGAATGTTTTCATCATCGGTGCAACAAACAGGTAGCAACATTTCTAGGACGTGCTTCAGTTGGTAGCTAGTGGTTGTTCTATTAAAAGCTTTATTGTTACTGATTTGTCTTTGTTACATCAGGCCCGACATCATAGATCCAGCCATATTACGACCTGGTCGTCTGGACCAGCTTATCTACATCCCATTGCCGGACAAACCCTCCCGCAGAGCAATTCTTAATGCTAACCTGCGCAAGTCACCTGTTGCGAAGGTAGTGTTATATTTTACAATAAAACATCATTTCTGTTCCATTGTACTTGTTTTTTTTTTTTTCAAACTAAGGATGCAACAAAAAAAAAATGAACTAAATATTGTAATGAAGCCTTTTTTGGGTTTTTTTAACCCTATCATCTTCAGGATGTGGATCTGGGATTTCTGTCAAACACAACAGAGGGATTTTCCGGTGCTGACCTGACTGAGATCTGTCAGCGTGCTTGTAAACTGGCCATCCGAGAGGCCATCGAGGCTGAGATTAAGGCTGAGCGACAGAGACAAAACAGACCAGGCATTCCCATGGTCAGCTTCCACACATCATAACTGTGTATCACACAGAAAATTGCTTTTTTTGTTAAGTGTTGTTTTCTATGTTGTACACTGAGAGGAGGCTTGGATCTAGTGGGATTCAAACCAGGCATCTCCCGGTCAAAAGATGGAAATTCTGCCACTGAGCCTCCTCCTTGAAAATTGACTTTGAATCATTTTGCCTTCCTTTAAATGAATAGTTTTATATTGTCACATCTAAAAAGTGTTTCTGACAGTGTGCTTGGCTCAGAAAGGGACTAGAAGTTTCCTCATGAATACCCATGTACTTTGTAACTTTATTTTTGGAACGTCTACACCAATGGTGTCAAACTCTGGCCCGCGGGCCAAATTTGCTCCAAAAGTAATTACATTTGGCCCAGAAAGACATATTGTACAAAATGTTTATTGCAGCTCACACACTGGTATGATAGCCTTTAGTGCATGTAGCACTCATATTACAAATCCCAGAATGTCCTTTTGGTGGTTTAAGACATCAATTGGAAGGACCCTTGATCTCTCATTTGTTGACAGCTGCCATAGTAATGTAAAACTAGCATCATGCAATTTTGTATGTTTGCAATGTAATGCAGTTGTATTAATGAGCTTTGCTTGGTACAAATTCAGTCGTAAGTAAAACTTTTCTTGGCTCATATGAAAAGGATTATTGTTATACATGAAGAAAACGTTTTCTATCAAGATCAATGTTGGACAGCAACTTCGTATTTACAGTACATGTTTCTGTTTTTTTTTTTGTTTTTTTGCAAATTGTATTTTCTTGTTGCAGGATGAAGACTACGATCCAGTTCCAGAGATCAGAAAGGACCACTTTGAGGAAGCAATGCGTTTTGCCCGTCGTTCAGTCAGTGACAACGACATCCGCAAATATGAAATGTTTGCTCAAACTTTGCAGCAGAGCCGAGGTTTTGGTAACTTCAGGTAAAAACCCAGTTGTGCTGATAAAAAGAAAAAAAAAATTCTATTGTTTTTAAATAAAATCCTATTCATTTTTTACTTTTTTGTACTTGCTAGGTTCCCTTCTTCTACTGGAACCAGGTCTGGAAGTCAGGGTCCTGCATCTCGACCAGAGGCAGGGAGGCCAAATTTGTACAGAGAGGAGGGTGATGATGATCTCTATCACTGACAAAAGAACTTTAAAATCTAATAAATGTGTTCAAATAGCGTACAGTAATGAATAAAAACAAAACTATTGAACTGAAAAACGTTTGATGTCGACTTGATGTTTTGTTTGTCGTTCCATATACATCTATGTACTCTCATAGAGAGTCCCAGAATGTCCTTTTGGTGGTTTAAGACATTAATTGGAAGGACCCTTGATCTCTCATTTGTTGACAGCTCATAGAGAGTACATATCGAGCCAAAACCTTTTTCAGTTACAACATAGTTTCGTGTGATCACAGTATTTATTCGTTCCATTCATTTTCTCAAACGCTTTATCCAATTATAGGTTGTAAAAAGAGCCAGAATTGGGACATTTTACCAGAAAAGGTGTTAATTGTTAGGTTACAGAGGTACAATTACCTGTTAAGGCATTGTTCCAGCCTCTTATAGGTACTGAGTTCCTAAATAGAGTATTCATCAGCCATTTTTATTTATTTGTTTATTTATTTTTACATAGTCAATTGATCCCTCACTGGGAAAATTTTGAAAATGACAAATTTTGTCATTTTGTCCTGGAGGAGCTCGGTGTTGATCCGCTCCTCCTCCAAGTCGAGAGAAGCCAGATGGGGTGGTTTGGGCATCTGGTCAGGATGCCCCCCGGGCACCTCGCCGGTGAGGTGTTTCAGGCACGTCCCACCAGGAGAAGACCAAGAGGCAGACCCCAGACCCACTGCAGAGACTATGTCTCACAGCTGGCCGGGGAACGACTCAGGATCCTTCCGGGTGAGCTGGAGGATGCAGCTGGGGTGAGAGAAGCCTGGGCTTCCCGTCTGAGGCTGTTGCCCCCGCGACCCGGCCCCGGATGAGTGGAAGACGACGGAAGGGAAAGGAAATATTGTCATTTTGAAAATGACCAAAGATTACGCACGCGCAGTCAATTTTAAAGCCATAATGACGTAAGGAGAGGTAACCGGTTTACTTCAGTGAACAAAATCTACTATGGTCAGCTTGAACATGAGTAATTTTGATGGCATTTTAATGAATAACGCACATTGACAAAAGGAAAAGAAGAAAAAAAAACTTTTTCTTTTTTTGCCTTTGAGAAACGACAACACGCCCGCGTTTGCTAAAATTGTATTTTTCCCACATTAAAATAGTGTGAAACTGCCTAACTTGACAAGTTTTATTACAAAGGTACTTTAAGCAGAAAAACTATATTTTGTGTTGCTCTCATCCAGGCCGGAGGGGGGCAGCATCGGAAATAGAGAAGCAAAACCAGTGTTTATATCCGGTAGCAGGCGGAAGTGAATATACTGTGTGGAGGTGACCGAATGGCAAATTAGTCGAAATTTTGATTTTATTATTTTTGTACACAGCGTTAAAACACGTTTTCGCTAGCTGTGCATACACACTATCGTTGCCATGGGGGCTCATCTCGCAAGAAGATACATCACCGAGACGGACACCGAACCGGACCCAGCGAAAAAATTTGAGTTCGACCCTCAGTTAGGCTTCGGAGAGAGAAAAGAAAGAGGTTAGTTTGAACCTGCTAGTTAGATTTAACACATATAAACAGTCAATTTTCTAGGTTTAGCCGCCTATGAGTTAACCTAAAATGACCTGAGTTGGTGTAGCTCGTAAATAAAATGTAATCCATGTAATTAGATGGGATAATCATGGGTGTTTGGTACCATTTTAACAAGATAATCCAGCTTTTTAAATTAATATTTGAGGATGTGAACATCACATAGTGGTTGCCCCTGTAAACAGACACTGTATATATCCACAACAATAATAATGCTGATCCAAACACCTAAATTAAAGTAAGTTGCAGGATTGCTAATCATCTGGAATCCAGGAACATACTCAGAATTTCAATCTGACCACTACTACATAATAACGGGAAAAGTACAAGTGAATAGTTGAATTATCTTTTTAAATTGTGGTGAAACTTTGAGTTGAACAGTCACAAATAGATTATCTTGAATGAACCAATCAGTTCTATCTAAATTACTCACATGAAGTGACCTAAAATTACAAACTATTCTAGGTTTGCAACTTATAAGCACTATGTGCTGAGATCTTTAAAAAAAATGTATTGGGATGTTTCAGGGTGTACCTGTTAGTCCTCATAAATGCTGCTTGGTAATGAGTGAAATAAATATTCTCAAGTGAAATATAAATGTATGAAATATGTATTTAAATTCTTTCAAACAGCAAACAAAACTAACAAGTTATAACAATAAGATTGAATCTGGTCTTAAATTCTATGCTACAGACATATGTGTTAGTGGGCCAACAATGATATATGAATAGAAAATGTTTTCTTCTTGTAAAACGTTTTCGTATGAATCTAGACAAGCTAGTACGGAGGTCCTTTGAAAGACCAAAAACTGCAGGGGTGTCTTATCTTTTTTTGTCCAAAGAGCTACTTTTCAAGTAAAAAACCTCCTGAGATTTACCAGTCCAGTCTCAATATTGTACACCCCAACAGATCATTTCCAGCCTGCAGTAAAGCTGCCCTCACAACACGTTTTGTTGTCACACAACCATTAGACATTGCAAAATCACCCTCTCACACACAGGCAAATTTTTCTCTCTCAAACAGACGCACAAATTTTTCTTTCTCAAACACACGCACAAATTTTTCTCTCTCAAACACACACACAACCAGACAAATTTCTCTCTACCATACATTTTCTGCACATATGCAGTGCTTAGGGACGGAGTGGTCACACCAGCACCAGGGGCAGCTCATTGAGAACAGGCTTTACAACGTTCTTTCCTGTCAAAGACTCAAAAATTCTCCTAGAAAGTCGCCAGATTGATGCTTTTTAAAAAAATAAAAATACAGCAGAGGGTCCGAATACTCCCTAAAAAAACAGCGTCAAAGTTGCGGCTTTGGCATCACTGACTTCTTGTACTTTTATCTTTTTTTTTTTTTTTTTTACCCACAAACCTGGCAGTCAACCTCGGATAACTCAGCAGGCTGCCAGTGCACCGGGATGGATTGGTTGGGTACCCCTGGAATATTGTATACAAAACTACTTTGCAAACACTCAGAGATAGCCCTCGCCAGCTGAAATCTTTACTGCTTGTGCTTAGGATAAATTTTACTAAAGATTTTATTTTATTGCAACTTAAAAAAAAAGATTGTCATTTAAAAGAGTCTACTGTTTCAGAGTGAATGACTTTGGGAAACTTTATTAAAATTTGTCACTTCCAGAAATGATTGCAACTCAGGAGCAGATGAACTTGGCCCAGCTGCCTTTGGAGCAGAGGGACTACTGTGCTCATCACCTGCTGAAACTCATGAAGTGTAAGAGGGACAACTGGCCAAACTTTCTGGCTTGCAAGCATGAGAGACATGATTGGGACTACTGTGAACACCAGGAGTGAGTGCCTTTTTGTTAAATAATTTTTCTATATGAAGATTTTACATGTTTTATTATTTTTTTTAATCTTAAAAGTAGTGATTTGATCATATGACTTTTTTTGTTTCTTTTTCCTTGTAGCTACGTAATGCGTATGAAGGAGTACGAGAGGGAGAGGAGGCTCCAGCTGAGGAAGAAGAGAATTGAGGCTCAGGCTGCATGATCAGTGCATCTTCTGATTCTGCATCTTTGTATATAACTGCTGTTCTCATTAAATAATATAGTTCCAGCTCTACCAACACCTGTGTTCTTTTATTGGGCAAAGAATGTGAAAGTAAATGCACAAATAGATACTTTTTTTTTAGATTGAATCCTGAAATAATAATAGCATTTAATCTGAACATGCATAAAGGCAAGGCAAAACATTTATTTTGGGATTCTTTTTTAATAAATTATTCAGATATCAACTAAATGTAAATGTCTAATTAATGATCATTAAAACAAAAATGTTACCAGTTACAGATTTAAGCTCCTAATCCATGATGAGGAGCTGAAAATGACAAACCTTAAGTTTTTGCTGGTGAACAAAACGAGGATAAGAAAGTCAATTAAGCAATCAACAAATTGGTTTGTAGTACAAAAGAAGAAAAATAACAATTCTAGATTCACTCGACACAACTGGAGCAGAAAGAAGGGAGGTGTGTGTACCTTTGTCGTTAAGGAAATATGATTAAAAAAGATGTGCTGAGTTTCTATAAGTCTAATAAATTCTCGTTTAGATTTTGTGGAGAGGTGCAAGCAGGTGCTACAGAACAAACGGCAGGATGGGTGAGCGGAGAGGAGGGTAGTCGCGGAACTCCTTCAGGTAGCTGCGATGTTTTCCTTTGGCCCAAACTGTCATCTGGATGAAACCCACCAATGTGAAGAAGGCCACCGGCAGGCATTGAGTCATCAGCGTAAAACCAAGCCAGGAGCCAAGCTGTAGGGAGAAAATAAATTTGATATATGTTCTCATTCCTCAGCATTACTTTCTTTAATGAGCGTATGGTTAGAGGTAAGTAGTCAAACAAGACGGGAGAGCAGATGTAGCTTTTGAAAGCAGAAGCAAGTTAAAAAAAAATATGCAATTCATTCTTCAATACAAGCTACTCCATCTTTTCTGCCAAGTTTGGCATTTTGGAAATACAGCATCAACTTGGTTAATATTCAATCTAAGAATTTCTCACCCTTTTGGATCGCGAAAATAGATTAAATATTGCGACTTTTGCCGAATTTGACAAAAATGTAATCTACTGGGTGGTTCTTTATTCAAAAAATGAACTAGTAAGCTGCTAAATAAAATGTGTTACCTCATATGTGTAGTTTGGACAGGAAACCAGCAAGAAGATCCAGGTGAATGGGTTTTTTGTTGGATAGGGAATCTTTCTAGCCTTTGAGCCTGAATGCAAACAGAACAAAATTAATAAAAGCGGTGAAATATCTTCCAACTTTTTTATTTACAATTTTACCTTAAGGCAAAAATGACAAATAATGAAAAGAAAAAATATGGCTTGAATTACAAAGAGTCGTTAAAAAGGAATGATGTGTTTAAACTTGTGAACTGGAAACTCTTCGAATTCATATTTTTTAATTAAATTAGCAGAAGAGAAATGTTGATTCTGATTTTTTTCATCCATAACAAATAAAAGATATGCTCTGCATAAAACTTAAAAAATTAAGAATAAAACCAGTTTAAAAACGCGGTATCAAAATTGTTTATGTATGCTTAAAACCATCTTCAATATCTCAGTTAATAGACACAAGATGAATTAATTACTTCAAGATTCAATTTTATTTGTACAGCCCAAAATCACAGAATTTCTGTCTCAATGGGGTTCACATTGTAGATTCAGAAAGAAGAAAAACAAGAAAAAAGAGGAATGTATAAACACAAATACACAGCAAGAAAACTAACAAATGCTAGCTAGACAATATTAGCACATTGTTGCCCTTAGACTCTCTTTCACGGTGAGGAAAAACTCCTAAAAAAACCCACCACTGAGGAAAAAATTAGAAACCTTGTGGGGATCCACACAAAAGAGAGATCCCTCCCCAAGACGAGTATCCAATGTGTTTAAAACTATTGTTAAAATATTGTCTTATTCTACTCTACAACTACGGGTTGTACAGCTAAATTTCTAAAATTCAAGAAGAAATTTAGTAAAATAAAGAATAGCATAGTTAAAACTTCTTTGAAGTTTTGTTTGAAATATTTGTACAGATAAAATGGGTTACCTGGTGGACGCAGGTTCCTGAGAGCGATGTGGATGGAAAAGTTGCCAATCTGACAGAACTAAGAAATACAATCACACAATTAATATGCAGTAAAAAAGATGTATGTTGTGCTTTAAATAGATTTCTTTTTTATTCTTTAGCATTTCACATGTCCAGTTGTTTCTAAATCAATGTTCACTATCATGTTTAATTTGGCCTGCTATAATTCAAATTCATAGGTTTCAAAGTTAAAAAAAAAGAAGTAATTTATTCCTAAAATACAAAACTGTGATCAACTAGTTCTAAAATAGTAAAAAATATTTCTAAATTGTTTCAGATAAGTTT
The DNA here is from genome assembly GCA_902685375.1 of Neostethus bicornis. Classification (NCBI taxonomy): domain Eukaryota; kingdom Metazoa; phylum Chordata; class Actinopteri; order Atheriniformes; family Phallostethidae; genus Neostethus; species Neostethus bicornis. Next base: position 21,072,981 of record LR738542.1, on the reverse strand, counting down.
GTGAAGTAAATTGTATCAGAAAGTAATCAATATTATATATAAACACTTTATATACATTATATATTATACATTCATTATAATATATAATGCCATTTTTTTTGTCAGTCCATTTATTCAGAGGACTGTTTGATCAAACTTACCAAGAATATGATGAGAGCCAGTCTGATTTGTTGTTCCCCGTAAACTGAAAAATCAACATTAAAAAACACTTCACTAAACTTGTCCAGCACAAGATTCTAATGGTCAACAATAAAGTTGCCCAAAAAACTTACTGGGTGGTGTGTATAACGGGTGGTTGATGTAATAAGCCATCCACGCAGCAAAACCCCAGTAATAAGTACAGTTCTGAAACAAAGCATGACAGAAAGTTTGAATTTCGTCTGACACTTTTCAACATTGAGATCATTTTATTACGTTTATTAAAAGAACATGTTATGGTGCAGACTTGATCAGACCGAATCACCTTGAAGATGTTCCGTAATGGCATCGTCCCATGAGAGAAGCGATGGACAAACAACGTCTCCAGCAATCTCTTACAGTAGTGGAAAGAGTGGCACATGCAGGCCAGACTGAAAAACACATAAAAAAAAAAAAAGAAAAAGCTTAAGTAATTTTTCTTCAAATTAAACATTGAAAAAGCTGAAATATTTAGATTGCAGCATCAATGAAAAGAAAAAAATAAAACACATGGGTGTTCGAAGGATTATAAGACATATTTCTCATGCTGAGAAAATAGAAACTATAGAAATGAAATATAGTTGCAATTACAAACCAGCTTCAAAGTATGATATAAGTTAGGTACTTATATAAACACGACAAGTCAGCAGTTTTCCCCCATAGGTTTTTCTTGGTAACTTCATCAGACCAATAAAGAACGTGTAACATTGCTCTCCAGTGGCAGCAACAAGCTACAACAGGTAAAGGAGAGCATATAGGTCACTGTGTGAACCCAGCAAAAGTCAAATTACTCTTTTTTTTCTCCACACTTTGAGATAGAAGACTAATTAAATTAGAAGTGATTAAGGTTGGTATGTTTACGTACTGTACAACCCAGTGTTGACTGGTGGTAAAGTCATATTTAGGTGCGTAGATGAAGGGAACTCTGAAGTAGAACATCAGATAGATGACCAGAGGGCCTGTATATTCAGTTAGAAAAACCTGCAACAAGAACAGAATAAGACTGAATCAGTAAAACCTTTCTGAAATATAAATTGTTTTTATGCTTTGCAGATGACATTGTGATCTGTAGTGAGAGGAGGGAAGAGGTGGAGCAAAAGCTGGAGAGGTGGAGGTTTGCACTAGAAAGAAGAGGAATGAAGATTAGTCAGAGTAAAACAGAGTACATGTGTGTGAATGAGGGGGATCCAAATGGGAAAGTGAGGTTACAGGGAGAAGAAATAAAGAAGGTGGAAGATTTTAAATACTTAGGATCAACAGTCCATAGCAATAGAGAGTGTGGAAAAGAGGTGAAAAAGCCTGTGCAGGCAGGCTGGAACGGATGGAGAAAAGTATCAGGTTTGATGTGTGACAGAAGAGTTTCAGCTAAAATGAAAGGAAAAGTGTTCAAAACCGTGGTGAGACTGGCCATGCTGTTTGGTCTAGAGACAGTGGCACTGAGGAAAAGACAGGAATCAGAGATGGAGGTAGCAGAGATGAAGATGCTGAGGATCTCTCTGAGAGTGACCAGGATGGACAGGATTAGAAATAAGTATATCAGAGGAACTGCACATGTAGAGGTTTTGGAGATAAAGTCAGAGAGGCCAGACTGAGATGGTTTGGACATGTGCAGAGGAGAGAGAGAGTACATCGGAAGAAGAATGCTGGGTTTGGAACCACCAGGAAAGAGGACTAGATAGAGAAAGACCAAAGAGGAGGTTCATGGATACAGTGAAGGAAGACATGAAGATAGTTGGCATAACCGAAGACAATGCAGCAGATAGGGTTAGATGGAAGAAACTGATATGCTGTGGCGACCCCTGAAGGAAAATGCCGAAAGAAGAAGAAGAAATTGTTTTTATGCTTTGAAACATATCTGCTAAAAATGTGTGCAGTGGGGTATACATGAAAACAAACAACATTAATTTTAATAAGATAATTGGTCTTATTTTTAACAAATATGTAGGTGTGTTCTCTTAGATGTTGAAGGTTCATCACTGTTAAGTGAGTGAATGAGAACACAAATGTATAATTCAGCAGAAAACAAGCCTGCGGTGTTGGCTGGTTAGGAGGAAACCTGAACAGACTTGTAGCTTCTGTGGAGGATCTATGAGAATAAACAGTCCTGGTTAAAAGTAAGATAACTTATGAGATCACCTAATTGTTTTAACAGAATGACTTGGCATCACCAGAAATCAACCATTTTTAGTTTAAAAAACACAGCAAAAGTATAAATTATATTTTTGACCACTTAATTTTACACAACTTTTAAATTAGCATCAAACTGGGAAATTCAACACAGTTTTGTCATTTAGTATATTATCCATACAAAAAGCACATAATTAAAATGAAAAAAATATATTTACTTTATGCTTTTTTTATTTTCATGTACGATTGGACAAATTTTCTTCTGATACAAAGCTAATTTATCTAAAATCTTTTAAACAACCTTTGCACAAAATCTGATTATGGTATCTTCCTCATAGTTGTGCGTTTAGGGCCCTCCTCTGGCTGGTGAATGAATCTATAGCATTTCAGTGACCTTTAAACAGCCGATATGTAGAAACAATGTCTGGAAGTTGAACATGTTTTTATCTACACTGGCTGCTTATTGAAAAAATAGTAACGGACATGTCATAACTTGTCTGAATAAAATTAGAAAAGATTCCCAAAAAAAATCCACATGACTTAAATTGAGCATGTTTTTCTAAAATTCACAAAAACATTTTTTTTTTTTAGCATAACTGTCCTAGATTTAATTTGTGCTCTAATGTGATCAGAGCTTTTGAACGGGTTAATGCAGCATTCTTGGTGTGTTTGTGTAACTTACTGTGACCCAGCTGATCTGAGCACCCAGGTCTCTAAAATAAAAAGTTGCCGTGGTTCCCACAGGAAGGTGCTGCAGAACATCCTCATCTTTCAAAGACTTCCCCTCTGAAACATACATTACATGTTTACACATTACATCTTTACACACACATAAATAATCTATGCACATATTTTTTAAAAAGGACTAATATCTGGATGAAATTTAGATAAACATACTGGGGTCCAGTCGAATGGACTGTCTAGCTGGGTACCACTCAGGATCTGAAATAGATGAACAAACGCATAACAACTTTAAAATTCGTCTCCATTCAGATTCTCAGGCTTCTTGATTTATTAAGAGCACATAGAAATAAACTCACGGCTCCTGTGGAACATAGATTTGATCTCCCCGATGGTGGCATTGGGCTCAACCTAAAAATGACACCCCCAATAAATAAGTGGTGAGACATGTCTGCGTATTCACACACACACAGAAAACAACAGATATAATGATCCTGTTTTCCATTCATGATGACAATCAGAGGTAAATTTAGCTCTGGCTGTATTCACACATCCCTTCAATGGTGGTATTTTAACAACAGCTGGTGTTTTAAAGAGCTCGGACGCAAATGCTCACAACCAAAACATAGACTCGTTAAAGGCTGTCTTTAAACAAGCTTCTTCCTTTTCCAGACAACTTGATGCTTTGTCACTCATTTTCAGTCTAGTCCGCTCACCTCAGCTTTTTCTGAAGGTTGTTTTAGTTGCTACAAATTTTCATTCTAGTTCAAGTGCAACTTGGAATGCCTTAGGCCAGTTCCTTTAAAAGTACCACAGCACTCACAGTGAGAACTGCCCCAACTGTGCAACAATGTGCTGTTAGAATCGGTTAGAGTATTTTTTGGGTGTGTGTGAAAATGTATCATTTTAGTTTTAAACTATTGCATTCAACATTCTATCTGTGTGGGTCTGTGAAAAGGCTCAGACACGTTGAGGAAACTTTACTAAAGTGATTAAAAACAATTATGTAAGAATAGGAAGGAGTGACATCTTAAGAAACAAACAAAAAAAACTGTACGTATGTCATGCTAGACTTTCAAAATGATTAGACATGTAAACTGAACAAGGGTCCAAAAAATTAAGAGAAACTTTTCATTTTAATTCAAAAGAAATGTGAGGCCGAGAAAATAAAAAAAAAAGGGCTAAAAAGTCGTATTGACAGCGCATAATTAGTAAACGATCCTGCTGTAACAGGTTTCCTTCAGCACTCACTTGACAGTGAGTTGTTGAAATGGCTCCAGTTTCAATCCTCTGGAGAACATTTTGGTATTTCCAGCAGGATTACATCACTGAAGTCATCCCCCACTTCCATACACACTGGCCCAAGACTTGAGTTTTATTTCTAACTCTGCCGGACAGTGGACCTCCGCTAACCTAATATAGAAAACCACCCACCCCAATTGGTGTTGTGATCAGATCCATGTGTGTCATACATTAGAAAAGGACCTCTCCAGGGGTGGTAAGACCCTAAATGTCATCACCATAGAAACTTTACAAACCTGACATCAGGCCAAGATCCAGGAGGATCCTGCTTTATACTTTGTAGTCCTGAAGAGCTGCCTTTAATCTGCCAAGTCTGCCACAAATGACACGGAATCTGATGGCTAATGAAGCCTGATCTAACAAAGAGCCTTAATCAAACACTACATTAAACCCTCCTAATACAACAGCAATAACATACAGGCAGCAGACTGATAGAAAATTACACATTAGTAACAAAGTGCTTGGCAAAAACAATTACTGTAAATGTAAAATAGGCTTCAGTCAATTAAAACAACAAACATGCTCACTACGCCAAAATTTAGCTTCTGTCCGGCCTGCAATGCAAAGTCTTTCAGTCCAGATCACAACAGCTATCAGCATTGCTGATACACATCTTTATTCTAATCAAATAAAATAAATAATATCAATGTAAAAATAATTATGTTATTAAGATAGATTGCCTTTAATTCCCAGAGGGAAATTAATTTGTCACAGTAGTTCAGTTAGAAAAAAAAAGTAAGACATATAATTAAATTATTAAAAGTTCTTTTTAGACAATCATATTAAATAATCTCACTACTGATGACAGTACTGCACCACTTCTTTTTACACAGCAGGTGCAGCAGTCTCTTGCTGAACAAGCTCCTCAAGATCCTCACTGTCTCATATTGAAGGTGGGACGTGTTGCAGATCTTGTGCAGCTTGATCAGCATCCTACTGAGCCCAAAGAACAGCCTGGGACAGAGTTAGCCCTCCTGACTAGGTTTTCTAATTTCCTCTTGTCAAGGGATGGGCAACTCCGGCTTAGAGGGCCGGTGTCCTAAAGGGTTAACCATGCGTTTCTAGTTTGTTACACCTGACGCACATAAAGTGAAATCAACAGTCAATAAAATTTGGCACAATTCCTCAATAACCTGGATTAGGTGTTTAGATGCCAGAACACATGGAAAACCTTCAGCACACCGGCCCTCCAGGACCAGAGTTGGACACCCCTGCTCCTGTACTTTTACGTTATTCTTCTAAACCAGCAGACCACTTCGTAGACAGTTGCTGATGCAACAATGGTGTCATAGTGTCCTACACACATAAAAAGACCTAAGTCTCCTCGGGGGTGGGGGCAACTGACATTATGTGAAAAATGGTCTACGTGGTTTTACTCTCTTTCTTTTTCTTTTTGTAAGCTTTCCTTAGGGCCAAATTTAAGGTTAACTCACTGATATTGTACAAAGTATATTTACAACAAGAAAGCCCAACTATTGCATAAAACATCTTCTTGTAGATTTCAAAATAGTAAAAAATTGAACTCCATTGGCTCTCATTTATCAAAGTTGTGCGGAAAATTTTGTAAATTTTAGCCTAACACGCAAAATACCCAAAAGTGTCTGTGGAATTTATAAAGAGGGTGTAGCTTTGTCTTTCAGCCATACGCAAGTTGTGATCTTGATATATATGATGTCTGAAAACAAGTTTAATTCCAATGAGCATGCCCATATTTATTCAAATTCATGCTCCATCACACCATCATTTTATGACATGAAGGGACAAAAGTCGGCAAACATGCAGAATTTCATTAACAATATTATGTGGTTATTGGCTTTATTAAGCACATGCCCATTTATTTTTAATCATCAAAAAGCATTTTTTTTTTAATGCAATTGCAAAAGGTTTTAGTGGATTATTTTGTACATGTGGTGAGAGAGTGATGGGTTTTGGACATAAAAACATGATGGTAAAAGTATTGTTGAGCATTAAATGAAGAGAAAAGTATGTTCAAATATTATTGAAGACATTAATTTTTTTTTGCAGCAGAAAGTGTTCTAATATGTTCTTAGCAGGTAAAATAGCATCTCTTTATCAGCACTTTCAAAATAAAATAATTTATTCTAAATTCAAACTACCTCCTATTTAAAATATTATTTTGTATTCAGCATGCTTTGTTTGATTTTTTTGCTTTGTTTTTGATTGTATTTGCATTTTTATGCAAAATTTTACCGTGTAAAAACTGGCTAAATACTGTATCATCCAGCTGCATAGCCTGCAGGAGTCACTGGAGTGTCCCCACGTCACCAGGAATATACTTTAATACATTTTAACAATTAGTTGTCAGAGTATGATCTGGTCAAATAGATTTTGGTAAGTCATTAAATTAGTGTGGCAATGAATGTCTATGTTATTATTTTTCTTTTTTTTTTGCCATTTCAGTGCCCATTTGATTTTGTGTGTGTTTACACAACATCTCAATCTGGTAGAGCAATTTGCGCAAACCAAACTGTATGTTCACGATGTCTTGACAAATCTGGATGAACAGATTGTTTTGGTTGTACACCACCTATACATCACAAATTTGGCGTACGTAGCTTTGATAAATGAGGGTTATTTGACCAGAGATTATTTACAGATAAAATGTTGGTATCTGTTCAGTCTAACTACCAGTACGGTTTCTCTTTGCATTTCAGAAAACTGCTATGTTGTGACTTTTTGAACTCCTCAATCAGTGCCTAAATTTCAAACACACTACATCTCAACCAAAGTTTTGGGGCTTTTTCAACTGAGATGGTTGAGCTGGGCAGTTTTAGTCCAAATATTGGCTAAAAAAGTGAAAGGCCGGAAGAGAGGAAAGCGTGCGGGAGTCCTCCTTCGTCTCCGCAGACGTGGCTCGCGTACGCCCTTGCCGAGCCTTTTTCTCTCCAATGTCCGCTCACTTACCAACAAGATGGACGAGCTAGCGCTGCTAATGCGACGAAACAGGGACTTCTCTTCCTCTTGTGTTCTATGCTTCACGGAGACATGGCTCAACGAGCAGATCCCGGACTGCGCGCTTCAGCTGGAGGGATTTCAGCTCTTCCGCGCTGACAGACAGAGGGATTTCTCCGGTGGAAAAACAAAAGGTGGAGGGCTCTGTTTCTACATCAACCACTCCTGGTGTTCGGATGTGTCTGTGATCTCCCAGCTTTGCTCTCCGGTTCTGGAATACTTCTTTATAAACTGTAGACCATTTTATTCTCCACGGGAGTTTGCTTCATTCATTCTGGCTGCTGTTTACATTCCGCCATGCGCAAACGTGCACGAGGCCCAACGCGCGCTCGCGGACCAAATTCTGTGTGTGGAGCAAAACTTCCCGGACTCTCTAGTTATTATCCTTGGGGATTTTAACAAGGGAAATCTGAGCCAGGAACTCCCAAAGTACAGACAGTTTGTAAACTGCCCAACCAGGGAAAGGAACACATTGGATCACTGCTACACTACAGCCAGTAAAGCCTACAAGGCTGTTTCTCGAGCTGCTCTGGGCTTCTCTGATCACGACATGGTTCACCTCATCCCGGCATACAGACAGAAGTTGAAGCTTTCTAAACCTGCAGTGAGGACTTCCAAGAAGTGGACCAGCGAAGCTGTGGACGAGCTTCGTATGTGTCTGGACACAACAGACTGGGGTGTGTTTAGAGCTGCCACAGATAGTCTGGATGACTACACAGACACAGTGACGTCATACATACGTTTCTGTGAGGACAGCATCATTCCATCAAAAACCAGGGTAAGATTTAACAACGACAAACCCTGGTTCACACCCAGACTAAGACAGATCAGGAGGGAAAAGGAAGCAGCTCACAGAGCCAATGACAGAGAGAGCTACAAAGGCGCTAAGTACCGGTTCTCGAGAGAGGTACAGCAGGCGAGATCCAGGTACAATAAACGTCTGAAGGAGCAATTCTCTGTCAATGACACCGCCTCTGTCTGGAGATCACTTCGGCAAATTACAAACTATAAGCCGAAAGCCCCACATGCTGCTGATGACTTACAACTGGCAGAGAAACTCAACACCTTCTATGCCAGGTTTGATGTCTCACTCTCCTCCCCCCTCACTGATCAACAACCTTCAGACACTTTGAAGCCACTCCCATCCCCCACCCAATTAACAACAGAGGTCACTCCAGCTGACCAGCACTCCCCCTCCACTGCTTTCCTGGTGACAAAACAGGATGTGCTCAAGCTCTTCCGCAAGCAAAACCCTCGGAAAGCTTCGGGCCCAGATGGTGTCTCCCCGGCCACCCTGAAACACTGTGCTGAGGAACTGTCTCCAGTTTTCACAGACATTTTCAACACCTCGCTGAAGACATGCCACGTTCCAGCCTGCTTCAAGCGGTCCACCATCGTTCCTGTTCCCAAGAAGCCCCGTATCACTGGACTTAATGACTACAGGCCTGTGGCACTTACGTCTGTAGTCATGAAGTCATTCGAACGCCTGGTCCTCCCTCATCTCAAGCACTTCACCTCTCCCTCTCTGGACCCTCTGCAGTTTGCCTACAGAGCCAACAGGTCTGTAGACGACGCTATCAACCTGGCCCTCCACTTCACCCTGCAGCACCTGGACTCCCCGGGAACCTATGCCAGGATCCTGTTTGTGGACTTCAGCTCTGCATTCAACACCATTCTCCCTACCCTGCTTCAGGACAAGCTCTCTCAGCTCAACGTGCCTGACTCCACTTGCAGGTGGATTACTGACTTCCTAACAGACCGGAGGCAGTGCGTGCGGCTGGGGAAGAATGTCTCCACCTCTCGGACTATCAACACAGGATCTCCACAGGGCTGTGTCCTCTCTCCCCTGCTCTTCTCCCTGTACACCAACTCCTGCACTTCCAGCCATGACTCTGTCAAACTGATCAAGTTTGCAGATGACACCACACTCATTGGGCTCATCTCTGATGGCGATGAGTCGGCCTACAGGATGGAGGTAGACCGGCTGGTGTCCTGGTGCAGCAACAACAGCCTGGAGCTCAACGCTCAGAAGACAGTGGAGATGATCGTGGACTTTAGGAAAGTCACAGCTCCCATTACCCCCCTTGCACTGACAGACTTCTCCATCACCACTGTAGACTCTTTCCGCTTCCTCGGCACTACCATCACACAGGACCTAAAGTGGGAGCCATCCATCAGGTCCCTGATCAAAAAGGCCCAGCAGAGGATGTACTTTCTGCGGCAGTTGAAGAAAGCCAAGCTGCCCGCCAGATGTTGGTGCAGTTTTACAGAGCCATCATCGAGTCTGTCCTCACCTCCTCCATCACCGTGTGGTACGCTGGAGCCACAGCCAGGAACAAACACAGACTGCAGCGCATTGTGCGCTCCGCAGAGAAGGTGATCGGCTGCAGCCTTCCATCTCTCGAAGACCTGTACGTCTCCAGGACTCGGGGGCGTGCAGGTCGGATAGTAGCTGACCCTTCCCACCCTGGACATGGACTTTTTGAGCGACTCCCCTCGGGCAGGAGGCTCCGGTCCATTCGGACCAGAACGTCCCGCCACAAAAACAGCTTCTTCCCTTCTGCCGTTGGACTTATGAACTCTTTATAACCTGGATCCCCACATCTCTTAGTCACCTCCCTCTTGTCACTTCACTATCTTTATTATTTTCTATTATTTTCTATGACATTGCACTACTTTTCTTTTTCTTCTGAGCACTCTTAGTTTTGTAAAAATTATTATTATTTTTATTTATTTTATTTTTATTATTTTTATTTTATATGTTTGCACACCAGTACCAGAACAAGTTCCTAGTCTCTGATGTTTTTCACTGACATGGCAATAAAAGCATTCTGATTCTGATTCTGTTGCAAAAGTTAAAATATGCACTCAGAAAATAGTGACTTCTGACAGGAAGAAGATGACTTAAAACCTAAAGCTCAGCAGAAGCAAAATAAAGGACAGCAAGCAGATGTGCAATAAAATGGGTATTATCCTTCTTTTAACGGTCACAAACTGCCCAGTGGAGAACTACCTGGACTTTCATGGAGGTGAGAATTTCTGCAGCAGATGAGTCAAAGAAATAATTGGCTAAACCCAATCATGCTGCACCCAGCCTTCCAGGTAGGTGGTCTTCAGCTGTTCCAGGTGGATCATGGCTAGTTTTTCAATCTCTCCTCTCAAGCAGACAGTTGAGGAGAATCTGGAGTAGGGCCAGCTGGCTCAGAAACAAACTTCTTGTCCACAGCTGTTCAGATGGTGAGTTATTAGTAAGTATTTCTTTTCTAGAACTTCATCGCCAATTTCACACCAGTATTGCAAATGTGATCGTGTTACAAAATAAATAAACAGATCTTGATTTTTGAAGCAAAGTTTGAAACACTAGCTTTTCTGTCTGCATGTTCTCCCTGTGTATTTGCCCAATAAAATGCAAGTTAGGTTATTGGTCACTCATCTAAACTTGTCAGACCAGGTTCTGACACCCCCCAAGAAAAGATGGATGTAAAACATTTATTATACAACCTTGCAACCTCTATTCCGTAAGTCATCCTCACTATGTTTGGTAGGAAACTTTCACTATTCACCACAAACTGTTTTTTTTTCTGTTGCTAATCTCATCAAAAAATATTTTTTTGCATTTATTTGGGGAGATAATTATTTCCATCTTTTTTCTTAAATATACTTTATTCATCCCTCACCGGGAAATTTTATGTGCTGCATTACACCGCAGCAGGCTGCCACCTATGACGGCGCCAGTGGTGGCAGAAACCGGGGGTTAGGTGTCTTCTCCAAGGACCCCAGACGTGAACTCAGTGTGATGTGAATCCGCAAACTTTCGGGTAACTTCCGGTCCACGGGTGAGCGCTCTACCACTGAGCCACCGCCTCCCACTCCTAATTGTTTAAGTTACCAAAAATTTTGCCAGTGACGTCATAGCCAAATGCTCCTGGTTTCTAAAACTTTCCAGATGTTTTCGGTGTTTTTGATAAATGGTGATGTTGAACCTTTTTAGTAAAATACATTAGCCTGGTTTCACCCATCGTGGTATTCATCTCTAAAAATTGTTGTTTGGAATCTTGATGTCATTAATCATTTAATAAAAATTAAACACATTTCATGGATCAGAAACACCAACATCTCTCCCTAAAATATATCACGATATCACCCAAAATTGGCATCTTATCTATTTATTTGAAGTTGTTTCTACCTTTGGCAAGTCCGTTAGTGGGTAATAAAATTCTGCTTTCCCCAGCTGAGCTGTATCATATATGAAAGGGATTCCAGCTTGTGCCTTTTTTACACCGAGTTACATTTAAAGGCTATAAACCTACTGGCGACTTGTAGCTGCGAGGACTGCAGCTCTGACAGTTTGTCAGTATTCTTTAGATATTTAATACAAGCTTATTAGTGATGTTTACAATATTTATGTCACTTGTGTCAAGTTTAATTAACAAAAATTTGCAAGACTCAGGCACAACAAAACAAAGTTTGTTTTTTTTAATTATTAAAGCTAAAATTATATTACATTTTTATAAAAAGAGATGCATTGTACACAATACAACAATAAAAACATTGAAGTTCCTACCTTGTCCAGGAAGCAGAGCTTCTCCTTGGTCTTAGCATCCAGTATCTCCACCTCAAAAAAGACAACAGCTTTTTTAGCTTTTTTGGCAGGTTTACGCTTGGCCGGGGCTTGACCTGGCACCGGAGCAGCTCCTCCTCCTGAACTGCTTGTTTTTTTACCACTAGCCTCTAATAATAAGGCATCCATGTCCGTGGATCTCCTCCTGCGGTCTACTTATCTCCTTCTTTCCCTCAATTCTCCAGTGACTTTGAACCCCTCAAAGATTAGATCTCAGGTCCAAGCAAAGCCAAAGAGGAGAGGGGCAGCCCTCAGCTGCACAAATAAATCTCTTCTCTACTATTCTGCCCCACCTTCTCCCTCCTCCTCTGTCACTTAACTCGCCCTCCCTCTGCCCCCATCTCTCGTTCTCTCACGTCTGGTGCACAGCTTTTTTTAACAGCTAACCGACCCTTGCAATACAAACACATGCTACATGTGTGTGAACAGTTGTATGTACGGGAATGTTCACCATCCGCAAAGACTATTTTTAATTAAACTAACATGTAACCCAGAGAATCCATTGTTTCAGAAATAGGATGGCTGTCTTTTGAAATACAACTTGTTCCTATAAACAGTCATTTGATGACCTCTGACATCTCAAACCCCCAGCTAAGACGGGTGATGACCAAACCCAACTCCCTTTTGCTACCTTGACCCTGTTGTGTTTTTCACGGCTAATTATAAACATCTCATGCTAACTTGGCGTGACTAGCCCTCTCTTCATGGCGACACATCTATGTGGTGATGTCATGACCCCCGTTTCAATCATGTGATCCTTTGCAAAACCTCAAAACACCTGAATGCACAAGTTTGGCGTCTCACACATTCAACCCAAATGACTTGCATCTTAAAGGAGGACTGGACAAACAGGTCTCTCAGGCAGAGGCATGCCTTCCTCTGCTACCACTGAGTGATAATACTCCAGATTCTGAGGGATTAGTGGGGCAATCCCTCTAGAGAAGCCCACCACACTCCAAAGACATGGAGTAAGGATACAGTTTCCGGAGTCAATGAATGACACATAGACACAAGCGGTAACAGGGAAGCTAAGGTCACAAAATATTTAATAAATTGAAGCATGTTGGAATTTTTCACTAATAAACTCTGTTTAATATTTATTCATAAAACTAATAATCATTTGAGGAAGAAGAAATATTTCATAAAACATTTCTTATGCAATTTTTATCATCATTTAAACAGAAATCTATGTGTAGTTTGAATGTTCGGGTAACACACAAATAAAACAGTCCCTTAAACATAAAGCAAGCAGGACACATGACACTGGAGCAGGGACTTGTGGGTAAAAGTCTCATTCCAGTTTGGGCCAAGCAGACCAGACAGGACAATTCCCTCCACCCCTCATCCTCCTGGCTATATAAAACCTTTGGCAGGGACAGTCCGCGCTGCTATAACACTCTGGTGAGGGAAAAGAACGACGCTTAATTTGTTAAAGCGGAGTGTAACATACACAGCGACTTGATTTATAGCTCGGCTTGTAATTCTAGTTTCAAGGTAAGGATTTATGAATGTAGATGTTTTGAGAGAAACATCCAAATATAATGTGTTTTTCACCCTTCCAGAAACTTTTGCATGACCACAGGAGGCTGCTGTGAAGCTGAAGGCCACTACTGTTACAGTATCTACCCGAACTAAAATGACACAAACAATTTTAAACTCGATAACAAATAAGCTTTTTGTTTAATTAATTGAGAAATACATGCAAGTTTTGAGGCGTAATGCTGCTTAAAACCGTTTTAAAGCTGTGTTTAAATTAAATAATTTTAATAACTCTTAAAAGTAAAATTCTGATCATACAGTATCTCACTGTTTTTGCAAAAATTGGATAGGGTGAGTATGAAATTTTATGATAAATTCTATAGGTTTCAAACTGAATTTTTAAAGAGGTTAAAAATATTTTGAATGCGTATACGTAAAACAATTCTGCAATTTGTCGTTTCTTTGGTAACTAATACAAAACTTGACAAAACCAAAATTGAAAGTTTTAAATAAAAATGTGCAGAATATTTATAAAATGTTTAATCTAACCTTAATATTTGTACCAATTGTGCCCACATTTAAAAGCTTTAACAATCTTAAAGTGGAAAACAAATATAACATTGCAAGACTTTTTTTGTAACTTTGAATCGGTCAGTTTTTGTTTTTTTCAAATATTGATGATCTAAGGAACAGAAATTGAGAAGTGGACATTATGTATGTGATTGTCAGTCAGTCACCTTCTTAACTGTCTATCCCTTTCAGGATCGCGGGGGGGGGGGGTGTTTGCCGGAGGCCATCCCGGCTGATTCAAGGCGAGGGACAGGGTAAACCCCGAACAGGTCGCCAGTCTGTCGCGGGGCCACACACATTCCTAGAGGTGAATTTGGCTCTGGCCAATTAACCTAACATGCATGTTTTTGGAGGGTGGAAGGAAACCGGAGTATCTGGAGAAAACCCACTCATACACCGGGAGAACATGCAAACTCCACACAGAAAGGCCAGTGTTCCAAGCCTTGTACCCACCCTGAACTTGAACCCACAACCTTCTTGATGTGAGGTCACTGTGCTACCCACTGCTAAGACTCTGGCTTACTATCAATAAAAAAAAAAAAAAAAAAAAAAATTAAATAACTGTTGATTTTTGGATTGAAATAATTTTAAAAGTACATACAATTTAAAATAACACAGAGAAACATTGTCAAAAATAATCTTGTAGTCAATGTCAGCCTTACCTCATTTAAAATTTCCCAGTAGTGTAAGAATTTAATGAACTTAACGTAATTAATTAAACTAACTAGACAATAGTCTAGTATGGTATGGTGATTAGCTCAACAGTCTCACAGTAAAAGTTTGCTGGTTTGAACCTTGATAGAAGCAAGATTTGAAACATTAGTTTTTATGTTTCAAATGTGAACGTTCTCGTTATGAATGTAAAGTTTTGCAACATTTCTTTTTTTTTTTTCTAACTAAAAGCAAAAACTCTACGACAAAATACATTCAGCTTTAAGAATTTATTTATTTTTATTACAGGATGAAAGTTGCTTGGATGTAAAACGACTTCATGTAGAACATAAAAGGAAGTAGTGTGTCTACTAAATAAAAACTTAGAGAAAACTTTTTCACAAGTATGTTTTCATCTGGTATTTTGCATGTTTGAAATTCTAAAGAATTTCTTGCTAAAAAAGTCTTGTGGTTTAAACTTTAAACATCTTTTGAAACTCCTTTCAAGCTATTATTTTTACAGGTGCACGTAGAAGTTTATACTAGTTCTCATCTGATTGATTAAATCTAAGACAGTATACTTCTTACAAGTGACAGTTTTAATGTTGTTGACAGAAATGGGTAACAGAGGTCTCACTGGTTTAGTCAGTTTCTGTCAGACATCTTCAAATCCTGTCTGATGGGTTTAAGGTGCTTATGAAACTGAATTATTGTAATCCTTAAAACTCAAAGAAATCTACATGTGGGCTGAACAGTGGTGCAGTGGTTAGCACAGTGGTCTCACAGCAAGAAAGTCGGGGTTCAAATACCGGAGTGGGGGCAAGGCTTGAAACACTGGTCTTTCTGTGTGGAGTTTGCATGTTCTTCTTGTGTCATGAGGGTTTTCTCTGGGTGCGCCGGTTTCCTCCAAAAAATGTGCTATCTTTACTGGCCACTACGAATTTGTCCCTAGGAATGAGTTTGTATGTGTGGCCCCGCAACAGACAGGCACTCTGATCAGGGTGTACCCTGCCTCTTGCGTGAAATCAACCGGGATAGGCCCCATTTGAGATAAGCAGTTCAGACGACAAAATAAAACAAAATTTTACTTGTGAATTATGGAGTACACAATTTAATTTGAATGAAAATAATGAACATTTATCACAACTTTTTAGTATTTGTTTTTGAGGTTTTTGATAAATAATAACCTGCCTTCTCATGTATTTAGCTGCTGAAATAAGACCTGATTGGATTTTTGTTCAACTAAAAATGTATCTAGTGGCCTGGTATTAATTTTATTTGTTTGAAAAGAAAAAAAAAAGCCATGGATTTTGTCCTTGACAGCTCACCTACAATATTAAGCAAGAACTAGATAAGAAGCACCATGAGTCATTCCAGCCAGAGATGGCGATCATGCGGAAAAACATCAGATTTTAGCTGATTAAGAAATTTCATTTAGACTTTAAAAATAACAGAACATAGTTAGTTTGTGTAGCATAATTTCTGTGAGTTTAAAAATAATATTTAGTGGAGTTAAAGCTGCAAATTTATCCACAACATGCTAATGTCCGCATAGCATGAACACCATATTAGCTTGTGGTCGTCAAAACAAATAAATAAAGCGGTGAAATTAAACGAAAGTTTCCCTCAAGAATTTCTTTTTGCTTTTATGATTGCGTAATTCCATCCTAACTGATTTTAATAAATGAATGAGCAGTACTAACCTCGTAGTGCTTCATCTTGGGTGCGAGCGTCTCTTCCTTAGTTACTAAGCTGAGTGATTGGGGCGGGGGCCTATCAGCGAAGGGATACACCGCTTGTGGGCGGTTCTGCTGTTCTGACATCCTATCAAAAGCGCGATAAGTAAAACAGACGCGGATTGTATTAAAAAAAAAAAGAACAATGAGACTTTTTAACATTTTAAATGTATTTGCAAAGTAATAATTTTTCTTTCCCGCATCTTTTTAGTTTATAATTGTTTATTAAAAAGACCAATTAAAAAGACATTGTACACAAAATACAATAGCTTATGGATCTTTTGTAAAATACAATAGCTTATGCAGCAATTCTATTTTGTGGTCACCAGTTGTGGGTGGTGACCGAAAGAACGAGATCACGGAGATGGGTGACTGGGCTCTCACTCAGAGATAGAGTGAGGAATTCTTCCAACCAGGAGGAGCTTGGAGTAGAACTGTTGATCGAGAGAAGCCAGATAGAGTGGTTCGTGCACGGCCTCGCTGGTGAGGGTGTTTTGGGCACGTCCCAACGGGAGAAGACCCAGGGGCAGACCCCTGACCCGCTGGAGAGACTATCTCTCGCAGCTGGCTGGGGTTCACCTCGGGATCCTATCAGCGGTGAACTGGAGGATGCAGCCGGGTGAGAGAAGTCTGGGTTTCTCGGCTGAGGGTGTTGCCCCCGCGACAGGTGTTGTGCTCAAAAAGGACTACCTGCCCACACAAACGTCCAGACATTACAACTGGGAGGTTTCATAGTATCGTATTAATTTTTAAAGTGTCCTGCACCTTATCGGAGGTGTTCCGATTGGAGCTAGAGCCCAGTGTTCTTTTCGTCAACCGTAACGACAAGGAAAGGATTTTCTTTGACGATGCTTTTTTTTTTACGTAAATGACGTAATAATAGCGAAATAAATGCGACTCTTCGATGACTAAAATGTGACGACAAGTTTCTAGTGACGAGACCAAAATGTAACGAAATAGAAGTCAGATTTTCACATCTCTGCCAATTGTGCGTGTTTGTCTGTGAAAAGAAATAGCGCAGCGGCTGCCACCTGTCTCTAACGTCAGCACGCCCCCCACAATACTGCAGGTGCACATCATCTGTACTATTTTTTGTCATTATTTGTACAAAAAAAACACCTGTTTAATGTGCAGGACACTTCAAAGATTAATACCGTGTTATGAAACCCCCTAGTTTTAATGTCTGTTCTTTTTTAGAAGAATTTTTGGGAGTCGTATTTGGGCACGAAGTCCTTTCTGAGCACAACACCAGGATAGGCTTCGGCACCCCTGTGACCTGTTAGGGATGAGCAGTTTGGAAGACGAACGAAAGAACAAAAAATAAAATGCCATATTGTAAGTGAAGACAATGACAGATAAAAAGACATCTTCTGGAGGACTTAATCTCCAAGTTTAACACATGAAAGCCAGTTTAATTTAAAGTAGCAGCTGCTGTATTGTGTATTCCTGCTGGGTAAGAGAAATAAGCAATGACATGAGCAGGAGATTGTATCAGGATGAAATCCATCTACTCATCCCCGTCCTGGGCATTGCCAGGCTGAGGAGACCCCCATGTTTCCATCAGGTTGAAGAACATCTATTGACTTTTTTTTTTTAGATATTTAGCTTTAGAGTAGAATAAGCTAATATTTAAACAATAGTCTTAGACTCACTGAATGCTCATCCCGGGGGAGGGATCTCTCTTTCGTGTGGATCCCCACGAGGTTTCTTATTTTCCCCTACTGATGTTTTTTTAGGAGTTTTTTCTCACCGTGAAGGAGAGTCAAAGGACAGAAATGTGCTAATATTGTCTAGCTAGCATTTGTTAGTTAGTTGGTTTTTTTTGCTGTGAATGTTTATACATTCCTATTTTTTCTTGTTTATCGTATTTCTGAATCTGCAATGTGAAGCCCATTGAGACAGAAATTCTGTGATTTGGGGCTTTACAGATAAAATTGAAAATCACAAAGGGGTCAAAATTTAACAAACAATTCGTTTATCAAACCCGCTTAAAATAACGGGATCACCGGTGACAACACAGCGCTTGTGTATTTCAAACTACAGTAACTCCTCATCCGACTTATTCATTTAAACTACAAAAATTGTCAATCTGAATTTTTCAAGAATTCAATTAAAGAAATTTGAAGGCAATTCAATTTTGTTTTTGTCCATTTGTTCTTCTAACACAGAGTTTTAGGTATTTAGCGACATAACGATATTAAATACTTGACAAATTATTTGAAGTATAAAGTTTTACTTCTGCTGGAAAAATGGTGTAAATCATTTACATATAGGTTTTTTTTTTTACACAATTATTGGCAAAAAGAGAGAAACAAACAGGCGTATTAATGAATAAGCTTTTAAAAGGTGCTAAAAGGGTTAATGCGAAACTGGAAGCCTCGTCTTAGCAAAAGAAAAAAAAGAGGTACATTTTTCACACTTTTTAAAATAGTTATTTATTTTATACATTGAATGTGTAAATTAAAGATTTGACAGTTTTGTTTTACTTTTTTTTCTTCCCGATTTTAACAAAAAATGTAAAGGCATGCAAAAGCGAGGGTGTGCGATGTTACTAATTCCGACAGTCATTGAAAGCAGCGCAGTTATTCCAAGTAGGCGTGTCATTACGTCTACGTCACCGTGGAGATCATTCGAGCTGATTATGGAAACGTCTGGAAGTTTCCACAGTGTTTATATAGGAATCATTCGTAGTGTTTGAGTTTAAACGCAGATCGGGGTGAAAGACAGAGAGCTACTACAGATTAATCTGTCAAGATGGGGAAAAACTACTACGATATTTTAGGAATTGCTAAAGGAGCATCAGATGACGATATTAAGAAAGCTTATCGAAAGCAAGCGTTACGTTACCATCCAGACAAAAACAAGTCAGCAGGAGCTGAAGAGAAATTCAAGGAGATCGCTGAAGCCTACGACGTTCTGAGTGACCCGAAGAAAAAGGACATTTATGATCGTTTCGGTGAAGAAGGTATGTTTAATAAAAATCAATTTACCTATCTGTTTGATTCAAAACAAAATAATCTATTGAACAGAAATGATCTCGTTTGAAAATGTAGCTTTAAAACTGACCAAAGGAGCTTGACATGGATAGTTTAAATCGCCATGGTGTCATAGAGAACACAGTCGCCATGTTTATCACACACATGCAAGTCTAAAAAGTCTTTGCTTTAAATATAAAGTGATGAAATCACTACCAGATCTGAAAACAGATTTAAAGTTCTGATTTTGACATCATCAGGCGCGATCAACAACGTGTGTGTATTGATTCGCTGCATGAGTAGATTGAAATGTGGGGAGGGGGTTGCTTTAACAAAGAGGTGGTCGCATGAATCCTCTGAGGTATTCACGCTGACATAAATTACATTTTAAGGCGTTGCCTGTTCTGCAATAGTTTGACACTCCCTTCTTTTTACCTTCTGGCCTAACAACACCTTTTCCATCTGAAGAGGTTGAAATGTAGAAAGGCTGGGTTTTCTTGTGTATTTTCTATGCAGTCAAGTATAACTTTCCTTGGTTTATTTCAAATTAAAGTCACTCAAAATGCTGTTTGGAGACTTTTTAAACACAACAATTCAAACTTTGAAAGTAGAACTCACTTTAACATTCACCACACATACATAGATCCCACACACCCAGTCACCATCTTTCCATAACCTAGCAACTGTTTCTAACTTTTCTGTGTGTGTATAATTGGGTTGGGAAGTCCAAAATTTTCTGCACCCCAAAAATCTCCAGGGTTTGTGTTACAAATGAGTTTCGTTTTGTCTTCTGTACCACTTATTCTTAATAAGGATGAGGGGGGAGACGGTGGCTTAGTGGTAGAGCTTTTGCCCGCAGACCTTAACCGGAAGTTCTCAGGTTTGATTCCCACAGAGTTGACATCTAAGGTCCTTGGAGAAGACACCTAACCCCCTGTTTCTCCCACCATTGGCATCGTTGTGGTAGCCTGTTGCGGTGTAGTAGTGCAGCACACAAGTGTCCCAGTGAAGGATGAATAGAGTATGTAAGGCTTCTCAGCCTTTTGGCTCAGATTAAGTGTAGTTTCTGTTCTTGTTAGTTTAATATCTGGAACGTCCTCCACCCGAGGACTGCATATTAAATGGATTTTTAGAACGGGGAGTCTGAAAGAGGAGCCCGCTTCCTTCGCACCATGCATCGACCCGGCCTTGCAGTGCCGCTGGGAACGGAAAGGGGGAGACGGCAGCTCAGTGGTTAGAACGTTCACCCGCGGACCGGAAGTTGGCAGGTTCGCATCCCACAGAGAGCACGTTTAGGGTCCTTTGAGAAGACACCTAACCCCCGTTTCTCCCGCCATTGGCGCCATCGAAGAACAGCCTGCTGCGGTGTAAGGAGTGCAGCATACAAATTTCTCCGGTGAGGGATGAATAGAGTAATCCTTTATCCTGTAAAAATAATAATAATAATGGGGTCATGGGGGTGCAGGAGCCTATCTGAGTGAGATCAGGCAAGAGGTGGGGTACATTCCAAACAGGTCGCTTGTCTGAGTGGGGCCACACACAAGCAACCATCCACACACACTCATTCCTAGGGACAATTTCACAGTGGCCAATTAACCTAACATGCATGTTTTTGGAGGATGAGAGGAAACCTGATTACCTGTAGAAAAGCCATGCATATACAGGAAGAACATGCAAACTCCACAAAGAAATACCAAAATACTGTTTTTTATTGTAAGTTTTATTAAATAATAAAGATGGCAATTATTAACCAGCTTCCTTTTCTTTTCCAGGACTAAAGGGTGGAGCTCCCTCCTCCGGTGGAAGTGCTGGACCTGGTGGTACCAGTTACAGTTACACCTTCCAAGGCGACCCTCACGTTATCTTTTCAGAGTTTTTTGGTGGTAGAAACCCTTTTGATCAGTTCTTTGGTGGCCGCAATGGGATGGATGATGAGGACATGGACACTGATGACCCGTTTGCCCGATTTAGTACGAGAGGTCCCAGAATTGGAGGTTTTTCACGCTCCTTCAGTGCTGGAATGGGTGGGAGAGGTGGAATGGGAGGAATGGGGGGTCAAACTAGTATAGTGAAAAAGCTGCAGGACCCTGCTGTGATTCATGATCTCCAGGTGTCATTAGAGGAAGTATTGACGGGTTGCACAAAAAAAATGAAGATTTCCCGCAAAAAGCTAAACCCCGATGGCATGACAACGCGGACAGAGGAAAAAATTTTGGAGGTGCAAATCCGGAAAGGCTGGAAAGAGGGAACCAAAATTACATTTCCTAAAGAGGGCGATGAAACTCCGAGTAATGTTCCAGCCGACATCGTTTTTGTGTTGAAGGACAAAATTCATCCAGTGTTCAAACGCGACGGTTCTGACATCATTTACACAGCCAAAGTTTCACTCAGAGATGTAAGTTATTGTTTTGCTGAAATCAACCTAAAATATTCTAATTTAATTTTGTGTTAATGTTTTAGTTTTTAACTTTTTTTTCTAATTGTTTGGTCCCACCAGGCTTTGTGTGGCTGCACAATCAACGTACCCACTCTAACTGGTAAAACAGTTCCCGTGGTAGCAACAGACATTGTGCACCCAGGGATGAAGCGACGAGTTAGCGGCGAGGGACTACCATATCCCAAACGGCCAGATCGAAAAGGAGACCTAATTGTAGAATATGATGTGAGGTTCCCAGAGCGGCTCAGTCAGAGCTCTCGGAACACCATCGCTGGAATTCTCCCACGGTCATAAAGTAGATGGACCTGGAGGACTTGTGGGGCACTGCCAACGTCTTCTTGTAAATCCCGTGGATAGTTCCACACACCCCCTTCGGACTCTACTGAAAGGACTCAGGGCTCATCCTACCCTATACGTCTCTGCTCCCAAAAAATGCATTGAATGAAAAATGACACATGGTAAAATGTAAATATGCAACCAAGTGGAGTGTTTTGTTTTTTCAAGTAAGATTTTACTTTAAATATTAGTGCAGTATAAAAAATAGATTTTTGCATTTGTATAGGATTTTTTTTTTTTCTCTAATAAAGATTTTTTTTGAGATGTTGTTTTTTCCCCAATATTTACAATACAAAATTTTGCTTTAATTTTTTTTTTAGAGCAAAATTTTAAAGTTTTATAAAGAATAAGAATACTTTAGTGAAAATTGCTGCTTTAGAAAAAGTAAACCAATGTTTTTACACAAAGTTGGATCCTAACTCAACTGGAACAATCAAAGGTTAATATGAGAATGATGCAGCAACACACAGTAACACATGTGCACTGTGTAATTTCTACTAATAGATGTTTAATCTCAGGGTTGAGGGATTAAATGTTTGCAGGGATCTGGGACCTGGATCTGTTTCTAGAAGAGAGGAACAGTTTGTGTCACAGGTGGGTGGGGTCTGCCGATACATCACAAGTCCTCTTTTGGACTTGGCTGTTGTATGTCAGGCTCTAAAGACATATGACCTCCCACAATCCCTTTTGTGGATTTCATCATTTGAGCCAGGTCTGTCGTGTGCTATGCAGTTCTCAGAGTTACAGTCATTGATTTCCCTGTTAAATGTTGGTCTTTCAACTCTTTTCTTGGTCTTTCAGTTCTTGTTCTGGAATCAGGCCCCCAGTTTCTGAATGACTGCTGCTTCTAGTACCTAAAAATCTGAATGCAATGACAAATTCCAAACACGCTTTTAGAAAGAACACCAAAATATAATCAATGGTATATTTAGATTGAAAATACAAGCTTGGAAGCTGTTATCCCAACTTTAAGGCTTTTTATGAACAAATCAATACTGTTAGAAAAGTGAAAATTATACATTTTTGAATGTGTAGAAAAAATGTCTTCATCTAGTTCATTTGAGATCCCTTAAGGGAGGGGTCTCAAACTCAATGTACCTGGGGGCTGCTGGAGCACACTCTGGGTGAGACTGGCCGCATCAGGAGTTCCACAAGAAAAGCTGAATTAAAAATAAATCCATAACAGATAAAATTTTTATCTAGTCTTATTAGTCTTGTGGGGTACACACACATTAAACTTTCATATTAAGATGAGGGCTGCAAATTATAGACCCAGGGGCTGCAGACGGGCCACGGGCTTGAGACCACTGCCTTAATGAGTGGAAGACGAGCTTTTTTTTTTTTTAAAAAAACTAAATTGTACAGACATATTTTACATGATCAACTAAAAAAATAAACCTAATCAAATTATTTTAAAATTGTAATTTTGAAATTTTAATTTAAGATTCTGAAAGAACAGTGCATGCTTTCAGTTATTTTACTTCTTAAAAACAACTAAAGGAGGATGGTACCACTTTTATTCAGAGCTAATGGGGTTCAAAAGAAACAGAAGCTTGACAGTTAACTAACTACTCTGCATATTACCACATTTTTTTGGTATCTTTTAGTCTGTTTAAAATCAGAATAAAATGTGGTCCATTATGTTGTATGAAACAGTCCTGAGGTTGCCCTCAGATACCCGTGACACAGTCAGCAGACAAAGTGCTTATTGAGTTTGATGCCTGAAGCTTTATAAACTAGACATTTTAAGACCAATAGAGATGGTTGGGGCAGTCTTACAGGAATCCTAAAGACTGCAATCTGTTGCAGTTGTGAACAGAAGGAAACAAAGAAGGAATAACCTAAGTATCATTAGTTTTTTTTAAATCAAATTTGGTGGCAGGATTGTGGTCAAACTGAATTATGGTTGTTGAATATTAAGACAAGCAAAGACAAACAGGAGCTAAAAAAATTTTGGAGTTCTCTCAAGTTAAGAGTTGGTTAACTAATTAAAAGTATCATCTTTTGCTGTTTGTCTTTCCTGCAATGAAAGAATGAAACTACATATCTTCATATTTTTATGCTGCATCTCAGGTAAGCCTTTCAAAATGATATTTTTTTAATTATTTATCTACATATGTTAAATTTCAATTGCTCAAGACACATCTTACCCATGCTGTGACCTTAAATTGAAGTAATTACACATTTAAAAACTCTTATGTATGTGCAGACCAACTTTTTTGTGTCTTTTATTGGGTGGTAACTTGTGTTTCTCATTTCTTTATGACTGCTGTATAAAAGGGATTTTGGAATTGTTGCATGGGTGAATAATTAAGTTTGCATTCATTTTATTTGTCTGAGACCAACTAAGTGCTCTGTAAAAAAATTTTTAAATTATTTTGAGCTAGAAAAATAAATTACTTTTGATAATCTTTCAAACTTTGAACACAAAACAATATAAAACATAATTAGCTATTTATTTCAGATAATTGTTATAGAAATTTAGTTTTATACCCAAAACAAAGTTTCATCTGAGAGGGTCATCTTAATTTTGGAAGGGTTTTGTTTTTCTTAAGCTAAATTATCTAAAGAAAACTTATAATCAAAAGGTATTTAAATCCTGTTAAAAATTAAACAATTCTTTCATATTTAAATTCTCTTTCAATGCAATTTCTAAAAACATAAATTTGTTTAAATATTTTAATGCTTTCTGTAAAAGTTGAAGGTTTTAGTTCAATTTGAAGAAGTCTGAACTTTTATTCTGAAAATTGTTTTAAATTCAAAGTTCAGCCTTAACGTGAACTTCTCTTTGACCACATATTTAACATAACTTTCTCACTATTTATTACATTAGACAAAGTAAAAATGTACCTCCACATTTGAATCAGCTACAAATCACCACAAATTCAAACAACTAAAAGCCTGGTGAAAAAGTTTATGTCTTTGGATTTGGGGTGTCATGACAGATATTTAAAGCCAGTTGGAAATAGAAAAATTGTAACTTGTATCACAGAATTGCTTTAAAGAAGTACAGCGGGACACAAAAGTCTTTAGACAGCCACAACTGTGCAAGATTAGAGTGCCCAGTAATTCGTTGGTGTACCTCAACTATGAAAAACACAATAAAAATAATCAAGAGACTCACATAGCCTTATTATAATTAATTTCTTTGTGAATTATAGTTGGTCAAAAATAAAAGTACATCTGAATACTTTGTTGTATACTCTCTGTTGGCAATGCCAAAGGTTAATTGTGTTCTGTAAGTCTTTACACTGCCTCTACAGCAGTGATGTTTTGGGGCTGTTGCTGGGCAACACGAACAATTTCCTCCAAAGATGAAGTTGAGATCTTGAAGACGGGGTAGGCCACTCCAGAGCCTGAAAATTGTGCTTATTAAATCAGAAATCTTGGTTGTTTGTGGGTGGCCAAATAATTTTCAAATGATTTCCATAATTTTTCAATGAATTCGTTAATCAGACAATGTAATCTTCTGGATTATGCTGGTGCCGGCTGTGGCTTATTAGTAAGCAAGAGACAGGGTGCAAAAGGCTTTTGCTGGACTCCAAATCACATTAAAAATTTTGAACTCTGAAGAAAAAATTACAAGTACTTCATTTTTTGAAGCAATTAGGATTGTGTCACACTTCTTTTTTAAAACTTAAAAATAATTCTATGTAATCAAATTACAGAGTTGACGTCAAACTCCTGGATAAATGTGAGTAATTATAATTCCTAACAGACCTTAATTCAACAAGTTCAGCTATCAGTCATAACGTGAGGGCATCTCAGATGATGTTTATGAAGCAAAGCCGTGGCAGTCCCTGGCCTGGACATAGACCGTCCAGCAATTTCTAAGTCGAACTCTGCAATGTATCCAGACCGTCTTAGGGGAGAGGTGTTTGGGAAACAACCTAATCAGATGCCCTAACAACCCCATTTGGCTGCTCTCAACATAGAGAAGGAAAAAAACTTTTTTTTTCAAGCCCCTTTCACATGGCAGAACTCCTCACTTTATCTCTGGGGAAAAAGTCCAACCCCCTATGAAGTGATCTTGTTCTTTCGGCACAGGGGGTGGTAGGGACTCGAATCAAAGTGTGTAATTGTGTGCTTCACTTTTTGGCTCCATTCTCTTCACAAAGTCCTAAGCACTGAACACGCTGCACCGATGTCCCACTCCATTTTTCCAATAGTTATAAACAAGACCCAAATACTCAAACTCCTGTAGTTCGGGTAGGATTCTATCTCTGACCAGCAAGAGATAGAATCCTAGAGATAGAAAGAGCAATCCATTCTTTTCCCGGCTAAGAACCATGGTAGAGCTACGGAGGTGTTGATCCCCATTTTTTAGGTTTCTTGATTTCATCATTTAAAAAAAAAAAATATGTATGCATATCTAATCGTAAACCTTATCTTATCTAAAGAAAGCATATAATAATTTCTGGTTGTGTTTACAATAATTTGTTCCCTTTTTTTAAATCACGAGTTGCTTTTTGTCTTTAATTACAATTTTAGTTTTTTGGGGTGTCTTTTTTTCAGGCTCATCTTCAATTGCGTTGTCTACCGCTTTTCTGGGGCCAGGTCATCTTAATTTTGAAAAACCCCCAGAAACATATCAATGCAAACTTTAGCAAATAAGTGGAGTTTTTTTTTAGAAACATAAAAATCCACAAAAAGGTTCAATCTTTAAAACATTAATGTTAATGCATACGTAAATAACTGAATTGGATGTACAGTAATCAGTTTTGTTTGGATCATTTCACTCAGAAAATGCCAACTTAAACCAGTGTCTTTGTTTTCTCCCTCCAGCGGCATGTCTTCAGGCTTCAGATGTGCTGGAATTAAAAGGCCATGTTGATGGGGAGATCTCTATTCCCTGCTTTGCTAGCTGGGCTGCAGATAGCAGCTCAGAACACAACAGAATGTTGTTTTGCCGAGAAGTCTGTTCGGGTGAAAGCATCCTCCTTCAGACTAAGAGGAAAAGATCTGCGGTTATACGGCAAGGAAGGTACATGATGGAGATCGACAAAGGAGAGAGAGCCTTCAATTTATCAATAAAGAGGTTGAAAAGGGCAGACACTGGGAGATATCTCTGTCGACTGGAGAGATCGTTTAGAGGGCTGCATCAAAAAGTCAATCTTAAAGTGCTTGATGGTAAGATTTGTAAAACGTTTTGTTTTTTTTTTGTAATTTACTTTTTATGGATTTTCTTACAGAAATACAATAACAGAAAATTAAAGACGTGTAAAGTAGAAACCTCACTATGCTCATCTAAATGATACAGGAGAATACCCTGAAAAAATAAAAAGAAGTGAGGGGTAAAATAAAC
Source organism: Neostethus bicornis (assembly GCA_902685375.1). Lineage (NCBI taxonomy): Eukaryota > Metazoa > Chordata > Actinopteri > Atheriniformes > Phallostethidae > Neostethus > Neostethus bicornis. The sequence goes on along the minus strand of LR738542.1, from coordinate 21,045,611 downwards.
AGATTGTGCATGTTGTCAATATCCAACTATGAGTTGATTTAGTCTGCTGCATTGCCTGGAGCTCAAAAAATAAATCCCTCAACATAAGAAGTTAGAAAAGGCAGTGGTTGATGTGACAAGACCTTAACATTGTGTAGACATAACCCATAAAACAAGCATCTACTGTACCACCATGTCAACATACAAGTTTTTTAAAAGATCCCAGAATTGACTGGATTCCATTTAGCTTGCTCTCCGCAAAAAGTTCTTCAAGGACCCATCTCTGCCCCATATCTTCTGAAATATAGTAAGTCTGTTGTTAATTTAAATATACATAGAGCATGCATAACCAGCTATTTTGATCATTTCAATTTTGGATTTTTGACAATCATATGATTTGTGTACAAATGTAACTCTGGGTTTATGATTTCTCCAACATAAGTCTGAGTTATGCAACATCAGTTTAGCCGTCTTTTGGAGTCCAGATTCATGTATTTATAATTTTGTACACAATTAGCTTAGTCTCCATTTCTGATGATATTTTACCCTATGATTCAATAAGCTCTTTCCACTTCTCTTCCTCCATCCTCACCGCCAAATCTTTTTCCCGAACTTTTATAAAACCTGAAAGTATTGCTTGGTGTGATTGTCGCATTAATCCATAAAATGCTGAAGCTGTTGTTTGGGTCTGTTTTTTTTTTGTGCTGGATTATTTTTTGTAACTACTGATACTGAATATTAAGTGTTCTTTTGTACATATTAACGAACCAGCTCCTTGGCTGAAAATATTTCCAAAAATCTGTACTAGGAATATGGAATTTGGTCATAAGTTGTTTAAATGACATGAAATTATCTCCCTTCATTACAGCCTCAATGTATGCAATCCCTGCTTTTATCCAACCACGCCAAAAATAAGGTCTCGTTGTCCACCTTCAAAAGTTTATTCTGCCGTAAGAATAAAATATCAATTTAATCTATAATTTGTTGTGAAACCTTCCATGTCTCTTGTGCAAAACTTAGCAGTGGGTTATTAGATTTCTGTTATGAAGGCACGGATAGAAAATGGTTCTGTAAGTTCCATCTCAATAAGTACTTGGTCATGTGGAAGAAATATTTTTGCTAACACTAATATTTTTGGCAACACCCTAAAGCAGTGCTTTCATAGTGGCTAGCTCTGCTGCCATGTTATTCTATTCCCCCGCAGCAGCCATGTTTCGTTCGATTTTATCAGCGCTCTGTTGTTGAGTTGCATTGTGTTGGGGTTTTCTACACTAGTTGTGTTCCCACCTATTGCAATAAACTATCACACACTTTTTATTGAATTACTCGGTATACAAATATTATATTTCAGAGGTGGCAAGGTGAACAGGGACAGAGAGCGCCCATTGACCATGCAACCATCTTCTTAATTGATTCTACTGGAAGTCCCCAATGGATGAATCTTCTGACAAGTAGCTGAAATATTTCTGTCACACCACACCTGATACTTTTTTTTTTACCTGTTCCAGCCTGCTTGAACACACTTCTTCACTTCTTTTCCACACTCTCCATTGCTCTGGATTGTTGATCCTCAGTACTTAAAATCTTCCACCTTCTTTATCTCTTCTCCCTGTAACCTCACTTTTCCATTTGGGTCTCTCTCATTCACACACATGTACTCTGTCTTACTCTGACTAATCTTCATTCCTCTTCTTTCTAGTGCAAACCTCCACCTCTCCAGCTTTTATGAACCCACTAAAAGAAAGTTAACCACAATGCAAATCCTGAAAAAATATAGATGTCTAACAAGCTTCAATCAAACGATTGAAGCTGCCAATAAAATGTGGAGTAGACATTCTATGTGCATACGCAGAAGGGTACATCTTGTGACGCATTCTTCACTTTTTTGTACAGTCAAAAAAATAACAATATCACATGAGTACATATGTACACACATTATCCCCTCGGTAGTCATGTTATCTTCTGTTATCTCAAAGATGCCACTGTTCCTCTTGGACTACTTCCATCTATTAACGCCACCCTGCAGACAGAAGAAGAAACTACCCGCTGGGGTAACTATTCGTTCAACCCTGGATCATCATCAGCCCTTTCCACGATGTCTCCAGAAAAGAAAGAAAACACTCAGCAAGAAGCAACAAACCTTACAGGTATGTCAGTGCATGAAGATTTTATCAGGCTTCCAAACAGTGCAACGTATTTCAGATGACTTAAGATGGTTAGATTAGTTTATACAATTGAATAGTATCGGGTGAAGGAAAAGTACTTTTTGTGCTAGGTTTGCATATCAAGCAGCAAATTAAAAAAACTACAAATACTACGTTGCTTTTTATTGTCCCGTCTCTATTATTTTTGTATAAAAACTTGCTGTTCAGTGGCCCGACTGTCTCACCCTCCTGAGTCTTGTCCATGCCTATTGTGTTTGACAACTGCTGCCTTGTTAATTTGCCAGTGCAGTCGATGTAGTACGGCCGAGAAGACTACAAGTCCTTTGATGGGCCACAATTCAAATGTGCAAGCATTGGCTCACTACCATTAATACGTCATAATTATTTGTGTTAATTTTTTTAACGCATTAAAATGCAGCATAACTAATTAATCGAATTAACTATGTCAAAATGCCAGCACTAATTGCAATACAAGAAGTTTACCAAGAAGCAATTCTTGAAAGAGCAAAACTTGGTTAAGTCGTAGAGTTACCAATATGTCCTCAGTCTAGTTTGGGCTCCAGATTGATAACCATTTTTACTCTCTATTTTTAATACGTAAAAACTTTAGATTTGCATAAAAAAGTTTTATAGAAGACTCTCATTACATAACTTTGAGGTTCTCTGTGAGAAAAATCAGATTTCTAGAGATGCTCCCAGGCAGCCGGATGCTCTCATTCTGCATAGTTTCACATCTGGGAGGAAACCACAAAACAACACTGTGATTGTTTAAAACTTTCCATTTCTGCTTCAAAATGAATGATGTTTTTATTTGAACCGTTAGCTAAACCAGAGGAATTTGTACTTTTGCTGATTTTCATTTGGATTTTGAAAATAGAAAACAAAAAAGGGAAACAGCTTGAAGGAATAAAGAAATCCCAGATTATTAGGTTTGTTCTGTTTGGTGTTTGCAGACACCACTGTGGTCATAATCGTCTCTGGAAGCCTGGCCTTTTTGGTTTGTGCAATTATACCACTCATATTCTGCAGACACTGGCGGAGCAATGAAGGTGAGGTATATCAGATAAAGTTAAAAAATGAAGCTGAATGTTTAATTGCAACAAGTTTTTTAAAAATCCTATTTTTTTCAGGTCAGCACCAGCAAGCAGTAAACAAAGTGGAGGTGAACTAGCTTGAAGTTACTTAATTTTTTTTTTCATTTAGTTCTTTTTTAGGTCTTGCAATTAAATAACCCTCAATGATAATCTTTTTACAGGGGGAAGAACATGCAGAGTTTGAACCAACTCCAGTTGCAGTGGGATTGCATGCCATAGAACAAGAAGTTCCTCCTGAGCCCAGTCTCAATAGCAACATGCAGTATGCTGCGATCTATGAGGGATTGGATCCCAAACCATTGACTGATGAGTGATAACTCAGACCATTGTCTTTTCTTTTTGTATTTAGTCACATGAAAGACAGTCGTGTCAATTGAGATTTATGCGCCTGCATTTATAAATGCAATGTATGGACATTTAATTAATAGCCTGGATTTTTATAAACACGGCTGTGAGGGGATTTCGAAATACAATAAACCCTTTTAGTAAAGTTCTCAGAATGAATCGTGTCATAAAAAGGTCACTGCATGGTTTGTTTTTCTGTTAATGATACCTCCAGAGGGCACTGTACGTCAATAACAAGGAGCATATAAACTTTCAGTTGTTTTTTATTTGTTTTCTTAATTATTTCGGGTTAAACTTTTAACCTTTATGTTAGTGTTATATTTACACAGCAGACAGACAGTCTCTCCAAGCACATGCTCACTCTTAGGTGCAATTTTGACAATGAGCATTCATCATAACCTGCATGTTTTCAGAGGCTGGAAAGAAATCAATAGTACCAGGTTGAGAAGCCACAGAAAAATGTAGCATAACAAAACTGTCACTATAGTAAGGACATTGTCTGCTGGACTGCTTCAGCTAGACTCAAAGTAGTGATCTGGTTGGGAGTCTGCATAATGCATGCAACAATGATTTAGATTTCAAAATGAATTAAACTTTTCCCCTAAAAATACATGGCAGTAAATAATAAAGTGATTTTAGTTGACAGGGCACTGGTTCATCCAGATGACCATAGCTGCAGGTAGTGACTTTGCTGAAGTACTACTGGACAAGAAACACTATCCCAAATACCTTTCCATGACTCTGAGAATAAAAGTTTATGTATTTTTTAAAAACATTAAATAATTTGATTCTCAAAAATCTGTGGAAACCAACTCTTTTTTAAAAAATGAAAATCAGATCCCTCCAGACAGATTATTCATTTCTTAATATTTAGATTGAATTACTATGCAGGACCATTCTTTGTGATTCCTGGATTAACAATGTTAGCTATGTTCACCACATGACCACTCCATTACTCTTGTTTACTCTTTCCAGATTCCCTTCATGCACAAGCAAAGCCCAGCTGGTTCATTTTAGATGTGAGAACAAGAAGTTCTCAAAAGACGGACATCATCCTCCTTAAATTCTTTCTCTAATGTCAACTTGATAAAATTACTGTCCAGCAAAGCAAGCACAATGTCCTAGTCATGTTCTATGATTGAATCCAGAGTGTAAAGTTAAAATATTTCTGAATACATACACCTCATTTTGTTTTAAGCGACACCAATCAGTGATTTGTTTCACGTTCATTTTCGGGTGTCGATAAAATCATATGCGAATTTTATTATGATGAGGTTTTTGATGCTGTCAAATGTAAAACCAAGTGCAATTTGTTTGAAATAGTATACATTTTTTATGTATTAGGGTTAGTAAATGAAACGTTTTTATGTTCCCAAAAGTCTGTTGTACTTTGTGCATCATTAGAAAAAAGACTAGAGATTGAATCTAGAGATAAAAGTCAACATTGAATCACCAAATTCACTTCCCATTGTAGCCTGGATTGTTTTATGCAGGCAGAATCCCTTCTGCATGGTGATCTAAAATCCTTGTTCGTAAACCTTCCTATCTTTAAGTTATGACACTCTTGAAGCACCACTTATTGTCTGCAAACTGTCTCGTGAAAATGTTTTAATTTAATTGTTTTTGCTGTTTTAAGCAGCAGACATATTCAAATTAAAGACAAATTGATCATTTAAATGTTTTTTGTATTTTGTTTCGTCTTCTGAACCGCTTATCCCTTATGGGGTAGAGGAGATTACGGAGCCTATTCCAGCAGGATACTCCCTGAATAGGTTGCCAGTCTGTTGCAGGCCCAAACACACAGACAACCAACCACGCACACGCTCATTCCAAGAGGCAATTTGTAGTGACCAATAAACCTAATGTACCTGTTTTTAAAGGGTGGGTGGAAACCAGAGTACCCAGAGAAAACCCGCATGGGATGAACATGCAAACTCTCCATAGAAAGACCAGTGTTTCAATCCTCGCTCCCACTCCGGGACTCGAACCCCAACCTTCTTGCTATGAGGTCACTGTGCTAACCTTCTGTGTTTATTCTAAAATCCTCCAGCAATGGTAAACACAATATGTTTTACGCTTTGTACAGTGTGGTTTTGTTCACTATGGATAATAAGAAGAACAGAGAAAGGAACTCTTGGTTCTTGGGACTGTCCCAATCGGTTTACTAGCTAAATTAAAATCCCTTCACTTCTTGCGTGCAACAATATGGTTATGAATAGAAGTCATTTGCGGTATAAACAAACCGCCCCTGTCGATAACAAAGAAGAACCAAAATTTCATTTCTGTATTTGTTTTAACTTTAACTGAGCTGCAAAACCCCCTCTCATGGTTTGAAGGTGTGAAACTGGTTTTAATTATAAAAACATCTTTGGTTTTCTCACTTCTTTAAGTTTGCCGGCAGCCAGAAATCAAATCAAGTATTTGATGTGTGGCCTACCAAAGTGCTGCATATTAAATACAAACCAACAGTATTTGATTTTGTGTGTGTGTACTTTATGATGAAGTCTTCACCGTATCCTTCAAATTCACCAAATAGACACTCAGATAGAGTTAGATAGAGATAGCGGAAGTGACCAGTCTTCATACAAGTATTATTTAGCTATCAGTACAGACCGATCCTTCTTTTCTCCAGTCAACTTTTGGGAACATTCGTTCTAAAGTATCGATATCAGAATATTGGAAAGACACAGCTGGAACAAAAAGCCACAAAGCTGACAAACAGCTCATCAAATAGGAATAAGTTGCATTTAGAAAGTTCTAAAAAACAGTTGGAACTCTAGGGCAGCAAGTTGTGGACCCTCACAAACTGCAGTATCGGTATCTTAACAAGGACTGGAACACGCTGTCATGACAACACTACAGAACAATAAAATTGTGAGATGCATGGATTATTGACTGAAACATTGAAAGCAACATTTGAAGAAAATTCAATGGTTACAGTTAAAATAATCTCACAGATGGCAAGCGGATGTCCTTATGAATGTCAAGTTTTCATATCCTGAAAATTAGACGCAAATACATGAAAGAGGAAGTGCTTTAAAACCCTAAAACACCTGTCGAGCTTTAGTTCAGAGGACGCTGCATAGTTGAAAAGTTGGGGAAGTGTTTGACGTTATTGACACTGGTAAACTAGAAGAGATGAAAACTACCTGGATCCCTCTGCTCTCTGTCATTATTTTACAACAAACTCAAGGTGAGATTTTACAATCAAATTTTAGACTTTATGAGATGATACTAACTACGACTTTTGCTGGCAACTGTGATAGGTATCAACATCACAAAGGTGGTTGCCACACAGGGCCAAACATTTAATTTCAAATGTGACTATCTGAAAGGATGGGAAAACAATGCTAAGTACTTTGGTCGAGGTGAAGACATCGATTCCTCTGGCCTGCTTATACAAACAGACAAGCACAACAAATGGGAGAAAAATGGACGCTTTTCATTGTACGACAACATCACAGGAGCTTTCTTCATCGTAACCATGGATAGACTGAGTCCAAGTGACAGTGGGACTTACTGGTGTGGAGTCGATATCAGCTCATCACCTGATCATATCAGTGTTATTCATCTGAATGTTTCACAAGGTACAGTACGTCAGCAGAGAATCATGGCCTGAACTACATGGTCCTCAATTCAAAATCTGCAGATAAACAATTTAATACAAATGAATGCTCTCACATTCGTATATTTTTAACTAAGTAAAGTTCAATAACCTCAAATTTGAAAAACGACAGCAGGAACATTTGCTAAATCATTTCTAAATCAGCTGACACAATCTGTAAGCAAGACCTGCATGGTGAAACATTTCCAAACATCTGCTGTTCGGAAGAAATGGTCACAATTACGTTTTTCAACACTAAGTGATCGTCAATGAAATTAGTTTCCAAATTATGTCTAACTCATTTAAGTCAAAAAAAGAAGAAATTTTGAAAGTATTAAATGCGAAAAAGACACATACTTTTGGTTCTTAAAATAGTGTTTCGGTAGTTTAGATGAACTCCAAAAAACATTTTAAAAAGTGTTTGTAATAAATGCAGACTTTTGAGCGATATCAAAATGTCATGTGGAACACATGAAGGAACATCTGAATGTTGTTTCTCCACTGATCCCCAGGAGATTGGAGAGATTATTAAGCTACAGACATCTCCAAAGTTTTACACAGAAAGTGGGCAGCGTTGTCTAGAACAGATGTTAGTTTGAACAAATCTTCTCCACTTTGAACAGCTCCTTGTGGAGTTACCTCAGGTTGCCTGCTAAGTAAGAATTAAATTAAATTCCCTAATCATATATCCATACAGGACTACAGTAAAACTATACACTAAAATGTGCTCTTTTCTTGATTAAATCAGACAGACGGAAACTGTTTCAAAATTGTAGAGATTTCCTGTAAAATGTCAGCAGATGCAAAACGAAAATGACCATTTTTGTAAAGCAGAAGTTTGAAAATAGTGCTTGAAACTGATCAAAAAACATGTTGTTTTTATGAAAATAAACTTTAATTAATTGTAAAATGACCCCGCGACACACTGGCGACCTGTTCGGGGTGTACCCTCCCCCTCGCCTTGAACCAGCCGGGATGGCAACCGGTACTCCCCGCAACCCCGTAGGAATAGACGGTTAAGAAGATGACTGACTATTCATCATTTCTTGTTGTTGTACAAATAAAACAACAAATCTTGAGGTAGAGGTAAATTAGTAAAACTTTGTGATCTTTCATCACAAAAAAGGAATAAATTATCAGTTGCTTTGCAGGTTTCAAATAAATTTTTGTGTTTTTCAGCTAAATTTATTGCAGTTTCAACCTCTGACCAGACAAGATACAGTGAGTATTTTTTTTATATGTCTGTCGGCAGGGCCTCGTCTGCATTCGTGTCAACTGTTTTATATTTACGAGTGAATCTTCTTGTGGCTAAACCTCAGTTTTTCTCATTTCCAGAGCTCAGTCTGCAGCTGTTTTTAACAGCTGTGATGATTTTGGCTTCGGTGGTGTTTGTGTGTCTGTTTCCGTGCTGTCTTCTGCTCACTGCCAAACACAGAAGATCAAGCTTATCAGAAAGCACAGAGGTTAGTTCATGTCACAAGCATAGAATGTCTACAACATAGTGGCTGAAACAAGAAAACATGATGTGTAAATTTAACTTTTAACGACCAGTAGTGAAATGTGAAGTTAATAAAATTAATCTTGAGATCATTACACAGTATTTATATTTTTTCTCCTCAGACCCCATCTGATTATGAGATAATGATGGCTGGAGTAAAAACTGAATCTGAACCCAACCTTTGATGCTCAGCTCCAAACTGCCCAGATTTATCATCTGTGCCTTCACATTCAAATGACTTCTGAATCCATTTTCTACCAAAATATTGGAAATCTACCATTTTTTTCAGTCATTGCCAATGACTTTTATGAAAGTAAAACTCCAGACATAAAAATGTGAAAAAGAGGAAACCTACTGAAATTACCAAGAAGAGACAAGGCTGAAATATAAAAGATGTTTCTGTATTCATTTTAGACTTGGTGCATCCAAAAACAAACATAATGAACACGTCAGTTTTGTAAGTTTATTTTTAAAGCTTAAAGAATAAAGTCAATCTTTGAGTAATGAGTTTCATAATAAACCCTGTGTCTGCAAATCAATTGCAGAGATTTTGAGTTAAACAACTCAAAAAAGAAGTTAAAGTACTGTTAATGATCAAAATAACAAATTATAAAGATGAGACATATCTTCAACCAAAATTTATCACATAATTTATATTTTGACTACCATAATAAAGAGTTTATCAAGTAACTAAAAATATGGTTCTCAAACAGGATGGGTGTTTATTTCAAGGGTGGGCCAGGATGCTGCACACATTCATCACTTTGATTGAAAAATTTCACTTAACACAAAAACTACACACTGTATAAGTTCTTCAGATGGATCAGTGTGACGTTTGCAAAAATCAGTATGCTACATCGGCCCATCGTGGTGAAGAAAGAGCAGAGCCAAAAAGTAAAGCTCTCGATTTACCAGTCGACCTACGTTCCTACCCTCACCTTTGGTCACCAGCTGTGGTGAACGAAAGAGCAAAATTGCGGACAACAAGCGGCTGAAATGAGCTTCTTTCTTCAGAGTGGCTGGGTTCAGAGTGGCTGGGTTCTCACTCAGAGATAGAGTAAGGAGCTCTGCCATCCGGGAGGAGCTCGGAGTAGAGCCGTTGCTCCTCCGGGTCGAGAGAAGCCTGATGGGGTGGTTTGGGCATCTGGTTAGGATGCCTTCTGAGCACCTTGCTGGTAAAATGTTTTGGGCATGTCCCACTGGGAGGAGACCCAGAGGCGGAATCCGGACCCACTGGAGAGACTATGTCTCAGGGAACCCCTCGGGATCCTTCTGAGTGAGCTGGAGGATGCAGCCGGTGTGAAGGAAGCCTGGGCTTCCCGTTGCCCCTGCAACCTGACCCCGGATAAGTGGAAAACAACAAAATAAAAAACAAAAACTATAAAATATTTTCTGGCATTTTGTAAAATTTAAACATTGCATTTTTTTCTTAGGTATTTTTGGCTTGATAAAAAAAAATTAGGATCCTTGTACTTTTACAGCTCACTATATCAGAATCAGAATCCCAAACAATATTACTTGATTGATCCCACACTTTTTTTTCACCATTTGCAAAGAGACAGTATTGCATTTGCACAGGAAGCTGACCGGAGACATAAATAGTCCAAAAAGAGGAACACAGTCTCATCTGATCTATTCCAAAGACATATGATTGCAGTTACTTGCAAAATATTCCAAAAGCAAGTGACTCGAGACAACATGAATGATGATCAAAATTTTGATCTTCATAGTTTTTCTTCTGGAAGGTATGTTCTCTTGATTATTTTCGTCTTCCACATTGATTGATTTGGCCAGTGTGTTTGAAGTTCAGAGTTAGATGGATCATTTGAGATTTTGAAAAATTGTCATAAGCTGTGAACTTTCAGGCTTTTATGGGTTTTTAACATTTGTTTTTAACTTTGCTTCCTGGTGACCAAGATTTGTTTACTAGAATGAAAGTGATATGACCTCTCCTTCACTATTGTCGTTGTTGTCTTTAGGGTTGTGTCAGGCTGGTGCCATGTCGCTGAGAGGTTTGGTGGGAGATGATATCCAAATAAAATGCTCTCATTCGTATGCCTCTACCAATGTGAAATATTTCTGCAAAGGACCATGTTATGGAAAAAAAATCCTGGTAACCAGTAGAGAGCATAAACAATCAAATTCTAAATACACCTTAGACAATAAAGGAAACACTTTCTATGTGAGGATTTCTGATCTCACGTTGAAAGACTCGGGAACCTACTGGTGTGGAGTCGAAAGAGTTGGCATTGACACATATACAAAAATAAACCTTAAAGTTGTGGAAGGTGAGTTGAGCGTTTTTGCTTTCATATTTATTTTGAAGCAACATTCAACAGGAAATTCACTGTTGCAGATAAAGGGTTAGAATGTTTAAAAACTAAGTTATTTTTTGTCGTCCAGGTAGCTCAGAAAATGATGCAAATGATTCATGCTGTGGTAAGCTAATATCTGTCTGAATGTATGGAGTGTCAGTGAAAGAAAAAGGATCTTCACCATTCCGTCTAAATTTTTTTTTTTTTTTTTAGGACACCAGGTCTACATCGGTGTGGCTTTTGGTGTGATTGCGCTGCTTCTGGCAGTAGCACTTTTGGTGTTCTTCAGATGCAGAAAAACGAACCTCAAAGTATTTTCTGGTACAAAAAAGTCACACATCAGAATCTTCTTCTTTCAGCATTTCCCTTCAGGAGTCACCACAGCAAGTCAGTTTCTTCCATCTAACCCTATCTGCTGCATCTTCTTCGGTCACGCCAACTATCATCATTTCTTCCTTCACTGTATCCATGAACCTCCTCTTTGGTCTTCCTCTAGGCCTCTTTCCTGGTGGTTCCAAACCCAGCATCATTCTGCCGATGCACATACTCTCTATCTCTCCTCTGCACATGTCCAAACCATCTCAGTCTGGCCTCTCTGACTTTATCTCCAAAACCTCTAACATGTACTGATGTACGTACTCATTTCTAATCCTGTCGATCTAATTCTAATTTTTTTGTAAAAAAATTATACTTGAAAATCTGGTACCACAAAAAAAACAAAGTGTTTTCTGCCTGCTATGACTAGTTCATTTAATCAAATAACTGTTACATTTATGCATTTTGGTGAATTTGTGTATGTTACACAAAAATTAGACAAGAACGTGACCAATGGTCTGCTTCTGTTTTATTCCACCAATAACAACATTTCTAACAAAATTTTCAATTGATAGCTTTTCTACGTAGAATTGTAAAGTTGTAAGAGATCGAAAGAATCCCGAAAATGAGTTGTCACCGTTTTCCAATCGTGTGAAGCTAAAGCTTTATCTCAAACCACTCAAACCACAGCAGTGGTGAGCCATGTCGAGTCAGATAACAAAATCAAATAATCAAATAACCAAACTACCCTTTTTTTGTTTCCTTGACCAAAATTTACTGTACTTTGCATTATTATTTTTGGATTTTAGAAAACTTTGACATTTTATTTCCACTATGTGCAGGAAAAAATGGGAGAGTGGCTGAAACACCTTCTACTGGGAAAGAAACTTTTCTCCAAGCCAGTACCCCCTCCTCCACTGGAATGAATCCACACACACACCAGTCTTTGGTTCGACAGCGAGATTCCCTAGATCATACGTACGCCCAGGTCTCACATACAACTCAGTCCAAAAAAATTGAACCCATTTATTCTGTAATTAGCTTCAGTAAAAACAGTACTACTGTCCCCCCTGAAACTGCAATGACCACCTACTCATCTGTAAAAAGCATTTAAATATTTTGAATTAATGTCTTGCAGGAAAGGTAATAAAAAATATCAAATTTAATGAGTCATGTATTCTGTGTTTGAGCTGTAGTAGAAGTTGACATTTTAAATGGTCATGGTTTCAGTTGTTTATGTGTTTTTTTGTGAAAGAGAGACTTAAGTGCTGCCCTAACTCATCCATGCCCTCTGACCATAATTTCTATTGGTGCATGAGGGCAGTTGAGAAACAACACCCTCTGAGGAAATTTTCTTTATGCTTACACAAATATTCTAGTTTTTTCAGTTACGGAGGTTTCTAGTTTCCAGAGAAATTTCTGTATTGGTGTTGCATCGATGGTGGCTTTTTATTGCTCCAAATTCTTACAGTCACTTTAGAAGTCAAACTTATAAAATAGAAAACAAACCACAATAAGAATGCCATCTAGTGTTTTGATGAATAAGTTCAATATTTCTCTTTCACACATTAAAAAATGAGCAGACAAATATTTCATTTCGTCTTCTGAACGCTTACCCCTTAAGGAGTCGCAGGGGGTGCTGGAGCCTATCCCGGCTGATTCAAGTGAAGAGGCAGGGTGCACCCTGAATAGGGTGCCAGTTTGTTGCGTGGCCACATGACCATACACACACACACACACACACACACACACAATCATTTCAAGAGGCAATTTCACAGTGGCCATTTAACCTAACATGCATGGAACGTGGGAGGAAACCGGAGTACCCAAAGAGAATCGACGCATACACGGGGAGAACATGTAAACTCACACAGAAATACCAGTGTTCCAAGCCTTGTCCCTTCCAAGTGCATGGAATGGTTTGAACTCTGAGATTTTTAACCCTTTACATGTTATTTTAAAATCCAAATGTACTTTAAATGCATACTGAGCTGCCAGGCTTGTGTGTTGGGATTCTCAAGTTTCTTACTAACCATTAAAACTTTCTCAAAACAACTGCATTTATGTAGTAAATGAATTAAATATAGTTGGACTCTATTATTTACCTGAATATAAAAAATATTGAAATATTTTTACTAAAAGAAAAAAAGCTGTACTGTATATTAGGTTACACCATATTTTTTTAAGAAACATTTTCTCTGTTTACAGTATTGCACCCCTTGTGTGGATTTGTCATAAAATTTCAGACTTCATTCTCAAAGATATGAGGAAGTGAAAATAAAGGGAAAAGTTTTGCTTATAAAACCAGATGTGTGTTTAATTCTTTTGGTTTAGACTTGCGTAATTTCTGCTTTATGTCACTATGTGGGAATTTTCTTTCAAATTCAGTTTGGCTGCCAGGCAAGAGAGGCAGGGTACACTCTGGTACCTACTGTATATATGTTTGTATACGTGTATACGGCTCCTGAACATCCTCTTGAGCCTCTCAAACCAGCAACCATTAAGCTTTGAGACTTCTATTCTCTAATTACAATCGCTGAAGGAAACTAAATTAAATTTGACAACTGATATTCATCTTCTGTTAATAACTTTTCATGATTGTATTAAAAAGCAGCAGAGGAGACAAACACACACAGCGTAACTTTTCAGTGTACCATGGTTTCCTCCCACCCTCCAAAAACATGCATGTTAGAGTGATTGGTCACTACAAAATTGCCCCTAGGAACAAATATGTTCCTAGGGACACACACGTGAATGGTTGTGTGTGGCCTCACAACAGACTGGCGACCTGTTCTGGGTGTACCATGCCTCTCACCTTAAATCCGCCAGGATAGGCTCCGGCGCCCCCGCACCCTGGTAGGGATAAGCAGTTCAGAAGATGAAACAAAACATTTTTAAGAGATCTGATTGTATTTAATTTCGAATAGTTGCTCTTTGTTGTTTGAAAAACAATATTTTACAATAAAACGTCTACTCAAGTAAAAAAAAAAAGGAATCATCATTAAATTCCAATGTTTAATGTTTTTTATTTCAATAACACCTTCGTACATATCTTATGAGTATATCTTCAAGCTGGTAAAATTATGGTTTTGATAAGCACAACAGAACAGTCAGTATTGTAAGAGTTTTATATTTAGCCCTAACTTTCATCATGAGATGAATCAGTAAGATAACTATTATGAATACCCACATTCTTTTGTTTCCAATTTTTTTTGTCACTACTTCACATCCTCATTTTACTGGACGATGCAAATAATCCAAGTGATGGTAACTACAAAAGAAGTCTGCCCTGTTTTATTTAACCAGAATTATTTCAAAAGACCAGACTGCTGAAAGAGGAATGAAAACAGCATTTTATGGTAAAATCCATCTAAAAAAAAACAAAAAAGAATGTCATACAAAGATGCTGTCTGCCTCCTTACAGGTAAAAAAAAAAATTATAAAGAACTTTTTTTTTTTCTAATTGAAATTGTGGTTGCCTATTTTAAGTTGATATCTTCCTTTACTTTTTTGTTACAGTCATTAAGATTCTATCCTTTGTGATGGGCCAGGACACATGTAAGTAAGCTACAACAGATAGATACATATGAATTTATAAAAGAAACTCTACAATATCGTGGCATAGACCCAAATGACATGCTGACATTGGGAAGAAAATACAAGTTCTGTTTTCAGAGGCTTTTCTTGTGTAACAGTTTAGAGGACATTGTCTTATATCACCTCATTATTCACAGACACAGATGGTGAAAAAGCTTGGATCAGCTCTAAAAAGCAAGATGCAGTGTGTAGTTTAATTCTTTCAGTATAATAGCCTAATGTCTGCTGCTTAGAATTTGCTGAAGTTGAACAGATTCAAAAGTGTGTTTTTTAAATTGCAACTTTTCACTTGAAACTGATCCAATCTAAAATAAGATGAAACAATGCCCTCATCCGAATGATGCTTAGTTATTTTATTATCTTACAGGTGACTCACCTGTCTCTTGGTTTGGACGGGTCACAGAATCTGTTAACATCGACTGCAAATATGAGGAATCAGCTGACATCAAATCTTTCTGCATACAGCGTCCTACTGGATGTGAACAATTAGTAGACACTCAGGGTTCAACAAAGCCAGAAAAATTTAGCCTAGTAGATAACCAAGGAATGTTCACATACACGGTGACCATTTCCAACCTGGAACCAAAGGATGCCGGGATCTACATGTGTAGAACTAAAAATCTTGGACCACAACAGGGACCTTTTAAATGTCTGCTTAAAATTGACCTCCAAATTCAACGTAAGTATTCGTTTGATTTTGTTTATTCATGTTTAAAAAATCTTTTAGCTTCAGACATCTACAAATTCTCAAATCGATTTAATTTGGAATTTGTTTTCTGTCATAAAAAACCTGTTAAGTCAAAAGTAACTTCAAAGATAAAAGTAACTTCACATGTGGATCTTAAACTCTAAAAGGGGTTTCTTATGAACTTTTTTCATGAATATTTTTCCAGTTAAACATAAACAAAGAGCAGATATGTGTATTAATATGTTGAAGGATTCCTCCACACAAGGTTTGAAGTTCCTATGTTTCTCAATGTCGTTTTATAATATATTGTAAAATCAATTTCTTCAACATTTTATATTTTTATGTGAATTCCGTTCATACCGTCGTCTTCCGCTTATCCGGGGCCTGGTCGCGGGGGCAACAGCCTCATACGGGAAGCTCAGGCCTCTCTCACCCAGCTGCATCCTCTAAATCACCTGGAAGGATCTTGAGTCGTTCCCCGGCCAGCTGTGAGACATAGTCTCTCCAGTGGGTCTTGGATCTGGTCTCCTCCCGGTGGGACGTGCTCGAAACACCTCACCAGCAAGGCGCTCGGGTGCATCCTGACCAGTTGCCTGAACCACCCCATTTGGCTTCTCTCGACCTGGAGAAGGAGCAGCTTGACACCGAGCCCCTCTCGGATGGCAGAGCTCCTCACCCGATCTCAGAGTGAGAGCCCAACCACACTGTGGAGGAAGCTCATTTCGGCCGCTTGTATCCGAGATCTCATTCTTTTGGTCACTACTCACACTTTTTATGTGAATATAATTTTAAATTTTATTTTTAAAAAATGACTTTTACAATAAATCAGGAGAATTATTTGATCTTTTAGAAAATGTCATACAGTTTAGAGAGAAAAAAACAGGCTTTTGCATTCTGACTGATTGTAAAATTAACATTTGCAAAGCATATTGTTTTGTTAATAAAGTCTGAAACCCCAAATTTTTTCACCACGATGGCTTGAATTAGGGCAAAATAGTAGTAAAGATAGTAAAATTATTTTCACATTTTGAATTGATTCAGCTCCAAGCACCAATGATCCAGTGACAACCCAAGAGACATCCTCCACAGGAAATGAAGGTGAATTGCTCTTTATGAATAGCTGCTGATCATACCTTCATTTTCTGCACTAAACAAATCACTTTCTCAACAACAAATCCTCTCTACTTTATTAAAAATACGTAGATCTGAAAATCAAGCTCCAAACAGGAATCATTTCAGACTTTTTTCAGTCCCATACGGTTATTAGATGTTAGGAATGCCATCTGTTTTGCTAATAGACCTGTTTGTAGACCTGTACTATTTTTGCCACCATTGTATATAAAATAATATTGTTATACACATGTATATTTTCAAGAAAATAAACTAGTTTAATGGTTAAATTCTCTCTTAAATCAGGTGGATTATAACCAGGTAAAATAGTCAGTTTTGAGAATGAGGTTATTTTGTCTGCACAATTTTTACAGACACACTTTAAACTGATTGTAGTTAGGTTAAAGTGATTGGGCCAGTTTCTTTCAATTGTTGAATGTAACGCGGATATGATCAACCTTGTTTCAAATTGGTACAGTATTTTTTTATTTGTTAAATTAAAAAGCAACAGACAGGCAGAAAGACGGTGTTACGTTTTTCCCATTACAATACATTAATCATTTTAAAGAAACGGACAAAGATGTATGCAAAAATAATTAAAAGAAAATAGATTTTAGAGTTGTTGTTATATGTTAAAATCCAAAACTGTGACTGACTTTAAAAACCCTATTGTATCTGAGACATCATTTTATTGTATGTTCTTTTTAAAAATTTTATTCTCGGACAACAATGTTGTGCTAAGGACCAATCAGGCTGTTACACACCAGTATGAATCCAGGCATAAACACTAACAAAAACTAAGTGACCAGATGCCAAATTTTTTTTCTTTCTTTTTCAGGTGAAATGGTGGGCATGATTGCTGGGATTGTAGTTGGTCTGGTATTTTTAACTGCATTGATTACAATATTGGTTTTAAGATGGAGACATCATAAAAGACGAGGTATGGGAAAGTTATTATATAAAATAAATTATTAGTGGCAATTTGGTGGCAGCCGGTTAGTTGTGGGTTATTTTAAAGTACAGAAGTCTTCTTCTTCTTTTGGCATTTCCCTTCAGGGGTCGCCACAGAAAGTCAGTTTCTTCCATCTAACCCTATCTGCTGCATCTTCTTCGGTCACCCTGACTATCTTCATGTCTTCTTTCACTGTATCCATAAGCTTCCTCTTTGGTTTTCCTCTAGGCCTCTTTCCTGGAAGCATTGAAGTCACTTTTTCTTTTAGATTGATTATGGATACGGATTGTTATCCATATCTTGCAGTGTGAATACAAAGGGATGCTAACTTGTTTACATGTATTCAAAATGTCTTTGTTTTTGCATATTGTTCTGCAGGTGAACCAGCAAATCAAATAATCAGGCCTTTAGAGAACAAAAGGGTATGTTTTCCAGGTTCACAGAGATACATACTTATCACACAGACACATCATTCACACCTTGTCTCCTCTACCTCTAGGGAATTTCTCCACCTCACATTTATGATGATGTACAGTTGCCGAACAACAAAGAAAACATCGTCCCGTCAGTGCAAGCAACAGTCAATCCTCCTGCTGACCAACTGCACTATGCAAGTGTAGCTTTCCAGAAAGAAGAGAAAACAGTTCCTGATGGTTCATCTGACTTGACCAGCAACCCCACAGACGAAGCAGAGAAAAGTTCCTACGCTACAGTTGCAAAGACATAGGGATGATGATGAAATCAAACTTTTTTTTTTATAGATCTCTAAAACAAAGTTTGTCAGTGATTATTGATGAAATATAAGCATCAAAAGAAGCTTGTGTAATTTAACTGGTTTCTACATTTTGGGATTTTTTTTTTTTTTTGTTTATGAAACTTGAGCTTAATAATGTGAAAAATCAATCTTTGTTTTAACGCACTGGATGTTTTAAGTGGATCAAAACAAAAAGGGTGGTTTGATATGTGCAGAAAACTCACACACCAACCTCTTCTAACAAAAATTTAAATTTAACTTCAGTGTAGGGTAACAGAGCCATCGTCGAGGTTAGCTGGGTTTGAGTGAGATCATGGGCTGAAAGATGTGGGCATAAATTTTTTATTTTATTTGAGTACAGTTTTGAAGTTTTATATGTGTTCTTTTCTATATTATCAATACGCCAAGGATCATTGCTTGTAAATTAGTATAATAGAATGTTAATCTGAAAAAATGTGTTTTCATTTTCCTTTTAAAATCATCTGTTTCTCAATTTTAAAAAAACCTAACTTGCCAGAAAAATCTTGTTTTACCTAATTTATTGAGATAATTTTAATATTGATAAGTAGGATTGTGGTGGTTAGCAACATCTACTGCAAAAAATCCACAACTTTGAGCAATACCTTGTGCATTTTGCAACAACATGCTCTCCATGTTTTCCCATACCATCATGGAGAGTGTCCTGTTCTTTGCTGTGGCCGCCTGGTGAGCTGGTATAAAAACAAAAAATGCCAACAGACGGAACAAGTTGATTAATTAAGCTGGACATGTGGTTGGCTCACTTCTTGCCTGTGGGGAAGAGGTGGCGAGGGACAGAATGAAAGCAAAATTGTCATTAATCATGCTAAATCCCTCCCACCCTCTCCATGAATCTGTGGACCATCTGAAGAGCAGCTTCAGCAACAGACTCCTGCAACCCAGCTGCTCAAAGGAACGGTACAGAAAATTATTCTTATCAACCAAAACTATTTAACCTTTCCCATTCAAACCTGTAACTACTAGCCATTCACAACAGTTAAAGAAAAAAAACATGTTGTATGAGATTGTATGAATGCAAGTAACACTGCAGCACTCAAATTTCCCTTCGGTGATAAACAAAGTATCTTAAATTCAATTAAATTTTCTTGCATTCTTATTGTACATATTGTAATATTTTGGTACACTGATTAAACATGCAGTTTGAATTCTGAATCATTTCTAGAACAAATGTTTTAAAACCTTTTCAAATAGAAAGCAGTCACAACTAAATATGTGCAAAAAAATATTGATATTTGAAAATATATTTTCATGTTTTTATGGTGTAAAAATAGGCAAAAATCAGTGACACACATGCAGGATAATCCAGATTTAATTATAATGCAGCAAAAAAGTTGCTGTAATACTCTTCTCCATCACTTCGTACACAAGCCATTTGCTCTTCAAACCCTACATGTGTGCAGGATAGGGGTCCATCACACACTCCAATCCCCTCCAGGAAAACAACAGTTTCATCCGGGCCCATCAAAATTGAGTTTTCTTTCATCAAAACTGTGTCAGAAGACAAAAAAAAGATAAAGAGAGATAGAAAGAAGGGCTCGATCAGTCACTTGGATATGTTGAAGAAAAATGAATTCTAATCCTAATGATCTGAGTGATGAAAGTTTTTTGTAACACAGTGCTCTCTTGTGGAATTTTTAAAAACTGTTCAATCTCAAAGTTATTGATTTAATAAAATTATGTTGAGTTTTTCAGCAACTATAAATTAGAAAATTGAGTAGAAACAGTCAATAGCTTGTAAAGTATTTTATTTAGCGTAGTTTAGCTTTTAATTGTTAACGAAAGGTTCAGTAATGGATAGAATAGTTTTTAATCTTCACAGATTTCAGTAGCTACACAGTTTATCAATTTTAGTTAATTTATAATGGAGATAAGAAATTTACAAGTGTTTCTATTTCTAGATAGAAATAGAAATCACTTTCATATTGTTTCAGATTTATGAAACTTTTGTGATAAAGGATAAAGTTCAAAATTATGTTTCAAAAATTTATGTGGACATTTAAATAAAAATCTTCCAAGAGTCAAATTTTATTCAAGATTCTAAATGTGACCCCAATAAAACATGATGTTCTTCATTTCCTATCCTGTGTCCTTTTGTCGCCATTTTTCTTTGTAAATAAAAATATGTGTGTTTACTGAAAGAGATTAGTTTTAACTCAGTTTAGTTAGTGTATTTAATTAAGTCCTAGACACATTGGCTGCTCGTCCCAAGGGGATCCCTCCTTCATGTGGGTCCCCATGAGGTTTCTTCGTCTTTTTCTTTTTTTTTTCACTGTTGTGGTTTTTGGAGTTTTTCCTCACCTTGAAAAATAGTCTGACGGCAGAAATGTGTTGAAATGGTTTAGTTTGCTTTTGATTAGCCAGGTTTTAACGGTGTATTTGTGTATCTATACTTTTGTTTTCTTTTTGGTTGTACAATGTGAAGCCTGTTGATTCAATTGTCTTGAGATATTGGGCTATACAAATAAAATTGACTTAAATATACATTGGAATTCAAATCCTAAAGAATGACATAGTCAGGGAGGTGGTTTTAAAACGTAATTGGAGTGTAACAAGAAATCGAAATCTGACAAAACTGACTGCATTGCTATCAGATGCCATAAGTGTCAACCTTAATGAGAAACTCATGGTACATATAAAAATATGTCGTCTGCATATAATGTCTCATCTGACAGACATTCCCACAGACCAATGGGAGATCACTGGGGTCTGTAGGAGGGGGGAGAATGGGTGTCGCCTGACCGGATGATGACAGAAGTTTTCAGTGGAATGAATTCTGCTTTGGATCATGTTATAACTTTACCAGTGAACTGATCATCGTATGAACTTTTTGCATCTTTTGATTTTTAGTGACATAACCAAACGTCTACTTGTCTTGTGATCTGGGAAGTTTGGATTTGCTGGACAACCGTTATTTTTTCTACTATTTGATCGCCGTGAAGTACAGGATAAAGCCCTCAGGGCTCATAAAGCTGCAGAGATGGGAAATCGGGGAATGGAGGATCTTATTCCCCTTATTAATAAACTCCAGGACGCCTTCAGCTCCATCGGCCAGAGCTGCAACCTGGACTTGCCGCAGATAGCGGTGGTCGGCGGGCAGAGTGCGGGGAAAAGCTCGGTCCTGGAGAACTTCGTAGGAAGGTTGTATCTTGTTGGCATCTTAAACAATTCATAAAATGAACTGTGAGAAGTTGTCAGTTTGTTGGATCTAAACAATTTGAAGTTTTTGTGATTTTTTTTTTTTTTTACGTAAAGATTGCCAGCTAAGCAGCTGGTGTGTTCGTTCCTCCCAGTTTCCAAAAAGCTTGCACCCCATTTTAAACTGAGCTATTCACAAACACTACGCAATTTGCGTAAATGCACAACTATTTGCTTTGAAAACAGAATAAAACTAAACAAACAAACAAAACCCAGCAGGATTCAAAATAGTATATAAATATTTTGTCATTACTTTAAACAAAAAAATCCAAATATATTCATTATGACCCATTTATTTTTATCAGTGTTGTTAAACATTTACAAAAACTGTTCAGCCTTTGGATAGTTTAAGGTTATTAAGGTGTCTTACTTCTTAGGTCAGGTAAATGTTTTACATTTAAGGGTGTGAAGCACCATTTCTTTGTTAACTATAACTATTATTAGTTGTTGCAAGCATGATCTGTGAAACCAAAATTGTCATTACTGGTTTAAAAACAACAACAACAAAAAAGCTCCTTTGGCATCATAATGGGATCACTTTAAAGAGATCGTAGCCAAAGAGAAATAATAATCTTATGAAATGTTTGTCTTCCGAACAGCTAAACACCCTGCGTTAGATGAGGAAAAGAGGAAGATGTTGCAATGAAAGCTTAATCCATAAAGAATAGCATCAGCAACTTTGTGTTTTGACATATGTTAGGAGGAGAGATTTACTCAACAGACAGTCAGAAAGATTTTAGAGTTTCCCCAAGACATGGTGAATGTTGATCAGGCAAGCCATCTCTTCTTTTTTTTTCCTTTCAGCTTTTGTCTCTGAATCCCAAGCAGCAGCATGAGAGGACAGTGGAGGCATTGATGTGTCAGTGGAGGGGTCATTAGTGATGTCACCAGCTGCGCTGTCATGTGTACATGACACACTAAGTACCAGATACCCACAGAAACTGCTAGCTGTTTTCATCTTTGTGAATTCACCCTCTCGTAGACAAAGATTTACCACAAGATCTGGAGATCTAAGAGCATGCCATTTACTTTGAAATTTGCAGAAAGATTCAGGGATCAGATTTGATACAGATGTAGATCTAAGTAGATATATGTAGATGTAGATCTAATGTAGATCTAAGTCTGCTTTGAATGTCTTATCTGGCATTCAAATTAGACATTTCAGCAAAAAACACACTTCGCCAAGTTGATAGTTAAATAAAAGCTTCAAGAGGAATCACAGGATGAATTTCTGAGTTTTTAAAAAAATGACCACATTAATTTAACAATAATCTCAAAAAACTATTTGCATCGTGAACTTATTCAAAGCCATTTAGTTCATTTTGTTTTGTTCATATCTACGTTGTGGTTTCACCGGAACAGATGAAGAAACAGGATGGGAATGGCCGTTGTGCAACATCCTGTCTGCTCTGTCAGCAGTGAAATTTGGACACAGCATGTATCTGTGGATGTGCACCATCACCTTTGAGCATATGCATGTTTTCTTGTATTACTATAGTCTTCTCACCTCTCACTGAAACTCTAGCCATGCAGCTGACAAGGCAAACACAGACAAAAAGACAGAGAGGGCCATATTCTCATTGCCTGGAGAGATGTGAGACCGCTGACCTGGAAATGATCACATCTCTATTGAACAGGAGTTTCCATGCTGATGAGAAAGGACAGCAAGAGATGTTTGCTCCTCTTTTCATTATGTCTTTATAACAAAGTTGTAACGCTCGCATCACATTCAGAGCTTTTTGTTTGAAATCAATGTCTTCATTTGTCATTTTATTGAATTATCTGTCAATTTAGTAAAAGCTGTAAAGTTTAATGGAGTTTTTGTTGTATTAAACATGATAATGTTTTATTCTGCAGGGACTTTTTACCAAGAGGTTCTGGCATTGTAACCCGTCGTCCCCTCATCCTCCAGCTTGTCAACTGTAAAGCGGGTAATTTATATGTATACACCTTACTAAAGGCACATGTTGCATGTCAAAATAGTTTATAGTGTATTTGTGTACACGGGCTGATACTGTATGATTTGCCAAATATTGTAAATGACAGTTTAGCTCGTTCACAGTTCTTATTCATCAAGAAAATGATCTGAAATCGTGTTGCTGAAATAGATAAAGCTTCAATAGTTGAATAAGGACACGTTTCTATCTATTGGGTGTATATATGTCTAATCTTTTTGTAGGTTTTACTTTGTGTTCCTATTTATTTGGCTTAAGTTTAAAGTGAATTGTTTTGTATATTTTGCATATTTCTAATTTTTGGCAGCATTGAACTAAAATCCATCATGTTTTTTCACAAAACTATCAAACTAGTAATATTTGACGTTGATTTTTCTGACATTTTCAAACACATTAAACATAACATTTTACAGTTGTGGTAACTTATATGGATGGTAATAAAAAAAAGGAAATACTGTCACATGTTGTGAGTTATGTCAGCTTTTTTTAAAAAAATTAACTTGCTCATTAAAGTTTTGTTGCTCTACTTTGGTTGTGGTGGCACAGTGGGTAGCACAGTGGCCACACAGCAAGGAGGTTGTGGGTTCGAGGTTTGGAACACTGGCCTTCCTATATGGAGTTTGCATGTTTCCTCGCACCCTCCAAAACATGCATGCTAGGTTGATTGGCCATGACATGATTGCCCCTAGGAATGAGTGTGTGTGTCTATGGTTGTAGCCATTGACACACACGACAGACTGGCGAGCTGTTCGGGGTGTACCCTGCCCCTCGCCTCGAATGAGCCAGGATGGGCTCTGGCACCCCTCGCAATCCCGTAAGCAATAGACTGTTATGAAGGTGGCTGACTTTAGTTGTATTTTTTTATTTTGACATCCTCTATTCATTCCTCACTGGGGAAATTTGTGTGCTGCACTACTACACCGCAGCAGGCTGCCACAATGGCGCCAATGGTGGGTGAAACGGGAGGGGTTAGCTGTCTTCTCCCTTGATGTGAACTCAGTGGGAATCGAACCTGTGAACTTCCGGTTAACTTCCGGTCCGCGGGTGAACGCTCTACCACTGAGCCACCATCTCCCCCAAATGTGTAGAAGATGCTGAAATAATCATTGAAAGACAGGAATTATTCACTTTATTTTACCTGTTTAAAAGCCTGTGTGAGGAATTTATGTTCTCATTGTATATTTACGAGTTTTTCCTTGCTTATCTTTTGCTCCGTCATGTTGATTGGCCGGTTTAAATTACCCATACGTAGAGCATCCACGTGATTGGTTGTCTGTCTCTCTGGTGTTTTCGAATACTCAGATGAACTCTGTCACCAAAGAAACTTACTTAAATGGTAAAGTTCCTCTCTTTAATTGACCCAAGATTACAAAGTCCTCGTAAGGATAATATTTGGGTTATGATTCCTCTTATTCTGGTATTCCCAATAACTAATCGAGGGTTTGTTTTTTATGTGACCAAATTCAGATGGATGCCTTTATGTTGGAATAATCACAAACTGTCCTGCCGTATACATCAAAAGTTTTCCATGGAAAAGATCGAAAAACTTGAATTTATGTCTCTTGCTGATATGATGTCGCCACTTGATATTTGTATTGTTTCCAAATAAATATAATTTTTAGAAAAAAATTGTTTCAATATGTGTAATTATCAATTATGTGGCGTTAAGCTGCTGTTTGCTTGTATTTGTATTTGTAACTTAACAATCAGTATGAGGTTACGATAACCAAACATAACACTATTTTATAATTACATCTATTTAATACCGATAATTTGTATTAAATAGATTTGTCATTAAATATGTATTTGATGAATACCTCATTAATGATGGTTAAACTTTTTTTAAACAATATTCTCACCATCTGCCATAAAAATAATTTAAATTGTATTTTTTAAAAAAACTACAAGCTTTTCTGAAGTTTACCTGAAATCAGCCCGGGATAGGTTCCGGCTCCCCATGCGGCCCCATCAGGGATAAGGAGTTCAGAAGACGAAACAAAACTCATTTCGTAGCTGGCCAGCTCGATTTTGGCACTTCCCTAGATGTTGGGTCACAGTTGTAATACATAAATTGTTAATTCTTCTCATTTTTCCACATAGAGTATGCAGAGTTTCTGCACTGTAAAGGACGCAAGTTTGTGGACTTTGATGACGTTCGCATGGAGATTGAAGCTGAGACCGATCGGCTCACGGGATCTAACAAAGGCATCTCTCCAATCCCCATCAACCTCCGGGTTTATTCCCCCAATGGTAACATTTACACACTCATAAATAAAAAGTCCTTCTTAACAGTAGTTTTTCGTCTCTTTCTGATTTTGTGTTTGTGTTTCCATATATCTTTTTTCAGTCCTGAACTTGACCCTGATCGATCTACCGGGAATGACCAAAGTAGCCGTGGGTGACCAACCTGCAGACATTGAGCACCAGATCAGAGACATGCTACTGCAGTTCATCACTAAGGAGAGCTGTCTTATTCTGGCTGTCACTCCAGCAAACACAGACCTGGCAAATTCTGATGCCCTGAAGATTGCCAAGGAGGTGGACCCTCAGGGTAAACTTGTTGAAGTTTTCTGTGTAACATACTGTAACTAGTACCTTTGAACTTTTACTGCTGATCAATAAGTTATATCGTTTTTTTAAACTGTATTTATTTCAATTCTTGGATGACTGCAACAGCCGCTATCAGAAGAAATGGGCTGAATAGACTTGAGAAGATATAAAATTAGATTTATTATTTTATTTTTGGCTCCATTTTCAAAACATGGAATGTCCCAGGCTGTTCTTAAAGGGCTGCGGTACTGAATGTTTTTAACACACACATAACAAATTAAGTTGACCAGCTAGTGAAGAACTGCAAAATGACTCACTAATTTGAGTCGTGTGTTAAAATATGGACAGATTAAAACTCTGCACTCGACTCCTTCGTTATAAACCACTAATCCATAAGCTGTTCTTGTAGATTTATGATTGTAATTAAGCAGTTTGTATTTTGGCAAAAATCAGCTCCTAATGTCGTTGTGGGAACATGATTGTAACATGTGTGTTGGCAGGACTGCGGACCATCGGTGTGATCACAAAGTTGGATTTGATGGATGAAGGAACAGACGCACGAGATATTCTGGAAAACAAACTGCTGCCACTGCGCAGAGGTAACACCACACAGAACACTCAGAATGCACCAAAAGGGTTTTTCGTCTCGTACATATTCAGACACCTACCCTGGTGAATGTCTAAGTTAATGTAGTCAGGACAAAGACTGCAAGCCACTGATTGGCCAAAGACTTGCGTAACTAGAAGAAGAATTAAAGGAACTTCTATTCAAATTCTGATGTACCTTTAAAAACCTTTTCAGAGTCATTCAAGAACATTTGACATTAAAATGGTAATTATAATTTAAAAAAAAAGAGCTGAGCCAGTGGAAATGAGCAGGCACCGGTATAAAAATACCTTAGGCATGATTTAAAGAAGTGCAAGTTAAAATTTTTCAGAAATTGTGATATACAAATATTGCCAGGAGCTTATCAGAGCTAGTGAGCAGGTGAAAGGCAGGGTACACCCTGGACAACTGGCCGTCTTTTACAAGGCTTGTTTTGACTTTTTTTTCAATGAATGAAATGTTTGAAAAAAGGAAAAAGCATTGAGTTGATTTTGCAGTAAATAATTAAAAAATGTTTCATTTCTGATTCAGGTTTAATTTTGAACCATAACTTTTTTAATAAACATGTTATTTTATTTGGTGTAAGATTCAAACCATTTTTTTAAAAAAAAAAACTGTGTATATTGGGAACATATTTGAAAAGAAATCTTAAAGTCATCTGGTCAGGAGGTCATCACTGGGAGGAAACCAAGGGGCAGACCCCGGACCGGCTGGAGAGACTATGTCTCACAGCTGGCCGGGGAACGACTTGGATCCTTCCAGGTGAGCTAGAGGATGCCGCTCGGGTGAGAGAAGCCTGGGCTTCCCATTTGAGGCTGCTGCCCCTGCGACCCAGCCCCGGAACAAGCAGAGGATGACGGAACGGATCTTAAAGTCTTGTTTTGTTTTTTTTAAAAAGCAAATTTTATTTGCAACGTAGTGTGTGTTTCTAACATCAACTCCTAAAGTGTTTCCTGACAAATAGAAATAAATAACAAAAATATGTGCAAACATTTATATTCAGAGCTGTGTTTTTTTTTCTAAATTTGTTCACATTTTAGTGGATTAAACTTCCAACAAATTTGCTCAAACTTATGTTTACGGTTGAACTGCAATTTGATCAATTTTCCCCTGCAAAAAAATAGACTTTGATATAACTTTATTAATTCCTTTTAACTATTATCATCTTTAATGTATTTTATATTGCCATCTTCACCAACTCAGTAGAAGAAATTTTGTTCCTGAGTTTGATCTTTGTAAGTAGCGTCAAATTGAGTTTTTATCACCCACCAAAGACATGAAAAAGAATTGAAAGTTTTTCTAAAACTGCAACCCACAAAAATATCCTACAATAACACACCTATTTGTTTCTTCCATCAGGTTATATTGGAGTGGTGAATCGTAGTCAGAAGGACATCGATGGAAAGAAAGATATTCGCGCAGCTCTGGCTGCCGAGAGGAAGTTTTTCTTGTCTCATCCTGCGTACAGACACATTGCAGAACGCATGGGCACACCACATCTGCAGAAATCTCTTAATCAGGTTAGACACACCTGATCATGGAGTCTGAGCTTAAATTGGAATAAAAACTAATCTTTTCTGTTTGTGATTGCATATGTTCCAACTTAAAATATTTGAACTTTTGTTTTTTTTCAGCAA
This sequence comes from Neostethus bicornis, assembly GCA_902685375.1. Lineage (NCBI taxonomy): Eukaryota > Metazoa > Chordata > Actinopteri > Atheriniformes > Phallostethidae > Neostethus > Neostethus bicornis. Next base: position 21,017,212 of record LR738542.1, on the reverse strand, counting down.
CTCACCAACCATATTCGCGACACGTTGCCAGGGTTACGCAGCAAGCTGCAAAGCCAGTTATTGTCTCTGGAAAAAGAAGTGGAAGAGTACAAGAATTTCCGTCCTGACGACCCTGCACGAAAAACCAAGGCTTTGCTTCAGTCTGTAGTCACTACGCATCCAGATTTTCATCAATGTAAAAGTTAATTGATCATGTAACTATAAATAAATGCTATTTGCAGGATGGTGCAGCAGTTTGGTGTGGACTTTGAGAAGTGTATAGAAGGTTCAGGGGACCAGGTGGACACATCCAACTTGTCTGGTGGAGCAAAGATTAATCGCATCTTTCATGAGCGCTTTCCCTTTGAGCTGGTGAAGGTAAACTTTTTTCAAAATTATAATGTTTCTAATGGAAAAAAGAAGCCACGGATTGATAAATTTGCAATAATTTTAGTTCAATAATTTGATTTTCTTGGAAAAAAACTGGTTTAAAATGTTAGTAATTTACTTATTTATCATACATTTAAGTTTTGGATTTTCTATTTTGAACTACTGTAACGAATCAATTTTTCTATGTGGATTATGAATAATAATTAAGTCTTTTTCATTATAGATGGAGTTTGATGAGAAAGAATTGCGGAAAGAAATCAGTTACGCCATCAAAAACATCCACGGAGTCAGGCAAGTTGAACCATCAAGAAAAGAGAAAATCATTTATCTTGTGTCTGCATTTTTCTCTCTCAGGCATCTTTTATGTTTCTGTTTTGTTTTCTTTCATCGGCGACCAGTTTGTTTTATTACCTTCAGGATTTCTTTCAAACTCATGTTGATGTTGAGCTCCATTTCCTCCCGCTCATTGTTTGTCTGGCCTCTGTCTGGCCATCTGTGTTCTTGTTCCATACTCTTTCTGCGTATCTTCGTGTTTCCATGGATGTGATATCTGTATGTCCTTCAGGACAGGCCTGTTCACTCCAGACTTGGCGTTTGAAGCCATAGTGAAAAAGCAGATCATAAAGCTGAAAGAACCCTGTCTGAAATGCATCGACCTGGTCATCCAGGAGCTCATCAACACAGTCAGACAGTGCACCAATAAGGTATCAATGCACGGCCTGTACAGCATGACCATGCACGTGGAGTGCAGCCAGGTGCTGCAGCAATGAATATTTTTTGTGGTGCTGCTGCATGTTGGAACTTTTTCTCCTAGACGTAGAATCTCTGGACCAACCAGACGCTAGCAGATTCCAACTATACTGATCTCTGTCTGGAAATCTAATTTGAAATTTGATTCGAATTCTCATCAGTTTTAGAGAAGCAAAGATTAAATCTAGTGATGGTCTTTTCAATCTTAAAAAAACACAAAGGCTAGAGATTGAATAAAAATGTAGTGCAGCTTATTTTCACAAGAAAAAATATTTGCTTTAGTTTAAAATGGGCTTTTTTTCCAGCTTATTTGCATTTTTAGGCACAAATAAGCATTGAAATTGACTTGAGAGTAGAAAAATACATTTTTACTTTTTAGGGTTAAATACATGCTCTTTTTCAGAAGAGTTGTTTTGTAGAAAATAGAGTACTGGTAATATCATTTTCCGAACAAAACTATTTAAACCATTTAAATTAAAAGTTAAGATGCAGCATAAATAATTTAATAATGGCTTATAGATTCAGAATTGTAATTGCAACCTGTAACAGTTAGATTTGGAAACCAGCTTGATGAGTCCAGTTCCATCAGTCTAACATGTTTCCTGGCTGTTGTACTGTGTGTTGGGTCATACCTGCTACAGGCTGTGTGCTGAAAGGAGAGTACCTGCCTCTTGTTACTGTGCAGGTTCATTGCAAAACAAGCTGCAGGCTTGGTTCGAAACAACAGTTTATGTTCTCCTATCATCTTAGCTGCTGTCCGGTCTATCTGATGTCTAGCTTGATTCTTCTTTCAACGAGCTAACATTAGTTTTTATTGTTTACCTAAATGTTAGAAATGTTTTTCTTGTCCCTAAGTCAGTCAGTCTGGAAGGCAGCTTTTTTGGGGAAGTCAAATCTTCACAATTTAACCGATTGCTAAATTTGACTGTTGACTATTGAACGACAAAGGTGTACCATATATGTTGTGTTGTAAAAATGAACCATTACAAGTCTGAAAAAACTGTTGAGAACGTGACTTTTTTCTTTGATTTTGGTTTGCGCACAACATCATCAAATTTTTACTTGTAAATCTTTTTAGGTTGATAAAGTGGAACCATAAATTGAGATGATTAATATAACTGATCTTCACAAAACAGTTGAAGGAGCAACCAAATAAATTTGTTTTTTAATTAATCTTTCTGTACAATTCTTCTTTATTCCATTCATTTTAAATTCAGTTGAGCAGAAATACCAGCATTACCAGCTGCATAGCGGCTTGTAATCTAATGAACCTGCAGCTTGTTTCTGTTATGAACATGAAGAAAAGCTAACTTTATTTCATTTTTTTTTCCTCCCGATATTCCCCAAAACTTTTTTTATTTCTCATAATCCATGCCTTTCAATCTGGTCTTTTATTTTTCTGCTTCAATTTTCTTTTCCCTGTTACGATGACTCATATTACATTCCCCTCCCCTCTACGCCCCTATTTCAAAACTTCAACTCCCACGATGCCTCATCACAGGACAGGCTTGTTCACCCCCGACATGGCATTTGAGGCCATAGTGAAAAAGCAGGTCATTAAGCTGAAAGACCCGTGCTTGAAATGCGTAGACCTTGTCGTCACCGAGCTCATCACCCTAATCAGGAAGTGCAGTGAAAAGGTAAAAGTGAAAAATAGAGGCCTGAAAAGAATGAAACTGAAGAATAATAATAAAAAATGATTGTGAATAACCAGTGGCTGTCAGTTTTGATTGTGACACCTCATCACAGCACTCATTGTATTGTTTCTCATCAGAACAAATCTCTTATTTTCTAATCCTGGAATACAGTCAATGCACCCATCAGCACCTGGATCAGTGATTTCCAAACTCCTCACCCTGCCTCATTATCAAGTCCTATACCACCCACTTACTCAACAAAAATCCACCTGCTTAAAAATATTGCAGAAATGGATCATAATCCCACACAACTGTCCTGCACTCCTGATCCCTTAATCCCAGCTAAAAATGAATCCACCACTCCTTAACTATTATTCCAAATCTGTCTGAACTCTCACCTTTCTTCTTCTTGTTGTGTTTGGACCAGTGGTGGATGAAGTACTCACTTTTTGTACTTAAGTAAAAGTACAGATAATTAGGCAAAAAAATTACTTAAGTAAAAGTACCAATAAAAAAAATCTAGTTAAGTAAAAGTACAAAAGTAGTTGGTGTAAATTGTACTTTTTAAGTAAAAAGCAAAAGTATTCGACCATAATTCAAATGTTATTTGTTGTGCTATAGGGTGTCACCATGGTGACCAGGATAAATACTCTGCAGGGGTGTGACCCCCCACTCCCGCCTCTTTTGGTCCGCAAAAAAAATAAATACTTAAATTAAAAGGAAAGGGGACAAGTCAAGCTATCCCCTTGAAGGGCCAGTGAATGGGCCGCCAAAATGGAGGAGAATGACACTTATTTTTTAAAATGTTTTGGGGGGAGGCCCCCAGTCACTATATATTGGCTTTGTCAAGCCCCCACCCCCGCTTGGAAAATTCTAGATCCGCCCCTGCTCTGTGTAATGATGGCTCAACTTTTTATTTAGAAGTAAACACAACAAACAATGATCTTCTGACTCTTTTTAATTTGTACTATATTTGATGTTAGGTTTTTGGCGCTGAAGGAATGCGGAAAATGTTTCTCGATTCATTACTTATGGTAAATGGACTCTACTTATATAGCGCTTTTCTACCTGCATCGGTACTCAAAGCGCTTTACAGTGTAGCTCACATTCACCCATTCACACACACATTCATACCTGATGGGGATGCTGCCATGCAAGGTGCAAACCACCATCAGGAGCAATTGGGGGTTCAGTGTCTTGCTCAAGGACACCTCGGCATGAACTCATGGCGGGGATCGAACCGGCAACCCTCCGGTTACAGGGGGGTCACCCTACTCACTGAGCCAGTTCTTCTCCCGATCAACTGCTTCTTCTGATTTTGGCGATGCGGCTTCAAGATGCGCTAAAAAAAATCCAAAAAACAAAACTGTGTATTTTTCAAATTCCTGAATGAAAATGTAACAAAAAATGTAGAACACACTTTTAAAAGCAGTGAAGTAAAAGTACAGATATTTGCTCTAAAAATGTAGTGAAGTAAAAGTACCGGTCCAAATTTTACTTAAGTAAAGTACAGATACACAATTTTTTTACTTAAGTACAGTAACAAAGTACATTTACTTCGTTACGTTCCACCACTGGTTTGGACTCACTGTGAGCTTGAGATTTCTCTTGGACTGACACATTTAAAAGGGTTATTGCTGCATCTAATTAAGTTTTACATACACCCAACTGGCAATAAGCTGCACATAGATACCCAAAGGAAATCTCAATCTGGCTGTGAAGTTGTTCTCCATGCCCCTTGTATGTCTGAGTGTGTTAGCAGTGATTGATTGGGTGCTGCTACTCATTAGTTGTGTGTGGTTGTGTGAAATAGAGATGTGCATTCTGTAATTATGTGTGTAATTCCTCAGCAGTGTGTATGTGTGTTTGTTTGTCACGTCCGTCTTCACAGCTGGACTCGTACCCTCGACTGCGAGAAGAAACTGAGAGAATTGTCACGACGTATATCAGAGAGCGAGACAGCAAGACCAAAGACCAGGTGTGTGTGTCTGTCTTGAGTGTGTATAGACATCAGTAATACGAGGAAGAATATTTAGATAGTGAATCTTTTTGATCATTTTATTTGAATAATAATTTATTTCCTCCTAGGTGCTGCTTTTGATCGACATCGAGCTGTCATACATCAACACTAACCATGAGGACTTTATTGGATTTGCAAAGTAAGTTAAACCTAAATAAACATTTTTAGATACATATAGGATTTGGAATATTATTTTTCTGCCAAAATTCTATTGCTATTTCACCCTCATGCTTCCGAATTCCTCCTGTATCATTTTATTTTGTTGAATCCTTTTAACAAGGTTTTGCATTCCCTATTAAAATATTTTATTGTTGTATTTTTTCAGTGCTCAGCAAAGAACGACCGCTAACGCCACCAAGAAGAGAGTCATGCCAAATCAGGTAAACACAGAATAACTATGAAGCTGTTACACCTTTCTAACAGTAATTTTTTTATGTACCTATTTTTTTCTTGCTTTATTTTATTTATTTTACTCATCCTTCCTGTCTGCTACCTTTTGTGGTGAGTCGTTTGCCCTTAAAAAAAAAATCCTGTAGGAGATTCTCGTAAGAGTTGCGCTGCCTGCTTCCTTTTTTAAGGTAGTGGGAGTCATTGGTCACTTGCTCTCCGTGTCGGGAAATAGGATGGAGCATTTTGATAACAGAACGGGAAGTAAAAGTGAAACTGATTTGTCATAAAAAAAAGATACGTTTACAGTAAGAACCAAATAAAATAGTAGCTTCCCTTTCAGATTGTTTTTTTTTTTGTGGTAAACTAATCCATTGCCAGACATAGAAAAACAATCCACATCTGCTACAAGGTCAATCAGGAAAAACGTTTTAATGTTGGTAAATCATTCATGAGTCCTAACCACAAGTTTATAGTTATGAAACATGTTTGTGAATGATTGGACAATCATACTTATGTAGATGATACACACTTTTATATATCTCTGTCACAAGGCAACCACTGCCTGATAGATACACTGTGACAGGGTCTAAATCAGGCGTGGGCAACCTATGGCCCACGGGCCAGATGCAGTCCGTTGAATGGTTTAATCTGGCCCGCCGAACTTGAAATAATTAAGTGTTATGGTTTTATTCTCCCTGCAATTTTGATATTTCCTCACTAGATGGCACACTCTAGATATATTGGCTTTGTTGAGAAAACAACAACACTACTCCCATTCAAATGTGTGTGTCTCCGTGATGCTCACCTTGACAAAATTACTCGTGCACGCACATATGTTAGAGCTCAATGTGCCCCGTGAATCAAAAAGTTTGCCCACCCCTGGTCTAGATCAAATCAACATCTAGATGAAAGATCATTTGAAATTATTTGGTTTGGAAGCAAAAAGAAGAGGGTCAGCATTTCTAAATATCTTGAAACTCGGGTCATTTTACATCACTGACTAAACCTTTAAACTCGATGTGAATATTGACTCTGATTTGACTTTTTGCATCCAGCTCAAAGCCTTTACTAATGCCTTTCTAACCACCTCCGAAAGATCAGGAGACTAAATAATTTTGTCTTCCAAAAAGTCTTGGAGAAACTCAGAATCATTCATTTAATTGTTCATGTTTATCTTCTGAACTGATTATCTCTAAGAGGTATGTGGGGGATACCAGAGCCTATCCCAGCTGCTTTCAGGTCAAAGGAGGGGTGCACCCCGAACAAGTCGCCAGTCTGCTACAGGGCACATACTCACAACCATCCACAGACACACACATTTCTGGGAGCAATTTCGTAGTGACCAATTAACCTAACATGCATGTTTTTGGAAGGTGTGAGGAAACTGGAGTATCTAGAGAAAGCCCACACATACACAGGGAGAACATGCAAACTCCACACAGAATGAACAGTGTTTCAAGCCTCGCTCCGAATCTGGGGCTCAAACCCCCAACCTTCTAGCTTTTGAGGTCACTGAGGTTTTAATGTGTGGATTATTTTTTAACAGTTTTTAATAGTTCTGAATAATTTTAAACATCCATTTTTCTGTTTTATTCAGTCTTTTTGAAATTCATTTTATGCTTTTTTTTTTACCTCCCAATAGGCTTTTAATGTTTTATGAAGAGCACTTTGAATTGTCTTGTGCGTAAATTTTGCATTATGAATAAAGTTGCCTTCCTGTAGATGATAATTAATCTAATTAAACTTTAGAGTCTTGAGATAATTGTCTTTGTAACTAGTACACTGCACTGTCCAAATGATTTAAAACAGTTTCAAATACTCAATAGGGTGATGAAAAGTAATTATTTCTACTCATCATTGTTTTTCAGGATGTTTTTTTAGGCCAAATGCAGCTACAGTTACTTGAAGAAAGCATTTGTAGTTTTATATGTTCAATGGCATCATTCTTGTTGGTTAGATGTTTCAAATCACCAAGTTGTTTTAGTAATTTGAGGTTTCTGACCACTTGTGAAACAACATTTTGTTTGGTCTCATCAAACCAATTAACCAAAGTTGCGGTCTGGTTTTCGGCTGAATCATTGCAAAAATCTTCATCTTTCAATTTTTTCTTCCAGTTATTTTTTTTTCTGCTTTGCTGTAAGTGCTGTTGTGGTATTTTATTTTGTGGTCAGACATCTCCACTTTGAGCCTTTTCAAATAAAAAAAAGGATGACAGATCTTAGTGTTTGTTCAGATCAAACTTGACAAATCTCAGTTTTTCTAAGTTTCTTTTCTGTAAAGAAAAAAAAATAAAACTCTGTGTCATAAACTTTAAAATATAACAAGGATTTTTTCAGTCTTAAATGCATCTTTTTGGCTGTTGCAAATAACACAAAGCAACCTCGGAATGAGCTTTAACTACCATGTCATCATCTGGGAGAGTGGGATCGTGTTAGTGAAGCGTGACTGTTCCCTTTAGCAAAGCACTTGTAACAACACACCTAATTACCTTTCAGACACAAACACATGCATAATTTAATACAGTGATTCAGCTCCATTTAGAAGGAACATTAGATTCTCATTTCTTTTGCAAAGAGAAAGTAGAATGCAAGAGAAACTTTTACCTCTTTCATGTCTTGCAGAAAATATGACATTCTGCTTTAAAACGCACCCTAAATGTTCTCATAATGTCTCAAAAACATGTAGAAAATACAATCACTAGGTGGGATAGTTTTGAGGAAAGATAGCAGCTCGCAACAAAAAAGCAGAGAAGAAGAGTGGGTTGCTATGGTTACAGTTAACAACCTATTGCAAGACATCCCTGTAAATAAAAGACAATATTTCATAATAATAATAAACACTGGTTGGAAAACACTGGTCCAAAAGACTCAAATTAAATCACGAGTTATTCAAGGGTAACATTTTTTTTTTTTTTTTTTTTGTTTAAAACCAAGAAATATTTTGTAAACTAAATCTATTCACCTAAAAATAAATTTCAAGGTTTTTTGTTGACATTTTTTTCAAGGTAAAAACATATATAATTTGATTGTGTAAAAAAATGATGTGAAAGCAACTAATGGCTAGTAATTAAGCAATTGGGCCAATTTGTGAATCCAATCTTATTGTTAGGAGGAAAATGAAGCAGACGTCCAGAATAAAACGCTGATGTAACAGAAAATATCGAGTACATGGACTAAAGTGTGAACCCGCTGATTCACTGTGATGATACAAGAAACATTTCATTTTGTTGCGGTAATAATAGGAGTTGCTTAACTGGCAAATTTTTGTTTTACTGTAAAGAATCAAATGACATCAAACACTTTTTATCTGAAACTAAGTTCAAATGTTTGATGTTTCTCAGAATCTTCCATATTCCTGGTGAATTCTGATTTAAAATTATTTGTAATTTTTTTGTTTTAACTGAAAATGGCACAAGTTTAAGACTCACACGACTGTTAAGAAAGGGGTTTTGTGGAAAAATATTACTCAACTTTTATTTATATTTAAATTTGAATAAAAAAGGAATTGAATGTCAAAAGTTATTTCTATGCTTCTATGTGGTTTTAAAAAAAAACTTAACGGGGTATTATTGATGCTCCTCTGGGTTGAGAGAAGCCAGATGGGGTGGTTTGGGCATCTGGTTAGGATTCCTCCCGGACGTCTTGCTGATGAGATCTTTTGAGCATGTCCCACCAGGAAGAGATCCAGAGGTCCTGACCTGCTGGAGAGACTGTCTCTCACAGCTGGCTGGGGAACACATCGGGATCCTTCCGGGTGAGCTGGAGGATGCAGGCGGGGGGAGAGAAGCCTGGGTTTCCCGTCAGAGGCTGTTGCCCCTATGACCCAGCCTCTGCTCATTGCTGTTGACCAACTTTTTGTATTTTTTGCTAATATTTCACCCATCTATCTTTGCGTTTCGCTCCAGCTCGTGTACTTTTGGTACAACAATAGAAACAATTTTTTAGATTTTTTTTTATTTTTTTTTATACAGTACTACTTCTTCTGCAATGTATTGTAATTTTTTGGAAGGAAACTTCTGTCTTTAATTTTATTTTGGGGGAATTCAAATTCAAGTAAAATTTTTAAAGAGTATAAATAATTATAAGCACCGTTGTAAAGTGTCCTTGATGATTTTTAATAAACCAATGAGAGAAAGGATATTTTGAAGATGTGTGGATTTCTGTGTGCAGGTCATTCGGAGAGGCTGGCTCACCATCAACATCAGCATCATGAAAGGAGGATCTAAAGACTACTGGTTTGTCTTAACTGCCGAGTCTCTCTCCTGGTTCAAAGATGAAGAAGTAAAGTTCAAACCTCCTCTTGTATTTTTTAATTAAAATATTTCACATTATTTAGAGCATAGGGTGGATTAAATGGAATTTTTTTTTTAATTTTTTTTTAAATTTTTTTATGTGATCTTGTGTCTAATCAGGAGAAAGAGAAGAAGTACATGCTGCCTCTCGACAACCTGAAGCTGAGAGACGTGGAAAAAGGCTTCATGTCCAGCAAACACGTCTTTGCTATTTTTAATACTGAACAAAGGTTTTTGTGGCTTAAATCTTTTTAAATGACTCATTTATTAGTGCTCTTTTAATTTGAACCTTAATTGGTTATGTATCATAGAAATGTGTACAAAGACCTGCGGCAGATCGAGCTAGCCTGCGACACCCAGGAGGATGTAGACAGCTGGAAGGCTTCTTTCCTCAGAGCCGGGGTCTATCCAGAGAAAGATCAGGTATTTTTTTGTATTAACACTTATGGATATGTTTAAAAAAAACTCCACTGAAAGACGTGTGAATCCATCAAAAGCTCATCATGTTGATCCTTTGATTATATTTCAATGATATCTACTGTAAAGAAGATTAAATCTGTTTTTTCTCTTCTTTTTATCCAGCCTGAAAATGAGGAGGCATTAAATGCAACTGACACGGTTTCCATGGACCCACAGCTGGAACGGCAGGTGGAGACCATCCGGAACCTTGTGGACTCCTACATCAGCATAGTCAACAAGTCCATCAGAGATTTGATGCCCAAGACCATCATGCATCTCATGATCAACAGCGTGCGCTAGTTTTTCTGTCTAAATTTCTCTGTTTTTGCTGCTTTTTCATTGTGTTTCAGTGACATTTTTTTGTTACTCCATCTAGGCCAAAGACTTCATCCACTCCGAGCTGCTGGCTTACCTGTACTCGGCTGGTGACCAGGGCAGCTTGATGGAGGAGTCTGTAGAGAAAGCTCAGAGAAGAGATGAGATGCTGAGGATGTATCACGCCCTGAAGGAGGCGCTCGCCATAATTGGGGACATCAGCACGTCCACCATCTCCACTCCAATGCCTCCGCCTGTAGATGACACCTGGATTGCAAAAGACCCAAGGTCATAGAAATATTTAATAAGAAGCAACTTACTTAATGATTAGATTTTTAAAAGTTGAGCAGGAGATAAAGTGTAATGTTTTTGTTCTAAAATAACTTCAATGTCGGTGTTATTGCACCGAATGTCCACTAGGGGTCCCACATCCCCAAAATCCAGATTATATTGAAGCAGTGTGAGATCTCACACACACACACACACACACACACACACACACACACACACACACACACAGCAGCTGAAATCCCAAGGGCAATTTTGTAGCAGCCAATCTCCCTTACGTGCATGTTTTTATAGAATGGGATAAAGCCAAGGCATACACGGGGAACATACAAACTCCACACAGAAAGGCCAGTGTTTCAAACCTCGCCCCCACTCTGGGACTTGAACCCTGACCTTTTTGCTGTGAGGCCACCATGCTGGATTTTTTAAAATATTCTCTCCTCCCACAAACCAACATAATGGACATTTTAAAGTTCTTTCCCATTTTTCGTCTCCATTTGAATAAATAATTTCTCTAAAACACAAATGTAAAAATGTCAGATTATTTACTTGGGATTAAATTTTTTTCTTTGCTTTTCTCACAGTCCTACTCTTGCATCCCGTCCTGCTCCGTCAACAGCACCGCCTCCTAACCGTCCCCCAGCAGTGCGGGGTCCTACCCCGGGTCCTCCACTTCCTCTAAACCCCTCCCCAGCATTTGGGGCACCACCTGTCCCCTCTCGACCTGGACCACCATCGACCTACCAAGGCGACCCCAACACTGCTGCTGTGCCCCTCATCCCATCGAGGCCTGCCCGCGTGCCGCCAGCTCTGCCTCCAGGAATACCCAGGTATTAACACTTCTGTAGGATTTCTTAAATTGTAAAGCTGATAGCATGCTGTTTTTGTTTCCCGTACCATCCTGTATAAATGGTAAAGTTAAGAGATCATTCACGCATTGCAGGAAAACTCCATAAAGTCACATTTAAAACAAGTCGCTATCTTTCCAAATTTCCTACAACTTTAAAACAAAAGCCTAATTTAACTAATAACTATTACGTGTGAAACTTAAACCGTCCTCAAGCCTGATTTAGATGTTTTCAATAACTTGTTCTTCTGTTTTCTTGATTTTTTTTTTTTTTACTTCTTAATTGAAACAAAGTGCATCCACTTTGCCAGGAAATGTAATTTGCATTATGCAGAAACTTGACAGTCTGTGACTCAGTAATTTGATCCAACATATGGATCTGTTTGTCCTCTCTTTAAAAGCTGGATTTATCTTCCTACATTAATATCCCATTTATCTTCACTTTTCTGTCTCTATGTTTCATTAACTTAAATTATATTTAACAATGTTTCAACTCCACCAAATTAAAAGTAGCTGGAACACAAGTATGACGGTAAAAAAAAAAAAAATAGAGATACCTTTTCTTTTCCAGCATGCAACATGGCCTTCTTATCCTCTTGTGCTTGTCAATGGTGCCTGTTAGTGCTGAATATTCCTGTTTTTGGTGGTTTGGAATCTATTGATGCATGACTTTTTAATGATATATTTTCTTGCATGTTTCTCTCCCTCCTCCCCCTCCGTGGTACCTTCTCTCTCATCTCTCCCTGCAGCAGAAGACCTCCAGCTGCACCCAACAGACCCACTGTCATACGTCCATCAGAGCCCTCCCTGCTCGACTAGAAACAAACCAGTTTATCATTGTTTTTTTTTTTTTTGTCATACAAACTTTGTTTACACTTTTGTATTACTTTCAAGCAAATATATTTGTCACTAAAATACTTTTTTTTTTTCAAGTATGATCAGACTACTTTGTTTCAGTTTGTGCGTTTCAGAAGCAATACATGTGTAAAAGTGACCTTGTATATTTTCTAACAATTACTCAAAGGCATTCAATCTAGTTAAAAGGGACACATTTAAAGATTAAAATTAGTTTAGTCATTTGTAATTCTTATGAAATGAAACTTTTTTTTATTAGAGTGAGTCGTTGCAGTCGGTTGATTTTTCTGTAAATTTACACACTAAAAACCTCAATAAATTTTACACATTTTAGTGCAAATCAAGTCATTTTTTAGCTTCAAAACAGCAGTTTAGATGCATATGCTTTACTATTTCAGCTAATTACTCATTTTAGTTCAGTAAACAGTCCTCTGTATCGCTTTTTGTTACATCAATCAGCAGAGTAAGAGACTATCGGATATGTGGTATCACGGTAAAGGTCTGTCTCCCTCACTTGCTCATTCTCAAAAATATATCTTATGTAAATGACATTAGAAATGAAAGCCATAATAATAAATATCTATAAATACATAAATGAGAAGAGCGCTGGTTTGTTTTTATGAGGTCGAATAAATAAAAGACTGAAAAGAGGAGTGGTGCCTTTTCTTCCTGCTCAATATTCTGTCCCACATCTAGACCTTTCTTTGTGTGGAAAAATGTACAAAACAAAGCAAAGGGTGGTTCTTTCTGTCACTGACACTAACAGTGTGTGTGAGTCACACACATCAGAGTGTAACGTTTCAATATTTCTTAGATTAACATGACAGGGGAGAAGAGACAATCGGTCGAGCAGAGCAGAGATGTTTCACTGTTCCATGTGCAGCTAAGCAACCTTTCATGGAAGCAAGAGAGCTGCAGTTGCCATGGTAACTGAGGTTGTCAGTAGCAACCAGCAGTACAGTGTGATGCTAGTTAGTTTGGGGCTGATTGGTTGTCTGTTTTGGTGTGCTGATGCTCCTCACCCACCTGCCTGAGGTGAGGGGTTGTAATGTTTGTCACCATTTGTCCTGAAAGCTGCAATCTAACAACCACGCCGTCGGTCTTCAAACTCTGCTCCTCCACATCTTTCTCAAAAGCCACTGCCCTGTTCGGGTTTTTTAGCTTTTGTGAAGTTGTAGCAGCTTCACAACATTGTTACAATTTTAAGCATCAGTGTGATGGCCTAAAGGTTTAGTTGAACTGTACATACCATATGGTAAATACAGTGTGTTTCACATTACTATTTTAAGTGTCATCAAAATTGTTGCTTTTGAGTAACCTGGATTGCTTAGTATTTCAGGTTTTTTGGATTCCTGAAATAAGATTTTTGTGATAATCAAGTTTGTCACTCGAGTCGAATTAAAGAAAAAAACTCCTGGAGGCTGTTCTACATTATTAAGCAGATCCGTATGTCCAACAATCTGGAAAACAATATAGATCTCTGCTGTTGAAAAACAGACAGTAATTAGAATAAACACTTTATTTTTTAAAGATATATAAGCGTTTTAAGAGATTTGTGATTAAGAGCCCACACTGCCTACAATGCCGTGCAGATTGAGGTATGATAAGGGAGGACAAATATGACAGGTTGAGAGCAGCTGCAAAAACGACATCACTAAGGTAGCAGACAGGAAATGCTACTAACATTATAATGTATAAAGTCTTCATTGCAGTTCTGCAGAAACCTTCCCAGGAAAATCTCATCTGCATAATATTTTAGAACTCAGTGTACACCAAAGTGCTACTTGAAGGAGTTTTTAAGGAGTTCAGAATCAGCAATACACTTATTACTTTTTGTGTTCTCATTCTGTTTGAGATGAGTAACCATATGGAAATAATTTGTTTATGGTGCTCTCACACAGGCGACCGCCACAAGTTCCATCTCGTCCCGATCACTGGTGAGAAAACTCCCACCAGCTCAGCCAACAAGACCCTGCTCTACTGGAGGGCCAGCCAGTGACACACGTCTATTTGATACGTGATGTTTTTTTTTTTTTGTTCTATTAAATAATATGCTGATATACTGTATACGTAGATGTAAATAGTAAATGTAAATAGTGAAACCAAAGACAAATAGTTCAATATACAAGCTCTTTAAATAGTCATGACTTGGAAATATTTTGTCTTAGTGACATAATTTTATTTATATTCTTAACTATGTAACACTCTAAGATTGGAAGTACCGCTAAATCAGGTAAAACCGTATTTACTCCAATCTTTAAATACTTCAGGTTTTTTTCCTGCAATTTTTTTTGTTTTTAACATACGTGTTGTCTTTGGGATATAACTTTAAAAGCATTTTACAAAAGTAATGTGGTGGTCTTTTTGTAATTTGGTCTGTCCCTTAGTGGGGGATTTGCTTGTTTTTCACTTAATACATTTAAAAAATCATTCTAAACTATTTTGCATGGTGCAATGGTGTTTAAAGGAGGATTTTACTGTGGATCAGCAGAAGTGTGGCAACAAGGTCATCATTATATGCTGATGAGTTGACTGAAAAGAATGCAAGTTGCTCACTCGTCTGTGAAGATGTGAATATGTATGTACATGTCAACGTTACCAGTAGGGCTGACCAGTGCATAGGGTGTCAATATTTGTACAAATAAACTACACTTCCAAACCACCAATGCAAGTCTGAATCACTTCAACGTCATAATACCAGATGTAAAAACTGTTCTCTTCTTATAAATCACAAATTTTTTTAAATGTGGTATTTTTTATTGACAACAGTTAAATACTGCATCTAGACATGTGACTCATATTTTGTTCAAATATAGGAGCCAAATTTGTCACTAAACCGAACCGCTTATCCTTAATGGGATCGCGGAGGATGCCGGGGCCTATCGTGGCTGATTTCAAATCAGATGTGGGGTACGCCTTGAACAGGTTGCCAGTCAGTTGCGGGGTCACACACACAACCAACCACACACACACACACTCATTCCTAGGGGAAATTTTGTTGCGGCCAATTGACATGCGTGTTTTTGGGAAGTGGGTAAAAACCTATGCACACACATGGAGAACATACAAACTCTACACAGAAAGGCCAGTTTTTAAAGCCTTACCTATCAGTAAAAGTTGTTCAGTTTCTATTATTAGTAACTATTCTAGAAATCAAAGTTGTTCACTAAAATGAATGTGTTACATTTTTAAAAATAAATGCATTCATTGTAAAAACAAAGAAAAAACATTCATTGTGGTAAAAAAAAGTTGTTTTTTTAATCATAAATGACAAGTAAACTTTTAAAAAAATTTACAAAGTTAAAAAAACATAATTTGAGAGAAAAAATGAAAAAGCAAAAATTTTTCTGTGTTTGTCATTTCATCATTAAAAAAAAAAAAACAAACTTAGTGCCCTAAAAACAGAAAATCTTCATATGTTTTTATAGATGGAAATGGACATTTTGTAACTGACATACTTTTTTAATTGTACCATAACTGGGAAGAAAAACACGGCTCAGCATAGAATGACGCATTTAACCATACCTTTGAAATAAAAAGAGGAACGAAATTCTGACTCCATCAACACAAAATAAAACAAAGCATTTTCATCATTCATTTTATGGTTGAGTTTTTACATGATCATGTCATGGATAAATGCGGACAAAACCACAAGCACTTTGTTTCATTGTGTAAAGCAGTAAATATTCATCCTGTTGTTCCTCTTCCACTTTTTGCTGATGTCAATGTTTTCAGGGTTTTTTTTTTTTTTTTTTAGATAATTTCTTTTCACAGTTTCAAAAAGTGTAACAAAACAAACATTTATGCCCTCCAGCACAAAACGGTACACGTGGAGCAAAAACAAATTGCGACTGATTCATTCATCTTCTGAATGGGTTATGGGGTCATGGGGAACTTAAGAGCACAAAAAATCCTTTTAAACGATTTTAAACGATGTAAAAAGCATAAAAAAGGACAATATTTGTCCGAGATATGGGATTTTTAATTTGTCCAAATTATTATTTTAGAAATTACTTCTTAGGAACGTTTTCTTAGAGGTTTTGAAGATAGAGTCACAGAGGCCAGACTGGGATAGTTTGGACATGTGCAGAGAAGAGCGAGAGAGTGTACATCGGAAATGGGTGCTGGGTTTGGAACCACCAGGAAAGAGGACTAGAGGAAGACCAAAGAGGAGGTTCATGGATACAGTGAAGGCAGACATGAGGATAGTTGGTGTGACCGAAGAGGATACAGGAGATAGGGTTAGATGGAAGAAACTGACTTCCTGTGGCGACCACTGAAGGGAATTGCCGAAAGAAAAAGAAGAAGAAGGAACGTGTATCTACAGCAGAATGGAAAATCCCTGATGTTTGGTTTAATTCATCTCCGTCAGATGCTCATCCAAATTCCTGCCTGTCTCTATCTTGACATCAACTAATGGCTTTGCAAAGTATTCCCTAAGTAAATCTGACAAATTAACATGATCATTAGCATTTAAATTCAGCAAATGTGAGATTTCAATCTTTATAACAAAGAAGAACTGATTTGAACCAATCAGCAACCGACTTCTGGACACTTCTGGACTTCTTAGCGACAAAATAGTTTGCTCTCCAGAGAAGATATTTTTTTTCTGTGCTTATCATCGGTTAATATGACAAATAACGCAGTTTAAATTTGTCTTGGGTGGAAGACGGATTTCTAAGCTTTGCAATGACACCAAGAATGTTGGGATTAACAGAGTTTTCTAATGACCACAGGCAGTTTAGCAAGGATTTTAAAAGCTTTGTTTGGGCTTTTCTCTGTGGATCTTCTCACAAAAATGCTCTAAAAGGTGTTTACAATTGGATTTTTGTACATTTCAATCATCTTAAATTATTCTTTAAACATTTTTCTTGAATTAATGCATAATCCCGTCAATTAAAATTTTCTACTTTATTAATTTATTTGACACTATTGCAGAAGACGAAGCAACTTTCGTACAGTTTTGTGCCGGACGGTCACATTTCTGGATTTTAAGGCACTACAACAAAGTAAATAATCAACTTTTCTAAACCCTATTATTTTTATGATCTATTAATATTTAATTACGTCTATCGTTCATTAAATTCACCTTGTGTTATTGTAAAAGCAGTTCTTTATGTGTAGACCCTCCGTTTATCATCAAACAGTTTGCGTACAGTGTAAACCTGCAAAAATATGGGAGAAAAAAAAAGGATTTTAGTTTTAAGTCTAAGTTGTCACTATGTGCTGTTGTCATGGAGATATTTACCTGGGTGAGAGCAACACACAGCATCACCAGCACACTGGCACAGGACCAGAAGGAGACCCTCCAGAGATTATCCTCCAGAAGGTTTCGGTCTCGTGCCTCAAAAGCTCGCAGCACCGTCTGCATCTGCCGGCTGCGCTCCAAACGCTTGTGTAGCGAATCCATGGAGTCCTGAGAGGATTTGTTCAGAAATAGATACAAGAAATTTTAGTGGAAAAATGAACAAAAACCCTCAATAGTTTGAATCAAAAGAGCTGAAGAAATGATAATTATGACTGATAATATTTGATACTCAAAATCCAAACTCTGTTACTCACCGATTTTTATTAAATAGAGACTTTGGAGTAATTTATATGACATTTCTATAGATTTAATGTCTGAAAACAGGATGAAGACTAAAATTTTAATGAAAAATATCCCATAACATTGAACATTGTGCAGGTATGAGAGCCCTTTAAAAAAGTCTGAGCAAATCGTAGAGATGTACGAATCAAGGCAAAGATACAAGAACTTCAAACATTTATGTGTAAAATAGTTTCACAGTACGATTATATTAACTACTGTAGGATGACATACTGAAACACCAAAAATTACGAACTTAGATAAAGAACAAGGCAAGATCAAATCAATTTTAAAAACAGGGGAAAAAGTACTCAATGTTCTGAATCTCCAAAGAACCACTGTTGGGTTAACTAGTTAATAAATTAAGAAAAAAAAAATCTGTTACCCAACACTGTTTGAAAAACTAATTTTGTGGTTTGGAATTCAGTCACCTTCTTCACCGTCTATCCCTTTCAGGGTTCAGAGGGTGCTGGACCCCATTCCGGCTGATTCGAGGCGAGTGGCAGGATATACCGTAATTTCACGGCCATTAGGCGCACCGTACGAAAAGGCGCAGCCTCAGTTTTGTGCGCCGTTGCTGTATTTAACACACACATAAGGCGCACCGTACGAAAAGGCGCAGTCTCAGTCACACACCGCCTTACAACAACACACGCAAGCATGCAAATGTGCGTATTAAAAAATAGTCCAGTGCTTCTCAAATATTGGGGCGCGTGTGATCCTGTGGAACACGTTTTTCTTTTTTGCCGTACTAGAATAAAGTGTAATTGTACATCCATCCACTACAGTAGTTGTACTTTATAGTTTAAATAAGAATTATTTTTATTAAAATTCAAGTTAATTGATGCACTTTAAATATTTTCTTTTACACACTAAAAAACAATAAAGCAGTTCTTTTTTTTTTTTTTCTGTAATGTTAATGAGGATACAATGTTATGCAGAAGTGTACTTAGAACCAGGGGTCCCCAACCTTTTCTGCACCACGGACCGGTTTAGTGTCTGATAATATTTTCACGGACCGGTCTACAGGTGATAAGACCAGCCGGAAAAACTGGCTTTTTTAATCAATAATAATACATTTAAACCCACGTTGTCTTCACGAGAAAATTTATTAGCAGCGTCTTTATAACGTGGAAAAATTATCTCTGCTCGAACGCACTCTTTAAAATAAAGACATCACAAAAACAAAGTGAATAAAAATACTAGTTAGGCCCCTCACACCAGGGGTGGTCCACCTGGTGGTTGGGGACCACTGCTTATAACAATTTCATAAACAAATGATACTAATTATGGTCATGGCGGAGAGTGGGGGAGAGCGGGGGGCGAAATATTTTCTTCTTTCTAGGGGGGGCGCAACAGGATATACCGTAATTTCACGGCCATAAGGCGCACCTAAAAGTCTAAAATTTTCTTCAAAATGAGGTGTGCGCCCTTTCGTGCGGTGCGCCTTGTGTGTGACCTAAAAGCGGTGCCCGTGAGGCGAGGCGGACCTTAAAGAAAAGGCATGAGAACGTTAAAGAGTGAAGTGTGTGCGTGGATTGTGTATAAAAAAGGTATGTGCTGTATGAACAACATTACTGTTTTAACCCTGAAAATGGCAAAGAGACACGCTTATGACGCTCTGTTTAAGCTGAAGGCAATCAGCTACGTGGAGGAACATGGGAATCAAGCTGCCGCGAGAAATTTCAGCATAAACGAGTCAATGGATTGTAGATGCTTGGACTAACGCAGTGCTTCTCAATTATATCCTGTTGCGCCCCCCCTAGAAAGAAGAAAATATTTCGCCTCCCCCCTCCCCCATGACCATAATTAGTATCATTTATCTATGAAATTGTTATAGGCAGTGGTCCCCAACCACCAGGTGGACCACCCCTGGTGTGAGGGGCCTAACTAGTATTTTTATTCACTTTGTTTTTGTGATGTCTTTATTTTGAAGGTACATGTTTACCGTTACCATGGCAACCAGAGTGCGTTCGAGCAGAGAGAATTTTTCCACGTTATAAAGACGCTGCTAATAAATTTTCTCGTGAAGACAACGTGGATTTAAATGTATTATTATTGATTTAAAAAGCCAGTTTTTCAGGCTGGTCTTATCACCTGTAGACCGGTCGTGAAAATATTACCAGACACTAAACCGGTCCGTGGCGCAGAAAAGGTCGGGGACCCCTGGTTCTAAGTACACTTCTGCATAACATTGTATCCTCATTAACATTAAAGAAAGAAAAAAAAAAAGAACAGCTTTATTGTTTTTTTTTTGTGTGTAACAGAAAATATTTAAAGTGCATCAATTAAAATCTTATTTAAACTATAAACTACAACTACTGTAGTGGATGTACAATTACACTTTATTCTAGTACGGCAAAAAAGAAAAACGTGTTCCACAGGATCACACGCGCCCCAACTATTTGAGAAACATTGGACTATTTTTTAATACGCACATTTGCATTCTTGCGTGTGTTGTTGCAAGGCGGTGTGTGACTGAGACTGCGCCTTTTCGTACGGTGCGCCTTATGTGTGTGTTAAATACTGCAACAGCGCACAAAACTGAGGCTGCGCCTTTTCGTACGGTGCGCCTAATGGCCGTGAAATTACGGTAATTGAGAAGCACTGCGTTAGTTCAAGCATCTACAATCCATTGACTCGTTAATGCTGAAATTTCTCGCGGCGGCTCGATTCCCATGTTCCTCCGCGTAGCTGATTGCCTTCAGTTTAAACTGAGCGTCATAAGCGTGTCTCTTTGCCATTTTCAGGGTTAAAACAGCAATGTTGTTCATACAGCACAAACCTTTTTTATACACAACCCACGCCCACACTTCACTCTTTAACGTTCTCATGCTTTTCTTTCAGGTCCGCCTCGCCTCACGGGCACCGCTTTTTCTTTTAGGTCACACACAAGGCGCACCGCACGAAAGGGCGCACCCCTCATTTTGAAGAAAATTTTAGACTTTTAGGTGCGCCTTATGGCCGTGAAATTACGGTACCCCAAACAGGTCGCCAGTCTGTCACGGGGCCACACACAAACAACCGTACACATACACACTCATTCCTGGGGCAATCCTGTAGAACATGTTTTTGGAGGGTTGGAGTAAACCAGAGAAAAACCACGCATACATGGGGAGAACATGCAAACTTCACACAGAAAGGTCAGTGTTCCAAGCCTCATCCCACCCGGGACCACTGTGCCACCCATAAGAAAATCAATTTTAGAAATTGTTTCCTTATTAGACACATTCCAATAGCCTGTGAAACTGAACTGGTCCCAATGAGAGAACTGATTCTGGGTCAAGAATCCGAATCATAACCTCACTGTCCTCGTGTGTTAGGTGGCTTTAAGATGCAGATGTACGGCCTCGGGACAGTTTGGGTTTTGGACAAACTTGAGTTATTTTGTATAGAACCAGGTTTTTTTTTTTAATTGTCCTTGGAATTCATAAACAAAAAAAGGTCATCAAAAAAAAAAGATACTGAGTCAGTGGAACACGAGAAATATTCAAGAAGTTAAAAAGTTACAGCCTGATCAAAGTTGTGGGACATCAAATAAGAAAAAAGATGGCAGGTGATGATTGTTTATGACATGTGTCAGCATATTTAAAGAAACAAAGGAAACCACAATCTGATGCTTTGAAAATTGTTCATCACCATAACTCAACAAAAACAATGTAAAAAGTTGATTTTTCTTTGACGCTGCTCTAGTGATGCGAAAATACTGTAAGTAAAAATAAAAATGCCAACTTTTCCAGTTACAAAACATTCCGCAAACGATTGAATAACGCTAATCACAACAATTCAGTTTTTACTGGTAACTGAGGAATTCGGACCCACTTTTAAGGAATTGTACCTACATGTGGACTTTTTTTTAGGATGGAATTATTCAAAATATTAAATTATTAAAAGGTCTATATTACTCTTCGTACATTTTGGTAATTTTCTAAATCAGCAAAACTGAAATTTACACTATAACAAACAATGTTTCCGTGTATATTCCATCAGTTCCTTTTTTCCACAGTCTGTGGCAAAAATTCTTGTAGACTCAATTTTGCTCCCGCTGATGACAAAATAACTGGTTCATTTAGTCAGCAAATTTTTCTAAAGCTATTTTGTGGAGCTGCAGCTTTTTCTAACAATTCACTTAAAAGTTTGAATATATAGAAAATAATTAAGACCCTTTTTTTTGTATAAAGACGCTGTTATTGGTTGGATCCCAGTTAATGAATCCATCTTTTTCTTTCATTTCTAATCTTAAATTCTTACCCTGATGTCATCAAGTTTGTATTCAAGCAGATTTCCATCAGGATCCTCTACCCCTGGCCATTCTTCCTCTCCACCCGCATCTCGATTTCTCTCGATAATGATCTCGAAGAACACCATCTTTTCAGAGAAGCGACTGAAGGTGTTGTCGAAGCAGACTGCGTAGTCCCCCTCCACTGTAGGTTCCACTCTGGAATAATAAGTAACAAAAAGAAGCAGGTAAAACCACTGCATAGATAGTAATATGAAATATGATGCAAAACTCAAACCACCAACACGTGGACTCCATCCGAGCGGCGGGACTCTACAATGAGCAGGACACCTTCAGGTGTGACGATGGTGAAGTCGACGTCCATACCAGCACCTGCTATCACCTGAAAATACACAGCAGGAGCTTTGTTAGTTTTTTTATTTTATATTAATATGGCTGTGCGGTGGTACAGTGGTTAGCACAGGGGAATCATAGCAACAAGGTTGCTATGATTCCTGGGGTTTGAATCCTAGAGTGGGGGTGAGGCTTGAAACACTGGGCTTTCTGTGTGGAGTTTGCATGTTCTCCGCATTTATGTGTGTGTTTTCTCCAGGTACTCCGGTTTTCTCCCACCCTCCAAAAATATGCATGTTAGGTTAATTAGCCACTATAAAATTGCTGCCAGGGATGAGTGACCTGTTCGGGGTGTACCCTCCCTCTCGCCTTGAATCAACCGGGATAGGCTCCAGCACCCCCCGTGACCCAGTTATGAATGGACGGTTTAGAAGATGAATGAATATATATTTAAAGCATAACTAGGTGTCAGTTTTATGATTACGTCCATCATGAGACAAACATTTGCAGAGACTGATAACATCTGTGAGACTTTCCCACTTTACAAACAACAAGATCCTGAAACTAACCATTGTGTGACGTGTGTTAAACCTAAAGTGAATAAAGTCGTTGTTGAGTCTTTGTGATTAAATGGCAGTAAAACTTGAATAGTTCTATAAGTCCTTATAAATATTTAAGCATTAATGATGATCTTATTGCTATTGATTTTTGTTAAAATAGAAAAATAGTTCAAATAAGATAGTCAGTCAGTTTCAGGCTGTGTGGGGAGGTTTTCTTATGATGATTTGTTCCTCAAGGATAAATCAATAATAGTTTGATTTATCTACTATATTTATAGTAGATCTTGTCTTGATGTTAGGATTGAAGAACATCTATTGACTTCTTTAGATATTTAACTGTAGAGTAGAATAAGCTAATATTTAAACAAAAATCTTTGACATATTGGATGCTTGTCCCGGGGAGAGATCTCTCTTTCGTGTGGATCCCCACGAGGTTTCTTAATTTTTCCCCACTGATGGGTTTTTAGGAGTTTTTCCTCACCATAAAGGAGAGTCTAAGGGCATAAATGTGCTAGTCTTGTTTAGTTAGCATTTGTTAGTTTTCTTGCTGTGTATTTGTGTTATTACATTCCTCTTTTTCTTGTGAAGCCCATTGAGACAGAAATTCTGTGATTTTGGGCTATACAAATAAAATTGAATTGATTACACGATGGTCTTTGTGTGGATGATCAGAACATTAGAGTCTTCTAATTGCAAATTTAAACACCAACCAATCCTCAGAATGTTTTCAGATTGCTCAATATTTTGATCCACAGTGACCACAGCATAGAGTTTTCACTCATTTAAATCATAATTGTATTATAATCGCGTTCAAATTCCGATAAAATTAACAAATAAAAGCTTGATTAGCAGTTCAATGTGATGGTTAAGCATTATTCCACATTTTTTACAACATTTTTTTAGTTTTATTTAGGTCTAGATTAAAGATTATATTTACATTTCTATTAGTCTAAATTTAGATTCCATGGTTTCCGGATGCTAAAGCTAGCAACAGTTTGTTTTCACCTTTAATAAATCAGTTTAATAATCATTTTAGATCACATATCATTTGAAAAGATAATGAATAATTATATTAGTAGAAACATCCTCAGTTACCTGATATTCCACCTCCATTGTTCCATCTTTTAAAGCAGACTGATAAAAACACTGGGATGTTCCGGCTGGCAGCAGGAACGTAAACTCGCTGTCTAGATTTTGTCCGAAACAGCGCACAGTGCCAACACACCACAAAAAGACCACGAGCAGACCAAACAGCTGTCCTCTCTTCTTCAAACCCAGAAAGAGAACATCCATTGTAAAGTATTTTTACACACACGACTATCGAAGTTCAGCCATCTTTTTTGCATGTCGCTTCCGGGTATGAACTTTGAGATGATCTGATTGGTTAATGGTAGCTCTCTGGTTCCTGGTTGAGTAAAACCACTACTGGCCTTTCAGACACATGGAGGATCACCTATTAAAAAATATATATATATATATATATATTTATTTATTCATAACATCTCATATGGTGGAACGGTGGTACAGTGGTTAGTACAGTGGCGACACAGCAAGAAGGTTGGGGTTTGAGTCACGGGTGGGACAAGACTCAAAACACTTGCCCTTCTGTGTGGAATTTGCATGTTCTCTCCGTGGACGCGTTTTTTTCCCGGGTATTCTGTTTTTCTCCCACCCTCCAAAAACATTCATGTTTGGTTGATTGGTTACCACAAAATTTCCCCTAGGAATTAGTGCGTGTGTTGATGGTTGTATAAATGTTTTGGGGGCCCTGCGACAGACTGGCGACCTGTTCGGGGTGTACCCAACTTCTCGCCTTAAAGCCACCACGATAGGCTCTGGCACCCACTTGTACTCCGTTAGCGATAAGCGGTTCAGAAGATGCTTATCTCTACGAAACATCCTATGCAAATGTTTAAAATTTGTTGAAAAAGTTTGTGAGAATCAAAAATATAATTTAGACCAGCCCCAGTTTTACATCAGTATGTTCCTGAGACTGCTTTAGGAGTTTAAAAAAATTATTTTGTTAGATTATGAGGTCCTCCATGAGGCAGAAAGAACTTTACCTGCACTGTACTATACACAAGTCCAGAAAAAGTACTGCTTTCCAGAGTTCTGTTCTCAATCTTCACCACCATCTGTCTTCACTGACGCAGCTATAGCGTCCTCACTACATCTGCCAAGTCTTCACTACAGCTGCAGAGTCTTTGCTACAGTTTCGGAAGCATACCAGCGCAACTGCAGTGGCACGCTGATGCAGCTGCAGTGGCATGCAGTTGTAGTGGCACACCAATACAGCTGCAGTGACACACCAATGCAGATGCTGTGGCACACTGATGCAGCTGCAGTGGCACACCAATACAGCTGCAGCTGTGAAAACTTTTCACACTCAGCTCGTAGTCGTTTCCTGTGAAAATGTTCTCGACTTTTTCTCAAGAACTTTCCCTTACAAACATTTGTTGCATTTTTGCGTATGTTTCCTACTGCTAATCTATAACTACACCTTCTGTGGTTCATCCATCATAATCACCTATCTGTTTAACACTAGGCCTTTTTCTAACATTCAATTAAAAAGGAAGTGGACCAAACTCAACCACTTCCATAAATTTGTTAAAGCCCCTCTGAAATATGTGAAAAACCAACTGGTGTTTTTGTTTGGAAAGTTTGTGTGGTATGTTAGAAAAGGTTATGCAGTACAAAAGTAAGATGACCTTTTATGATTAAAAGCAGAGTGGTAAATATTTGTTGTCATTAATACATCCTCTATTTTTCCCACAATAGGGAACTTTTATATCTAATAATATTGATTATTAGATATAAAAGGCATCATCTAAAGTGATCAATAAACTTTTATCTATTAGAGGAACCTAAACTTTAACATGACTCACTAAAAATGCATTTTAATCCATGCTACATAGATAAATGCTCAATATTTCAAATCCATTACATGTCATCGAACAACTCATCCAAGCATTTAAATAACAATGGATTTCTTATAATTCTTTGCCAGCAGCATGCCTAAGAAGTTTTAACTTCTCCAAAACACAACAAGAATATTAAAAATGAAAGAAACAAAAGAGAGCAGGTTATTCTATTTTAGCTTCACTTCAGTAGCTTCAAATCAAATTTAGTCTCATTTACAGTCCGTCTTTTAACTTGCAAGTTTGCAAATGCCATGGCCTCATCCCACATTAGAGATTTTCAGTGCGATAGCAATCAAACTAACACTTCACTTGCAAAAAACATGGTTGTTATTATTGGTTCCTAAAATGTGCAGAAGTAAAGTTATAGGAAGAAACTTGGCCATCAAGCCCCCGTTTATGTTTTTGTGCCTACAAGAGAGGCAGACACAATCTCCACATTCAAGGTCAGGCTTAAGTCCTTTTATCCCCTTTGAGAAAGCCAATTACCATGTCAACGCAAAAACGAGAAAATATTTGCTAAAGGGTTGTTAGAAACCTGCTAGATTCTTTCAGATGCCTGGATCTTGGTTGATGTTCATTGATTACAGGACTTTAGCTTTTTGTAGTTTTCAAAAAACAAAACAATTTCCACAATAGTTTAAAGATACATCTGAATTTTAAACCTATACTTTTCAGGAGCTATACTTTTCTTCTTTATCTTTTCCCCATAAAGAGAAGAGAAAAGGAGATGATTTCTCTCTATAAAGAAAAGAGATAAAGCAAGTGACAGATTTTAAGTACAGAGACTCAAAAGACCAGAGAACTGGAGAGTGTGGAAAAGAGGTGGAACAGCATCTGCAGGCAGGCTAATAGAAAAGTATCGACAAAAGTATCGGGGGTATGTGTAATAGTAGAGTCACAGCTAAAATGAAAAGAAAACAGCAGTAAGATCTGACAAGTTGTTTAGTCTACAGACAGTAATACTGAGGAAAAAACAGCAGGTAGACCTAAAGATTCAGAGATGAAAATGCTGAGGTTCCCTTTACGAGTTACTAGAATGAACAAGATCAGGAATAAGGACATCAGAGGAAGAGCAAATGTTTGAGGTTTTGGAGATAAATTTATGAACACCACACTAAGATGATTCTGACATATCCAAAGAAGAAAGAGGGAATATATTGATAGAAAAATTCAGACTTTGGAACTGCCTGGTAGGTAGGACACTTGGAGGGAGACCAACAAGGAGAAGGGGAAGTGAAGGAGCATAGAGTGAAGGAGAACAAAAAAGGATCCAAGAGATAGGGTTAAATTGGATGAAGGGAAAAGCTGAAAGAAGAAGCAGAAGTACATCTGCAACTACCAACATTTACACAACATACTCCAGGCATTTACCCTGATATCTTAGAGTGACCAAACATGATCAAAATTTGTTAAATTTTTGCGCAACCTTTCAAGAGGGAATCCACCCTTATGCAGTACTGCTGTCTCACACTATCTAATGCAGTACTATAGAGATCTCATTTTGCTCGTTTGGGATTTCCCACTTCTCTAATAAGTGTATGAGTGCAAAATGTGTTCAACTCTAACAAACACTTCGTGAAACCAAACAATATCTTAATGACATCAGTGGAAAATAATCATTTGACCAATTATGTATATTTCTGAATATACAGTATATACATACATATTCAAATTAGTCATGATGTCCTAACAAAATTTCAGCTGGCATCAGTTTTCAAATTAATTTTCTGTCTTTCACAGACTGCTTCAGATATTCAAAAATAAAATTCTTTAAGCAGAAAATGTAATATAGAATAAAGCCCATGAAACTTGTCAACGTGTGAAATGCAGTAGCAACCAGGCCCTGCAGTGGAATTTAGTATTTTTATTTGGGCAGGGATAAAAATTTAGAACATTGTACCACAAAATTGTGATATTTTAATTTAGTCAAATTGAAATAATAAAACATCAATTCTTTGCATTTTTCAAGCCATTGATTGGCCCCTGAAACAGAAGATATGACTCTGGTGTCTTGTAAATCTTTTTATAGAATGTGAGTTTGAAATGATAAACACATTAGTGAAAATTGTAACACTCTGAGTCGATTCTCAATTGGTCCTCCTGGTGTCATTATCTGCTCTGGACACAATGTTTAGATGTTATGTATATGTGTGTGGCTGAGTGTGAACAAGAAATTCAGAGTGCGTGGGCTGTAAATCATTAACAGTGAGTTGTGCCTTTTCCCCATATGGACTTTGTCATGTCAAACTGCCCCCTCCCACAATGAAGCAAAAAGCACTGACAAGGTTCACATAACTCTCTAGACTAAATGAGATGGATTCATTGGGCCCTTTATCATTTTCACATTTCTATTATGTTTTGCAGCTGGAATAAAAAGCCACAAGAACACTTATAAAAAAGACTGTTCATAAAAGTTTAGTTTTGTTAAATTGTGTCACCTCTAATGTTCGTATACTCTTTATGGATTTAATAAGAAAATGTTTGTGAGAAACAGTGAAGAGAGCACAACTACTTATTGCAAAAATTAAATACCAAAATCTAAGAAATCTAAAAAGAAAAAGCAACTCTTAACAAAACAAGTCAAATGTGTTAAGAAAAGAAACAATAGAGATGTTGCATCACTGTCTGCACCCTTGCAACATAATCTTCTCATCTGTAAATCAGATCAGGTTTGTGCTGTTCAAACAAGCTTGGTGTCTTTGCTAGTGAAAGTGAAAACAAGTCATCGCCTATCCAATGAGAAAAAGACTGGTGTGGGAAGAGAAAAGTTTTGCTTTGTGCAGAAGCAAAGGTGATCGGAAATGTGGGTGACAAAGGAACGATGCAGTAGAGGGTGAATTCGGATTTTATCTCAACAACTTAGTCTTCAACATTATCAACGTAATTATTAACCTAAAACATGTCTGGTATCTTTTTTTTTTTTCAAGAGAATCACTTTTTTTTCAGAAAGTAACACAAGACAAACATCTGGACATTGAAAGCGATGAATGTAGTTTGATTTAAATAAATTATTTTACTTTGGGAAATTGAGTGTGATGGGGGAAAAAACAAGAAATGAAAAGAGAGAGAAACTGAAGTGAGAAAAAAGGAAGTGTCAGCAATTGGATGATAACTGTACACAGAAGGGAGTGTCCCTAGAAGTGAACAGACACTCATTCTCTGTCTTTCTTGTGTCTTTCTGTGCAACTCTTACACATGCCATCTTCATTTCCTCTTTAACCTGCTTTAAAAGCTGTAGTAGATACACTTGTCAGCAGGCTAGTGAGCACAAGAGAGGAGGACAGACTGAAATCTGCAGATAGCAGTACACAGAATGGTTCAGAGAGTTGTTTTAACTGTGTAGTTTGAAGTAATACCGAGATCTTCTGACTAACACCTGTGATCTTCTGAGGACTATTTTAGCAACTCTGTCCTGGTGGATAGTTGACTGAGCAACTGAGGGACTTTGGAATCCCAGGTAATCTCCATCAAGGTGTGGGAACAATGTTGACATGGGCTTATGGTAGTTTCTTTAAGTTGCTTTTTTTTTTTTTTTAACTTGCAAATTTCTGAGAGTCCTATTTGAAGCAGCTGATAATTTATTTCCCAGAAGTTATTCAGTGTATATTTTAATTTTAGAAAAACTTTTTATGTCTTTTGTTATTTGTCTTTACATTTACGTTTTCTGTTTGTTCATTTTGATTTTTTTTTTCAGTATCCATTCATCCTCTTGCTGTCTTACATCTCGATCAAACTGTCAACCGTAGGATGTCGAAAGTTGATACTACCACCTGTCCTCAGGTGTTTGTAGTAGACAGTCAAGTTAGCCACATCAACATTCCCAGTGTGAGAAAAAAGAGATGGCCTAAGGAAGGCTGGAAACTTATCCTCTTACTGGTGGGATTGTCCATCCTAGGAGTTGCTATCGAGGGATATTTCATACACGATCTTTACCACAAGAATAAGGTAAGAGCAATGTCCAAGTGTTGTATGTATTAAACATACTAAATGCTTGCTGTTTGAAGATGGTCAGATTGAATGGAAATTTACATATTCAACTATGTCTTATGTTGACATTTCAGACCACATGAATGTTCCCGTTTACTGTTTCACTTACTGGTCAATAATGGCAAATGCATCATCTGTGCTTCGTCACTATGTCCACTTCCCTTTCCATTCTCTCAAGTAGAAACTCTCTTAAAGCCTGCTTTATAAAATAGTTTCATCACGCTCCTGTTCTTTCACTCACCATTACATCATCTAATAGAGAAAAGATATTTTGAGTTTATAAATAATTGATTAATAATAATTTATCAAGGACAAATTAATGAGCTGCCATGTTCTCAAGTTACATGTAACATTTGATTTATTTTTAATTTTAAAATGGACTTTTAGACAGAATTGCAATACTTATGGCACAAATAGTTTTATGTTTGGGTTCATGCAGCTGCTTCCTTCTCCATATTTGTCTTTAAACTTGGTTTCACCTATTTTTTTATTGTAACGGTTTTACGTTTTGACTGTATTTTGCAGACATTAGATTTATTTACTATAGTTCTTTTCTTTTTTGCATGCAACTGGTCGCATGCATCTCATCCTTTTTGCCACGATTTCTTCACCATTCAGCAACAGGAGGTACAATGTGTACACACTAAGCATGTGTAAGAAACTTGTACATTGTTGTGTCAGAGCTTCAGCTTTTAACCCCCACCCTCATCTGCTTACCTTTCCAGGATGGCACTTTTTCAAAACAAATAGGATTTAAAGGTGAGTTTGACCCAGTCTCCCAAGATTGTTAAAACCTGACCCATGAAAACACAAACACTAACCACCTTTCATCTAACATTGATGAATAATGGATTATTTGGGGTTGTTTTCTTGTTTCCTTGAATAGAAGAAAGAGAAATTCGCACATTGATGACTCAGACACAACACTGGCCCCATGCTCACCTACCTGGTAAGGACAAATAATCACTTTAACAATAAAAGCCAATTTTTCCAAAATGCATTATCTATTTCTGCAATGCTAACCATCGTACCATCTACAACCATAAATCATAGGCTAAGATAATGGGAGAAGCAGTTTGAGAAAGAAACATACACATATGTGTATACATAAAAACATGTATGTGTGCATGTAAATATGCATACATGTATAACTTCTACAATAAGAGAGATGTCATGTCTTTTTCTTCTTTTTTGTTTCAGGTTCTTCATCTCTCAGTCATAACAATGTTGTACAGTGGGAAGATGACGGTGCCATCATTCAAAATATGACCTCTGATAAAGGAGCGTTGATAGTTCAGCAACCAGGAGTCTACTATCTCTACTCCAAACTCCAACTAAGATCTAAAGAGGACTGCACATTCATTCAACACAAAGTCATGAGAAACACCACCGCTTATGGCAAACCCATAGAACTAATGAAATCAACAAATTCAAACTAGTTAGTATATTCTATTTTTTCATTTTTCTTGTATTTCAATTTGATATTCTTCGAGTTCTTATGTCATGCTTCTGTTATATTTTTCTTCCAGCAAAAACTGTAGAACCAAGAGAGAATGGAAAGATGAAAAGAATCCAGAAGATCAGTGGAACACTTTCCTGGCAGGGATTTTTGATCTACTGCACGAAGACAGAATATATGTCATACTGGATAAAATAGAGACAATGAAGCTGGGACACACTGAGAACTTTATAGGGGCTTTTATGATCACTCCAAAAGAAATCTAAATATCCATCTATTCAGCCATGCATAGCATGCTAAATGTTCAGGTTTTTATTCAAACACATAATTTATATGGTATCCAATGAAAGATTTTCATGAACCAAAAGAAAACAACAAATGGTTGTGATCAGATGTACCTGATATTCAGGTAAATTATTGTTAACTGCTATTTTATTGTGATTTTTTTTTTTTATATAAAATAAATGTGTGTAATACTGAACAAAATCAGAGCGTTAACAATGCATGAATCAAGAGTGGTTAACAAACAGAAAAAGAGTTTAACAAAAGGTTTCAACTGATAAGGAAGAACCATAAAAGGTTCTTTATTTGCATGTTTGTTTGCTTTTCTAGCTACCTTTTGAAACCAGTCAAGACAAATTAGACACAGCAAAAAACCACAACAGCCCACAAAACAAAGCTGCAGGTTTACAGATATGTGACAACCTATGCTTCTGCATGTCGGTGTGTATGAGTGAGGAGCAGGATGTGGTTGATGAAATGATGGAAGACGAGGATGGCTATGCAGATAGAAATTCTTTCTTTTAGTGACTTAGCACTTTCCATATTTTACAAATACATTTAAACCAAACATACAATGAAATAAATACAGCCAGTAACTATGGCCATAACTATTTCCTTTGAGATATAGTTGATAGAATGACCCTCAATACACCTGACATAATTGGGTGACTTCCTGTATGGGTGACAGATAAACATCTCATTTCAGTGGAGCAAAGTTGCACTTGAACTAAATTAGACCACAATGACAGTGAAACACAAAGTTTTGTTCCTTTCTGAGTAAGTTAAATTGCAGTGCAAGACAAGTCCTGTGGGAGCAAACTGGTACAGGATGACATTGGCCTCTCACAACCTACTGCACTCTATGAGCATAACTTTATTTCCTTTTTTAAAAATTTGCTGAAATAAAATATTTCTGGTCGAACATTTGTAACCGCACCATCTCATGAGCATCGTTTTAAAAAAATGGAAGACTCCTCAAAGTTGTTTTTAATTGAACTTAACAAATTGGGTGTTTCAGTGAGTTTTATTAATCATCAGGATAGTTTTCTTTCAAAACATGTTCTCAAGAGGTCTTTTCTGAAAGTTTTTCACTCATTCAAAACTACTTAACTATAATTAACTATTTAATAAGTTGATTTAAAAGTCAATTGGGTTCTGCTAAATTACATAGAAAACTTACAGGTTTTTGGTCGTCAAGGGCTTAAGTAGAATCTGAATTTTTTCATAATCTATAGAGGAAGTTTTCTTTCTACTAGCTCTAATGTGTGTGTTGATGCAAATGGGATGCCATTTAGATGCACGAGAAGTTTTTTTTTTTTTTTCCTGTCCTGGTTTTCAGTTTTCTATTTGCTGCCCAGTTTTAACAAACAGTTCCCACTACTTGTTGGAACTCCTACCAAAACCAGACACAAGTGATATCCCGAACAACATATCAGCAACATATCCTGAAAATATTCAAAGGAAAGAGAACAGTTCTCGTTTATGAATATACTGTATTTCCAACCCCAAGTTTCTTGTCCTACTTTGGACATCAACTGGACCCCACAGACCGGCATGGATAATCAAATCAAACTTTATTTATAAAGCACTTTTCAAACATGATGTTAAAGAGCTTAACAGTGTAAAAAAATAATTGCACAGATCATTAAAAAATAACGAATTAAAAGCAAACATACATTGAAAATCACACACTTTCACAAGACACCACACATCCACAAACCCCACCACCCTCCTCCTTGAACCCTTCTTCCCCCAGCCCTTTCCATATTTGTTGAACTGCAGCTACTGTCTCTTTCACTGAGTTAAAAATAATAGTAGCTACAACAAACATCTGGTCTGATACTGCTGTGAGGAACCAATAATTGGTGATCAATCCATACCAGGAGTCAGCCCGCCCAAGACTGCAGAGGTCACAACCACAGGGGACCACCTGGATCTAGGAGACATAGGCACCCTCAAAAGCCACCTGGCTGAAGTGAAGGACCTGCACCGCTGCGGCCGGGTAAACCCCCACAGCAAAGACCCCACAGACTGAGCAAACAAAACTCCAGAGATGAAGGAACTCTGCACTGCACTAAGACACAGAATAAAACAATAGAATAATAACTAAAATCAGTAAAACAAGTTAGAACAACGTTTTAAAGAAAGAAGTTATGCTGTGGAGGCAGAGGAAAAGGAAAGACTGCATTTTTAAAACCTTTCTCCATTCAAGGAGTCCAAGTGGGACAGGCGGAGTGTTTTAAGTATCTTGGAACACAGGTGGACACCAAACCTGTCCTTCATAATACACTCAGACTCTCTTTACTGCAAAGCCCTTCAGCGCCTTCATCTGCTCAGAAAAGTAAAAAATTCTAATGTCAGTAAAAAGAAAAAAAAAATTCTAATCATGCTATTACCAATCATTATTACTGATTAATACAATCCATCCTCACTTTCAATATCACATCTTGGTACAACTTTTTCTGCAAAAAGAAAACAAAACTCTTAAAAATTACAAATCAAGCTGGAAAAATAAATGCTTTTCCACAAACTCCATTGTTCCATCTGTATGAACATGCTGGGATCAGGAAAACCACCCTGATCACAGAAGACTTCCCTTCAGCACTCTTTTACACTTCTCCTTCAGGCCAGTAACACAAAATTCCATTAGCCAAAAAAGAAATCCAAAGAAATTTCTTTATTCCAATGGCAATTAAAGCCCTGAAGAGTAGTCTTCCAGTAGCTTTTAATGCATGATTTTAAATGTTTTTATGTCTTGTTTTTATGGCTTGATTCTTATGTCTGCTTTATGAGTGCTTCATGTCTACTTTTTGCTTATGTCTGCTTGTTTTGTGCACTGTGAGCGCTGTTAAAGGAAAATTTCTGCACCACTGTGTAAGCCAAATAAAGTTTTCTATTCTATTCCATTAGCCTCAACTTGGAGAAGGTGATTTCTCCTTGAGTTGTTTGGAAAGCCACTTTACCATGGTGAAGGGGTTTTCATGTACTAATTATTCTAGGAGCCATGTCGTGGGGACTGGCAGGGTCAGCAAAGAAAAATGGGTTCTAGTTTATGGACCTAACAGAACATGGCTAAAAAAAAAAACATTATGAAGAGTACAACGGTGGCCAAGTTTCCCTTGCCCAAACGCAAGTCAACAGGGCCCCCATTTGGAGTCAGGCTTAGGAGTGAGGCACAAGAGTGAGCACCTGGCAGTCAAGCTTTTGCCCATGGGGCCCGGCCGGACTCAGCCCAAACAAGGTGTGAGGGCCTCCCTTGCGGAGGGCTCACCATGTGTAGGAGGGGCCGTAGCAGAGGGGGGAAGGAGATGGATGGCAGCTGATGGCGGGGACACTGCCGCTTGGACCCTTGGTTGCAAAGACTAGTTCCTGTAGCTAAGATCCACTTTGAATGCCAACAATGACCCAATCCCATATTTGAAGCAATTCTAAACACAAGCGATGTCTATTGTCAGGATATTTCACAACTTCACCCAAGTCCAATTTGGTCCTTGATCCTTCTTATGACTGAATTCTCATCATATATCCAAAATGTGACTTATGAATTTGTATAATGAAACAAACAAACTGAAGATGGAGAGCCTGTCTAAGCCAAATCTACAGACAATTTAACATCAAAGAGTAGCTTAAACAGCCATCTCCACCAGATTTCAAGCAATTGTGGATTTTTTTTCTCATGCATAACTTTTATAGTTTAATGACTGTAAAGCTATTATTTAAAGAAATACTTTTAAAAATCCTTTTGCAATTATTTGTTTACTTTATGTTCTATGCTATCATTGTGTTGATCAGAGAAAAAAGTCCAACGTTAGAAATTGTGTATCTGTGTTTGCATCGGATTGACATCAGCTGATAGGGTGCCACAGTCTGTGAGTTGTGCCGTAACAAAGACAAACAAATTTATGCTGTGGCATTTGATAGGTGCAAAGAATGCTGACAGCATGGAACCACGTTACAGAGGTATGTCCTTTTATTGTGCTACAGTTATCAATGTAATTAAGTTTCTACCTAGAAGTTTATTCCTTCTTTTGGTTGAATGTCATAAAGTGAAAAGAAATTATGTTTTCATATCTGTTATGAGGTTGATATGATGGAAATCAGTATGATGTGAGTAACTGGTAACCGAGTTCCACCATCTGGCTTACAGATGGTTATTTGTGGTCAAACACAAACTTAACCACTTCAGATTTGTGAATCATAATATCATACTAAAACTAATTCATTGAAATGGTTAGTGCTTGGCAACAGCTAAAAGAAAAAATTTTGACAAAAAAACATGTACTGAACTCAACACGGTCTTTCACTCACCAGATTAGGTCATGATCATTTTTGTTGCACCTTAGAGTATAAAACTCCAAAGAAAATCTTGCAGTGAAAGTTAAAAACGACTTGCTGCTTGATAAACTAACTGTGAATGGTGTGAACACGACTTTAAAAGTGATAAGAATGAATAGAGTCTGTAAAATTGTGGGTCAAACAGCTCTGTGGTGACTTGAAAGTTGATGCTTCACCTTATTAATACAAACTGAATGTGATGTTTGGAGAGTTATAGTTCTGCATTAGAATTTTTTGATCAAATACAGCAAATCCCTAGATATCGAAGTTTCAAAAAAGTTGCATAAAAGCCAAGTTTCTGGGGATTTTTGTACAAATTGCAGACAGTTTTTTTCCTTTCTTTTTTTTTTTTTGCTTGTCTGAGGTGGAACTTCTAGGTTTCCATCAACCAAACTATGCAAATTGAGTTTCAATGGGTATTTCATAGAATTGCAACTAATCCTAACCACTTTAGAGGAAATATCCGTTCGAGCCACTGTGTCATAACAATCTCTTTAAGAGATCCATTTTTGCTGCAATGACGGTTGCGAATCCGGGATTCATTCTCGGAAGCTTTTGAGGTAATGATTAAAATGTCTATCTAAACATGTCCAATCCCATTAGATTAAAAAAAGTGGTAGTTAGTTATCACTCAAAATATTTCGAAATATTTTAATAAAATATTAAAATGAACATTTTCTTTTCTCATGACATTGAAGCAGCATTTTCTTTTCTTTTTAACTCAGGTTACAAATAACATTGAGGTTTGAGTTTGTAATTGCTGACTTGGTTCTTTTTCTTTTTTTCCAAAACCATTTTGATAAACAGGATGTGCATCTAGTTCTCGCTTGATTCTGTGTCAAGAAAACTTTCCACTTACCCATAAACATTTCATTCCACTTCAGAGACCTTTCATTTTCAAAACAAGACAGAATCTTTTTTTTTTCAATTCCACTTTTAATATGAGTGGCAACAAAATACATGCAATACATTCAGCACTGATTACTTCGTCCATAGGACTTACAAATTTTTTATGAGCAAAACATTTGAAAGCTCATAGGTGCATCTCTGGAAATCTCCTTGTAAACATAGTAACCCAAAAATCCTTTTCTCACAATATTTATTTAAAGTTCCTGTGAACTCTGTATTTATCAGTACTGTAATTTGTCAAAGGTTCTTTGGTGCTATCAGCTCATTTAATAAACACATTAATCCATCATTGATAGAAATAAATCTAAACAAGTCACACTAAATTCAAAGTGTATTGCACAATCGAAAACGTAAATGTAGTGAAACGTACATGCAAACACATTTCCATTTCAGACAGAAACAATATTATAAATATGTATACATAAATACATTTTTACCTAAATACACTGCAAATATATAAATAAATGTGTAGAAAAAAGGTCAGCTTCAATAAGGTTTTATATTCTATTCTAACTGAAAATAAATTACATTTCTTGTGGAATCATAATTTAAAATGCAAGGATGTTTTTGCACCCCTAGTTGGTAAAAAACTTGACTCAATAACTGTAAAAGTGGCGTTGGTACTCAGTTTGTTCAATACATTAGGGAATAGAAATGAAAATCCAAGTACTCAGTGATGTTTTCAAGTTATAACCAGATGTTGCAAGCATTTTCCATCTTGTAGATTCGCTCAAAAAAGTCTTTCATTAGTCTATAAGGAACATCCCAAAACCTGAACCTTTATCCAGCTTCCAGTGAATTAGTCCCTTTTCTGGCACGGTCATCTGGATGACCAGTTCCTCTCCATGCATTGTGGTCACACTCCAGCACTTCTTGTCCACAGATGTTTTGTTTGCTGGAAGCTCTATATTGCAAGTCAACTTGTCTGACACGTTGAGTTTAAAGATGCCTGGCTTACAAATGCTAGTGCAGGTGACCTCAACATTGAAGTACAAAAAGTAGGTTCCCTCTCGCAAAGGCTTTAGCGAGCGTCGTTTCTTGTTTAATTCATAGTTGCTTCCCAAAGATGTTTCTTCTCCATAACGAACTTGAGGCCAGTTCAAAGTACCATTCTCTAATTTTTCTGAAACAAGAAAATGACATCATTAGAACACTGAAGAGACTGTTTCAAATAAGGTGATGTTTATTGATTTAGTAATTCATTTACAAATTCCAAAAGACTACAGTCGGCCATTTGATCTCGTATTTGCTTACATACAGAATACAAATTTAGATACAAACATATATGTATACATATATAAATATATATATTTTTTTATTTTCCTTCTTGTATATATACACTGTCTATTTCTTTCTTGTTGCTGCTGTAATGCACAAATTTCCCAAGTGTGGGATCAATAAAGTAAATCTAATCTAATCTAATATAGATGTATATAGATGTATATCTATATCTATATATAGATATACATCTATATATCTATATATAGATGTATACATGTATATATTTATCTATCTATATAGATAGATAGATAGATAGATAGATGATAGGTGGATAGATAAGTAATCTTAGATCTCCATAATATTCACATCATAAGTTTCTGATGGGGATACTGACATTTATTACAAATTTTTCCCCAATTTTTAAAAAAACAGTTAAACATATCTTATTTGAGCAGATTTCTTTTTTTTTTTTTTAAACGTACCTGTAGAAGGCTCCAGATAGACATAATTTTGATTCTGTTGAGGGACAAAAAAAAAAAAGAACAAAACAAAGATTAAAATGTGAAAAGGGGGAAGCAGCAACATAAATAATGCCGTTTATAAATCACACACTCACCTTAAACGATGGAGAAGAAGTGCCATCAATCAGTTTAGCGGCGTCAAACTCAGGCATTTGAGGAGGTGTGTGTAGCCTGTTCACTGTCATGAGTCCAGCGACAGCCAGACCAACCACTGACACAAACAGAATCACTACTGATGTGACGAGAAACACATCCAAACATCTTCCACAACGCTGATCACGCTGCTGGAGAGACTCCACGTCTGTGTTACTATCTGCCATTAAATCCAATGAAGTAAGCTTTAAGATTCAGGAGAAATTCAGCTTGTAAAACTTGATCCAAAAAGTTGGATATGTGATTTATGGTGAGTCCCGTTATCTTTAAAAAAAAGCCTGCGTGCTGCTGCAGCTCTGTGAGTGAGTGTAAAAGACAAGAGACCATGAAGGCTTTATAGGCAACGCTCAGTTTCACAGGAAAAAGCAGAAGTCATGGGTTTCCCTGAACACACACACATACATACACATATACACATGCTCTCTGTCTGCGCCTACAGGAGGTGAGAAAGACTACAAATTTTCCGCCGTTTTTGTTACTGTTACGCAAGACGGATCAATGTGGAAAGTGAAATGAAGAGTAAAGTGTCTTCTCGGGCTTTATGATATTATAATGTTTCACAGTTGAATAAAGTTTGATCTACTGGATATTTTTCTAAGAATTTGTATTTTATGTTACAAACAGTTACAAACAGAAAGATTTTCTTTCAAGAAGCCTATTGACCTATTGGTCAATAGGCTTCTTGAAAGAAAATCTTGCACACTGTGTAGGAGGGATTATTTACAAAAGCTGGAATCATTTAGATTCTGGAAACATTGGGGAATGGAAATGACCTTGATCCCTTCTTTCCTTCCTGACGTTGATTCCTTACACATATGAGATGAAAGGGTGTTTGAGAGGCAAACTTTTCTGATGCTATTTTAATCTCGTCAGTTGAAGAGAAATTCCCAACATCATACATGAAACAAACAATGATTGAGAAATTTTCCACGTGACTTTGTCTTCTAAAAAACACCCAAACAGGCAGTTTTGGTAACTTGTGATTCAATTTTCACAATTCAGATCAGGGTTTAAAAGTGAAATATTGGTCCCAGGGGGTGTTGGCCTAGTGGCAGAGTTGCTGTCTTTTGACTGGGAGAACCTGGTTTGATTCCCCCTGAGGCTGCTCACACTCTAACTCAAAAAAACTGAAACACACACACACAAAAAGTGAAATGTTAAGAGGCACACCACTTTATGAAGGTGTGTGTCTTATTGTGTTTACTTTCAATTTTAAATGCACATTCTTATTATCACTTATCAGAATTGAAACATACAATAAAATACTAAAAAGCTTTTTTTAAAAAAAAAAAAAAAGATAGCATTTTTAATTCTGAAAAGTTATGAACATTAACACAGAACTTACAAAACACAATTTCTGCTACCTGTACATTTTCTTTTATTAAGATAAAAAACACTGCACTCAAAATTTCTGCAATTGTTATTTGATATGTTGCCTTTTGCTCATAGCTTCAAATATGTTGGCAAACCCTGGACTGGGTGTAATAATGATTGCCAACAAATGACTTATACGTACTGTAACTTACGAAGAATGTGACTGAAACATTCTTTACTGTACCAGTGAAACTGTGTCAATGCACACACACAAACACATTTCACAAGATCTTGCATCCAGATAACATTTGTGAGGACTGAACAAACACAAGTAGAAGCAGATGTTGCTTTTCTGTTACGGTATTTTTTTTTCCAAACTTCTACAGCCAAAATATACATAGTCTGCACTTTTGCAAGCTTCAGAGACAAGATGACAAACTACTACCTTCCTTTACTACCTTCTATCTTTAGGGCAATTGTGTGAGACAAATTTGTTGTGGTAAACACAAAGACTGTGGTCAAGTCTACACTCTTCTTTTCACATCTTTAAGACTGCTGTGTGAGAACCTGTTGTTTTACAGAAAGTCTAGACATTCATTAATGGAGAACAACAACTTGCACCATTGTCGGTGTTTAAAAGCAAATGGGGACATTACTGAACGAGACTATTTTTCTAGGATGAGCAGATTTATGGTCATTATACTCCTAAAACTATTTTTGAATATTTTGATGAGCTAGTGCAATTTTTTTCCGACTATGATGACGGGAATTTTGTGGATATTGCAGAATGCAGAACTAGTCACAATGCAATTTCTTTTCATATATTTAAGAAAAGTGCAAACTTTCTATTGTATATACAAAAGCTTCAGCAGTATTTTATGATGCCTTTGAAATAAATGTATGTACAATGTAGTTTATGTCTTCTATCTCTCAAAAATAGAAAGTAAAAACAGTTAAATGATATTTATTTCAGAAAATTTACAGAGTACATTCAAATGGATTCCTAAATGCATATTCAATGCACACCAGTGAGTAAATGTAACCTGTTTCATATGCAAATGTTTACTTAGCTTGCTCACAGCTTCAATGCATAGAACAGAGTCTGATTTGAATAAAATGCAGAACAAGCTGGATGTGCACGTAGGTATCTGAATTTTTTTATGAGGAAGATCTGTTTTTAAGTCATCTGGATTAGAAATACTATAAAAATCCTGTCATGAGATTAATCATGTGCACATGTCCAAATCTCTGTGCTTTATCTTGAGGACAGGGAAGTGTTACTGAGTCAAACCATAAAATGTCCGAAACACAAGCATAAAAAAAAAAGATCAACAGGCAAACTGAAACTGAATAACTACCCAAAATGAATTATATTACATGTTTTTATTTATAAAAATACATTGAAATGTGCTGTGTTTTCCTGCAATTCAGATAGCATGTTTAGTTAAGGTCAGTTTTTAAAAAAGATTAAAACCAGGAACAGCAAAAACATTTACTTTGATTTAAAAATGAAGAGAAACCATCTGCAGGAAGACAACCCCTAAACCAGATGTATTGAACTTCTTGATTCCCTACTACTCAAATATACAAATAAAGATTTAAACTGAGACAACTTATAATCTCCAGAAACCTTCCACGTGGGTATATTTTCTTTTCTTTTTTTCCCTTCACTTTAACAGTATTCTACAAAAAAATGTTTTTTCCAAAAACATTCAAATATGTTGTTTTTTCCAAAAACATTTTTTTTGGCCCTAAGAATAAGTGTGTGTGGATAGTTGTCTGTGTGTGGCCCCGCAATAAACTGGCGACTTGTTTGGAGTGTACCCTGTCTCTCGCCTTGACTCAACCAGGATGGCTCTGGCATCCCTGCAGCTGCATCAGGGATAAGCAGCTCAGAAGATAAATGAACAAACGCTTTTTTGTTTTTTTAACCATAAGAAGAAATAAAAAAATTGTGTCATGAACTGGTACAGTTAAAAGATCATTAGGTCAACTTTTTTGATATCACAAATTCTCAACCACATGATCTTTTAGAATCAAGGCTATGTGTTTTATTACTGTTCAAACTACAGTAAGGGAGGAGAATCAAGAAGTGATGTGATGAAAATTTGTAGGGGACAGTTTGCAATCTTGTTGGGAAAGAAATAAGGAAGTTGTATAAAACAGGACAAAAACAAAAAATTAGACACTTTTTTAGACACAATTTTTTCCCACTAGATCATGTGCTCCAGCTCGGTAAATGCCACAGGTCATATGGTCCTTAAAGAAACTAATTACCCCAAAATAAACATTGGATTGATGGCAGTCAAGGGAATTATCGCTCTATAGTATCCTTTTCGTATGTATATATATATATATGTATATATATATATATGTATATATATATATACATATATACATATATATATATGTATATATATATACTGTATATACATACATATATATATATATATATATATATATATATTTAATCTGACTGTTTACATCTTGACTGCTGCCGAGTGGTCAGAAACATTTGAAAACAATTTCCTTCTCTTTCTCTCATCTTAAAATAAGGGATTACTCATCAGTAGTTTGTGAAATGTCACATGGTGAAAATAAATAAGTCAAATATGGTTTATTACTGGAAATATGATGCTGGAGCAAAGCAGAAGTTGATTCATACTAATGAATGATTAGAGTATTACACACAATCCATCCAGTTAATATTTATAGAACTATTATTGTTTGCCAAAAAACACACGTGCAGACATTTACTTTGGATTTTCTGTGGTTCTGATCACATAACGGTCTTTATGACTGAAAAATACCATTGTGATGCGTCGGGCTTTCTCATAGGGAAGTTCTGGCCTCTGTTTTCACTTCTTGTCCAGGAATAGGTCACAAATACTTGCACTCTCTCAGCTGTCATTTTAATTTTCTCTACGTCGGAAAGCGAAACAGAAATCGCTGACTGTCAGCAGAGTTTCAGCCTTTAACGGCATTTAGCCATCCATTTACTGGGCTGTTGCACCTAATAATACAACTTCATGAGGTTAATTGGAGTCTATCCTTGTCATTTCGCTGGTGCACACTCAAGACAAGATGCTAGGACATGGAGGAAAAACTTTTTTTTTAATATCACAGGTACCAATATGTGGTTTACAGCAAGCAAGTCAGGGACTTTCCCAAATTATTATGTACATCTGCCACTGATCAATTCCAGAAACAAGAAATAAGTATTGTTCCAAGTTGCATGACGAGTTTTAATTTTCTCTCTGTCACTCTGTTGAAGTGTGTCTTTCTAATTGTTGATGAGATTGCAGAATTAGAACTTTAAGTCCTGGATAGTGTAATTAATACATAATGTAAATAAAAATAAATCTTAATCTCAGACAAAACAGGATTTTATCAACAACTTTTGAAACTAAGCAATTTTTCTGAAACTCATCAATTTCAGTTTACACAACCTAATGACCAAACTCATTAAAGGTTCCTGCTGGATGTTGACATTTTGTTTTTAATAGCGTATCAAGTCAAAGGCAGTAGGACAGATCTTCTAGTCCACAGCCCATCAACTCTTTCATTGTTAAGATCCACTTTTGTCTTTTCTGATGTTTTTCAGACATTTTCTCTCCAACCAATAGAAATTCTCCTTACTTGTTAGCAAAACTAGAAATTTAGAGGGATTGACATGAGTGAGGCTAATTGGTTTTGTTTACTTTAATAAAATGATCAGCTGAGATTTGAAATGTCTCAGAGTCTGCAATTTATTTGTATACATTTTGAACACATCTATTTTTGAGAACAAGAAGGCAGATTTAAGTAATGCTGGGGAAAAAAAATATTCTATCAAGATCTTCAACCCCCAAGTGAAGCCTGAATTGTCCCATTTAAGGATGATAGTGATATGTGAAACAAAGCACTTATTGCACTATTTCTGCCACAGAAGTACTGATCACATAAGAATTATATTCTGCATCATTAAATGATGAAAATTAATTCATTCAAATACTTAAATACAGATACACTTGCACACCGCATGCATGCATTGACATTCATATGCCCGTGCACCCTGCCCTCACGCTATAGCTAAATAAAACAACATCTGGCTTGATGCAACAACAAGAGCCAGCCTGCCAATTATTGCAGAGCTTAAAACCGTGGTCCACCCAGATCCAGGAGGCATGGACTCCCACAACAGCCAAGTGGCTAAACTGAGGAATCTGAACCATCCAAAACCTCTCAAAATAAATTTAGTCAGGGGTTAAACATTAGATGGATCTCAATAAAAGTAATTGTGGGTAATCTACACACAACTCTTGATCAAACTTTTTCACATCTTGATATTTCTTTGCAG
This sequence comes from Neostethus bicornis, assembly GCA_902685375.1. NCBI lineage: Eukaryota > Metazoa > Chordata > Actinopteri > Atheriniformes > Phallostethidae > Neostethus > Neostethus bicornis. Next base: position 20,972,830 of record LR738542.1, on the reverse strand, counting down.
CATGTGTGTGGTGTTTCACAAACACAGGAGACAGTCCGTCTGGAACCTAAGGGGTGACTAATACACACCAATGTTTCCATGTAAAGTTGTTTTATTAGCTAGTAAAGAAAAATAGTCACCAGCTGTGGGTGGTGACCAAAAGAATGAGATCGTGGATACAAGCAGGCAAAATGAGCTTCCTCCGCATGGTGGCTGGGCTCTCACTCAGAGATCGGGTGAGGAGCTCTGCCATCCGGGAGGAGCTCGATGTCGAGCCGCTCCTCCTCCAGGTTGACAGGAGCCAGATGGGGTGGTTCGAGCGCCTCGCTGGCGAGGCGTTTCAGGCACGTCCCACCGGAAGAAGACCAAGAGGCAGACCGCGGGCCCGCTGGAGAGACTATGTCTCACAGCTGGCTGGAGAATGACTCGGGAACTCGGGATCCTTTTGGGTGAGCTGGAGGATGCAGCTGGGGGGATAGAAGCCTGGGCTTCCCGTCTGAGGCTGTTGCCCGTGCAACCCGGCCTGGATAACTGGAAGACGACGGAACAGAAAGAAAAATATGCACAGGATAATTGATGATAAATCAGCACCAGAAAGTTTCAACTTCAAACCATTAACTTTGTCACTCAAAACAATAGTGTACTGAAGCATGCATCCTGCTACTCCATTTTAATTAATGCTGACACAAGAACAGCTTATAAAGCACTTCAACCTGAAACATAATTTATAAGGAGCATTTAAAAGAGTCATTTTCAAGTAGCAGTTTACTAAATACATCAAAAAAGCACACGCCTGCTGCCCATCCAAAGAAAATAAAAATTAAGTACAAAAAGAGAGTTTGTTTTATTGACACACTGAATTTCTGGTGTTATTTTTCAATAGAAATTAAATGTTGAAGACATTAGAAAAATAAAATCACAAAATTTGTGAAAGATCAGAACAAACTTTGGAAAGAAAAGAGTGACATTATAATACTGATGAAGACCAGATGAGTCAGAATTCAAGACAATGACTGAACAATGTTGTAATGTTATTACAGCTCAGATTAGTGTTGCAACTAACCACATCTCTAAAATTTAATAAATAATTAAAATGAAATACGTTACAAACAGTAAAACAAAACTACTAGGCAAAAAAGCAAAAATATTAAAGCTTTTTTCTATAATATAATATTCTGTAACATATTTTTTCTGTAATAAAAAATGCAATGATTATTTTATTCAAATTTATTAATGAGAGACAATAACTAATTTGAACGCTCATGGGATTTTTAAGAATTATTTTTATCCTTAAAAATAAAAATAATTCTTAAATTATTTTTATTTGAAGAATAAAAGTAATTTATTTTCTGCATTAAATATTAAAAATCTTAAGTTAAATATCATTTTTATATTCCCCAAGTAAAAAAAAAACCAACAGTAAAGAGTTATGCATTGATTTCTGAATTATTAGCTACTCAATGCCATAAATGAGCTGCTATATTAGAAAATCTGAAGTCAACATAGATCAGAATATTTTCCATCAGCCATGTGTAAACGGAGCGGGTTCGAGGCCCCTTTTTTGCAAGCAGGTAAGTCTGGTAAAAAGAATGGTCCACAACAAAGTAGTACAAATAAATGGCAAATGTTTACTTTCACAATAATTTAAGTTGTCTTTATGTTCACATTTAAACAACTAAAACTAAACCGCACAAACAAAACACTACACTGTCTAAAGAAGTGGTAACCAACGTTTTTCGTCCCAAGATTAACTTTTCAAGAATCAAACCTCCTGATATCGACCAGTCCAGTGACAAGCCCAAACCTCCACAGATTGTTTCCTGCCTGCAGTAAAACTACCCTCACAACACCTTTGTTGCCACAAACTCATCACAAACCCACCCTCTCTCAAACCTACACACATGCACGCACGCAGGCACACACAGACAAATTTTTCTCTCAAATATGAACACATTCTCTGTTTCGCTCTCACACACACATACATTTTCCTCACGCACGCAGTGCTTTTGGAGGCGCTGCTGGCTGAAAACAAGCTTAACATTGTGCTTTCACGCCAAAAACTCCAAAAATATTCAGTAGCAAAAGCCACTAGACTGTCACTTTTAAAAAAGCGTTTTTATTGAAAGCCATTGAGGGTCACTACACGTGCGTAATCTATCGCTAAATGTCCAATCTTGCGCGCTAGATTTGAAATTTAACGCGCTTGATGTTTTTGAAAAAAAAAAAAAAAAAAAAAGACAATAATAAGGAGAGTAATGGTGACTTCCTGCATGATCGGAGACCTTCAAAATAAAAGTTATTCATTTTATTTTCAGTGTTTAAAGACTCGTTTTCATTGGAAATCAAAGCACATGTTTTCTCTAGATCCCATTGAGGTTAGGTTACCAAAGGATGCCATCCATCTGTTCTTGTTCTGGCCCCTTCGTCAAATGTTAGAACTAAACGTGGCCCGCGAAACAAAAATTTTGCCCGTGCCTGGGCTAGAGGGTCTGAATATTCGCTAAATACGTATAGCGTCAAAGTTGTTGAGTTGGCACCACTGACTAATCGTCTTTTCATAAGTATATATATTCCTACACACTTAGCGGTCTACTTAGGATCAGTTACTGGTTGGGCACCCCTGGTCTAAAGCCCACTATGTAGCCTAAGGGTTTCTGGTTAGAGTACTGATTTAAAAAGTAAAGAACAAATTAACTTTATGTGGCAAGAGGGCTAAGGAATGCCTCGGTTACAAAAATCACAACGCCACCTTGGGACTTGCACCCAAGGATTCCTAAAATTGCACAGGTTCAAACATTCACTGGAGTCTGAGACAAGGTTCCACAAAATCAAATTTATTTAAAAACAAGGGAATGCGCAACTCCACATAATCTGGAAACCTAAAAACAGATAAATAAATTAACGCTTACCAGTGGGGATTATTTCGAGGGGGGGGGGGGGGGGATCCCCGGCACACGTGGAGAAAACACAGCACAGCAAAAAAACCACGTGAATTAAATACATGCAACATGCAAAGAACACAAGGGGGGATCCACCCAGTAAAACCACAACCCCACTGGAACGTTTTCAACTAAAAGTAGAACAGGTTAAAACGGTTAAAATACACAAAAAGAAAGAAAACTTGTTAAAACAGGTTAAAACAGTTTAAGATGAATAAAAAAACATTTCTATCGCTACTCTTAAAAGAGCAGCTGTAAAGCAAAGCAGCAGCACGTCCACCTGCGTCCTGCAGCGCCGAGCCCCTTAATTCAGTCCTTAATTCAGTCCTAAAAGCAATATAGAAAAGGATTAAAAATATTGATATATATTTTTAATTCTAAATACTGACCTGTAAGAACATCTGAAAGGCAGCTTGGACGTCTCAACTTTGTCAGTGGGTCGGTCGCACTTTACTATGGGAGGACATTATTAGCAGCCGGCCAATCCACCACCAAACTAAGATGTTTTGTTTACTTACCGGCCACCCTTTTACAGAAACCATGCCACGACAGATCTACCTTCCTTCCCGGAAGTCGTGCCTCTAAGGGTGTGCCGGAAGTCCGCCCTTAAATAGTATCCTACTATCCGTGGATTGGCCAGCTGCTCCCAAGCAATAATGTCCTATTGCCACAATCAAAACAACATGGAGGGATAGTTCAGGAGATAGAGAACAGCTAAGGAAAGCCATCAATGCGAAGCGCTTAAAAACACGCTTCTAACGCGCATGTGTAATTTAAGCTGCACGATTTAAAATCCAGCGCTTGATTTAACATCTAGCACGCTTTTTTAAAACATCTAACGCGCTTGTTTTAAGTGCGTGTATTGACTCCGATAGCTTTCCGTAGGCCACAGGCAGGACGACGTGCGCAGCTTAAAAACACTTGCTAGTCAAAGCGACCCAAAAGTGAAGGCGGTGCAGCTCAAAGTTCACGCCCGAAGACCCGCCCCCGTAGCTAGGTGACCAAACCAGCGCATCATACATGTTTTCAAACGATCTGAAATTTTTTAAAAAATTCTTACTTCTAAAGTTTCTCAGGATCGAACGTAAGTAGTAAAGATAGTGATGAAAAAATATCTTTTTCAATCTGTACTTGTCAGAGGGACACACTTTTGGGGTACTGACTTTGGAAATTTCTTAAAATTTCCAACCTATCCTTAGAACCAAAAAAAAAAATACAGCTTCGCAGAACTCATCCTACTCGGTTGGTTTTGCAAGAACTCCAAGTTCTTAAAGATGACACGAAAAAAACAAGTTAGGACGATGCATTCCGACTGCAGTAATGGCACGTCAACAGGCTTCAGAAAGACTTTTAAAGAGTCTCCTGGGTGAAGAAAAGCTTCTATACTCTGATCTGCGCACATAAAATATTCTCTTGTAATATTTCCGCTGTCTAAAAGTTTTTCACTCTGAGCTTCAGCTCGCGGTTGATCGCTACGTTGGATAATACCTTGCCAATCTTGAGCGCGGATATTCAGCTCAAAACGTCAGAGATCGACAGCCTGTCAGATTTGGAGAACGGTGGCGGGAAGGAAATGTCTAAAATCAGCAAGTCCGACTTGAGCACAAGAAGACTCTTGGTCATCTTGGATATCTTCTGCCTCTTTTTGGGTAAATCATTTTTACAACTTAAAAAAAAAATCTAGACATCTCATCAGCTGAATTCTCTTTTCATCCTATTAAACTGCAAACCACGCATAAATGGAACTATCATATTCTAAATAATCCTCTTTAGTTTAAATCTAACGCAGCAGGTTAGGGTAATTCAATAACTTTTCAATTTTCTAGTTATCATTTTGTTTATTCGCTTGTTTGTAAAAAAATAATTATTATTTAGCTGCAACAATTCTTCAAGAAAAATTCTTGACCTTCCTACTGAAATGAGACATTCCCTCTTAGCAGAGTTTTCTTAAGTCAATAAAAGTATCCATCTGTTGGAACCACATTCACCATGCTTGTGGTGCTTCTGCATGTGAATAACATGGACAAGTTTGCAGAGCTCAGGGGAAGCATAAGAAAAAAAAGCTACATTCTCCATGTACATCATCTGATGTAGGCAACATGCCTTTTTCTCTCCCCAGTTCTTGAGCTTTCTGTACCAGCTGGTTTGTGCATTGCCTGGGGATTTGTACAGTTTCCATGACAACCTCCAGTTCTCAGGGTAGAGTCAGACCAGGGGAATTGAATTTGGTCTAAATAAATAAATGTACAATTTATTTGTGTGCACACATTTGTATAACTGCCTATTATTCACTTTTGCTGACCGATCCTGAGAAGGTCCCAGTGAGACAAGAGATTGGTTATACAACGGTTGCTAATTGGAAAAAGCTGGACTGAGAAATAGTCTGTACAAACAACAGATTGGGTATGTGGAAGAAGTCTCTGTTTCTCCTCTCTACCCTATGTGCAGACATTCATAACAGAGAGAAAGAAAGAGAGGACATCCAGATACAATCAGAGACAGTGTGAGGCTGGCTCTGGTGGTCCTCTGTAGCAGCCTTTACTCTTTGTTTTGTTGGGAAGAGTTGAACGGGAGTCACAAACAGCCTCTTTTTCTCTCCCCATCAACAAAAGTGCTTTCATGCACATGCGCAGTCAGGATCGGTTCTTTGTTGAGGTCAACACACTCTTTTCCTTTCAACCACTAGAGATTTGTCCCACATTATCTGAAGGAATAGAATCTCCTTATGCTCGGTTCTTTGGTCCATGTTCTACACTGTGGAGGAGTTTTGTGTCCCTTTGCATTTCTATTTGTTGTGATGAACATGAGCAAAAGTTCCCACCCATGTTTTTGTAGGGAATCATTCTGCTTTCCATCATTCATCACTTCCAAATCCCAGTGGCAAAAATTGTGTATTGACTTAATTTTTGTTCCAATATTTTCTTTTCTAGCTGTACTTAAGAGATCTTTAATGTCTTTGTTCAGTTCCGTTCAGTTGTCTTACGCTTATTTGGGGCCAGGTCGTGGGGGCAACAGTCTCAGACGGGAAGCCCAGGCTTCTCTCACCCCTGCTGCATCCTCCAGCTCACCCAGAAAGATCCCGAGTCGTTCCCCAGCCAGCTGTGAGACGCAGTCTCTCCAGTGGGTCCGGGGTCTGCCTCTTGGTCTCCTCCTGGTGGGACGTGCCCAAAACACCTCACCAGCGAGAAGCTCGGGGGGCATCCTGACCAGACACCCCATCTGGCTCCTCTCGACCTAGAGGAGGAGCGTCTCGACACCGAGCTCCTCACAGATGGCAGAGCTCCTCACTCGATTTCTGAGTGAGAGCCCAGCGACCCTGCGGAGGGAGCTCATTTCGGCTGCTTGTATCCGCGATCTTATTTCACCACCTACAGCTGGGGACCATAGGTGAGGGTGTGAACGTAGATCGACTTGTAAATCGAGAGCTTTGCTTTTCGGCTTTCGGCTGTCTTTGTATATGCACATAAACTGTGAAGACCAAGCTGTTGACATGGGCACTGAGAAGGGAACATTGATTGTTTTTAGTGAAAAAAAAAAAAAACCCTTCGAGTTCCATAGAACATCAGACAAAAAAAGTTTATGAACTCCTAGTATTTGTCCAAACCGATGATGCACATCTGCATTTCACATCCTCAGTATTCCTGTCATGTACAGGAAAATGCCACAGAAAGCACCAACATTTAGGATGTAACGTAAAGGTTTAAAAAAATTAATAAATAGAATATACTTGTTGAGGTCGGCACATAATATTGTCTTCAGGCTGATTTTTGCATGTTTTTTTTGTAGAATAGTAGCTGGGTGTTTGAAACATGTCTTAAACTAAAAGAGGCTTTTAAGGAGTTCATGGGAGTTTTCTGTGAAAAAAATGAGTTAAAGATGTTATTTTGGTTTATGAAATGTGATAATATTCACTATGAAGAAAGAGCTTTATTCACAAATTTGTGATAACAAATGATCTGGAAATAATTTATTTAGTTATATCTTTTTCTTTTTTTCCTAATAATCAAGCATTATTTTCTCTTCCAAAAACCAAACAGGACCAAGAGCTGTGAATTGTAAATGGAATTTAAAGTTTTTGAGGCATTTTCATTAATGTTTTTCTTCATTTCTCTTTCAGCCGCCATCCCATTGCTAGTAATTGAACTAAAGCTTGTCAGCCCCATTAAAAGGGGCTTCATTTGTGGAGATACAAGCATTGTTTACCCCTTTATGAACAATGAAACTATTTCAAATAGAACACTAATTATCGGGGGAGTTTTTTTCACTGGCCTCATAGTGAGTAACACCTATCTTTGTCAACCTTTCATCACTGCTATATCCTCAATTATTTCATGTGTAGATAGATGGATATAAGTGTAATGAAGTCTCAGATTATGTCTACGTTTACAGCTCGCCCTAGGGGAGTGTTACCGGGTGCGATTCCTAAACGTCCGCTCTAATGCTTTTGTCAGGAATCTATATGTGTCTTCTCTATACAAGGAGTTGGGAAGCTTCCTGTTTGGCTGCTGTATTGGTCAGTCATTTACCAATATGGCAAAGGTGTCTATTGGACGTCTAAGACCACACTTCCTGTTTGTGTGTGGCATCACCTATGATTCCATCAACTGCACACCTGGTACCTATGTTGAGTCAGTGACATGCCCTAAGAATAACCATCGGTTAGAGGAAGAGGCCAGGTATGAATTTTTCCCACACGTTGGTAGAATTAACCATGACGTCTTCAAGTTTAATTAGACTATTTTTACTTGTGTAGGAAGTCCTTCTACTCTGGCCACGCCTCCTTTGCCATGTACTCTATGGTCTATTTAGTGGTGAGTTGTTGAGTTTATTTTTAAACACACTCATGCTTAAAAGCACTTGCGATTGTCTTTCCAATTTTCAATCACCGTCACACACTATGATTCTGTGAGAAAAAGGGTAGCAAAAGGACTCATCTTCGGCCCAGTTAGCAGCTTATAGGGAAATAATAAAAGAAGAAAGGGGTGGGGGAGATGCTTTGTCTTACTGTGGGGGAGTGTGACCTTACCCCTCTGTCTCATTATTCTATTGAATAAAAGTTTATGTATTTTCAGGAAGAGAGAATTTACAACAGGATGAAATGTAAAAGTAGTCACTGCTTTTACATTTCATGGAGAGGTGGAGGTTTGCACTAGAAAGAGATAAAGAAGGTGGAAGTGCACTGCTTTTTATGTTTGTCAGAATGTATGTTATTTCATGAGCCAACTTAAGTCATGAAGCAAAACTGGTCCAAAGCCAAAAACTTTACAAAAAGAAAGTCTCTAAACACTCTAAAAATTGAACAATCTTAGTTATACAGAGGCCTAAAGATAATTACAACTCTTAAAAATTATATAGGGCTTCAACAGACTGACACAACAGACTGGTAACTTGTTGGAGGAGTACCCTGCCTCTCACCTGAAAACAGCTGAAATATGCTCCGGCACCCCCTGCCACCCATCAGGGATGAGGGGTTCAGAAGACCAAATGAAATTTATATAACTTACTAGAATAACTATGGCTTTTTTAATTTATTTATTATTATTTCCAATAATTTGATTGCCCTACATTTTGCTATATTTCATTCTGCGATTTGATATGTTGTTGTTATTTTGTTTTAATTTGTGTAAAAGTCTTTGAGTGTTCATACAAGCGCTACATAAATAAGTTTTTTTAATGATATTATTTTAGAAACTCATTTTAGAAATTTAAATTTAAAAACAAAGTTGGCATATTTTAAATTGTTAGGTGTCATTGTTCCTATGCTTTACACTTGTAAACTGGTTTTCGAATGCAGGTGCATCAATGTCCTAAAATATCTTTTAGGACATCGATGATGGAAGTAGCAGAGATGAAGATTCTGGGGATCTCTCTGAGAGTGAGCAAGATGGATAAGATTAGAAATGAGTATATCAGAGGAACAGAACGTTAGAGGTTTTGGGGATAAAGTTTGAGAGGCCAGACTGAGATGGTTTGGACATGTGCAGAGGGCGTGAGTACATTGGAAGAAGGATGCTGGGTTTGGAACCACCAGGAAAGAAGTCTAGAGGAAGACCAAAGAGGAAATTCATGGATACAGTGAAGGAAGACATGAAGATAGTTGGTGTGACTGAAGAAAATTCAGCAGATAAGGTTAGATGGAAGAAACTGACTTGCTATGGTGACCCCTGAAGGGAAATCCTGAACGAAAAAGAAAGAAAGAAAGAAAGATGGGATTAAAGTTATGGAAGCCTCAAAATGCTTAAAGTTGTGTATTTAAGTCATATATTTTAAAACACTTGTAAAAACTCTGAAACCATCAGTTGATCTCGGTGAGAGTGAAGTCTGTCCTGCTGTCATAATTTCTTTCCTTTCTGCTCATAAAGACAAACAAAAGATTCAGATAATTTTTCCTCCCCTTTTTGATTAAAAAAAATCTTCTTGCTTTGTTAAAGTAGGACAATTTTTCAGTTTTTATCTTTGAACTTTATGAAAGAGGAAAATTTTACACTGTGAAGTTCTTTGATAAAAAGTAAAAAGAGATGACTTAACTTGCTTTAATCTGAATGAATGAATGTTCGAATAAAAACGCTTCTTTCTTTGTAGTTTTACCTGCAGGCCCGTCTGACGTGGCACGGGGCTCGACTTGTGAGACCAGCGCTTCAGTTCTGCCTCATCTTTGTGGCTGTCTACACGGGTCTGAGCCGCATAACAGATTATCGGCACCACCCTTCAGACGTGATAGCAGGCTACATACAAGGAGCTGTCACTGCATACTTTGTGGTCAGTAAACTCTGCTGCTTGTTCTTGTAAAATATCCACTTATAAGATTCTCCATAAGCTTACTGTTGGTTTTGAATTTGTATTTTCGCCAGGCCTGCCATCATTCATCCATGTTTAAAAATTACAAAAACTCTCAAACACGAAGCAGCCTGTCATCAACCAACCAGACTAATTTCTAGACCTCACTCCCCTCACTTGCCCTCAGCTTGGACTGATGTCCACTTGTTATTGGAATCTGGTTTAGACATAAAAGAAATCTGAAGTATGTAAGACCATTTCCTGTGAAATCAAATAACAAACTTCAATATCTTAGAAGGAAACTTTGTGAGAAACTATATGCAACTCAAGAGACAGATCTGTATGAAGTTGGTGGAAGAAGTTAGAAGAGAAGTGTCTGAAAACTCAGCTCAGTATCAAGTAAGCAGCCCGAGCAACCTCGACATCTTGTGTTATGCGACCAGAGTTTTGACTGAAACTGAACACATCTACCACTATGTAAATGTTTATTTCTTAGTACAACTTAAATGTTACTATTAAGGCACCTTGATTTCTGTAGGTAATGTTTAGACCACTCTGCAAAGCTTTTTTCTATAATGACTGAAATGATTCCTTTATCTGGGTTTTTTTTCTGCTAAATAACTAAGAAAGCATAGATATTTGAGCAAGAAAAGTAGTGACATGTGTAATCTGTAGTACCAGCAGATGTAAAAGATTGTGTTTATTCATCAGTGTGTTTTGTCATGTATTTGAAGATATAATAAAAACGTACAAACCTTTTTCTTCTTTCGGCATTTCCCTTCAGGGGTCGCCACAGCAAGTCAGTTTCTTCCATCTAATCCTATCTGCTGTATCCTCTTTGGTCACACCAATTATCTTCATGTCTTCCTTCCCTGCGTCCATGAACCTCCTCTTTGGCCTTCCTCTAGTCCTCTTTCCTGGTGGTTCCAAATCCAGCATCCTTCTTCCGATGTACTCTCTGGAAGAAGGATGTCCAAACCATCTCAGTCTGGCCTCTCGGACTTCATCCCCAAAACCTCTAACGTGGTGTTCCCCTGATGTACTCATTTGTAATCCTGTCCATCCTGGTCACTCCCAGAGAGATTCTCAGCATCTTCATCTCTGCTACCTCCATTTCTGTTTCTTGTCTTTTTCTCAGTGCTACTGTTTCTAGACCAAACAGCATGGCCAGTCTCACCACGGTTTTGTACACTTTCCCTTTCATTTTGGCTGAAACTCCTTTGTCACACATCACACCTGATACTTTTCTCCACCCGTTCCAGCCTGCCTGCACATGTTTCTTCACCTCGTTTCCACTCTCTCCATTGCTCTGGACTGTTGATCCTAGATACTTAAAATCTTCCACCTTCTTTATCTCTTCTCCCTGTAACCTCACTTTCCCATTTAGATCCCTCTCATTCACACACATGTACTCTGTTTTACTCTGACTAATCTTCATTCCTCTTCTTTCTAGTGCAAACCTCCACCTCTCCAGCTTTTCCTCCACCTCTTCCCTCCTCTCACTACAGATCACAATGTCATCTGCAAACATCATTGTCCATAGAGATTCCTGTCTAATAAAAATGTATTTGTACGAACAAATGTGATTAATAGATTCAGATTTTTTTTTTTTAAAAGATGCGTTTGCCTCATCTTTTCAATTAATTTCTTTTAAAAAACAGAAGGAATTCCTCGCTGTTATGTCTCATCCCAGATGATCTAAGGACATGTGACCCAGCACAGCACATGTGCAGCTTTGTGTAACTGTTGTACATTCAAGACATTAAACTACAAGATTTCTGATGAGGTTTTTCTGAGGAAATAAAAAAAGTGAAAGTCCACATTAATAATTTACACATCATTTGCACAACCTTTGACTGCATCGTCATGTCTGAGGTTGTCTTCTCTGGCCTGAAACACATTAGAGGCTGTTTTAATGGTTTGGTGATCAAACAATCGAATCAATGAGGCCATCTATACTGCTTATCAAATCCAGGGTTGCGGGGGTGCCAGAAGCTATCCCAACTAGTTTTGGAACAGTGGTGTGGTGCACCCTGAACAGGTTGCCTGTCTGCACAAGACCATATACTCATTCCAAGGGGGTGATCAAGAATGAATGTAGTTCATCCTGCACATTGGATCTGGACTGATGTGATCTGGACCTACAAATAAGTTCACATCATTTACATTAGCAGTAATTTTGGCTGGTTAAAACATGTACCATTTTGCAAAGAAAAAACTGCAACTAAATAATTAACTAAAACAATTCTTGACTGTTTTGGTTGCACCTCCAGTTTTTTGTAATAATATTTTTGTAAAATATTAAAAATGAGGCAGACTGTTGAAAAAAATGTTTTATTAGTTAAAAGCAATCATACATTCTTTTTTGTGTCATTTGAATTATGTCTCTAACTTTTTAAGTATTTTTCTGGCAATGTAGAGGCCTTTAATATCTTTCCCATTTTCTGACCTTCTCTGCTTTACCCAAAATTAATTTCCTTTTCCGTATCACCGGAGCCTCATCCGGCTGCATCTTGACAGCAAAAACAAGCCCACTGTGAACTAAGGAAAGTATGGCTATACTATCATGATGTCTACCTGTCCACCAAACGTCTCTTTTTCTCACTGTGATGTAAACAGGTCTTTAACAAAATCAGAATAACAAACATTGACTTTAATTAGGAAACACAGATATTTTATAAAGTTGCTGGAAAACACTTGGACAATAATCACAGTTATAACTTTTACTGGAATTGCCGAATAAACTCTTCGAATAAGTAATCTAATTTTCTTCCTGAAGTTAAATTAGACTTGTACACAATAACAGCAAACAAGGCCAGGCCATGTGAGCCTAATTTCATCACCTCAATCCAACCTTTAATCATGCTTACAGAGCTGTAATACTCCATACTTCCTGGTTCGTAAAAGATCTTTTTTCCTTTTCGAAAAAACTGACGACACATTGGGTGTGCAATAAAAGTGTCCATAACAATATTTCTGTCTCTAGACAAAGAATAAAGCAACATTTTCTGGAGTTTTCTATTACAGTGGAAATCTATACTTTTTATTCCTGCGGCTGTTTGGTTAAAATTTTCTTTGTTCGAAGCAGCTAATCAATGCCTCCTGTCTTTTCTAATATAAATATAACATCTTTCTGAATGCCTCCATCTCTCTGTGTGTACACAAACAGAAAGACAGGAACATTTATTTCACATGTTTACTTGAACTTCAATAGCAATACAAGACAATTAGAACACTTGAGGTCGATATGTACAAAGCTCTCAGTGGGGTTGCAGAAAAGTTCTGAGTTTTTACATGATCTCTGACTCTGCAATCAAGGGTTTGGTTGCTATGACAAACTCCATGGCAACATGTTCCACCTCAAACAGTCAGTGGAAGATTTTTCAGAGGAGCGGACAAAAGTTTTGGTCTGGATGTGAAATAGGACGGATCAAGAGTCAAAATCAGTAGGAGAGGACGAGTGTAAGAGGGCCTCCAGTTGGTCTTGATAAAATGCTTCAATGTGATACATTAATTATACAATAATGATTTATATATACACACACTTTTTTTTCATTCACACGCCTAAACACTCCCTTGCACACACACATGCTCATCAAGCTATGCATACACACTCGCATGTTCACTTCAGCATGTCCATCCAATGGTACGTAGCTTTGTAGAGCTACTATAAAGTCATGCATGTTCTTTGAGAGGATTTTTGGCAACACACAAGTGCTTTTTGACACACTGTTTGCTACAGGGAGAGGCAACACCCAGTCGATGGAGCAATAGTAACTTAGACATGGATCGGTTAGAAGAAGCACCAATGAAAGGGGAAGACACAGCGGGGTTCTGGGAAAGACAAAAGAGGACTAGGAAGATGAAAAAGAGGAGCTATGAAAGAATCAGTCGTACAAAAGTAACGAAAGATGGAAGGGGAGATGTCTCGTGGTGATCAAGAAATGGAAGCAAGGAGGAGCCATCATTGATGTTTTCATATTTGTAAAAAGGGATATCTGTTTTTATAGGGCTGTGTGAGCTACCCAGCAGTAGTCAGCATAGACGAGAGTTATCTGAACAGCTGTATTTTTTGGTTGCGTTTTCTCTTAAACGATGGCAAGTACTTGTGCTTCTTCAGGTTTTCAGCTCATTACCCACCATCTCATATCCCTTAGAAGTTCATCGCCATCCTCGATTAGCCATTTCTAAATTTAATGTGCTGTAAATAACGTGTCTAGTGAAACAACACAAACATCTCAAGTAAGAAAGTAGATAGTTTTCTTTTACATAAAAAAATGTCGTGCAAAGTTTTGAATGTTTATTTAAAGTGATTATGAATTTGTGTTTTGATTTGGGCAGTCTGAGATAGAGAAAACTCTTATCTGAATTCTAACCTGATCAAATCTAAGTGTCCAGAAAGCTAGTACCAACAACCAACACAGTGTTTGTTTTATTAGAGCTTCACACAACTCTACTTAAAATCAAAACAAATATCCCTTTAATAAGGCGGTCTGTTATCACCCTCACCACCATTTTCTTAATTTCAGTCGGTTTGGTCATGGTTATTTGTAGAAATATCCCCATCTTCCTCCTCCTTGACATCTATTCCCCAATCACCACCGCCCTAGTCACAGGCTAGTCACACGCTGCATCTGTCCATCTTCTCCCTCAGAGGTGGGCTCTGCAGAGTACTCTGTCTCCCCATTGGAAGCCAGTGGTGGTGGTTGGTAGAAGGTCTGGAGGTGGTTTGGCCGGGGACCGAGAGGGGGTCGCCCTAGGCTATAGGGCAGTTCCAATCCAGGCCGCTGGGACTGGCCACCAGTCGGGCTTATTTCTTCTGGGCCTTCGGGGCTGCTGTCAGGGTAGGAAAGGGTTGGGGGTGAAGTGCGGGTGTAAAAGCGAGGAGGAGAGCTGCTGCGGCTGTACACCTGCGGGGAGTGTCGGGAGTAGAGGTTGTTAGGAGGCGAGTTACTATCCCGGGGCGCAAATATATTTGTTGGGGGAGAATTTCGGGGGAAGATGCTAAGCGGCGGTGAGCATCGGTCCCCAGGGTAGATTGGGGAGGGGTGAGAATCTCGGGCATAGATGGGCGAGGAGTCAGGGTCCAGGTCGAGGTCAGGGGTCAAAGGCAGGGTGAAGCCATCCGAATCCTGTCGTTCGCCGTGATACCGAAGAGACCCTCGTTCTTTTCCTCTCTTCCTTGCATCCAGACCTCCATCTTTGTTTTCGAACAAGAAGGATTCTTCTCTGTCTAAATCCACCCCTCCTCTCCACACGTCCAGCGCTCTATCCTTCTGTTTCTCATTGTCTCGTTCGATCCCTGCTCTCCAACCATCCCTGTCGTTCAGAAACAAGGATTCATCTTTCTCCCTTTCCATTCCACCTCTCCAACCATCCATTCCGAAATCTTTCTTCTGGGTAATAAACGTCTCACCCTGCTCTGCCTGCCCCCCTCGCCACACTTCCATCCTTCCTTCTCTCTTCTCCAACATTTGAGATTCCTCTCTCCCTCTCTCGATGCCGGCTCTCCACTCGTCCATCTCACCATCTCGCATCTGAGACGCAAAAGATTCCTCTCTTCCTCTTTCTACTCCTCCTCTCCATTCGTCGTTTACTGCTTCTCGTTTCAGCAAAAATGTTTCATCCTTTTCTCTTTCCTGGCCTGCTCGCCACGCCTCAATGCCAGCCTCTCTCTGCTTCATCAGCAGGGGCTCTTCCAAAGCCTTGTACAGGGGCTCTGACTCCTGTGGGGGAGGCGGGGGAGGAGGTGGAAGCGGCCTATCACGGTAACGATCTCTGTCTTTCTCTCTGTCCGTGACTCCGCTTGTTTCTGCTGTGCTGCGGTGGCGAGACAGAGTACCAGGGGTGCGGCTGAGGGTGGAGTAGGGACGTGCCTGGACCTCAGGGGGGCGCGCTTGCTGCCGGTCTTGATGCCCACAGCGACTCAGGGTGCTTTGTAGCGGCGGGCGATCCCCTTCCTTTAACAGCTCACGGGAATCAGAATCCCCAGAAACACGTGCATGTGACCAGCCATCTTGTAAACGTGGTGCCGTGGCATGATCTTGTACGCGTGCTGAAGAGTGGGATTCGGGGTCATGTGTGTGCTGCCTCGTGTGAGACCAGGCCTCTTGTGCATTGTGCCGTGCGTTTGGCTGCACGTTGGTGGCCCATCCTTCTTGATTTGGCTGTGCATGTCGAGTTAAAGTGGCAGTGTGCGTGAGAGGGGCCCTGTCATGGTGGTGTGGCCTGGCCAAGCTTCCGTAGCGCTCGGGCGGCATCGGGACTGAAGGCCTAAGGTTACTCTGCACCAGCTCTGAAATAATCATCTTTTCCAGTGCCGCCGCATCTGAAAGATTACGACGCATCCCACCTCCACTGCTTAAATCTGAAGTCCCGTGTGGTGTGAGGAGCCCTGGGGAGATGTCGTCCCCTCCCATTCCTACTCCTCCATCTCTAAGAAGGTCAGCACTACCCACCACGCCAGCTCGGGACCCAGGAGTGGTCCCCAGACCATGCAGAGTAAAGGTGTTGGGGGTATAGCCTCCATTTAAGCACACACTGTCCAATCCGCAGGACTCTTGGCTTTGTGACATGGCACCCTCTGTCAGGAGAAACGAAAAAAAACAAAAAACAATTAGACAGAGAAAAATGAAGTTTCAATTCTCAATGAAGAGAAGCGACAAATAAATGAACAAATGCATGAATGATAAAAACTGGTGTGTGCTTGTTGAAGGTGGGGCTTTATCAGACAAGTTGGAAATTGGATTTTTTTTTCTTGATGAAATGCTTTGTTATGTTTCCCAATGGGGAGAAATGTTTTATGTTGTCATGGTTTTTGTAAAGTTACAAGTTGCAAAAATTGCTATGGTTTGAGCCACGGTGCACAAAGGTGGATTAAAGCGCACAAGAAGTAAAAGCTCATACTCGGCTTGTTTCTGAAGGTTCCTACTGGTCCACGTTAAGACAAAAAGACACAGAAGAAAAAGTGTAAAAAAAAAAAAAAAAAACTTTTAAAAAAAGACAGTCAACACAAATGACCAAACGAAACAATCTCACAACTTACTCATTTACACTAAACAATAAAGACATTCAAACAGCACAGCAAACAATAGCTATAAAATAAAACATTACAGAAGTCTAACGGTTTTTTAATCACTAAACAAATGAGGGTAATATTACATAAACATTTTGCTAATAAACATTATGTGGCATTTAGTAAAAAAAAAAAAAAATTATAGCTTTTAAAGGTAATACAGATTTCTTAAAAAGGAGGAAAACAGTCAATTCGATGTAGAATACTATAACCAGATATGCTGAGTCCTGACAACTGTCATGAGACATACCTGTGGAGGTGAATGGTTGATTGTAACCCTGGGCTAGCATTGTGTCATAAGGAGAAGCTCCAGCATGAGTTTGGAGCACCTGGTTGGTGAGGAAATGATTTCCCAATGTAGCTGAAAAGGAAGCGAGAGATGAAATGATTACCATATCGCTAACCCGCAGCGAGAGCAAATATGTGATTTAAATTTCACCTCGATTTAGTGTGGGAGTGTTATTAACATCTGCAGCAATGAAAGAGGATTCAGTCTGCCTGCGGACAGTGTCGTTCCACATCCTTCTGATGCGACTCTGAAGCAGGAGGATTATATTTGTTAAAAAAATAAATAGCGACTGAGTTGCAGGAATAAAAAGCTTTTATGAAGCATGATATATCTGCATACCTGTCTGTTGGCAGTGGCCCTCCGGCCCTGGCTGCTGGTGTAGCGGCTGTTAGAGCGAAGCGCAGCTCCTTTCACAGAGTCAGGAGAGCTGGATGTAGAAGTTGCGCAGCACTGCGAGAGACGCATGCAGCGCCCATAATCCTTCTGACCCTACATTAGTTTTATCCAAGCAGGAAATGACTTTAGTCACATAATAAAAGTGGACATACACTTCTGATCACATGTAGACTAAGACTGACCTTCCTAGCTAGGGTACAGTGCAGTATGCTGATAAGAAGAGCTTGCGCAGTGTTTAGAGAGGAGAACAGGTAAGCCAGAAGAAGAGATGGGCCAGAGAGGAACATTATACCTGAGGACCAGGTGACACTCAGCAGGAAAAGAAGCGTCAAAGAGCCCACCGCCCAGGCCCTGCAGCAACATAAAAAAGGTGGTTAATATTTAAAAGACAGGTTAACTGACTGAACAGACTCTCACAAGCTGGCCTGGGTTGAGTTTGCATTTGCAAACATTTAACTGCTCAAATGTCTACAAGACTCTAGCTACTTTTATTTCTAACAGTTTGTATCAGCTTCTTCTTATGATTATTCTTATTGTCAGACTTATGTGTATCAATGATAAAGAAATACTGTAATAGCCCATCAATAAATTTCTCCACTTTTGCCACGTCAAACATTTATGTCCAGCATTTTCAAAGACATACCACATTAGTTCCTTTTCTTGTTTTAGTAGACGAAAATTAGCTCATTCTAAAGGATAACAATTTTATGGTTCTTTTACCCCTTTATTTTTATTTAACTGACATTTTGTGTTAAAAAGAATCCTAAAGAGTTTTACTATTTTTTTAGATCAGCATGTCAAACGTAATCGCAGTAGCTACTTGACCACTTTATTTTCTGAATGATGAACAATTTTGAATGTCTAACCACCCAAACAATGACTGAATGGCACAAAACTTTAAGCTAATTAAGAGCAAAGACACTTTCTTCCCTTTTGGGGGTTCTAAATACGGTGGTCTTTTCATGAAGGTAAATTTAAAAATGCGTTGATAAGCAAGGACTCTAAAGAGTGACTAATCAAAAATATTTGAAGATAAGAATGATATTTATCTCCATTATTTTTCTGATTTAGTTTATAGCGTTATAAACTAAATCAAAGGACAGTCTAACATGTCTGATTCCTTTAAGGGTTTGGGAACACGGCAGATCGCCGTCCTTAGCCCATAGACTGGGAAAACCTCGGCAGAAGCCGTTTCCTGTATGTCTAAGTCAAAGACACAACCCACCCAAAGACGAAAGCCCACTTTATCTTGGAGAGACGGCAGCTCAGTGGTTACAGCGTTTGCGCTCGGACCGGAAGTTCGCGGGCTTGCATCCAACAGAGAGCACGTCTAGGGTCATTGGAGAAGACACCTAACCTCCGTTTCTCCCACCATTGGTGCCATCAAAGGGCAGCCTGCTGCGGTGTAAGCAGTGCAGCACACAAATTTCCCCGGTGAGGGATGAATAGAGTTATCTTTATAAGTAGATAAAAAACGCCTTGAAGAAATATTTCCTCTTGAGTGCTGTTTTGGGCTTGAAACAACTTTCACCTTTAGTATTTTTTAATAAACTAATCTTAAGTAGTAAAAGGAGTCTCTGCATGTTTGTCATAATTTTTAGGTTTTCTGTCTACTTTCTCATGTTAAAGAGACCACAGTGTGAGAAAAACCTTTTGTTGTTGACGATAAGTAAAATAAACTCCAACTGACTTATTGTCTTTTGCTGAGAGCACGACTTTTTTCCATTTTTCGTTCCTACAGGGAAGCTGTCAGGCTGTTCTTAAACGTGCAGAGGGGCTTAGCATGCAGCTTTTAAAAAGAGGCGCAGTCTGACTTCGAATTGCATAAAAATACTGCAGGTCTGTATCTCAGACCGTATTCTACAGACACCTACATATGTACTGTAGATCCTTTCTCAAAAACCTCATCATGCTATCAATAAAATAAAACAACAGTACATACCTCAGGTTGTCATGGCGACTTGAGTCTGGTTTTAGAGCAGCAGTGCTGTGCATCTTGTGGAGAGTCATCACCAAAACAACCAGGTTCAGCTGAAATAGGCAACATAGACAAAAATACATGAGACATACTTACACAGAAAATATACAAAGAGACACGTGTACAAATGAGATTAAAACATCTTACTGTGATGATGACAGCCACAGGTCCAAGGAAACTCCAGACAAAGTAATTGTCTGTGCGAAGCCAGCATCTACACAGCACAAATGAATAAATAAATTAAAAAAAAAAAAAACTCATGTCAGGAGTATTTTATGCCCAGAAAAGCTGCTTACTGATGATTATAAATAATTCCTCATTGACTAACTTGAATCATCATCTTTTTCCAGGTGTTATTTGTTAGAAAAATTAAAGTAATTCTTAATTGTCAAAAGGTATAACTACCTGTCAAGGCATTCCTCTGGTCTACCCAATTAATAATAATGCATTGTACATATATAGCACTTTTCAGGACTCTCAAAGACGCTTCACATATGCATTATTCATTCACTCCATACCAGGTGATGGTAAGCTACTGTTGTAGCCACAGCTGCCCTGGGACAAACTGACAGAAGCGAGGCTGCCATTTTTGCGCCATCGGCCCTTCTGACCATCACCCACCAATCGCACACAAATCATTCAGACTAGGCAACGTGGGTGAGGTGTCTTGCCCAGGGACACAACAGCAATTTAATCTCAATGGCCGTCCCACCGTGGCACCTGGGGTTCTGGCAGTCCCCCATCCAAGTACTGCCCAGGCCCACCACGCTTAGCGTCTGAGGTCTGACGGGATCAGCCATTGATAGGCTGGTAAGGCCTGTCACTGCTGACTTGACAATACTTTCGCACCATATTGAGTACTCAAATACTGTATTCATCGGCCATTTTGAAAATGACAAAGGATTGCGCATGCGCTGTCAATTCAAAATAAGCCAGAGTGACGTTAGGAGAGGTAAGCAGTCTAACTCTGACTGTGCTGTAACAATGGCCGCCTGGAATGAAGAGTAATTATCTTGAAAGTGAATCATTTTGTATGTGTTTTGTACATGACACACATTGGCAAAACACTGTATTTTATTTTTTAAATGAATTTTGGCCGTATGGAAATGACAACATGCCGGTGTTTGCTAAAGTATTTTAATAAACTCTTCATTTTTGTTAGATTCAGGCTTAAAAATGGAAAGCAGAGTACAGCCTGTTTTATTCTTAATTGGTAAAATGGACCATTTCCTTCATGGTTTTTAGAACAATTTTTATGTTTCATAAAAAAACTATTCTTGTTTTTAGTTATAACTAAAATATCTATTTAAGTCAGAGATTTACTTACGCTGTTTTTGTGCCATATCCTCTGAAATCGATGGCTGCAGACACAGCTACTACTAGACCAGGAATGGCATAGCCACAGAGGTAAAAATACTTCCTTCTGGAGTTTCGGCCCTCAAAAACCTCCCTCTGCAGCAGGTAAAGCTCAATCCCCTCCAAACATAACCAGCTAAACACAGCAAGCAGGAAGAAGTGCAGCATGCCAGCTATGATGGAGCAGAGGACCTAAAATACAAAAATAATCATTTTATGTTAAATCAAAATTTATTTTTTTAAAATAAATTTGACAAAATACTTACAGTGTATTCAGTATCATTCTCTGCGAAGAGAAAGAGAAATTCTGTAATAAACAAATTGGTCCACAAGTTGCTGTGAATGGTGCTGTGGTCTGAAGGCCAGGGCGCCCTCTGGCACATGAGGGTGATAAGGCAGGTCACGATGCACACCATGGCAACAGTGATGCCCGCCCCGGAGACCACAAACACCAGAAGGTCCTCCACTCCAGCCCCAAACTGAAAGAAAAGCACAGAGTATGATTTTTATTTTACTAACGATTTAAAGATGCAAACAAAGTTATTGGCTGACAGAGCTTTCATAGTGCTGAGGGTTGTCCCCACTCTGCATTGTACAACATTCATTCGTTCATTTCATTCATCTTCTGAACCGCTTATTCCTAACGAGGTTGCCAGAGCCTATCGCAGGTGTTTCCAGGCGAGAAGCAGGATACACCCTGAAGAGATCACCAGTCTGTTGTAGGGGCCACACACAGACAGCTGTACGCATACACTCGCTCCAAGGGGCAATTTCATAGTGACCAATTAACCTAACAATTGTGTCTATGGAGACTAGGAGGAAACCAGAGAACATGGAGAATGTTTTCCCACATATACAGGGAGAACATGCAAACTCCACACAGAAAAACTAGTGTTTTAAGCCCTGCTTCCTCTCCAGGGTTCGAACCCTGGAGAGGCCACCGTGTTAACACTGAAACAAATTTATTTGCAAGAATAATTTACAGAGAAAAAAACAATGAAATGAAATAAAAAAAATTACAATCATATTTGGTTAATTTTACTGTCACAACCACAAAATAATGATCTACTTTGTCTTTAGATATGATTAAAAGTTGTATCTGTGCTTGGGGAAACAGCCATATCAGCAGGGGAGGTTGAAACATTTGGCTCGCGGGCATCCAAAAAGTGAAGCAGTAAAACAAGCTATCATTACGTCTTTCAAGTTGTGATCTGATTACAAACTCATCTAAAAATACAGAAAAAGAAAACTTCACACTTCGTCAATATCGGCTCAATATTTGTTAAATTAAGCATATTGTGAGCTCAATGCTGCCACATACAGAACACAGATAACAGGTTTAAGCCACAGGCTCATATGCTCTGAAAGTACAAAGACAGTCTGGCAAGTGTGGAGAGATAACAGTGTAATAAAATTACTTTATGTATTGACACACAGTGTGTGTGACTTACAGCGGGTTGCTGGTATGTCATCAGCACGGCATAGCTGGACAGATGGTTGCAGGCGCATGTTGTGTGTGTATTGTTTGTGTGTAACAAACGGCAGCCCTGTGTGGACCACCTGCCACTCCCGGAAACTCCTGATGCGTTCCAGAAAGAACAATTGGGACCAAAATGATTTTCCAGCTGCAGATAAATAGAAAACACCACATTTATTTAAATAGTTGTTTGAAAATTGCTGTTTTAATTGCAATTGTTGTTAATTGCTGTTATTTTTAATTGCTGCTCATTAAATGTGAGCTTAACAGATTTCTAAGCTAACCTGGAGGTGTCTCAGAGTGAAGATGACGGGTTCAGTGAGGTAAACTCTGTTCGTGCCTCTGTGAACGGAGGCTGAGATGACATGAGAGTTGACTACAAGGGTTTTGTGCCTGGCATCGGAGCCCACCCCTAAACCTAACCCCAGCCTTAGGGTTGAGTTCTGGGTGGTCAAGAAGGCGCCCAAGTTTTTATAAAGGGAAAGAACCAGCTTCACTTGGCCTGCAGAAGAAACAAGAAGACAAAAATACTTTCTTTCTGATCTCCTTTCTCTAAAATTGAAATTGTTGAAGAGCGTGTGACAGACCATTGTTACTGTACTGTTGTAGAGCTAAAGCTGAAATCTGCAAGATGCTGTCGCTGTCATAGGAGTGAGGAAATGTCAAGTCCTGTATATCTGCCTCGGTATTTAACACGTACACCTCTAGATCTGAGCAAGAAAAGAAACAGAGTATAGTTGAGTTAATCATAAATACAGCATGAGCAACAATAAAAAAAGGAAGATTACACACCGATATTTGGTGCTCTGTCACTAAATCGGCCCTCGTACAAGTTATTGGCCAAAAGAAAGGCTCCTTTCTCTACCGCATCCAATAGTAAAGACGCAGAATGGGACTGATCCACACTACTCATATCGGCCCAGGACACCAGAGCTTCAGGACCCAGCAGGTTGTCCACTGTCTGAACAACAGCCTATCAGGAGAAAGAGACAAGCTTATCTATGTATGTAGCTATCTACATACATCTATTTATCTATCTTACCTGCACATAAGCTTTACATGTTCGTTCCCTCTTCTGTAGCTGCAAAGAACACAAAACATCTATAAGTGGAATTAACAAAGTCGTCATCACTGACATTTCTGCTTTCATTTGCAGAAAAGGTCGAGTCCACATTCCGGCCAATAACAGAAGCAATTTACCTTGTTGTAATTACGTGCTGCCGGTTCTTTATTGGCTGGTCTCAGGGCCTGGAGCTGAGAGTCCAGTATGTCGAGCAGCTGTTCGATTAGTTTGACAGACATGCTGACATCACCTGCATAGATCCGCCCCCGGGTCAGGTTGACCAACTCCCCGGCGATGTTGGCTGCATTCTCTCCACTTTTAATCTGGAGGGATGCAGAGGTTTTTTTGTAATGTCAAATGTTTTGACATTTAAGAGAAAGTTGTTCTCTGCCTGGCTCTAGGGTGTTTTTACAGAGTGTGTGTGTGTATGTACAAGGCTAGGAGTGTGTGTGACTGACCTTCTGTGCAATTTGGCTGACCCAGGGAGAGGTGCAGTTGGAAAGGTCAGGCCCTCTGGAGTTCCACCCCACTGGGGAGGACATGCACTGATAGGAAGCTATACCTGCAGAAACACAGTGTGGACATGAACCTCAAAACTGAGAAATGATGGTTTGTGTTCTGATAAATTTAATTGATAAGCATTTCATTTCCAATATTTTATCATCAGATAATTGCAAAAAATGACTTGAGATGAATTCATTTTGGTTCAAACTTACACTGAAAAAACACTTTAAGATTTGAAAGTAAGTACAGTAGTCCTGTTATTCTGATTAATTATAGCAAAGCTTTGTCTGCAGTCAATTTTTAGAATTATACCTCTGCCCACAAATTGTGGAAGGGGGTATTGAACACTCGGGCTGTCCAGTCATCTGTCTGTGCTTCCATGAAACTTTTGTTAACCAATTTCTTAACCAATTAAAGAATTTTAATTAAACGATGGACAGTTACTCAGTACCAACTAAAGATGAACTGATAAAATTTGTAGTACGGGGCAGGTGGAGGCATACTGCTTGACACTTTTGCATCTATTCATTCTTGTTCATTACAAATACCTCCCCAATGTTGTATTGCATAAACATAAAACTCCACAAATCACAATGTCAAAATTTTAGTGATTAAGCATGACTTTTTTTTTCTTTAATTCTCTTGTTCTGCAAATTCTCTGTAAGAAGAATTTAACAGACACACCAGCTTTTGGTACTGATAATAAAACAATTTGGTATTAGTTTAAAACTAATATTCACCAACCCTCTACAAAACCCATGCCAAAATGAAACAACATGATTAGCAAGAAGCAAAACGCAACAGAGGATTAATCTGTATAATCTGCATAACAGCTTCTTTGCATAGCCTGGCCGGGCCGAACAGAACAGCTGCACAGCGAGAGGAAAAAATGCCAAACCCCACATTATCACATGCCGTAACTCCTCTCTGTCTCACCAGAGTTCAAAGAGAGGACATTAGACTTCATTTCAAAGGGAAACTAGATACACACATACACCCACACACACATACTGGCATGCTAACATAAGCAGAAATATGCCAATCTTACCCAGGGATCCTTTTGGGCAAGGCCTCTCCACTGTCTCACCCTTTAGAGTCGGGGGCCACTGAACACCTCGGGCCACCCGGCCTTCACATCCGCTCACTTGACCGGGTCCACCAGGGGCCAGAGGTACACGGAGAGGAGGACGTGGGGTGAGAGGAACCATGGCTGTGATCGGCCGCTGGTCGAATGGACCTCTGTTGATGACACCGATTGGGTGGGAGGCAGATGGTCGCACGGGAGTCAAGGCAACTGTAGCTGTGTAGGACCGGACTGTTGTCATCAATGATGAAAGTGGACCTGGAGGATGAAAATATTTTTGAAGACCTTCACCGTTGCCTAACCATATATATATTTTTTTATTTCTGACCTTTGGTTGGTGGTGGTGGAGTGAACTGTAGGGGGTATCTAAGCACGTAGTAGTTGTTCCACACATAAAGTTGGTTATCTCTAGGGTTGTAATCTATGGATGAGATGTACTGGTAGGGGTTAGGGAACGGGATCTGAACTGGCAGCTCTTGTCCACGGCTGGTGTCGTAGGCATAGACCACCATGTTGCTGCTGGCTCGGCTATCTGCCTGCCCCTCATCATCCTGGAATACAGATCGCACTGCGTACAGTACTCCACAGGCCATGAAAGCATTGCTTGCTCCACGTTTATCAAAGCCTGTTGCCCATGTGCCCTCAAAGCGCAGGGTGTACGGGTTCACCTGTAAAGCAGAAGAGATCAGAAAGTCACATGCATACCTCTTTTATTCCTCCATACTCCTGGGATTTGTCTTCTCTTCATACCTGGCTGACCACAATGTGACCATTATTGGCTTCAGTAGAGTAGATAACCCAAAGTCCGTTCTCGTCC
This sequence comes from Neostethus bicornis, assembly GCA_902685375.1. NCBI lineage: Eukaryota > Metazoa > Chordata > Actinopteri > Atheriniformes > Phallostethidae > Neostethus > Neostethus bicornis. The sequence goes on along the minus strand of LR738542.1, from coordinate 20,947,096 downwards.
ACTGCCAGATCGATGTCTGACTTTCCTCCCCAGCGGTAGGGGGAAGTGTCATGGTAGTTGGCGTTGACCACCACCGCCTCACCGCTCTTGATGCGTGTACGTAAGTCATACTTGACCAAGTTGCGTGTTCGCTCCTTGTTGTAAAACACAGCACCATCGTAGACCACAAAACCAGTTCCATCAACACGGCTGGGCAGCCTGGGTAAGAAAAATAAAGATTTCACATGCTTTTACTTTGGGTGTAATAGGGTAATTGTTTCCCAACAATAAAACCACCCATATGCAAATTACATTTAATTTTGTGTTATGATGTTTGTTTGCTACTAACCAATCAACTTACTGCCTATTTTGAATTAAGAGGGCATTCTTATACACACCTACTGTGCTACTTAAAATTTTACATTTGTTTTTGTCACATAGATCAGTGCAGATAGATCCTCTAGATATCGTTCAATCACAGGAGATTCAAAACAAACTGTTGTGACTTACAAGTTAGTCACAAGTTAGAAATAGAAATTGTGTAAATTGTATGCATGCAGCTTGAGTTCTGCCCATGTACCTGTATGTTGTGTGTATTTTGAAAATTAAAGTAAGATGGAAATTTATTGAATAATAACAACCACATCTTTTCTTCAAATTTCCAAAAACTGCCTACTGGAAATGATGCCAAATCACCACGATGCCAAACATTCTATTTTGGAGAATATTGTCTTTTATTGTTAGGGCTCACAAATGACTTCTTAAAACCATGAAGGCACTCTTTAACTATGCATGAATTGTCCAATTTGGAATGGTTTCGACTAACTTTACACAAAAGATCATTATTATTATGCTTTTTTAAAAAGAAGCCTTCAATGTATTTGATATGTCTAAAGACTGTAAATTAGTAATTAAATTGTGTTATTTTTTTGCATTTTAGAATTAAAGAATTGTTTTTTTGTCGTTGTTGTTTTTGGCAGCCATCTAAGTTTTTGTTTTAGCCTTCGTCTTTGGAACAAAAATTAATTTAAGTTTTAGTCACATTTTAGTCAACGAAAACCCAAAAGAGTTTTAGTCCAGTTTTAGTCAGGGAAGACCAAGAATGTTTTTAAGTCTAGTTTTAGTGTAAAAAAACAAAACAAAACAAAACAAAACTTACTTTAACAATCATGGCTTTTTTGATGAGAATGATGCAGGTTATTTCTTAAAAAAAAAAAACTCTGCCGAGCTTTAACTTGAGCAAAAACAGCAAACATTGTAAAACAACGTAAAATAAATACAAATTCTTCAGTGAGTGAGGAACGTTTTAACTTATACATACTTAAAAACGACACCTCTTGAAAACCTCTGTAAACAAAATAAACATTGCGTTGTGTCTTTAAAGCAGTCGTTAGCGCAACCAAGCTAACTAAGAAAGTTAGCAGCGCCGACAAGCTAGCATAAGCATGAAGTTAGCATGCTGTTTGCGCAAAATATGTAAAAAACTTTACGTTTCTGAACACCAAGCCTCTTTGTTTCTGGTGTGTGACTTTCTCTTAGCTGCAGGTGTGTTGTGTAGACGGTGTGAACGTGCAGCATTGTGGGGGGTGTCCCGCCGTGAAAGACAGAATGCAGTCAGTGTGCTTTTTCTTTTCACATACAGAAATGTGAAAGTCTAACGCTTATTTCGTTACATTTTCGTCTCGTCAACAGAAACTTTCAAATGTCTCGTCACATTTTTGTCACCAAAATGTCGCATTTATTTTGTTATTGTTACGTCATAAAAAAATGCTACGTCAACGAAATCATTTAGTTGTCATCATCGTTGACGAAAACAACACTGTTTTTTATCGAAAATCAAACTGATTTTATTTGACTACTACCTCTTGAAAATAAAATGACTACTCACTTATATGTGGTGGTGACTCTGTTTTGCCGAAAGTCATCCCATGAGGCGTATTCGTACAGCACCTCAGTTCTATACGGTGTCCATGGCATGACATACAGCCTGTCACCAGCTTGTAGGGGGTCTTTGCACCAGGCCCCGGACTGATGCTCTGCCTCCAGGAGAGAAGAGGCCGGCTGGATGCTGAGCAGTGAGCCGGGACACACGAAAACTGGAAAATAGGTGTTTGGGAGGGCAAGAAGCAGGATGTGAGAAAAAAAAGGACAGAGAGAAAGGGCAAAAAGAGCAGGAAGCAAAGTGAATAAGCGGGGGAGAGAAAGCAGTGGCAGATGTGGGGAGATAAATGGATCAATGCATGAAAAAAAAGATTGAATTAGATGTGGTCGATGCAGCGAGATTAAGAAAAAAAGAATGAAGAGAAAGAGAGAGGGAGAGAGATTTAAAACACCTGTCCTGATCTTAAGAGGCAAGCAGCAGAAGAGACGAGTAAGTGTTTGGAAATTTACACACGTTAGTGTGTGTGTGTGTGCTGAGTAATACAACAGGGACACTGCAATTAAAGGCATGTGAATGTAGTCGTGCGCTTTGAGTGTGTAGAGGGTGTGGATATATGAATCCAAATATTTATCTGCGTGTGTATTTGGGTTAGTGCAAAAAGAGTGAAAAAAACGTGTGAGGTAGAGTCGGGGACGCAGAAGGAAGGGCTAAATTTTGCCTTGAAGTGAATGAGAGGGCAGGTTAGTTTACGCCAAGCACGATCGGTCCACCCACATGGCAAAAACTGTATGGACACACACATAGACTGAACAGTCTCACACTGGCATGCAAATAGGCATGCACACACACCCACACACATAAGCAGTGCTTTGTACGCACACATCCAGACAGAAACACAACCACACACATTTCATCTTATTTTTCCTATGAAGATAAATAAGGGGCTCTTCCTATAAGGGAAGAAAAGGGAAAATAAGCATGACGATGATGACTGGACACAAAGGAAACAGTGAAAGATTGAAAGAAAGAAGTTCAGAAAGTAAGAAAGAAAGAAATGGAGAGGGAAGAAGGAAAGAAAGAAACCTGCACTTGTTTAGTTAAACAGGTAAGAGAAAGTGCTGTGAGAAGATTGTGTTCATGTGTGTGTCTGTGTGTGGAAGGGTTGGGGGAATCAGTTGTGTTGCTATTTGTGTGCACAGAAAGACTGGGGAAAGAAATCAGAGAAGAAATCAACCAGAAGGAAGAGGTGAAAAAGAGAAGAGAAAAGGTGCAGAACCTGGATAAAATTGGATAAAAAGGGCGGCTTTGGATATAACAAGAGATGGATAAAATGTGGAAAAAAAGAACTGAGTTGAAAATGAAAAAAGGGGAAGGGGGCAACATCCAGCATGACTACGAAACAACGTCCTAGGGTTGAGAAGAGAGAAATGGTAGGATAGAGGAAGAAAGAGAGAGAAGAGAGAAGGGGCAGGGTTCGGGATAAGAAGAGATCAAGATGCTACAATGTATTGTCTTTACCTTTTTGGTCCACTTCTACTCAAGCATAGGAAAAAAAGAGGGAGAGAAAGAAAGAAAAGTCAGAGGATGAAAGAAGGGGAGTAAAGAGAAGCAAGAAAGCAAGCGAGGAAGCAAGCAAGAGAGAAAGGAAAAAAGCAAGCGAGAAAGAAGGAAAATAAGATCGAAGGAAACGAAGAGGGAAAGAAAAGAAGAGAAAGTTGAAGAAAAATAAAGAAGGGAAGAAAGAGAGAAAGAATTGCACAGATAAAGATTCAGAGCTCATTCGCACCACAAACATTATTATTCACGTAAAAGGAGAAGTCCCAAAGAATCCCCAAACCTTCCCCTCCCCTGTTCTTCAGTCACCCCCTACCATCCTCCCTTCCCCTTCCCCACATCCCCAATCTCTCCTTCCCTCAATCAGGCTCCTGTGGAGAAAAGAAAGCAACTCCTGTGGTGTGAATCTGGAAAAGAAAACATACACGCATGCACGCGCAACTGCACACACTCGCCCACGCACTCATGTGACATTTTGTGACAGTTTGCAAAATGCCCCATAGTTTCCCCCCCTCTGCACTCTCTGCATCCACTTTTCTTTTTTTTGTAACTGAAAAACATGCATGCACTCCTCCTGAGAAAAAAAAACAGTTCATCTATCAATCAATCTCTCAGGGCACATAGTCAACATCAAGTTAAAAAATAAGCTTCAAATCTAAAAATGCATCTTGACATAACCAGGTTAAGTCTGCGTGTGTGTGTCTGTTTGTATGTATTTGTATGCATGCACATTGTGCCGATGTTTTTGTTTATTTATCTATAAATGCATACTCACTGTAAGGGACACACTCATATTGAATCTCCAGGTATTTGTATGTTCCAGGACAGGGGTCTGGGAAAACGTCCACCCCTGCAACCACCACACACTGAGTCCTGTTGTTACATCTGGAGGACAGCAGATGGATGGATGGGTGGGTTGATAAGTTCAAGGGATAATGGAATGAGAAAACAAAGAAAGGAAAGAGAATGATTAAGAGACAGGAAAGGAGAGGCGAAGGACACTCCATTTTCCTGCTCTCCCACTTGCTGAATATTGATCACATCTTCTAGGAAAACACTGCTGAGTACACTGCTACACGATAGACTGGTGCTGCTTGCTGCGTTTGCTCCTAAACATGACACACAACTCAAGCCCCAGCTTTGTGTAATGTTTCATCCTAATCAACATGTGCATTACAGCCACACTCATACACACTACAAGCTTGCATTGATTTGTCTAAATGTTCCCCAAACGCTCAGAGGTCTTCAAAAGCCTGAGGAATGACATCATCTAATCTGGCTTTGCTACATATTTTTATCAATAATGCAAATGTGCACTGTCAGCAAACTCTGTGGATACTAACCTCTGGGACATGATCTTTAGAGCATCAGGGAGGTAACACTGTGTGTTCTCCATCTGAAAAGGGTCTGCATCACAGATCTTGTCATCAGTGCGTCCATAATTGGCCGTTTCCACCATAACCACATCACTTCCCGGGCAGCGCAGCTCTATGGGGTAACCCTCGCACGCCAACTCTCGGCGCAGTAGCCCGAATGGCATGGCAGCCCTGGACATTGCTACCAGTAGGAAGAGGAAGAGAAGGAAAAAATTACAGAAAGAATAGCTGGTATCACACATAATGAGAGCATTTTTTTTCTTTTTTATTGAACAAGTTACAAAGGCTCAGAATGACTTGAATTCACATATTAAGTTTCTGCCCATATCAAGTTTTAAATCCAAACCTGAGAAATGCTGGTGGTAAAAAAAGACAGATACACCTGCCTGATTATGTTGTTTCCAATTTCAAATAGCAATGTGTCAATATCATTTATTACAATAAAAGTCCCTGAGAAAAGCAGTGCAGGCTGCAACAAAGAGGAAAGCTTTCAATTTTCCAACAGGCTGCGGCTGACTGCGCTATCAGATAAAAATTATTTTTTGAAAAAGAACGATATTAATTTCCTACTCCGACCTTAGAGGTATAGATCTTAAGCATTGAGATCCTCAGTCTTTATTTTTAAAAATGAACTTGTTTTGTAACATACCATACATTCTAGCCATTTTGAAACTGATTTAAGGTTATTCACATGGAAACAAAGAGTTGTCATCTGCATAGAAGAAAAAAGTGAAAATTGTTTACATTATATAAAAATGTAATGTAAACAATGTTCAATTTGTTTACATTATGCGTGTTTATGTTTGTTACGTTTCTTTTACGTATGTTATAAAAAACATAACGGATATCACAACAGGGTATGATTGATACAAAACCCTGGCATTTTACGTTAAAGCTACAGCTAGGTGAAGAGTTGGGGGATTTTTTTTTGTTCAACACATTAATACATGGCTAAGGTAAGTCTTTGGACGTAAAAAGACGTCTCAGTATTTTCATGTGTGTCCAAAAGTGAAAAATCTCCTATCTTTTTTTGAAACAGGGCTTGTGTAAACAAATACATGGATGAATAGATACCAGTAATTGTTGACTGAATAGCAAGAATAGTACTTTTTAAAAATCTTATTTATGTATTTATCTGTTTGTGCTGGATTGAGGTCATCAAGGCAGCAAATAGTAAGATATATATTATTCAAACTGTTATATTATTAAATTACATTAGGTTTTAGATTTGATTCCACATTTCATTGATAATAGCAAGTATAGAGTCTCAATGCAACATACAGTGCTTGGGTTGGTGTGTGTTTAAAAAGATAATTTCTTGGATAAAGCAAACCTTAAATGAGGCCATATTTACTGGTACAAAATAACAATTATACTATCTATTATATAATTATTATAATATATTATTATTATATATCCGTTGTTGGTAATAAACCAAATGTTAAAAGTATGCCTACACAAGAAAATCAAGCTAATCTGACTCACTGCATCGGTCACTGTGTTGCTTGTGATCAATTTTAGAAGTCCACCCATATGCCATAGTTATCATGATTTGGTATCTGGTCACCATGGATACTAAGTCTATGCAATATTTCTTGTACAATTGCTTGAGTTCATGTTATACTGCAGCAAAGATGACGATCAGACATTTTCACCCTAATGGAATCATTATGAATCATTGCGAGTGTTCAGGCTTTGAATATATCTTGTGGTGCCGACAGAAAACAACTGTTCCTTCTTGTGATGAATGCAGAATCCTGAAACCATTTAAATTAGGTTCTTTATTCAATATCTGTTACGTGGGCTGGTTCAATGCTGAACAGGAACATTGACACACACCTTTGATTCCAATGCAAGTGTCATTCCTTACTTTGTAGTGACTGATCCTGCCCATATCAGTTTTTCCAACCAGCTCATGACAATTAAAGAGAAAAAATAGTCTTTTGAACAATGCTCCCAGCACCGTCTTTAAAATTCATGAGTGAAATGTTACGCTGGAAAGGTGCAGAGTGTGATTGTTGGCATAAATCACATTGCACCTCCATTGTGACACCCTGCTTGTGAATAGATGTGGTGCGTGGGTGGATAACAATTTCCAGCGTTTCATGACACTGGGGTGGATTGCACATGTGTGTAATACTGTCAGAAAATAGAGAAAAAAATGTCTCAAATTTTGGGTTTCAACTTCTTTTCTTTTTGCGTGTTGCATCTTAATATGTTGGGTGCACAAAGTGTGAAGAGGATCTGTGTATAACAGGATTATTGGAGGAAATCCCATCACATTACCTTAATCCAGTTGCTCATGTCAGCTCAAGTATGATACACACACAACGCAATGTGTACTGCACGTTCAAACACACTTTGTGTGTTGGGGTGACATGTTTGGGTGATTAGCATGCCGAGGGTGTAGCATAACTGTCCATGGTGCTGAAAAGCTGATCATCTCTTTAGCTGCATATGCCTCTCATACTCATCTTTATGCAAACTTCTATTCTGTTCAGCTTTGACAACTTATTGTATTTTCAACATTTCCCCACAAATGTTCATCACACTGCCACAATCGATCGTTTCTCAAGTTTGAAGATTAATTTCTCACTAAATTCTTTTGCGATCAATAACCTGAAATGACACAAAATCTGTGTCACTGCACTTACCTTGGCTGGAGGGGGAGACGTAAGCCAGAGTGAGCACGCACACCCCTGTAAACCACAGAGCCACAGCCATACTGGGAGGGGAGAGTTTGGACGCCACACCACCAGCTGCGATAGGAGAGCCTAGGGTGAGAAGCAGAGGAATGGAAAGAGTGAAAAACTGAATTTTGTTGTTCATTGAGCACATCTTTGTCTGGGTTGTGTGTGAGTGTAACTTTGTCAATAAAATACACTGACAATGAGAGAGTGCACAAGAGAGACTATGGCAGGGAGGGAACAGGAATGCATGATACAGAGATGGAGAATTGGAGAAAACAAAACAGAGATAACAATTGAACAATTCGTACAGTGAAAAGTCGCTCAATCTGCTGTTACCATGGTGATAGCACAGTGCAGTCTAGAAGGCAGAGAAAGAGGACTGACTGTGTGTATCTCTGTAGGTTTGTGAGAGTAAGTGCACGAGTGAGAGTTCATGTTTTAAGTCTGCAATTAGCCAGAGGCAATACTGGTCACTGACCCATAAAAGAGTCTTAATATTTCCACACACTCACACACACATGCAGACGAAGGGTTGAGCTCAGCTTAGGCCACTTTTCATTAATCCTGAATAAATGATGTTGTAGAGACGACCTCATCTCCAACAGGCGTAACGCGGTAAACAGCTGCCTGAAAGCAGAGGTGATTAGAGGGCGATGATGCACGGTGGAAGTTTAGTAGGGAACATACGCGATGCAGGCAGTAACGTGACTCCTTGACATAGACTGAACTTTTGGCCTGGGAGAGAGCAAAAAATGCAGGCCGGAATAAAACAGACATAGCAGCTGGGTGCCATGTTGTTTAACAAACATCAAGCACACGTATGTCTGTGCGTGCATGTTTGTGTGGGCACATCTGGTGTAATCCTTGACCTTGATGGGACCTTCCCAATGGCCATAGCTACTACTGAAACAGTGATTCATGGTAAGACCTAGGAAGTAAATTGGTCACTCTGTATTTTTTGTGTACTGTATGCATGTAATTTTTGTGACATAAATACATTTTTGCAACATATTTGAACAATTGAAAACTTGTTTCTTAGATTTCTTTTTGTAAAAACTTTTTTTTAATGTTCTTAAAACAAATACCGGGAAAATATTGTTATGAATAATTCCTTTCAAAAGAGGCGCAGTTTCTTTGTCTTTTATGAACCTACAAGTGTTTCTTGGGTTTTTTTGCTGGGAAAAGCGAATTATCTAATCTTGGCTTAAAAATGCGAGCTAATCACTTGGGATGAGACTTTTACAGAGGCTGTGATCAGAGGATTAAACTTTTAGTATTTTACTGTCTCAGCACTGTCTAATAAATGGCCCCTTAATGAAAACAATGGTAACTAAAATAGTTCTCTCACCCACAGTAGCACAGATTGTTGTACTCTTACATTCTTTAGGACAATACTTATTATGCTTTATTTCTGAATTTAGATGTCTGATGTATTTCTAAGGACCTGCCATTTGCAGTCCGTCACTTTTGGGGGTAATTGCTCAAAGTAGCCCTGATCACCAGTGTTACCGCTGTTGACTTCATTTTCCAATGCTTCTCCAGGATTCTCCGGGGTCTTAGTACTTCTCTAGTTTCTCCTCCTTTCTCCTGATGTTACCATCACGTGATCTTGCCACATCCACCTCATTCTGTCAATCTGGGTCTTAAAGTCCCATAGGATTTTGGCTAAATCATTCTCTACCATCTTTAGAGGTGTTTCACACTTTGACCTTGGGGTTTTCAGTCCATACTTTGTACAGATGTTCCTGTGCACCATCCGCCTGATTACAGTGTTCCATTTATTCTTACCCTGGTTGCATTTTACACTGAGCAGTCACAGAATCTTCTGGATCTTTTCAGGAGCCTCTTTGCACAATTTACACGTTGGGCCTGGACTGGTGGGGTCAATCTATACATCTATGGCATTGGTGCTCTGGTCCTGCTCCTGTGTGGCCAGGATGACAGCCTCTGCTTTCCATCAGCCCTTGTCAATACAGATAGACACTTGAATCATTGTGTCTTTGTTAATCAATACGGTAATCATCATCAGTAGTACGTTAGGGCTTTAAAAATATAGAAATCATTGTGTGGGCTATGATGACACATACTGCATATAGACCATATGTAACATACAGTACAGATATGTAATGTGTGTAAGTCTGCAAGACAACATTTAGATCACAGGATAGAATTCTTTTTAGACCTTCATTATAGTCACAGCACAGTTTTTCCTGTAACAAAAGACCATTTTAATGATCTGTCTGTCTTCTTTTCTCTTCTGTAGTTTTTCCCTTTTATCAAACATGTGGATTGTCTGCAAGCTTTTGTGGAAATGCTGGAAACGAGCCTCAAACTTGATTAGTCCACACTTTCCTGTGATTAAAGCATTAAGTTGGAATTCACTAGTTTTAATGTGGGTCTTCATTTAAAACAGATATATCAAGATTTTTTTTATGTCTATAAATAAATATATTCCTATCAATTCAAATTTCAAAGCTTAAATTATTGTAGCAAACAGCATGTGTAGTTACTCTTTTTCTCATCCGTTAGAAGAATTTTTAATGGGATAAATGCTCCATTTGGGATCTGAGATAAATGTGACTGTATGCTACATTTAATTACCCAATCAGTGTCATGATAAAAGTTGGAGTAAGGGGATTGTGAGCACATACGAGTTAATATCTTTGCAGACAGAGCCAGATTGCTGTTTCCGGGCACATAAATAAATGTGTGTCTGTATACTTATTTGTAATTTTGTTTTCTCTCCATCTTCTTGTTAGGTAATGTTGGTAGACAGATTTAGGTCACTCCTCAACAAATGTCCAACATGCATTTCAAAGACTCTGACTTGCACACACACACTTATGTAGCTAAAAAAATACCCCACAAACCTTTTCCTTCTTTGAATGCACTGAAGCAACAAGACGGTAATAAAGCCTCTAGGACCGCTGTGATGAACACCCACACATGCACTGTACACAAAAGGCTCAAAAGAATGGAAACATTTCCATTTTTTATTACATCCACACCGAGGCATGCACACATTCATGCGGGCTAATCAAAACCCCTTATGGCAGCATGTTCTTTCGCTCACAACCCTAACTCTCCCCCTTTCGCAAACACACATCCAAAAGTGTTGATGCACAGTAAGTGGAGCAAGGACACTGATGGCCCTTGACAAAGCCACACATCCAGTCACTCTGCCTACAAACCAAAATCCCGCCCCGAGCCACCGGCCGGCCTACTTGGAGAAGCAGCAGTCTTTCACTGAGTGTGTGTGGGTAGAAAGCCTGGAGTAAAAATGACTCCAGCACATACAGACATGCAAATGCAATAATGTATAAATTTTGTTTATTTATAACTAATAAATTCATAATACATTTTGAACTTTATTTTTTGCACTTTGAGATGTTGCAAATGTAGCATTTATTTAAATGCAAACACACGTTATTATTTTATAACTACTTTTTTTTGTGCCTCTTCCTTGAGCAAATATGTCTGTAGTAATGCAGATAAATATTTATATATACATACATTTGTATAAACCTGTTACATAATATCTACAGATATATATCTACAGATATATTTATCTGGGTCTGCTTTTCCCCATGTTTTTCTCTTTTTCAAAGTACATTAATGTATTAATTTAATAAAAACTTGAAGCCAAACACCATATTTCTCTCAATTAGGTGAGTACCCATGAAATGAACAGAAAACTTGACGTCCAGACGGTACAACCTCCCCCTCTTTTAGTCAGAGAGCTATCAGAGCCTCAGGGTAGATCACTACAGAGCAGGGGAAAAAAGATTTCTAGTGTTATGTTGCTAATGGATAATTGAATGTGTGTATGTGGGTCTGTGTGTGTGTAATGGAGAGAAAGTAAAGGTAATCAAGAGATAATGATTAAAAAATATTTCAATCCCAAAAGCTTTGTGTAGTCAAACACTTGACACACATTGATTATTTTTTGTGATGTGTTTTTTTTTTTGGCCACTGTGGTTAATATTTAAGAATTAAATCACACTTCACTGCAAGTCTGTTTTAAACTATTGACCCCTTCATTTCCCAGTGGACTGAAGCTAGCATGCTGCAGTCAAAGCCACTTAAGGCGCTTCGGAGACTGTATGTTTGTCTTGTCAATGTTGGACTCCAGAGACTCAATGTGTCGCCCTTTGTCAATCATTTGTTTGTAGTTAGCGGGAAGCATGGGTGACTCTCACTCTGAAGCACAAAATCCAAAAAAACAATTTGCACCGGAATTTTTTTTGTTTTTTAACCTAATTTAATACATAAAACATATAAGCAATTTACTTGAAGACAAATCCCCACCAAGAATTCAGTCTCTTATAAATAATGTATCCTTTACTTTAAACAACTTTAAAAACTTTCTACAAACAGCCACACGTTTGTCCACTAATTAAATGTTTTAATTACCTCAACATCTCCTTATATGAATACAGACAGTGTTAAGGACACTTGTATGCATTCATATTTTATGTGGCAGACAGAGATAGTTTGTGAGAAAGTTTTGGGAGGAAATCCATTTGATTCCCTGCCACTAAAAGAACTGAGTCTGTTAAAACTGCATGAAGGTCAATTAATAATTTATTTGGTTCCCCGCATATTTATCAAGACCTAATCTCGCTCTCAGCAACACTCCCTGGGTTAAAAGCACATCCTGCCTTTTAGCACCATAAGCACTTTCCTCAATATGAGAGAAAATGCAAGATTTTAAATTTGTATTCTGATAATTGTTAGGTTTTTTTGCCAACTATAAAGCATGTTAATAGAACACAAAGCAGAGAAGACCACGTAATAGTAAAACATAATCATTTAAAAAATGTGTAAGCAAGCTGTGGAGCAGTAAAATAATAATAACCATAAAAATTAGACAATTTCACCCTGTTATTGTCTATTATTGTCATATGTCCATGTTATAATTCGAAGATGCAAGCTAAAGATCCACCAAGCACCAAAAAAGCTTTAGCAAACACTAGTGTCTTCTTTAGGTTCAACTTCCTTTACAAAGGTCCAGCCCACTGTGAAAAATTAGACTGTTCTCACACAGATCTCACTGTTGAATGAATCCCACAGACTACATAGAAGACCATCTGGCTCGCCATCAGCTCTTGGTTCAAAAGCCAACTATTCTAAAGGCTGCATTAGTGACGATGGAACTGGGAACTCTGGGAAGTTGCAACAATGCTGACAGTTTAGTGAGATTTAGGTCAATACACGATGTCATGTAGAAAACATCTCTTTCACAGAAGGTTCTGAACATTTTCCCCATTTCCCCAAAACTAAATAACAAACTGCATCTGTTACAAGAGCATGGATTCAGCATAAAAGAATGTAAATGTTGGACGAAACTCCCTGATGTCCAGACAAGTCACAACTGAGGAATGAGGAAAACAACGAGGAAAACATTTGTTCCTCGTGAAACAAAAACAAAACAAAAAAACCCCAGCAAATCTTTGATCGGTTAAAATCAAAAGCCAGACAAACGCCTGCATTATGTTTTGGATGCAGAAAGTCAGAGCAAAATTAACATATAAGCCATATTTTTAAAAGGCAAAATTACTTATTTGTGATTTTCTACAAACAAAACCTTCACATTTTTCACTTGATGAGTTCATTAAAAAAGGAACATTGAAGTTTATCTGAAGTATTAGTTCAAAAATCTTCTCACCAAAATATTTTATCCAGTCTCAAATTTTAAGAACCTTTTTGACTATATATCTGCAGAAAACAGACAAAAAATGCACATAAGTCTTCCAAATGTGTGTTTTTTTTTTTTTTTTTTTTTACAGTTTTAATGCAGATAATGATGAATGCAGAATGATTGTGTTCAAACTAAAATAAACTTGCTGTATTCCATTTAGAGCACAAAGATGCTTTCATCAGCTGATCAAAAAGCTCCACGATTATCGGATAATAATCCAGATGTGGTTTAATGTGTCAGTGGCCCAGTTTGATCCCATTATAGTGAAACTGGGACCACAGATTAACAGGAAATCATAGATATGTCACATGATGTTTGGTGTTGGGATCTGGTGATTTAAATAGTCACATGTCGTTTTTATTCATAATCTTTACAAAAAAGCACATAATTGTTTTATTTCAAAGGTAGTAAATCTTCATTGTGTAGAAATCATAGCAGCTGCCTTGTACATTAAATGTATGCAATATGTTGGGAATTTTCACATGTGAACTTAGTGAGATCATCAAATGTATAGCATGCATTTGGATATGCATCTGGCAGACTGTTTTTGTCACGAACATGGAGGCAAACATGGAAACATTTTAATCATACTGAACAGTTTTTGTTATCAAACTGTTGCATGACAGCAAAGCTTCTTTTGTAAAAAAAAATACAAAATACAAAACAGAATAATACGTTTATGTTTTGTTCCAATAAACAAACAAGCTCATTATGGGAGCTTTAATTCAACTATCATTTTGATACATCTAGGTACAATACTTATTCATTCACCTATATGTACAGTGTTACTTCTATGAGCTCATGCAGGCATTGTTTTACTTTTGCCTGTGAATTTTGACCATTCTGCATTTCAGTGATGAATAATTTTCTCATAAACTTTTTGTACGAAATACCACATATTTGTCTTGATCAATGAGTCAATCTGTGCAAAAAAAAAAAGTCCTGCTCTTTTGTGAAAAGTAGAAAGATTTAGCTCAGATTTGAAAGAGACATTGGTCTCTAATCAATTTCTATAATCCTGCCATATTGGGATTTACTCAACAGCTAAATATTGCCAATCAAAGAATATTTCATTTTATGTTTCGGCCCCATTTTTAAAAAGGCTGAAAATGTAGAAAATAGAACTCAAAGATTTTATTTTGACTAAATGGGATAGTTCGTGTTTTGTATTCTCTAGTGTAGTAACCCAACTATCTTCTTTCACCTTCAATGAAAGTGTTACTAGCTCTGTTTTTCAGTCACAAACTGTTTTGTTGTTTTTTGGGAGGGCAAAACACTCCAAATCTTTTTTTAAATTCATCTGACAATGAAAATAATTATTAGCAAAAACCCTCTGGCGTTATCATGAGTTAAATCCCAGCTGATTCGCAGCCTAACATCATGAGATTGATATTACAGTGATATTTCCGCCCACAGCCGTGCACACTGAGCACAGGCCTCTCAGCACAAACAGGGGCACTGACTCATTGTGTCTGACTGATTCAAAGAGACATGACAGGAACCTGTTTGAGGTGGTCTGTGCAGAAAGAAACTAATATGGCGAGTTTTACAAGTCAAATGACAGAAAATCCATCCAAATTGTGTGCATGCAGGCACAAATGTGTCTGAGTGGTTTAGGCAAATAACTTTGCTCTTTTTTTGCAGGGGTTGATGTAAATGATCTGCACATGGAAACAACACTCATCACCTTTATTGTGTTATTTGACTGTGAATCCATCCACATTCACACATACATATTGATACACATGAGAAATTATCTTCTTTGAGAGAATCAAAGGTGATTGCAATGCTCATCAGTTGATAAAAAAATCTAAATGACATTTTAAGGGTTGTCAACTTGAATTTTATCAGAGGCCATTGGTTCCTCTATCCATTCTTTCTTTCATTCATCACATTAATTCTTCTGCAGTTCTTCAAGTCATTCTCTTACTGGCCTCCTCCACTGACCCAGTCCTCTCGTTCCCTCTCTAAAATATTGATAATGGACTCTCACTCAGTCTGCTCCCTCTTCCACATGTCTCTTTTCTCCTCATGTTCCCATCTGAGGTGAATCAGCAATACAAATCAGCATTTCAAACCTATTTGTGTGCCTCCACTGAACTGGTTAGAGGAGAAGATGCTCTTTTATTAAATCTGTGTGCTGATCTACAACATAACCCCTAATCTATTCCAGTTTAGGAGGCATTAGCCATTCACATCTTTACCCATCTGAAGGGTAAAAAGGAGGCTAATAACGAGCATATGAATATTTCACATTCCTCCCTTTCTGCTACTACTGATTCAATAGCTGTCGAGTTTCTCAAAAGCCACAAAATCCCTGCGTGTCAGTGATCACATGGGCCTCGATCAGCAGCGGCAAAGTCGCAATGAACCTGCGCTGTCTTCTCAGGCATTGATCATGGATGTGCACTTGTGCATTCGAACAGAAAGAGGATGAGAGAGAGAAAAATGAGGCAGAGGGGCGGGGTGCACATATACACATCTTACCGTCAATCCTCCGCTTTCTCTCCTCCTCCTCCTTCACTGCATGTCCCGCATCCCTTCTTCTCCTCCTCCTCACCCACTAAACTCTCCTCCTTGTCTCACGATCCTCTGAGTCCGATGCATTAAAAAAATATCAGAATAAATGAATGTGGGCAAAAATCTGACGGCCTTGTTCCAGTTGTGCTATAAGTCAGTCATTAGCACGGTGTGTTCAACAACAACTGGGCGTCCTCTCCTCCTCTCCTCCCTCCTTCCCAGTGGTGGTCAGTGATGGTGTAAAGCTGGACTCCACTGGACCTCACACCCTCCCTCCGTCCTGTTCAGGCTCGATGTCTTCCCCGCTGTGTTGTGTGACTGTGCGTCACGTTGGAATCATAATTCCCACGGGTTTCATGCTCGGGGATAATGCAGGGCTGCAGGCCTAGAAGCTCTGATTGATGGAGGGAGCAAAAAAAAAAAAAAGAAAAATGTCCGATGGGGATAGATCTATGTTGTTCAAGCGCAAATAATTGCACAAAATGCCGCTGCTATGCGTCCATCCGTCGATTCTTCCCGCTCATCAAATGCATGGTATCTCTGATGTCTCCAGCATCTTTCAGCATTTCAGAGCAAAAAAAAATAACCTCGACGTGATTACAGATGATTTGGATATTCTTGAGGAATCGTGATGAGACGCAGCAGCACATCAGGACGGATGCGGAGATCCAGGTTTTTTTTTTTTTTTTTTTTTTTTTAGCAAAAAGGCGCAAACGATGCTTTAAAAAAACGCAGAAAAGATCAACTAGACAAAGACAACAGCTGGACAGCAAGGAGAGCGAGCTTTCCCTCTCCTGGCCTCGCCTTGCATCAGTCCTTCTTCTCTCTCGCTCTCTCCATCCGCTGCTCCGCTTGTTGCGCGTTCTGCACTCGAGAGCGCGCAACGCGTCTGCGCTTTTTGTGTGCGCAAGTGTGGGTGTTTGGGCGTGCGCGTGTGCAGAAACAGCGTGAGGAGAGAGGCTGAGGAAGGTGTGTGTGCGTTGGGCTATATTGTCAGGGTTTGTCTGAGTGAGCAACAATAAGCTGCTGCGTTTGCAAAAAGCGGTGGAATATGGAATAAACAGCGAGAATCTGTCTCTTCTTCCATTTTCTGACTGGCTTAGAGAAGTCTGAACGTTTTCAGCTTTCTGATGGAGAAAGGATGGGGGCTGGAGGAGGGGTGTGGGCTGTGCTGCACAGCCACCCTGCACAAGCTTTTGCAGTGTTTCTGTTACAATCAGAGGCTTTGTTTCATGCTGCCCTCCCATCTCAGTCTTTCTAAAAAAAAAATCTGTTCAAGCATCTAAAATAAACCCAGACAGTAAATAATGAAATAAAATAACATGAAATCATAGCATCACACCTGAATGACACCTGATGATACTCGGGTTTCATCATCATCTGCTTCCCTGATACATTCCCCTGCTGCTGTCATTATTCTGTCAAACAGCTCGGGTTTATTTGTAAGAACTGACAATATGTATTTAAGGATTGGAGCATTTAGAGAAAGATGGGATGAAAGCTTTAATTTTTGTCTCAGAGAGCTGTTAGAAATAAATCTCCTGACTGATCATAAAAGCTTTTATCATTGCTGTGTACATTTAGAAGGCGACCACAAATAGCAAACATAGTCTTCAGTGGATTTCAATGAAATCTTTGATTATTGCACCCCATTCTTTCACTCGAATCCCCTGAATAGCTCTGATTGCTGCTCGTGTTGCTACATCTCACAAACACTCAAAGCAAAACAGTCACTAACAAAATGATTTTAATGGTGTTGAATAATTTATTGATTTTAGATTATGCATGGTGGGCTTTAATTGGAAAGTACATAAGATTACATTTAAATGCATTAAATAACTGTGCTGTCGACCAAGGAGAAATTATTCCAACCATTTCTCTTGTGTGTAATAAAACGAGTAGAGTTAGTCTGGTACTAAATAATTTCTTTGCTATAATCTTGGCAACATCCGGTGAAATCAAAATGAAGTGGATTCTACGTTGAGGTCAGTGCAGGGTAGCAGACGTTGTTTCTTGTACTTTTCTAATATTTGTTGGCAAATCTGGAGCAGTTTTTCATTATACAATATTTGCTTTTAACTTCAGGCAAAAGATCCACACACATTTTCTTTAAAGCTGTACTTCACAGACATGGCCCACTTGTTTTTTTCATAATTTTCTCCAAAAATGGTTTTTATTTGGCAAAACCAAAGAAACGCTTAGTGAGAAAGCTTTGTATCTCTAAGTGTAGCAACTTTTGTGTGATAAACACAACGTGACTTTTGTTTTTTTTCTGTCACCACAGAGATCCTCCATCATCCTTTTCATCCGCCACTGCTTCTACTTTCTTATCACCACCTCCACCCCAAGACATGGCTTTTTTCTTTTTCATTTTCATTTTCTTCTTCTCATCCTCCACCTTGTATTTCAATCTTCTGACAGGATCACTCAAACTGCGCATAGATTTTTCCTCAAAGTCCTCCGTGGTGAGGAAGTTTCTGTCAATGAGCTCTGCTGCCTCATGCCAATTGCGGTAGCAGTCTGGGCCCAGACGGATTATCTCCTCCACTGCATTAGGGATGAGGATGGAGCAGTCAGGACGCAACACCACCACTGTGGGTAGCTCCTCCACATTAAACATGGCCTCCAGCTCCCTGTGGAAACACACACATAATGGCACACACTAGCAAAGAGCTAATGGATTTCTGCAGCTAGGCCTATTTACATTGTCATCATCCACCAGCAGGGTGTCTGCACTACTAACAGACTGGTCTCACACACCTCCTGTAGGGGTCCTCGTAGGCCAGGAACAAAGACTTCTTGGGAAGCTCCTTGAGGAAGCTTTCTAGCTGATCTTCAGACTCATCCAAACTAAGATACAGAAAGAGAGAAAAGCAAACTATTAAGAGCTTAGAGAACATCCGATCTTAACTGAGTTGTATCATAAACAAAAAAAAAACAAAGTGGTGGTCTTCCTGCATTGAATTTACGGGTTCCTCCCCCAATGCAAGGATGCACTGTTTGTTGTTTTTTCTTGCCCCTGAGGAGGGTTGGTGACCTATCTAGGGTGTGCCCTGCGTCCTGCCTGAAACATTTCTGGGATAGACTCCAACTCACCCCAGAACCCTGAATTAGATTAGGTGTTAGAAAAATAATGAATACATCAACATAATATCTTATAAAGGGATTTTATTTAGAGAAGCGAAATTCAGAGAGGACATATTCACAAAATTACTGAGACATAATAATCAGCAGCTTTTTGATCGATTTAATTAGCCCATCCATCAAATTATAGGGCAAGCAAATCCAACTGGGCACCTCGGTGGTAAACAGAAAGGGAGGAAAACACACGGGACCAGGTGGAGTTAGAGCAAGCAGTTTCATATTGAACCAAACACAGGCACACAAAGATACGCAGACACACACACAGAATAAACTGTCCACCATGGCCAAAAGCCAGAATGTATTACTATTTGCAGAAAATACAAGACAACAGTGATATTATCCTGGCAACCATCTAAAACACTGGAGGGTCAACAAAATGTTATAAAATAAAGAAGGAAGTTTCTAAAAAGCCACACTGTCAATGACGTATTCTTACAAACATGTATTTGTATTTTAGAGGTGATAGAAAAGATGACAGAAGACGATGATAGAAATGTATCACACCATCATCTTTTTTCAGGATCAGGCCGAGGGGGCAAGATCCTCAGCAGGAAAACCTAGATTTCTATCATCCTGGCCAAATTCTCTAGCTCCTCTGGGACGATCCCAAGGTGTTCCCAAGCCTGCTGTGAGACATATTCCCTCCAGCGGGCTTGGGTTTAGATTTGGGTCTCTTCCCAAAGAGACATCCGGGGAACACCTTGCCAGTGTCCAAGAAACATTTTAAGCAGATACCCGAACCATCCCACATCTGTCTCCTCTCAACCCAGAGGATCTACACTGAGCCCCTCTCAGATGGCAGAGCTCCTCACCATATCCTTGAGTGAGATTGAAATAGAAAGAGTTTAACACTTAGCAGTAATCTGTTCAAACATCAATCCAGTTGGAAGCCTTTCCCAGGAGCTGGAACCAGTCTCCGTAATGAGGATTGGTGACGCAAGAAATGTCAAAATGACTGCAAAAATAAATTTAAACCTAATTTTAACATGTCTCAAAACCAATAACTTGTTTGTCATCTAGATTACAAACTTTGACTTGTTGTTGTGCTTTAATGAACCGAATGACAAACTAAAATATGCAGGTAGTCTCCCATAGAGATGTTCAATCATTGGCATCATTCCTCTGATGGCATTCTTTGTTTTTGTGAATTACATGGTGTACAAAATTATTCCCAGCTCCTTTCAGAATGTTGTGAAACACATTGTCAAATTTCCTCAGTTAGATTATTTTACAAGCAGATCCAGGTTGTCTACCAAATACATGTCCAACAGCCTGACTTCTCTCTGTTCATTTAGATTTACTCTGCTAGTTGGTACAGTACAATTCACATGTTGTCCACCTCTCTCTCCCTCCTCTCCGGGAGAGAGCTCCATTTCAGATTCCTGATGGATACTCTGCGTTCCTGTCCTGGGCATGGCCAGACCGAGGATACCTCCGCGCTTCATCATCCCCGCTCCATCAGGATGAAATCCATCTACTCATCCTCGTCCCGGGCATCACCGGGCAGAGGAGTCCCCTGTGTTTCCATCAGGATGAAGAACATCTATTGACTTCTTTAGATATTTAGCTATAGGGTAGAAGAAGCTAATATTTAAAATATAGTCTTAGACACATTGGATGCTCATCCCGGGGGAGGGATCTCTCTCTTTCGTGTGGATCCGCATGAGGTTTCTTATTTTTTCCCCACTGATGGGTTTTTTAGGAGTTTTTCCTCACCGTGAAGGAGAGTCTAAGAGCATAAATGTGTTAGTCTTGTTTAGTTAGCATTTGTTAGTTATTTTCTTACTGTGTATTTGTGTTTATACATTCTTCTTTTTTTGTTTTTTTTCCCCTCCTGAATCTTTCATGTGAAGCCCATTGAGACAGAAATTCTGTGATTTTGGGCTATACAAATACAATTGAATTGAATCTCTTCCTTACTGTCATTTTTGAATAAGCATGCCCTTCTTGTCCTCTACCAGAAGCTCTTACGGGTCAAAGTGATAATATCGGTCGCTCTGACACCAAAAATGATTTGTTGGTGTTCATCCAGGTGACTGAACTCACAGGATGCCATCATAGTCTTCTTTCTAACCACTTCTTTATGAAAACGTCTCAGGATGGACGATGTTGTCCTTAAGGATCAAATTTATCCTACATTCAAATGACGCACTTCTGCTTGTGATTTCAATTACAGTTACAATTATTATCTTGAGACGAAGATGACTGATAAGTTTTTCACCAATAAGTGAATTGAGACAAATTGGCGTCATGAGAAAACCTGACTTATACTATGTACAATCTTTGGATATGAGAACAGTGTATGCTGTTTACAAAAAGCTTCATGTAAAAACTGTTCCACTTTTATGTTTCACGCCATCTACATTATATCTTTCTTTCTTCCTTTCTTTCTTTACTTATTAAATTTTCATTTTTGCACTTTTGAGTCCCTGTAATCAGTTGTTCAGATCAATTTACCTGATGTAGAGAAGAACCAGCTGAGCAGCACGTTCCACGTAAAACTCATCTGTCAGTTGTTTGAAAAATTCATGGAGTGTTGGAGCAAACTTCTGGCAGTCCTCACAATCAGCCGAGGCAAAGAAAAGCATTAAGATTCGATTCTGCAGACGCATGACAATCTCACGGTCCGTGTCCAGCTCATCCTGGTCTTTGTTGTTCTTCACCAAGATTCGATCGATAAAAAGATCCACCATGATGCACAGATCAGGTCACTGACAAGAAAAGACAGTGAATAGATTTACCATTTTACAATTTTTTTTTAATAATTCAACTTCTATTGGGGTTTTTACCTGAATAAAAACAAAATCAAATGTAGTTGTGTACTGTGTAAAAAAAACTATCTCTGAATAATTTATAAAACTTGTCTTTGTTGGTTTTTGAGTCAAACACAAACAAGCATAGGAATAAAATGAATCAACATCACAGACAAAACTGTGAAAAAAAATAAAAGTACAAATGTAAGGAATAGAAAACATGTTTAGATGAAAACAACATACATTTTTTATTCATGTCTTCAATCAAGTTGGTCAAATTTCTCACCAAAGAGCTCGATAACGTTTTTCATTAAAGAGAAGGGGGAAAAAAAAGTGTGGCTTTGTAAAAGACACTAATCCAACACATATTAATTTCTAGCTATTTTAAGACTAATCCTACACAAAAAGAAACATTATTACTTGACCGTTCATTTTCTTTTAGAAGACACAACTTACCATCATTAGATTGAACAAAGTGAAGGAAATTTAAACAATGAAAAGTGTACATTTAGTTTATTTTCAAACTATTGCGTAACTTCAGCCACATTTGGTTTTATGACCTCAGTTTATTTTATAGGTAGAAAACAATCATAAACTTAAGGCATGCTTGTAAAACTGGTATTAATAAATTAAAACCATGAAGGTTTCCTTTTTCTGGAAATTTTAACAAATATTTGGATTGTAGGTTTTCTATCATCAATCAAGAAATTTAAAAAATATATATTTGTAATTGTAAGCATACGTGTCTCTCCAAAAACTCACATAAAACCTTGATTTTTGCACAAACAAGCATGCACATGCTTGACGACTGTCACACTCAGTCACAGTCCTTTGTATTAATCAGCTTATGTTGCTTCAATCAGATAATCTGCATATTGCTTACCTGTTATCTCTTGTTGAGACTGGGAGTCGTCGAAAAAGAGGACAGTCTTCAAATTTATTTCTTCTTTTCTCTTCAGTCTTCTTGTGATCACCTAAATCTAATATCAATCTTTCGGTTTGTGTCACATATGCTCACTGCTTCTGTTTCCCTCACCTTGATGCCAGCATGTCCTCGCTCACTCTTCTTAGTTTCTGCACCTTTCCCCAGTCAGGAGGGAGGGATGAAACAACAAGCTGATAGAAGGAGCACGGATTGCTTACAGTGTGAGTGTGTGTCCAGTAACTAATGAAGAATTAGAACCTCTGGGGATTTCTGTGTGGCGGTATTGTTTTAATTTATCAAACTGAACCAGTAAATAAAGTACTTTTGTCAACTTATTTGAGAAAATATATCATTTTAATCACTCCCTAGTTCTTGACCTTGGTTGTTATAAAATTGCAACACCTCTGAGCATCATTAACATCTTTTCAGATTTAGATATTTTCTGCTTGCTGCTTATGATTCATTAAATTATGTAACAACACGTCTGTAACCTCAAAAAATGTGGTTTATAGTGTGTGAATTAAGTTAAATTAAATCCAAATCTGTGTTTTTATTTGATCTATTCCCTTTGAAGAACTGGGGTTGTATTTTTGTGTCATTAGTATTCAAACCTACTTGTATTAGGTCCCTGTGTAAAACTACTGCCATGTTTGATTCAGATTTTTTTTTCCCCAATAGTTTCTAATTGAACATGTGTTGAATAAGTGAACTCTTAAACAACAAGAGCTTTATTTGCCACGTTCTGATGAGTTGGTTTGAATAACTAATGTCTTGAAAAAACTTCACGAGTACATTTGTTGAATTAATAATTGAACTAACCACCTAAAGGCAGCACAACAGCAAGAGAAATATGGGTACTGATACTTACAGTTTTGCTGTCACTTCCAGTCCTTTCGATAACACCAGATGCCACTATTTGTCATGCTACCTTCTTTTGTATGAAGCCATATTTAACGATATACACTGTATATTCCATATTAAAATTAAAACTGTTGCATATTTAGGTTGACATTTAAATGGTCCATACCAAATAAAACAAACAAAAAACTGCTGTGCTTGTTAAGTCTGGAAATTTGATAGTATTTAGGTCTTTATTAAAATTTATAAGAGGGGTGGTTTGGGCATCTGGTCAGGATGTCCCCCAAGCGCCTCGCTGGTGAGGTGTTTCAGGCACGTCCCACCGGGACAAGACCAAGGGGAAGACCCCCGACCGGCTGGAGAGAATATGTCTCACAGCTGGCCACGGAACAACTTGGGATCCTTCTGGGAGAGCTGGAGGATGCAGCTGGAGTGAGAGAAGCCTGGGCTTCCTGTCTGAGGCTGTTGTCCCGCGACCTGGCTCTGGATAAGCGTCGTCCGCTGGGTAAGCGGATGACGGAACGGAAGAATTATATTAGCTATTCTAATATTATGGTGTACATAAATTTGCCCTTTTCCAAATTTATGTACACCAACACATGCACTATTCAGTTGTGCAAATTTGTTAGAAAGGTCAATATTTATGTCCTGCTCTAGGCCTCTTTCCTGGTCGTTCCTGACCCAGCATCCTTCTGCCGATGTACTCTCTCTCTCTCCTCTCTGCACATGTCTATCTCAGTCTGGCCACTTTGACTTTATTTCAAAAACCTCTAACATGTGCTGTTCCTCTGATATACTCATTTCTAATCCTGTCCATCCTGGTCACTCAGCATCTTCATCTCTGCTACCTCCATCTCTGTTTCCTGTCTTTTCCTCAGTGCCACTGTCTCTAGACCAAACAGCATGGCCGGTCTGACCACAGTTTTGTACATTTTTCCTTTCATTTTAGCTGAAACTCTTCTATCACATATCACACCTGATACTTTTCTCCACCCGTTTCAGCCTGCCTGCACATGCTTCTTCACCTCTTTTCCACACTCTCCATTGCTCTTGATTGTTGAACCATAAGTACCTAAAATCTTCCACCTTGTTTATGCCTTCTCCCTGTAACCTCGCTTTTCCATGTGGATCCCTCTCATTCACACACATGTACTCTGTCTTACTCTGGTTAATCTTCATTCCTCTTCTTTCTAGTGCAAACCTCCACCTCTTCCCTCCTCTCATTACAGATTACAATGTCATCTGCTTAACTTAGGTTTTTAGGAAGTGCTATAAAGCCATAAAGTCCCTTTATGGGGACTCCAGAAGGTTTGTGATTTTGTGCATGAATTTGACAGTAAACAAATATGAAACAAAAAGATGATTTGTTTTTTATTGTCAGCATCACGTAATGGTTTTATCAGTCTAGTTTATCATATCTGTCCTAAAGTGGAAACAGTTTTCAGTAAAAAGACCCTTAGAAAATGATCACTATGCACAACAATTGGCAAATTCTCTGAACACATTTTTTTTACAATGTTACAAAGTGTGTTCACCTTATGTGATTAAATACAATGGGATTTTATGTGTATTTTTTGGCTTGCACTATTAGTCAAAGACACAACAAATACAAAACAAAAGTCATCCTTGTCACATTTTTTAAAATCAAAGCCGGTATTTGAAGCATCACAATAATTTCTTTCTATTAAAAAAATCCAAAATTTTCACAAGAGTAAATTGACACACATTCTACGACATTCTGTCTCTCTGGTAAATAACCTTGTTGCATTTCAGACAAAACATTATTATGGCAGCTGCTATTGTTTGAACAATCATAAAAGTAATTAAATTCTTAAAGTAAAAATGAGATCCAGTGGCAACTCAATATGACTTATTTTTGTTTTCTTTTATCTTTTCTTCCATATTCCATTCTGTGTGTCCTTCCTCTTTATATCCAAACTCTCATCTTTCTCCTCATCAGTCATTCTTTCTTTTCCTTTCTCCCATACCTTCCACCATTTCTTGTTCCTCTTGTCGTCCTCTGTTTTGTACTTGAGTCTTCTCACAGGGTCAGTGGCACTACGCATGTTGTAGTCATCAAACACCTCGTTTAACATGAAGGTTCTCTCAACAATCTCTGCTGACTCCTGCCAGTTACGGAAACAATGCGTCCCGAGAGAAGAGATGTCCTCCACGGCGTTTGGAGAGATGACAGAACCATCTGGTCGGAGGACCACTACAGTTGGGAGATCTTTCACCTTGAACATGGCCTGCAGCTTCCTAAATAAAAAAGTACACACCTGCAGTCATAACTTACATTCAGATAGGGTGACCTACAAATGTACCTGCGGGGAAAGTGAGATAATACCTAAAACCTGTAACCTGTGGTTTAAAAGAATTTACATCCACCTACTTTCTGTACGAGTCCTCAAAACCCAGGAACAAAGCCTTTTTATGAAGCTCTTTGAGGAATCTGTCCTGCTGT
Organism: Neostethus bicornis; assembly: GCA_902685375.1. Taxonomy (NCBI): domain Eukaryota; kingdom Metazoa; phylum Chordata; class Actinopteri; order Atheriniformes; family Phallostethidae; genus Neostethus; species Neostethus bicornis. The sequence goes on along the minus strand of LR738542.1, from coordinate 20,921,250 downwards.
TCTTCTGATTGGTCCAAACTACAAAAAAAATATGGAAATCTTAGATGACCTGAGATTTGTACAAACAGGGTTAAAGACTAATAAATGGAAACAGAAATAAAGACCTGATGTAGATGAGAGCGAACAATTTGGGGTATTCGATGTATGCTGGATCTTTTAGATTCTTGATGAAATCGTTTAACGATGGTACAAACTTACGGCACTTCTCACACTCAGCAGATGCAAAGAACAACAAGAGGATGCGGTTTTCTAAGATCCCGATGATTTCACGCTCTGTGTTGAGTTCATCCTGCTCCGAATTGTTCTCTATAAGAACGTGATTAAGAAACATGTCCACCATGATGGAAGCCGGTAATTTGAGAGCTGTCTGTGGAGAAAAAACATTCAGTATCCAAAACATTCAGTGTCCAAAGTCGGTCCTTGAGGGCCGGTGTCCTGATGGTTTTCCACCCGTTCGTGGTTCAATACAGCTGATGCACAGAAAGTGAAATCAACAGCCAATTGAATTTGGCACAATGACTCAATTAACTGGATCAGGTGTGAAGATGCAAGAACATATGGAAAACCTCCAGGACACTGGCCCTCGAGGACCGAATTTGGACACAATTGTTCCTCATGGTCACATCATCATGTTCAATGTATTTTTAAAAGGATTGTTTTCTGTCAGATCTTTGAAACACAAGCTTACAAACTCTAAACAAAAAAGTTTTTATTCATGTAACTTTATCTTTGACTAAATGTTTTGCTTTGATCAGAAATGCTGTTCCATGATCCAATGTTTGTCTGTGTAATTAAGAAAACACATTTCTAAATGTTCCTTTAAAAAATTGACTTGGTTGGGGTACCAGGTCAATTCCACCACATATAAAAGTTTCAAAGCAGTTTACACAGAATCAAAATCTGGAATCAAACACCCAGGACAACTTATTAACAAAAAATCTGTTTCAAATTGCTGCTGTTGTTCAAATTGCAAATGTTAACATTAGATGCTTTTTGATTTAATTAACGTTTTCTCTTGTTTTTTCCAAACAATCTTTTGCCTAAATCTGTCTTCCAAAGAAGAATTTGCTGAGTGAGTGGCTGATTCATGCCTGGACCAATTGAAAACAAATCTTCAGGCTACAATTTCTCCTGTTTGGAAACAAAATGAATTACTTTCTAAACCCATTATAATAACCCTATTCAAACCAGTAAGTTGAGATGACAGATGGTTTGATAAAATGCAGTTTACATAGTTCAGAACATGGATGGATACACATAAAAGAAGAAAGAAATCATATAATAAATAAATCAAAAGCTAAATAAAGTGCAGGCCTAAGAGCCAACAAATGGGCTTTATCTCTCCCACACAGCCTGCAGGAGCCGAGGCTGGCTGGGAATTGACAGCGATAACCTCACAAATTAGATTTGGCTCTGAGCTTAGCCAGATCCACCTGAGACCACAATTCTGGACTGATACGTCTAAGACTGATGGGAGAGAAATGTGTCTGAAATTGAGCAGCATTACACGTAACCAAGATCATATGAATTTACTGTAAGACTTTTGAAAAAATGCATCTTAGAATCCACATTTGAAAAGTTATTACCCCACAATGCGCTTCCACATTGATGTTTTTGTCCTGTTTCAATTTTCAGTCATTGACCATCCCATCAATCTCTGTTGGATCACTGGTAGCTGAATTAACACAAATAACTCGGCTCACCTTAGAACCTCTTGACTCCCACGAGAAATATATCCAGAGATTTTCTTCTTCTTCAAGCCATGGTAGTTTTTATTTGCTTTTTTCTTTTCGTCCTGTACGTCGTTATTTTACTGACACTTTTCACTGTCTCGTCACTTCTCTCTGTAATTTGTTCAGCCTTCTCTCTGTGGTCTGTGGAGGGAGATTACAGATGGCTGGAGGTGTGGCAGAACTGGGAGTGAGGGGTAAAGGTGGCTCCAGTGTGTGTTTGTGCATGTGTGATCTGCAGCCCCTAAAACTCCAGCTCAGCTGTAGAAATCTTATTACTTGAAGACAAGAAGGGAGGGAGGAAAGGAAGGATGAAAAGACAACAAATTGGATTGAGAGTAAGAACAGTTAAACAATAAAGTTGAAGAGGTAAAAAACCAAAGAGGAAAAAAAAAAAGCGGACATCAAGAGTCAAATGATGGCAATGGGTATCTCAACAGTTCTATTTTCAGTTTCCAAGCCTGATATTTCCCATTTATCCTTTAATGTATCATAGTGAAATCTTGCATCTGTTCCAAGTAATTTCCCAGCTAATATGAGACATGAAGCAGATGAAATAAGGTAAGGAACTTGGGCTTGGTTCTGGTGAACCCCAGGCCATTCACTCTAACATGTTTACTGATCTGCTCAAGTGCATGGAGAAAATACCTGGGCTAATCTCAAAGAGAGCAGGTAGGTAAATATAGAGGTGGGAGAGTGAGAGATCTAATAGGATTAGTCTGAGTCACGTAGACGAAACGTCACAGCCCATGAAAGCATACACACTCATACTTGCATTCCCACAGCGTAATACACACTTCCAAGATTGAGACAAGCACAAGCACACAACCTGTGCCAAAGCTTGTTAGCCACCCCGGGGGACAATGTTACTCTGCAGGCATCAATATCAATCTGCCTGTTCAGCCAACATTAGATAGGGATTAGCTGGAATGATGATGTCTTGAGACTATGGAAACCTATTTGTTGTAGATACAAAAAAATGCAACCAAAAGGTTTATGCAGCCAAATGAAATACATCTGTTTTCACACCTGCTAAAAAGTGGTAAAGCACTATTTGGTGGCAATATTTAATTTCCTTCTCAAGGAAAGTAAGAGTATTATTTATGACCAAAGACCATGCATCATCAGGAAGTACTAAACAACGTGAAAAAAGATTTTCAATACAACCCACTCTAAGAGTTTGTTTGACCACAAAGACTTAAAAAACAGACTTTTTTAACACATACATTTTTAGTTTATCTGATTATTGTCTGAGTTTTTGTCTTACTTTTCAGCTCTTCAATACTTGCTCTACACACACAATAAGTGTGTGTAGTGTGCTGCTTCTGTTTTTATCTTCTCTGGGAAATTGCAGATCCTGCCATTGAAAAAGATGCTAGATTTGGACATCTTCTCATCAAATATTACTACTGACCAAAACACTGTATAATTCTGATGCCAGTAATCTGGCCGGATCAAGTGTAATTTTCCCTGTTGGCAAATATTTTTTAAACAAGATTTGATCTGCACACTTATGTTTTGATTGTAACTTTTATCTTTAGTCCTGATCCTTTAGGATCCTTGCTAGCCCTTAGCCTTTCCACGTGTTCTGTCCTTTGGCCTGATTCCTCACACCTAGTCCCACCTTTTTACTTGTATCATATTTTCTCTTAATATAGTAGTGCTCTTCACTTTTGTACCTGGTCGTCTTTCCACATCTGGTCTGGATCTCATCACTCAATATCTAAATTGGTGGATCCCTGTGGTTTTGGCCTCTGCAGCCATGGGCAGGCCGACTCCTGGTGTGGATCGATCCCCAGTTATTGTTTCCTCACAGCATCAGGCCAGATGCTTATTTTTATTTCAGTTAAAGAGAATGTAGCTATCGTGAAAAGGGGGTTGGAGAAGGATGTGCGTGTGAGGGGTGTGAGGGGGGTGTGGGGGGACTGTGTGAACGTCGATGCATGTGTGCAGTGTTTTGGTGAGTGTGGGATTTTTGATGAATGCTTGTTTTTTGACTCACAGTTTTTTTGTTTTGTTTTGTTTTTTTTAATGTTCTGGATGTTAATGTTATTTAAGTTTTTATTTGTTCTGTTCAGCACTTTGTGTGACTTTGTGTTGGAAAAGTGCTTTATAAATGAAATTTGATTTAATTTGATTTGAAATTCTTCCGTGCCTGTTCTTGCCAAACCTGTCCAGGGCCAGAGCCTGCCCAGTTAAATTACAAGGCAGCATCTACCTGCCTCTTTTCTGTGATTCCTCTTTCCCCAATAAACTGGTTAAACTGAACTGATGTGAATTTGGGTCTTATCTTTCATCCCCTTAACATACTGTATTATATTAAATTCTAATTAATTAATCTTGTCATTCTAGACATTTAAAAGTGTGAAAAATAATAACTTTTGTGTAATACTAGTTTGGTCAGATTAGAAACAAAAATTATTCATTGAAAAAGATAATTATATGTTTAGATCATTCATTACCTGCCATACCTGTAAACACATGAAGTCCACATTCTGTACTCATGTAGACATCTCCTCTACTGTACTTGTGTTATTTAAGCCTTTTTCTGCATGTGTTCGTTATCCAAAGATCCTGTTTTTATGTGTACTTTTGTTTCCTGTGTCTGCCTGCAAGTTGTATTTTCCGTACATTATACAATAGCCCAGACATTTTTCAGCAGAGTTTAAAAGAAAAAAAAAAATCAATTGTTTTGCCTTTTTTTATTCAATTTAGAATATTAATCTCAGACCCTGCAGTTATATGACACATTAAGCATCTGTATTGAAAACTGAGTCATTAAATAACATCACTTTTCAAATGATTTGGTACCAATAATTATTAGAAAAGGTTTTCCTTCACAATAATTTAAATCTTTAAAATAGGAGAGCCTATTCATATTTAAGTGAATATTTCTGTGTGCTGTAGTTTCTTACTTATTCTCATTTGGTAAATTAATCAGCTCAACACTCTACTACTAAACCTTTAAATAATACATCAAATTACACTTTTCATTTTCTTCCACATTTCTCTGAATCTTTTCACAGGTTTTGCAGACACACCACTCTCAAACAGCAGCAGACTCTATTAGCAGGAAGCAGTGGGTTTTATATATAAAAAAACTGAGGAACATGAGAAGAAATGTGAGGTGATCAACATCCCCCAACCCCAAAAGACTCCCAACTTTCCAAGATCTGAAACCATCTGCTGGATGCAACAGAAAGCATAACGACTCCAACCGACATCCCACAGGGTGTGAATGATCTGTATCAGAGTAACAGACACTCTGGGGCATCTTCGCCCACATTCTGATTAGTTAGTTTCATTCAGCTCTTTTGGAAGATGCCAGAAAGATCAAAAAGACTGAGAAAAAAAAAAGAGGTGAGAAAGTGTTTTTAATAAGGCATCAGTGATCGAAGAAAATATTATTTTCTTTGATTGTTTTTCCACCAGCCAGTGTGTCTCTTTGTTCTTTCTCTTGATCATTATCCCCTTCGCCTTCAACTCTTTTCATCCGCTCTAACACATCTTCCCCAAACCTCACTCATCCCGAGATCATTGCATTGTCAGACTTCCAGTCATTTTCTTTCAATAAATCTCATTCTGCTCTAGAGATTACTTGTTCTCTCGTCGCATTGATTTGCAGTTAAACCAAAGTTTTGAAGTAAGATTTGTAATTTCAAGTTATTGTAAAGGAAAAGAAATGTAAAACCATAAGGACAACATAATTTCTATCCTAAATCAAATAAAATAGCAAAAGTAAACTTTTTAAGATGTAAACAAAGGTATTCTGTGTACATATTTGCATATACATTATCAAAGTAATTATTACTCATCACTATTAACATACAGTTAATGACACTGTTTTAAATTGCATTTTGTTTCATTTTCTGAACCGTTTATCCACTAATGGTGTCGTGGGGGGTGCTAGCACCTATCACGGCGATTTTCGGCGAGAGGCAGGGTACACTCCTAACAGGTCGCCAGTCTGTTGCAGGTCCACACACACTCATTCCTAGGGACAATTTCATAAAAGTCAAGCAATCTCTTATGCATGTTTTTGGAGAGTGGGAGGAAACCAGAGAAGATCTACGCATACACAGAAAGAACATGCAAACTCCACACAGAAAGGCCAGTGATTCAAGCCTCGTTCCACTCCAGGACTCGAACCCCGACCTTCTTGCTGTGATGCCACTATCCTAATTACTGTGCCACAGTGCAGGTCTTTAATTGTATTTCTTTCATTTTAATTTAATTATGAATCTAATGAACATTTTGAAAAAAAATAATGAGTAAATTAGAAGGTGTTTCCATCATGTGGCCACTACAAGTAAAGAGTTGATTATGTAAACAGGCAGTGAGGGGGCGGAATGTTGTCCCATCAGAGCTTAAATGGACCATTATGTAATTAAACTCCCGCAGGGAGTAATTGAAACAAGTCTTTGTCGCACATGGGAAGTTTGTGTTGGTGGTGAAATAAAACTATGCGGTAACATGTGAGTCAATAAAGATATTTTAATATTTTAATGTGGTGCTTCCTAAAACTCCTTTGCAGATGATAAAAGCGCTCTTTTCCAGTTTACGCTAAGTTAAGTTGAGAAAAATGTCAGACAAGTGAATTACCCTTTTATTATCAAGTTTTTGTTCCCTTTAGAGAAATTAAAAAGTGTAAAATATAAAAAGAAACAATTAAAAATAACACAATTCTCACAAAGACACAAGAAAAAAACAAACTAACACTTAAAAACTGCTAGTTTGGGTTAAATCTGCATTATGGAACACTAAAAATATTGTTATACTTTCCAGAAATCTTGGTAATAAAATACCAAAAGAAGAAAAACATTCAAAAGTATAACATAAGAATTTGTTGAGAAGAAATGAAACAAAAAGAGAACATAGTTGCATAAATCTTGAGTCTACTTATGATCTGACAGAAATATCAAAACACATTCTCCTCCACAGAAAACGAAGCCTTAATTCTTCATCCCCCTGTATGATTTACTGTAAAAACAGGTGAAGTTGACCACTATATTTGGACATGTAAGTAGTCCCAAGCCAAACAGCTGAGGAGCCGCAAAGTGCATTTAAAAGAAGCAAACAAAAGAAAAGGCTTTGGGGACATTTTTTTCCAAGAGTCTCTGGTATGCAATTAAAAAGCAATAAAATTCAACTCAATGCGTCCTGCAGAAAATCTTATCATAACAGAGTTCTGCTTGTGTTTTTGTAAAAAATAGAATGTATATAAAGTACATTTCTTATCTTTTTCAAATAATTTTTCAGTCATTAGAAGATACACAATAAAAAAGTAATACATGTTTTGGTGGACATTTGGTTTGAGAAAAAAAAAAATTTTGTTGGATCAGACTGTGTACTGGATGAATGCAATAAATAAAACTAAAGCTGCTGGCTGACTCTTCAAGAGTTAACTCTACATCTAATCTCTCAAGAGAAAGATTGAAAAGTGGAGGAAGAAACATGAAGAAAAGCATCTGTTTTCCTCATCATCACACAGTCCAACAGACCTTCTTCCTTCCTAAACTCCCAAATTCTGTCATGTTCCCACTGTGTTTTCACCTCTCCCCTATCACAGCTGTGTTCCACCTCCTTATCTCTCCACGCCAGAGTTCTTTATTTTTCACTCTTCATTTACTCGCTTGTTCATCACAACTCGTCTCGTGCGCTCCAGTTCTCCAGTTCTGACTGCAGGACGTCAGAGTTCTGTGCTTCAAAGCTCAGCTCACCCTGCTCCTGAGTCTTCCTCGATTTGGCTCGGTCCCAGTCCGTTTTCATTCTCTCATTGTCCCAGACCACTGATGTTTCTGTGTCGCTGATGTAGCCTGGATCTCCTGTGTAGTGCGTTGGATACACTAGAAGTGGTTCAGCAGAAAATGCATGCAGATCCCGATGCTCAAAGTGCTCCATATATTCGGAACTGATGAGTAATAGGAAAGATAATTTAATCAGACCAAGAATTGAAATCTAAAGAAGACCATGACAAGAGGTGTAAAGAGATGTCAGAAAAGTACTCACATTGGATGTTTGTCGTACATCACAGGGAGGAATTCATCGACTGGAAGGATCTTTTTCAGCGGCTCAGCCTGGAGGAGCTTTTGGGCTCCTTGTAGCGACAGCATGTAGCCAAGCGTCCAGTACGAATAGTCTGCTTCCACCAGATTGTGGACGTTTGGTACGGATTTCTCTGGGTGATCTATTTGCATTCGTTTCCGTCCAATGTAACTGATAGAAACACAAAAACTATTTTAGATCTAAAAGCAAAGAAAAGAAAAGTGGCAAAAAGCTACTTTTAAGTAACTCTGAGACCCAGAACATAGCTTAAAAATTTCTCATAGATAAACTTAATGTTGTTCTCATTTATTTAACAGTAACTAAAAATATGTGATCTAAGCACACGCATTAAATATCTTTAAATTAAATTAAAATTAAATGAATTACTCTATTCATCCCTCACCGGGGAAATTTGTTTGCTGCACTCCTTACACCGTTTAAATGGTGAAAACAAAAATAAACACTACATAAATCTGAAATAATGCTGGAGACTCAACAGAACTTGTGGGTTGCATCTTGCTTTTTATTTAACAGCTTTCTAAAAATGTCTTTATTTTGAATAAACGTGCCCCACAGCTGAATATAAAATGGATTTTTCCCCCTCACACAATGTCTCCATCTGATAGCCAGATGAGATACGGCCTGCGACAGATGGATGGATGCCACTGTAGGAGATGATGATAATCCTCTTTGTTCGCTAAACTCTGTTTTCCACTGTTCATTGAAGCTTCACTCACATGAGGTCCCAATCCAGCTTGTGCGTCGTCACCTGCTGCAGCAGCGCCTGGAGACGCCGTTTAAAGAACACCTCAAAACGAAGGTCATCTTCAAGAACCAGCGAAGTCTGAAGACCACGCTCCACTATCTAAACACAAACACATCCGCACAAAAGATTTAGAGAGCTGTAAAGGGCTTGTGATCTGGGTTGTAAAACATGTTCAGGTGAAGCAGTTAGTGTGATGTCCAATAAACTATTCACGCCTATTATTGGCATTTAAAAAATATATACCAGTAAAAGACATATAGAAACCTGACTTGGACACACATGGAAATTAGGGAAAGCAGGATGATGAATCCATTTAATCAATTGTTTTCAACTGCAACTTTTCAATAATGTACTTACATATTTCTAATGTAATTTGCAAAAAGCAATTGTGAATCTTTTCCTAGAAATGAAGCGTCCATTTCTACTGTAAAACTCAATTTAAAGAAATTAACCTCACATAAATTCCTATTTCTATTTAAACTGATCAAATTCTTTGAACATACTTCAGCTCTTTGTACATCTATGCTGCCTTTTAGCTTTAATTCACATTGTCTCTATTATTTTAGTGAATTTCTAACTAGTTGATTATCTTTTAAATGCTCCAAGGTTTTTTAATGAATTATTTTTAAAAATATTTTTACGTAATGATTCCATTTGGGCACCCGTGAAAAACATTTTACTGTTCTTTGTATGCAGTCGGTGTGCAATAGTGACAAACTGAAATTAACTTGTAAAGATAAAGACTATTCAAAAAGAAACATGTCTAATAAAAACTAATGCTGGCATGTAATTAAGACAAAAAAAATATTGGTTCAATTTGTTATTTTAAGGATTTGGAGCTATAATTAATTCAATCTGACTGGAAACTATTAGAATGTTATTAGTAGGGTTTTATTTTGTACAAAAGATGGTCGTTTAGTTTAGTTTGAAGGTCAAAGCAATACAAGCAGAAATCTAGTAAAGACCAGAAATGTGTGTTTAAGGTCTGTTTGACCACTGCATGATTGAATATCAAATACTTGTTTGCAGTCATATCAAGGAATTGAATTTGAAGTACTATGAAAGCCTTCAATTATTCAGGATTTGATGTTCTAGAAAAAATAATCCACTTAGTCACCTTTTCATGACAGATGTGTCAGACTGTCCTTATTGGACAAGCTAATGGAGATCAGGTATGCATGCATAAAACTTCTGTTCAAATAAAGCAGGAAAATGTCAAAGAACACCGTCGCAGCCTAAAAATGTTTTGATAGTAAAAAAAGAATGTTGATGTAAACCGTAAACAAGAAGACATATATACGGTTTTCTTTCAACTTTTGTGTAAATATAACTGCTGAAAAAAGAAGTCATTCATAAGCCTTTTTGTCTCAACAGTTTACATTTCTGGGAGGTCTAAAATCACATTTCCAAGTGTTCTACCTCTTTCCAGATGTTATAATGTGAGAGGAAGCAACCCAGTTCACCCTTGGTGAGGGGTCGACCATGATAAGGGTCCTTGTATCCTGGCAACATTTGAATCCCCATAGCCTGGATATCAGAAATGTTCAGAGCTCTGGAAAGAACAAAGAAAGATATTAGAGAAGAAATCAATATGTTCTATGTGTGTGATATATTTCCGGATATGTGAGAAGCATGTGGTTGCATAAACATTTAAAAGCAAATGAATCAAACATCGTGCACCGTGCTAAATCATATTAGTCATTAGACAAATCTAAATACATTTATTACGGCATCAAAACAATATTCCATACTGACTTGCATGCAATTTATTTCAGATTTTTAAAATCTCACATGTATCCAGCATATTTTCACTATCAGACCTGCTTGGTTTGATATCAGGAGGAAACATGCAGCGGTGAGGGAAGAAGAAGAGACGTACTTGCCATCCACAGCTGCAACAACCTTGCAGCTCAGCTCCTGCTCATACAGAGTTCTTAACATTCGCTCACGACGGTCAGTTCTCCGCACCAAATTTACCATAAACACCTGAGTGCAAACAAATGCAAAAAACCTCACACACATGCCCATTTTATCTACTTGTGTATGTGTGTGTGTCTGTGTGTGTGTACCTCATCAAAGCCCATTTTGTCAGTCTGCTTGGAGGGAACAGGCAGGAAGCTAGAAGTCTCCAACGGTGGGTGTTTCACTGTGTAAGAAAACAAAGCAACAGTTGCAAAGAGACTGACTAACAGCCAGAGTGAGAAATGCTAAGAATGCGTTCTGGAAGGCTGCAGGGGTCCGAATCAGAACCCCTGCAGCTTTCCTGGACTATGGCACCCTGGTAAGACACCTGGAATCTCACAATAAAAAAAAAACATACAACTAGTTTTGCTTTTGTCATTGTGTTGCTCACTGAAATCCTGTGGGGAGGCTCTGTGCTAATCCTTTTTGTGTTTTATCACAGTTACAAATTAATACAAAGAGAACAAACATGAATTTATTCTTAGTTTGTTTTTCTATTAAACAAAATGCAGCTTAAGAGGTGCCACCTAAAGTGTAATAACATGACTTCTACCCAAGAAATATTCAAAAGGAATATTTTAGCCCCTAATTTATGCAGTCAAACATCAACTTTACCAAAAAATAAAAGCTTTTTTTTTTTTCAGCTATTTATTTCCTTTGGTAAAGGCAAAAGGAGCATTTTTATTTATCCATTTGTTTTCATTTTAGTCTCTTAAGCTGCTGAACTTAGTGTTACAAGTTGCTGTTCATGAATAACAAAAAAAAAAACAAAAAAAATGCTAACCATAGTTTATACAAAATTGTTTAAAATTATTTCGTTCCATCGTCTTTCACTTATCCGGGGCCAGGTCGCGGGGGCAACAGCCTCAAGCTGGAAGCCCAGGCTTCTCTCACCCCGGCTGCCTCCTCCTGCTCACCTGGAAGGATCCAGAGTCGTTCCCCAGCCAGCTGTGAGACATAGTCTCTCCAGCGAGTCTGCCTCTTGGTCTCCTCCCAGTGGGACGTGCCCGAAACACCTCACCAGCGAGGCACTCAGGGGCATCCTGACCAGATGCCCGAACCACCCCATCTGGCTTTTCTCGACCTGGAAGAGGAGCAGCTCCACACCGAGCTCCTCCCAAATGGCAGAGCTCGTCACCCGATGTCTGAGAGAGCCCAGCCACCCCGCGGAGGAAGCTCATCTTGGCCGCTTGTATCCGCGATCTCATTCTTTCGGTCACCACCCACAGCTAGTGACCATAAGGTGGGGGTGGGAATATAGATTGACTTGTAAATTGAGAGCTTTGCTTTTCGGCTCAGCTCTTTCTTCACCACGACAAATCGATGCACTGTCGTAGTTGTTGCTGACGCTGCACCAATCCACCTGTCGATCTCCCGCTCCATCCTTCCCCCACTTGTGAACAAGAGCCCGAGATACTTAAACTCCTCTATTTGGAGCAGGACCCTGTCCCTGACATTGTGTTCACCAGTTTCACACAAAATTAAGCTGAATTAATAAAAGACCTTTTTTAAATTAAAACACACAAAAAAATATACATTTCTTCAAGAACTTCATTCATTTGAACTAAAACTACTCTATAAGCTTGAATTTTACGCACCCATAACCTCCAGGTGAGTGTGTAAAAAACTCTCTGCCTCGTCCTGTAAGGTAGCGTGGGAGCGCATCGGGACGGGGAAGTAACCGTAGATTTCTTTGTTGCACACGTACATCTGGACATCTAATGTGAAGAAAGAAAAAAAAAAAAAGCAGCCTTGCACATTGATCCAACTGGGTGGCTCCTCGTCATGAGAAGGTGATTTTGCATTTTTCCCACCTGCCATGCGAGCTGAGTAGGCAAAGACAATGACATCATCCACAGCCCAGTTGTATTCTGCATGTGGTGGATAAAATGCCAGCTGTCGAGAGGCCTCCTTCCTCAGATCCACTAGGTAAGTGGAGTGGACCATCGGCACAGCAAAACAGCCGCGGCGTTCCCGTCTGCGGATGGGCATATAGGCCGGGGTGCGTTTGTAGTATCCCTGGAGAGAAAAGGGAAATCTGTTTATTTACTGCAATTCTTTTAAAGTTTAATGGGAAAAATAAAAGTTAATGAGGATTTGTCATCAAGTACAAAAATAACTTGAAGACTATCAGATTGACCCAAGTCACAGGAGGCAGAGTGACTATCAGGACAGGACTGAGGATATAAAAAATTCAAGGCAACTGATTGAAAGTTATGAATCACAAGATAATTTTAGTAGTTTAAAAATCAAGATAATTAAAAAATATATATATATATATATATTAGCACATTTAGGTGATTAAAGGCTGTATAGCAAATATTTGGTTTCATTTTTTGTAAAATGACTTAAAATTGGCCTTCGTTTGTTGGACTCTTGATTAGTAGGTTCCATTCCGTTGTCTTCTGCTAATTCGGGGCTGGGTCGCAGGGGCAACAGCCTCAGACAGGAAGCTCAGGCTTCACTAGCCCCAGCTGCCTCAAGCTCCTCAAGCTCACCCAGGGGAATCCTGAGGTGTTCCCTAGTCAGCTGTGAAACACATTCTCTCCAGCAGGTCCAGGGTCTACCGCCTGTCTCTTCCCAGTGAGACGTGCCCGAAACGCCACATCATCAAGGCACGCAGGAGGCATCCTAACCAGATGCCTGAACCACCCCATCTGGCTTCTCTCGACCCGGAGGAGCAACAGTTTCGAGCTCCTCACTCTATTTCTAAGTGAGAACCCAGCCACCCTGCGGAGGAAGTTCATTTCCAACGCTTGAGTCCGTGATCTTATTCTTCTGGTCACCTCCCACAGCTGGTGACCATAGGTGAGGGTGAGAACGTAGATCGACATTTTATGTGCTAGAAATAGGTGTAAGATTTTTTTTTCTCTAATTATATATGAATAAACTGTGGGCGCTGTGTAACACTGAAAACCTCAGCTAATTATTTTATTTAGTGAAATATATCCATTGACAGGGCCACAGCCTGTCAACTTCCTGGTTTTGAGAACAAGTTTATTTCAATTGGTTGGCGACACAAACCCAGATGTAGACAGGAAACAAACTAAATGCTTGTCCAGTATTCACAAAAAGTCGCTGAGCTATCAGCACAAAAAGAACCATTGTGACTGCAATTGATGAGGTGTGAGAGCAAATATATTCAGTAAAATCAGAGTCAAAATGCTGACAAAAATCAGAGCAAATGAAAGATAATGACAGCGTGCTAATGAAGCTTCATCAATGTGTCTGAGCCTAAACCAACTGTTTATTTTAATCATCATTTCATTTGCAGGAACACGAACAGTCTGCTCAGTAATAAAGTGAAGAAACTAAAAATAGCAAAACCTTTTAGCCCACTTAGAGGAATTTATTTGTTCTTTTTTGTACCTTATTAAATTAATGTGATTTCCATACCAACTAATTTGCTTCCAGGATGTTTTGTCGTGTTGTGAAAATAAAAACAAGTTTATTCAAGACAACAGCATTAAAATTGCAACTTTATTCCAACCTATTGAAGATATGCATTATTCATCCAGTGTTTTTAAAGACATGATTTAACAATGCTAGCGCACTTAAATCAACCTTTCTCTTTTATGTAGACAATAGCAAATATGTCTTCATTTTAAAAGTTAAGACATATTTAAAAAATGATCATTATTTAGATTTCTACCTAAATAAATAGTGTATGGTTTGAAAAATTGAATTAATTCAAACTAATTTAATTTACTTAGGTGGCCTCATAGAAAGAGGGTCGGGGTTCGAGTCTCGGGTGGGGGCGAGGTTTGAAACACTGTTCTTTCTGTGTGGAGTTTGTATGTTCCCCTCATGTATGTGTGGGTTTTCTCTGGGTACTCCGGTTCGCTCCTACTCTACAAAAACATGCATGTCAGGTTGATTGGCTGCTATGAAATCGTCCCTAGGAATGAGTGTGTGTGTGGCCCTGCGACACACTGGCGGCCTTTTAAGTGTGTACCCTGCCTCTTGCCTTAAATCAGTCGGGCCAGGTTTCCGGCCCCGTTTTGACACTGTTAGGGATGGACGGTTTGGAAGACAAATAATTTTATTTGTTGCATTAAAATAATACATGATGTTTAAATATTTTCAAGTGTTTTATATGTATGCATTTGGACCGTAACCCATGCAGACTGTACCCATGCAGACTGTAACCCATGCAGACTGTACCCATGCAGACTGTACCCATGCAGACTGTACCCATACAGACTGTACCCATGCAGACTGTACCCATGCAGACTGTACCCATACAGACTGTACCCATGCAGACTTACCCATCAATTTAATGAGATTTAATAATAGATACAGATTCTTACTAATTTTAATAATTGTTGAAAATGTTCTATTGAATTAAAAACTACCAAAAGTACTTTTGAGTCATGTACTTTATTTCTCTCAGCACATCTGAACCTGGTTGTCTGTGATGAAATCTGGATGCAATCTGCTTTTTCAAAAAAAAAAAAAAAGTCTGGGTGGGCAGTCTAAGTGGAGCATTTCTCTGAGAAGCCACAAAATTAAAACATGTGGACTGATGGTTATGGCTCACCATCTCATTTGCAGCCGCTTTCTCCTCCCACGTCGCAACAGATTTTAAAGCACAAGCAAACATGACATGAATCTGTCATGTGGAGTGTCTTTAAGAAACCCTGAGATATCTAATCTTTGCCGTCTGTTTAGAACATTGCATGTTGGTGTGAGAAAATCGTGACGCTTGTTTAATGTAGCGAAATGAAAAAAAAAATTTTAAATAGAAAATATGTAATTCATTTAAGTCTTTCCACAAATGTTAAACCTTATTTAAGTTAACACTGAAGGACTACTAAGAGGGGAAAAAAAAAAACTTTATACGCTAAGAGTTTGACTCAAAAGCAAACCGATCAGCAAAGCTTTCCCAACACGGCCACGCTAGATAAACTAAATCACTTCCAATATGTTCAGATTATGAGAAAAATCAGGAGAAAGTCTGTCGTCTATTGAGATAAAGTTGTAATCTTTAGTACCTGTGAAGTCATACCACACCAGAAGTTGGAGTATGCAGCTCTGGATTCCAGCATGGGTGCCACGATAGTCTTGTTCTCTTTCATCAGCTTCCACAACACATCGGGACTGGTGAGCAGGTTGTCACAGTCAACCACCTGCAGATGGAAGAGATCAGACAAACATTTGCTGTCATGTAAGCGCACACAACGTCTCCCACTATGCTGCAAAACTAGAGATTCTTAGTCTTTCTTTTCACTCAGTGTGTGGTTTTCATAGAACATTCACAGATTGTTTCATCGTGGATCCTTCTGCTCTCTGCTCTTCTTTCATATTGTTTATTTGTTGGTATTTTTCCTCAGTGAGCAGATGCTGGGGGACTTGTGGGATTTGAAGAGCCATTGGATAAAAGGCGGTGAAGATTCAGTGAGCTTGAAGTCAAACAGCTGCTTGGAGCATTTTAGTATATACACAATACAATCCTGCCCTATTTGATCAAAAGACCACCAGTCTTCAATGTTTTGTATAAATGCTTCTTCATGTTAAACATACCCTGACAGTAAAAGCAAAAAAAAAAAAAAAGATCCTAGTTGCAGGGTTTTTTTTTTGCCTCATCTTCAACTGAGATCAAAAACTGTGCTCTTACATTTCCTTTAAGCTCCTTGATTATCCTCTGATATTCACCTTTTATCTTTTACTTTTGATGATCAACCTGTTTTATGGATGTCAGTAGCTACAGTATAGTTGTGTATTTAGGGCAACGTAAACATGAGATCTATTATTACACATGGAGAGTATCTGACATCGATCATTTCATGATCCGGAATTATGTGATGAAGCATTGGGCCCCGGCAGTCATGTGGAAACTATTTTAGAAATACTTACACCTCTGGGATAAATTAGGAGTAGTCCTGTTGAGTGGAAGAGATGTTGGGGTTTCAGGCCTGCCACCCGTGAACATGCCTTCTTCATGCATTAAGATAATTAATTAAATATTCAAAAAGAAATGTACAAATATCTGAATTTCAGTGTCAAAAATGAGGCCAACTGTATATTTTAATGATCAAAGTTTTATTACTAAGTAAACAAAAAGTGCGTTCAAAGCGATCCAAGATATTGGTGCATGGAGTACACCTTTAATTCATTGCAATACGCACACAGAGATGTAATCAATCCATTCATGTACATTAGTAATTAATTGAAAAAGAAAATGTAGCATTTATTGATAGTAAGAAATTACACATGCTTTATTTCAAGAAGTGAAAAAATACCAATAAAGAATTTTTTTTTACTGTTCCTACATCTTATTTAGATCCACTTTCTGTTGAAATGATGAAACACTGTTTATAGAAAGAAACTCTACTATTCTTGATTGTGTTTGTTTACACATCATGTATTACACATATTTACATCTTATTAAACAACATTTCGTAAAATAAAGACTGGTTCTTTAATCAGATTACTAGTTAAAGAGGGGATGTGATGCAAAATCAACTTTTTGAAATACTACTACTAATGTACTTTTCCTGCAAAAGTGTCTCAAAGTGCTCCTACCATATCATTAAGTTATTGCCACATCAAAAACATACATGAAGTGATCTTTTAATTTCATTCATTCGTGTTTGAGCAATTTGTGAGCACTTTCTCTCATCCATTAGTTGGATTGTATTCTCATGGCCACAGATTTTTTACTCCACTACACTAACATTCAAACATAAGAAGCAAGTGTTTTTAGAGCTGCAGTGCAACTACGCTTCCCTCTATAGTTTACACTGCTCTGCTCTCCCTTCCTTCACATTTTAATGTAAATGCACCAAAATAAGAATTAGAAAGGTTATTTGCTAGTTTTGCTAACTTGAAGTACTTTTCCCCATATGCACACACGGGGTGGGACTAAGCGAGGAGCGACAGGATGGGAAATTTACCATTCCAAAAGCGAAAGTGAAACTGAATAAATGGATGTGTACAGGGTTTTTTTTTTTTTTTTTTTGGCGAATATGACTTTTCTGTGCAAACAAATACAAAAGAATTGACAAGTTGTTGTACTTGTGAGCAATTGCGTATACGTATCTCATGTCTAACCAATGCAGCTCTAAAACAAATTTCCAGTTCCTGTTGAGCCCATTTAATCTGGTGCCAAATACTGTAACTATTTGTAATAATCTTGCACATGGTGTTTTTTTGCCTTCTTTCTAGCAAATGTCATGGCAGGAAACTAACTTTTTCCATTTGCACATCTGTTCAAACTGAACTGTGGGAATGAAGCATTGAGAGAACTGGCACCGAGTTGTAACAAACATCCACATTGTGTTCACAGAGGAATGAAGTTTCTGAACTCACAAACCAAGAAAACAAGAGAAAGGGCCTATGTTAAGACAACGGCTTATAATTTTAAGGAGATAACTTACCAGAAGGTAGTCGGCCCAGATCTCTCGGGCAGTATCTAGCGCTCCCTGGCGAAGCTTCATTACGTGTTCATAACGAAGCTCATTCCAGTGCTTTGGACCCATCTCGTCCTCAAAGACACTGATACAAGCAGAAACACAATCATTAAATATTAAGGTCATTACTGATACACACACTCACATTCACACACACACACACAAAGTACAGTACCTGGGTTCATCTTCAGGTCTCCACTCTACATAGTGGTAGTAATTCTGCACTCTAAGGATCCAGTCTCTAAGGATAGCCGTGGTGTTATCTATGTTGTGATCTGTTGCCACCCTGTGGGTGAACAAAAGACAACATAAAATTATTTGATAAGATAAATCTAAACAAAAAATGGTAACACTTTGGAAGCAATTTGATACCACATGAGTAACATAAGTAATAATCCAGTTTTAAATGCAGGAGTAGTTTTTCTCCCAGTATTGTTCTTTTATAAAGACATCACATCAGCTTAGAGTAGTTGAATTTTCGGCATTTCTGCGAGATCATCTAACAGCAAAGGGGTGGGGGAGAAGAAAGAAACATTTTGGCCAAATGAGTATAAATGCTTTCTTCTTCTTGCCTAATTTGTCAAAAGTTGAATCAGTTAAGTTTGTGAATAGGAGACCTTTTTTTGTGACCCACTTTCTTAGCTCAGTTACTCAACCCATTGTCTTGGCAGCACACAGGAGTCAATAGAAAAGGTTTGGAGTCCAAAACATTAGACAGGTCCTTTAAATGGTAGACCTTACTTATATTTAATTGGTAAATGGTCAGTAAACGTGACTAGGTATCTGAATTTTATCTGAATGTTTACGCTTATGACAAAATACCTTATCTTAGTCTCTAAATATTCAGCAGTAAGCCAAACTTTAAGAGCTTTAGGGATCGAAGACATCTCATTGTGCAACTCCTTATAAACACAGATTTCTACAGTCTATAACAAAACAAAGCAAAAGTCACTCAGTTCGTTTAATGCCAACTATAGATCGCCATTTGTTCCTTGTCTTTAAAATCCTATAATGAAACTTTCTTAATAAAAGAATGACGTAGATGAGAAGTATAAACAAAATTGGAAGTTTAAGGATCTCTGTTGCTAGGCTGGACATCTCATTTGATTGGCTGAACAACAAACTTATGCATTGTTGGTTGAACTGCAGATAATGGATCAAATGTATTTTTGTGTCTATTTGTGACCAAGCAGCAAACATATCAGGTTAGTCAGTCATTCAGAGACACATACTTTCTGAGGTGAGGAGTCAGAGTGGATGTTACATTTTAATTTTTCTTCCACACACGACTACAAATTTTTTAAAAAAATGTACACATCATCGTTCTTTATTTAGAACAATAAAAGAAACACTGGTTTTAATACCAAAAGTAAAAGAAAAAAACAGTAAGAATGTTTTGGATTAAGTCTTTGGGACTCTGAGTAAGATGGCATTTTAAAAAATAATGATTACAGAATAGAATCAATTTAAAAATGGCATTCACTAAATGGTGTAAATACATTTGAACAATTAAATGGAGAGTCTTTACTTAACAGTCGCATACAAACTTGAACAAAAGTTCTACTAAGCCTATGTTGACACCTAATTTGGGGCTTCAATAAATCCTGAGTCATAATTCATCCACTTGCTTTTAATCCACTTGGCAACGTATCTTCAGAAATTAGATCAAAACATCAACAATTTATCTGCCAATTTAGGTTTGGCTGCTTTCAATGTTTCTGTAAAAAAAATCTTAAAACATTTCAAGGCCATAAATTTTTCGGTTAACGTCTGTTTGTGTTCAAAAACAACCTTTTTTGGTCACAATGTCCTATCATTTTCTCCCGTTAACATTTGCAGCGCTGCGTGGTTAGACATGTTGTTAAGAAGTGATTTACTCCAGACCACTCTCATAATGTTTTAGATAATGATTTCAACCAAGTTCAAATCAGTGTATCATTTATCCTTTGGATATTAAATGACAATTTTTATATGACAATAAAAGGTAAAAGCATGCATGTCAAAGAAAATATAAAAATGTTATATTTAAAACCCAAGTTTATCCTATCTTGCAATACTATCGGAATCTTCTTGGCATGATTTTAGGTAAGGGGGCACAAAGAGGAATGCAAAGACAATGCGGGATTTAAGAAAGACAGATTCATCTCCTGTCTGTGTTATCACAACAAATCCCAGTGTCTCAGGGACGACCAGAAACACCGACAAGCGTGTGAGTGAAAGAATGTGCAAAAATAACAGGAATGGATCCACATCGCCATCACATAGTGAGTGACACACAGCGTGTGCCTACTGTTTGCTTCCCAACAGTCTTAGGCAGATTAGAACACAGCCGTGGCATCTCAGCACCTATCTACAAATGTTCACCTCAACTTTTCTGTCCACTTTTTTATAGCCTAACCATTTCCTGGCTTTAAGTCTATAAATGTAAAGAGGCGGATTGAAAGGGTAATATTAGTAAATATTTAGAATGAAAGCACTTTCTGATGGTTATTCTCAGAGGGCCGAGGAAGGGTAAATCATTTTAGAATTTATTACCTTACCATCAGAAAGCATGCATATGTGTGTTTGTTTAAGCTTGTTAGATACGTATCTGTAAGTCGCTTTTTAGTCTTTAAATTTGTTTCGTCTTCTGAACCGCTTATCCCTACTTAGGTTGCAGGGGGTGTTCCAGAGCCTATCCTGGCTGATTTCAGGCAAGCAACAGGGTACACACCAAACAGGTTGCCAGTCTGTTGCAGTGCCACATACACACTCATTCCTAGGAACAATTTTGTAGTGGCCAATTAACCTAACATGCATGTTTTTGGAGGGTGGGAGGAAACCGGAGTACCCAGAGAAAACTCACACATACATGGGAAGAACATGCAAACTCCACACAGAAAGACCAGTGATTCAAGCCTCACCCCCAATCCAGAAAACAAACTCTGACCTTCTTGCTGTGAGGCCACCTAGTCTTTACGTGTCTTTTGCAATTTCATCAATAGGAGATACAAAGCGGGCTGTATTTTAAAGAAACCAAGTAACTAAAGCCTGGTCATGAAGGAATGCCTGGAGAGGAGCACAAGCTGTGAATTACAAGTTTAACATCCCATCTGGTTTGTTTAAAGACACACAGGGACTTCTGTATCTGTAATTTAAGCTCCTGCAGATTTAGAAGAGTGCTTGGCCTTTTCTCTAATCAAACAACCCGATTCATTTAAATGAATTACATAGGCTTTAAATTCAGATCCCTGCTGTCACTTTAAACTGAACACTGCTTGAGGCTTTTGGTTTCACTCCTGCTTGTCAGTCCTCTGAGCAACAAAAAAGTGAGAAGGATAAAGATCTAATCTGTTCTGAGTGGCTGGTAATTAAAAGATTAACTCGATCATTACAAATAAATTAGTTGGCAAAAGATGAAACTAACAGAAGGAAGTGAGAAAGAAAGAAAGGAAGGAGACTAGAATCATCTGGAAAACTAGGGGTGGGGTACAAATAAGGAAGGTAATAAAGCTTTAATAACCAGACTTAAAAAATGTCTTTAAGTACGTTTTAGTTGAACTTTAAGGGAGGAAATAACACTTTTACAACTAAATTGTTTTTCCAGTCGAGCCTTGAGGATGAACATGTGGAAGAAAAAAGGAGGGAGGTTCGAGGGAAGGAAGAGAGGAGATCAGTGACCAAATGGAACATTTTATGATTCAGTATGAGGTTGTATTAATAAAACCTCCACATTTCACTTTTCAAACACAATTTACTAACTTAAAACTCACAGATTTAGTCTAGATCAACACAAAAACTTAACAAGAACTCATTTAAAAGAAGTTTCTGCTAACATACTGCTAGATGGAAAAGTTATTCATTTTAAACCCAAAGCTGTGCTAACCGAAGAACAAAACTAAAGCCACTTTTGAATGATAAAAATAAAAGAAGTAACAAAAGAAACAATAACAAAAGAAGTAACAAATGAAGAGTTTACATTTTCTAACAAACACATACTTTAAGGGTTTGTCAATAAATGGTGTGAATTCAGAGAAGCAAAGCGTTGAAATGATAAATAAAGACACTCACCACAGTGCAATGCGGTCTTTAGGGTAGTTTAGACGCTCGATCGTCCCCAGAAACAGCGGTAAAGAGTGCGCAGAATTGCGGCAAACTAGAGAGATGACAACCCGAGGAGCGAGGAGCGGAGACTCGGGGCTCCACCGCTCCTCGGGGAAATACCCCTTACTCAGCCCAGGGAGAAGACAGAAAAGCAGCAAGGCAACCCGGAGCATGGCAAGCAGGGAGAAACTCCTAAAGGGCGCAGCGGACAGAGAGGAAAAAAAAAACAGAAATTACGGAGAGAAGACGAAGATTTAGCTGCTGTTACGCCGACACTGAATTCATGGCGGTGTACATGTACAGAATTAAAGGGGAGGGCTGCACCGCTTTAAAGGGAACTCGCTGTTCTATAAAAACCTAACGGTACAATCTTCTTTTTGTGGATATTATGGAGTTTAAAATATCGTAAAAAGTACATTTGATGAGTTTCGCTTCTTTCTAAAACGGAGAAATGCCCGATTCGGCGTTTAAAAATCTCTTGGCAAATGAAGCTCCTCCCCTTTAAGAGGTGAAGATGCTCTCCACATGGAGCACATAGACAGATGTCAGGACATGAAGGAGAAAAAAACCCCTCACAATTATCTCTAAATAACTTCCATACTAAACCACACATCTCTCTTTTAAGTATGAAATTGCAGGGAGAAGTGTTTCAGTACTAGATCATTATTGTTTCCACACTTCACCCTCAGATTTTGGAGGTCATTTCTTGTATGTTCTGCTTTAACTTGATCAATTCTAATTTCTTGATCATTTTTCTGATCATTTGAAGAAACACAATGGTTACTATCATTTTGTCTTCTGAACCACTTATCTCTAACTGGGTTGTGGGGTGCAGGAGCCTATCTCGGCTGATTTCAGGTAAGAGGCAGGGTACACACCGAACAGGTCGCCAGTCTGCTGTGGAGCCACACACAACCATCCACACACAAACTCATTCCTAGGGGCAATCTCATAGCGGTTAATCAATCTAACATGCATGTCTTTGAAGGGTGTCTTTGAAGGAAACCAGAGTACCTGTAGAACCCGCATACACACACAGTAAGAACATGCAAACTCCACATAGAAAGACCAGTGAGTCCTCAAGTCTTGTCCCACTCTGGACTCAAACCCCTTTTATGCTATGAGGCCACTGTGCTGACCACTCACCACCAGCAGTGCCGCCCTGTTACTATCATGGATTGCAGAATTTTATTGTACTGGAAACAAAAGGGACGGGGTGGAAACAAGATGGGGTGGTTCGGGAATCTGGTCAGGATGCCCGCCTCGCGGGTGAGGTGTTTTGGGCACATCCCACCGGGAGGAGACCAAGAGTCAGACCCCTGACCCGCTGGAGAGGCTATGTCTCACAGCTGGCCGAGGAACGACTTAGGATCCTTCCGGGTGAGCTGGAGGATGCGACCGGGGTGAGAGAAGCTTGGGCTTCTCGTCTGAGGCTGTTGCCCCCGCGACCCGACCCCGGATGAGCGGAAGATGATGGAACGGAAACTAAATGGATGTTTCCTTTCTTTCTTGTCATACGTATTTCTGGCTTTAGAATTGTTACTCTTTCAGTGCAACAGATTGCAGATTTACAATGTTGGCAAAAAATATTTGAGTTCTTTTGTATTTTTTACAGTAAAGACCATTTTTTTTACTTAGTACATGTCGAATGTTTCAAATCTGCTTAATAAACTATGAAGAAGGTTTTTAAACAGTGAATACTAGTATAAAGCCATAGATGGATAAAGAAAATAGAGAAAATACACTGAGTAAAGCACAAACCTAAAATCTAATCGGAATTTCACATTTCATACTGCATATTTTAAATTTTGCATGAAAATCACAAGCAAAATTATTGTTTCAATCAAATTCAAATGGACTGAAAAATTTTGTTTGAATGACTTTTTAATCTTCATAGCACCTTTCTCCTCTTAGAGTTAAAGTATGATATGAGGAGAAAACACACACGCAAATGATACATTTGAAAGGCAAGGCAAGTTTATTTGGAGCACAATTCATTCACAATGCATTTCAAAGTGCTTTGCAAGGCAGAAATAATGCATTAAAATCGCAAAACATAGAATAAAAAATGATAAAAAGAAAACCGTTATCAGCCCAGATTTAAACATTGTCACAGTAGAGGCCTGTCTCACTGCCTCAGGAAGTTTGTTCCAGACTTTTGCCACATAAAAATAGCTCAGTTTTTTTTTTTTTTATTATTTGATTAAATTTTGTTGGCACTCACCAACAAAAAAGGTGTGATGATAAAATAAATATATCATGGGTGAAATAGTGCTGACATACAAGTATGCACATACACGAGATATTGCCCAAGGGTCAGAGGCAGCTAATGCTTGGCACTGTCAATCTGGCACTCAACAACTTAAAAAAAAACAAGTCAGAGAAAAGCTGCATTCTGGAGGCAAGTAAAAACAAAACCTTTCCTCTCATCTTACCTAATTGTACCAAGAGGAAGCCTGGCCAAAGATTTGAACTTGAAAGCTGACGTAGAATGATCTTGATCAGGTCACTGAGGAGCAGCAGTTGTTTAAAAAAGAAATTAGTTGACTTTAAATAAATGTCTTTAATCAGCTCTCTTCTCGGTGATGGCTCTAGTGGTTTGGCACAGGGACCTCACAGCAAGAAGTTTGGAGGTTTGAGTCCCATAATGGGAGTGAGACTTGAATTACTGTGTTACTTTCTGTGTGGAGTTTGCATGGTCTCCCTGTACATGCATGGGGTTTCACCGAGTACTCCGGTTTCCTCCAACCCTCTAAAACCCTCCGCTACAAAATTGTACCTCGGAATGAGTGTATGTGTGGATTGTTGTCTGTGTGTGGTCTGCAAGAGGCAGGCGACCTGTTTGTGGTGGTACCCTGCCACTCGCCTGTAATCAGCCAGGATAGGCTCTGGTACCTCTTGCAATCCAATTACGTATCAGAAGACGAAACAAACATATTGAGTTTGGTAAAGTCAGCTCGATATGCTGAGGTTCAAACTCACTATTAAAAAGAAGAAGAAAAAAAAGAAGAAAATGCTCTGTAACCCCCTCGGGCAAAGCTGTTACGTAGCGTTTTATTTTACAGCCATTTTTTTTACATAAATTGAATTGAATATACTTTATTTATCCCCAAAGGGAAATGTAAGTGCTGCAGTGCAAACACCTCGATGCCCCCTCGCTCCAATCCATTGGCATCCCAGTCTGGTCGCACTGTGTCCAACCTGGCAACACAAAAGCTGGAGTCTGGAATGGGTCCACAAAGTCAAGCCACAGTGAAGAACACAAAACTGGCCTCTCTGTATTTCACTGGGTCCGAGTGTGTGCCTCCATGGCTTTAAGTGTGCAACCGAACGTTTCCATGAAAAATAGCAAAAACACAGGGCCCGAAGCGCACCGCCTCTAGACCGTCTCCTTCTCCACACCTCCTCCAGATTGTCTCCTTCTCCTCATCTCCCCTGGAAACGAACCAATTCCTCCACAACGGATGTGGCCCTGAGAGCCAGCAGCTAGTCGTGCTTCTCAACATATATGGCATGAGCTGTTGAACATCTCAACAGCAGAATGACTCCATAACCAGCGAGCCATGGGGAGCTTGCAGGACAATTTCTAAAAAACAGCTGTCCGACTCAATATTACACAGCTGTTCAACATTCTAGCAATAAAAGTTTGTCACATGCTGTTGTATAAAAAATATCTTGCATTAACTCCAAGTTCATTATACAGTATAGGATTGAGCAATTACATATTGTGTATAATGGGTGGTTAATGGGTGTTCTCCGTGCACATTTAAACAAAGAATATTTTCATTGAATGATCTATTTTCTCATTCTGCAAAAGTTTTAATCAGATTCATAATCTTGAAAAATTTCTAAAGTGCTCTGTTCCTGCTTCTCTGAGATGGATGTATTCTCCTGCATCGCTCAAAATATGCTCTTCTAAGTTTTTTGGTGCCTTGAAAACACCTTCTGTATTGGATACAGAATCTGATTGAATTATTTTAGATTCTGACAACAGGTCCTGCTGGAAGTCACCCTGAGGCTGTAATTTGTGGTGAACTGGTTCAGATCTGCATGGTGTGTTGGAAAGGTCAAAACCAGGTGGAAGGAAGTACCTCATTTCTGCAGGAGAAAATTAAAATAAACATAGGCATGGGTTCATTATTGGTTCAAAACATTTATATAGAAATGTCAGGCTTTGTTTTTAAAGAATTCATTAGAAACAAAAAGACAGATGTTGTACCAGACTGGATGTAAGCAGAAAGGTTATTTCTCAGAATGGAGTTAAAGATGACATCAGGTGGGATGAAAACGGCTTGCTCTGGGATTATCATGGCATTATAGCGAGATAAAACCTGAATACGGAAACAGAAACGTAGAAGGAGAATAGGCATTTCACACACACAAATACAGTAGATAAGCTACGGACGTGTTTATCTACACCTTGCTCAAACGCTGGCAGGGTTATCCGTAACATCATCTCCTGGATTAGCTGGTTGCTCCGAGCCAACAACTCTGACTCCAAGGTCTTTTTTCAGAAGAAATGAGAATATAAATGATATAGTTTTATAGCATAACAAGCTGCAGCAGCAACAAAGAGCTCAAGGGTGTGTGGTTTGTGTTTTTACTCTAACCCCACCCACTACATACCTTGACCACTGAGTGTTTGACCCTGCACAGAACTGCTGTAAGCTGAGAGGAGTCAGATGTGAAGCACGGATACCGTGAGACCAACCTCCAAAACATACTGGCACACATGTTAACCACCTGTAAGAAAGATGAGAGCCAGGGTGGATGTGAAACAGCTATGTTAAGTTAATGACTGACTTATTAACATATTTCTAGATTTACTTTGTTTAGCTCATTTTGGGCCATCAGTACCAAAGGTCTCCAGGTTTCCTCAGGAACCTCCCACGTGTCCTGTAACCACACACGGCTCTCTGAGCTCAAATGCAATCTGTCCAAGCATTCCCACAACTGGACGTTGTCTGGTCCACTCCGAAGCTTCATCACCTTTGAATAAGGAAAGCACAGTGAAGCCGATTGTGATGTAGAGCTTAAGCAAGGCCTCAAAATTAAAGCTTATAATCACATAATTACTTGTCTTCAAGATAATTGAAGATTTTACATGGAAAATTAAGTTGCCAGAGGGAAAGTAAAACCAAAGATTGATCTGTTTATTTAAAGCTTAACGAAAATATTTGCCAAATTGCTTTTAACTATCTGGACTGAAACCATTTGGTTTGTAAGCCTGTAATTAAAGATTAAACCACCGCAACAGTTTCATTCCTGTTGAAATACACATATGGATGGGAGATTTTCAGACAAGTGTAAAGCCAGTGAATGATAAATTGACTGTATCCACATAGTTTCTCAATGTACCTGTAGCTTTCCCTGAAGCACATTACAATTTCACATTCACCCAATGCCACACACATTTACACCTGATGGTATAAAATAACACGAGTAGACACAAATGTATTTTACCTCTCTTTTAATATCATTCGCTGATGTGCTTGTTGATGTTGTATTAATAATATCATCACAAGCGTTCAGGAAAAACCTCCAAATACATGCAAACCCCTCATGGATGGGCTTGGTCACTTCTTGCAAAGTACAATTTAGTTTTGGAATGATGTTCTGTAGAAGAGACTGCAGCATAGACTCACATATTTCCTCTACAAAGAAAATAACAAAAGGAAATGAAAGATCATATGAAAAGCTTTCAGTTGTTACATATTCTGTTTACCTAGGATATATACAGACCTGTAATCATATCAGTAATGTGGTCGTGTAGCAAATAGGACTGCTGAAGTCCTGTAGTGATCTGTTTCTTTATGTCTGAATGATAAACCGACAACTTCTCTCTCAAATGCTCCATGTCAGCTCTTATCTGATGTCTTACTGTGTTGGATACTTCTGACAACATCTGAAAGGTTTCCATCAAAACGCACGAGATAGGATTTTAATATAGAAAGAATTCATATAAATTTACCAACATAACTAATGATCACATTTTACTTTGAACCAAAGTTTCTTCTTTCTCTTGTGATGTGCACTAATTCTGGGAAAAATTGCTTCTTTTAGGAAGGACATCATTTCTTCCATCACCATGCCAACCAGCACCTATATATCAAAAAGACATGAGTTCTGAAAACAAGTAATGATGGGAGTGTAACTAAAAAATACACAATCAAAATATGAGCTGATAAGAAGGAATAAGAACTCACTTCTTCCTCGTTGCCTACTGGGAGCACCTCAGTTCGATTTTTACTTCTGAGTTTCTTCAGCGATGATACAGCTTCAAGAAATGTCCTGGATTCTGGTGAGTTTTCACACCAGAGTACTGAAAGGAGAAAAAACTCTAACGATTAGAGATGAGGAGTAGAAAGTAAAAACAAAAAACAAAAAAATGAGGGGAATTGTGATTGATTTCTTTAAAAAAAGAAAAACCTGAGCTTTGGTGTAGAGATGCAGCTCGCAGCATGTTTGACCATTGTGTCTGTTCCCTTAAAGATGAGGTAGCCAAACACACAGGGGAACTGTAAGGGGGTTGTATGAGGACAGGGAACACTGTAGGGCAACCCCAACAAGGCAGTTTGTCATCTGATACACCTGAGAGGTGAGTGCACACAAAAGCACATGCTCAACAACACATTTATTCACATGAACAATGAAAAGGACCTGGTGGTGATGTCAGCATACCTGTGATGTGTCGGCACATGCCGTCTACCAACTTACAATGCTCAGGTATGGAGGTTAAGATCTGACAACCAGATATTGGAAGCTCTGTTTTACGACCCCAACCACCTTTAAATACCTGCACAATTCAAAGATACAATCAACTGCCTGTACCACAAATGTGAATGCTGTATTAGCTTACAGTAAGGAAGGGAAATTAGGTCAGAGAGAAAAGGGATCCAGGTTTACCTCTTTGGCCTCCCGAATTTCTACTGCATAAGTGTTGGTGACCTGGAGATGGCGGTGTGACCAGATCTCATCGACACATTGTGGCAAACTCCCCTCCATGATAATCTGACCATGTGTCATTATATCCTTAGAGACAACATTTAATGAATAACATGGTTAAATTTGAAGAAACTCAACAATGAAATGTCCTGACAAAATTTCTTACGGTGGGTGTTCTAAGAGGGCGAAGTCTGGTTGGCTCTGTGCCACTCTTCCTCAGGTGGGCCATCAAGTGAGAAGAGTAGTGGTGTTTATAAAGAGGAATCAGGTCATCCAGTACTTCTGTCATGGTTTCTGTTTTAATGATTTTGGGTATGAATGATTAAATAGTTCTTTTTCAGATGAGAATTTAATCTCTTGGCATTTGCATTACAGCAAATTTCTCGTGATCCTTGTTTTGATTGATCCTGCTTGGTTTAGATTTAAATATACATAGAGGTAAGATAATAAATATATAGACAAAACATTATTCCAAAAAACTCTGGATGTCACATTGAATTAGAAGCTGTGTATAGATGAATGTGGAAAAAAAATTTCAGACGTTGATTTATTTTACGAGGTGGTAGATTTGCAAGTCGACCATCAAAGGAAAATAAAACTAGTTTTTTAAAAAATATATTTCACTTTGAAAGACATTTACTTTGGCTGAAAAAGTAAAAAAAAACAAAAAAAAAAAATAAAACAGTGAGTGATATACCGTAATTTAAAATCTTTAATAAAATTAAAGTTGACAACATTATTAAAACCTTCAACCCAATAATTGATAACAATGGATGAGAGATTGAGATCACCCTGGAAGACAAATGAACACCTCAACCAAAAATATCTTTGACCTACCTGAGATGTACTTTTTTTCTTTGGAGTTTAGGTGACAAGTGAGTTTCCCTCCCATTATTTATGTTCTCCTTCTTGTGTAGCTTGTCATTTCTGTCCTCTGCTACTGATTTATTTCAGCATCTTTGTCAAGTCATTTACTAACGTTTCTTTACCTCCTCCCTACTTTTACACTGACACGCAAACTCTTTTAGTGTTCTGGATTCAATAGAAATAATTTGTGTTTACAGTCACAACCTGATTGTGAGGGCCAAACAGCTATGGATGCCCTCATATTTACGTTTATTTGAAGTAATGTTAAAAAGTGAAAACAGAAAGAACAGCAGTAGAGGACACATCATGTTTAGGCAGTGTGAGCTAACTAGCACCATCTTCATTTTTATGGAGATCTTATGGACTTTGCAGACTAAAATAAGAATTTTTTTGCTCTCTTTCAAATTATCAAGATACAGTAAGCCTCCAATTATCTGAAAGCTATTCATTATCACCTTCCCACTGCCCTTCGTAGAACCTCAGTGGAAACAGATTAAACAGACTAAGATTAAGGCTCCCACTAAATGACTATGTAAGGAAGTGTTTATGGTCACAACGCCACCCTTATGGTTTACAAATTTGATGCATGTATAGACCATATAGGCTGTTAGAATTATCATCAGCCTCAGTTAAATGGAAGCATGCTTAACACTTGGTAATTTTGACATTTTCTTACTAATTTATAATTTGACAAATTTAGAGCCACTTTTATATACACAAAGGAGGACATCATCAAAGTTGCATCATTAGGACAAAATAAATCTTCTAATAATTTCAGAGAAGATTGTTAAGAAAAAAAAAAGGAATAAAATATTTAAATGTTTTACTTTCTGTGAGTGAACAGTCAACGGTTATCAAAAGTCATTCCTTCTTCTTCTTCTCCTTCAGCATTTCCCTTCAGGGGTCGCCACAGCAAGTCAGTTTATTCCATCTAACCCTATGTGCTGCACCATATTTAGTGACGCCAACTATCTTCATGTCTTCCTTCACTGTATCCATGAACCTCCTCTTTGGTCTTCCTCTAGGCCTCTTTCCTGGTGGTTCCAAACCCAGCATCCTTCTCCCGATGTACTCTGTCTCTCTCCGCTTTACATGTCCAAACCATCTCAGTCTGGCTTCTCTGACTTTATCTCCAAAACCTCTAACATGTGCTATCAAAAGTAATTTGCGTTATTAAAATTAAGAGCTTTAAATAAGCCTTAGGTTCCAAATCTCAACATTTTGATGCATTGTTTCTTTTATAAAATTAAGAAAGGATTTGATTGCATTTGGGTTGCAAAAATATTACAAAATATGTATGGTTATAAAAAAACTGAGGAGATCAAAACAGTTAAGAAAGTCTTTTTTAGTTTTATCAGATAGAAGAAGTTACATTGAAACAAAATCATTTACCATAATAATTATTCACGTCATTTTTTTTTTGCCAAGAAAAAGGTTTTCAAGGCTTCAAGTTTTGATTTATTTTATCATATTGTATTAATTCCTCATGGGGAAATTTCTGTGCTGCATTGCACCACAGCAGACAGCCAATGACAGCCCCAATGGTGGGAGAAACTGGGGGTTAGGTGTCTTCTCCAGGGACACCTAAGCATTAGCTCAGCAGGATTCGAACCCCAACTCCCCCAAAGTTGAGTTAAATTGTTGAGGGACAAAAGTAAACTCTCTCAAATCTTAATTACTTACTAACATTAAACTAGCTACTAACTTGTTATTGTATTTTTGGCATAATTTTAACCTAATTTTATTTTGGAAATAGTAACTTTAATTGTGTGTTGGAAGGAGATCTCAATAGTTGATAGATTTATAACTGGGTCCATATTTCTCTGCTGTATCTCAGAAACTGACAAGGTGTAGCATTATATTTATAGGTAATCAGTCCAGTTACTAGTTTCCTCGTTTTAATTGACCTTTGAAGATTTTATGAACTGATACTTAAAAGCTTTGTAGGCTACTTTATTTTCACACAAGCCTGATACCAGCGAGTTAACCCTCAGCTGCTAAGTCGGAATGTGGAAGCACATAATGGAGCTTCTTTATTGAATGCACAGGCATGTACTGGGACACCTAGGAGCTGATGTGTTTCATCTTGTCCGGGGCTGTAAATCCCAACCTGAATAGGGGATTCTAAATTAGCCTTGGATATGAGTTGAGCGTGTGGAGTTTTCTGTCTGTCAACCTTATAAAAGATTGATGACCTGTCCAGGGAGTGCCCCACCCCCTACCTCATGACAGTTTGATAGCTCCTTCCCCTTCTATTGAACAGAATAAACATCAAGAGCATGATGAAAAAAATGCAATAAAACACCAACTCTGCCTGCATATCAGCACAGGATACAGAAATATACAGTATAATTCACCTCTGAGAACTGATGTGTTCTCAATATATGAGCGGCAAAGTTCATGGTAATGAAATTGGATCTATGCAGAGGTGTTGTGTGTCAAACAGCAGTGCTTCATGGTCAGATGACAAACTTACAGATACATCTTGAAACTTGATTAGATGTTAAATTCCAGAAGCTTAGCTCTAGTGTAACTTGGGGATTTTATGCTTTTAAACTGCAGTCGTACACAATATTACCACAGAAATCCGAGGGAATCAATATCCCAAAGCTCCACATTTCTATTGAAAAAAAATGAAAGAAAAGACACAAAATGAGTTCCGCTCGGGGATATAAGAATAAACAGTAAATCACTGGGTCAGAGTGTCAGATTTCCACAGCAGGATGATGTATGGCTGCATCTTGAGGATGCACATTGGCTCTACTTTAAGTTTGAAGAGGGTATAAGAAAATCTTCAAAGGCGCTTTAGTTTTTCTACTGCTTGACACAGTTACACTTTCAAACTAACATATCGCAACTGCACTGCAAGACTGACACAAATACCCATCAGTACACCCTCCCCCTTCCCGTATTTTAGTTCCCACTTGTCCTGACACCTTCGTTTTGACAAGCCAGACCTGCTCCAGAACTGGAACAACCATGAGCAACCAAGCCTTTCTCCCTGCATCCCTTTTTGGATCAGAGGTTGATATTTTTCTGCCTTCATCCCTTGACTCTCAAGAGTGGTGTGAAGAACACAAGGAGTGCTTGTCTGTGTTCTGTCTGGATGACTTGGAGCCCTTGTGTAAACAGTGTGCTGCTGACATACATGCAGGGCACCGGGTTTACCCTGTAACTGAGGCAGCAATTGACTGCAAGGTAGGATTCTAGCAACTATTGCTGCAGCTGCAAATATGAAACTCCATTGAACACATAAATCATACTAAAATATTCACCCTCTGAACCCATGAAGGTAGAACATAATATATATTCTTCAGGAGTATCACGAGGCTGTAATCAGCACACATTTGCTGGGGTTGGAAAAGATTATAAAAAATGAATTTATCTGTACGAATGAGACCTTTTGCCCTCAGCCAACAAAAGCCTCACAGCACCCTGCTTTAGAAGAAATCCCGGTAGCTCAATGAGTAAAAAAAGCAGCATTATCTATCTATTTCTTCTTGTGTTTGCCTTGCAAAGCATGTTATTCAGATTAATCTAGCATGTACTGTGGTAGGGTCTCAAAGACAACCTGAAAAGGCTTTATTGTTGCATAAATACCAAGAAAGTACCCCCTGAATGATCGGAAATGAAGACTTTGGTATAAATGTGCTCTTTCCTTCAAGGACACAAGCAGGGCAGATGATTATCACTCATAATGCTTGCCTTAAAGCGTACTAGTTACAGTAACTTAATGTTCCAACTCCAAACCAAAATCTTTACTAAAACATCAAATTACAGCTGTGTTTTCAAGAACTCAGTCTAACTTCCTATTTTACATCCCAAAAGTAGAAACTCGTTTCTGTCTTCTGCTTTTTCATTTACCAGCTTCCTGCAACTACAGCAAGTGGATTTTTTTTAAAGGGAGCATTCATGCTTTTTAAAAAGACAGATGCTACTTTATTTTAATAGCTGCATTTATAGTGAGTTGTGGAGAACACCCAGCTGAGATGGTAATAACTCTTTCCATCATTGTGTCACTTGTGGTTGGTTAGCCTCACAAGATACAAAACCTGAGCAGCAAACACACCCAAAAAATGCCAAGAATACATCTGAAGATGTAGCAGTGCTGTGGGAATGCTGTCAGTTTAACAGGATGGGAAAATAATGTGGAGAATTACATGGCTATAAACAAAGTTGGTGATAAAAGACTTGTCAACATTTCTACTTCACTGGAAGTCTTATTTTTGTGGCGAAAAACCATAACAGCATATTTGCAGAGAAAGGAGAAAAATTGAGATGCTGTTTTCAGAAACTTTTCTTGTGTAAGGTTTCTAGTAATTACAGTGGGGTTCGAACGCTTAGGCACCCCAGTATTAATTTGTAATAATGTGCAAAAATACGCTAAGAAAAGATGGAAAAATCCCCAAAAGACATTTAATCACACATGAGACTGTATTATATTATGTCACAAAAAGTAAGATTTTATTTCATCATCTTCACTTTCAAAATAACAGAATACAAAAAAAGGTGTTTGTGAAAGTTTGGGAACCCTTCAGAGTTAATACCCTCTCATTCCCCCCTTTTGAAGGTTGAGACCTGACAGTGTCAGATGACATTGTGATCTGAAGTGAGAGGAGGGAAGGTGGAGAAAAGGCTGGAGAGGTGGAGGTTTGCACTAGAAAAAAGAGGAATTAGGCAGAGTAAGACAGAGTGCAAGTGAATGAGAGGGATCCAAATGGAAAAAGGGGGTACAAGGAGAAGAGATAAAGAAGGTGAAAGATTTTGAGTATCTAGGATCAACAGTTCAGAGTAATGGAGAATGTGTAAAAGAGGTGAAGAAGCGTGTTCAGGCAGGCTGGAACGGGTGAAAAGTATCAGGTGTGATGTGTGACAGAAGAGTTTCAGCTAGAATGAAAGGGAAAGTGTACAAAATTGTGGTGAGACCGGCCATGCTGTTTGGTCTAGAAACAGTAGCACTGAGAAAAAGTCAGGAAAAAGAGATGGAGGTAGCAGAGATGAAGATGCTGAGGATCTCTCTGGGAGTGACCAGGATGGACAGGATTAGAAATAAATATATCAGAGGAACAGTACATGTTAGAAATTTTGGAGATAAAGTTCGAGAGGCCAGACTGAGATGGTTTGGACATGTGCAGAGGAGAAAGAGTACATTGGTAGAAGGATGCTGGGTTTGGAACCATCAGGAAAGAGGCCGAGAGGAAGGCCAAAGAGGAGGTTCATGGATACAGTGAAGGAAGACATGAAGATAGTTGGCGTGACCAAAGAAGATGCAGTAGATAGGGTCAGATTGAAGAAACTGACTTGCTGTGGTGACCCCTAAAGGGAAATGCTGAAAGAAGAAGAGGACTGGATTGTTCTCAGTCATCATCAGGAAAGGCCAGGTGATATCAATCTCAAAAGTTTTAAATACCAAGACCCAGTCCACTTTTACCCCGACAATTAGCACCATGGGTTCATCTAACAGTTGTCTAGAACACTGACATTGAAAATACTGTAGTTGATGCTCACAAAGCAGGAGAAGGCTACAACTTATTTACTTAACTTATTTAACTTACTTTTCTTAACTTATTTTTTACACATTACTGCCTATTTTTACCTGGGGTGCCTAAACTTTCGATTCCCACTGTAAATTAAGATGTTTTTGTGTAGTGTAGCTGAGTTGGTTTCTCTTCTGTTTGCTCAATTTCAAATCAATTTAAAACTCAAAGCAAGTTTTTCCAATGATGAATAAAAAAAAAGTCTGTTTGTTTTTTAATATTTTATCCAGATCTTTTGGCTCTTTTACACATTGCTCATTCAATTTTAAATGTTTGCAAGGTGAGCACAAGATTTAAATGGAGTCTCACTGGCTTCACATTTTTTGTCAGCAATCGTTTTTTTTTTTTTTTTTTTTCACTTTGAGCATTTATTTTTAATTTATTCCCCCATTTTCACGGCTGAATATGAGTCACAGCACATCATATTTTAATGCCTCATACATGTTTTCAAACTCTATTTTTCTTCTTTTTAACACTAGGAGGAGCTCAAAACATTGCTGAACAGATTAACCATGAAAATGAATCTCTTTGAGCAATTCAAGCAAACATGTCAACATTCATTCATATTCAACCAGGTGTGTCTTTCTATCCATCTAAACCTAACAACATTCTTATTTCTTCCCATTTCCACATGGATTATCAATCATTTTCTTGTCTTTTTAGACAGAAACCAGACTCACAGAGGAGCAAATGAAAATAGAATTTGAGAAACTTCACCAGTCTTTGAAACAAGAGGAAGCCACAAGAATTGATGCACTGAGGAAAGAAAAAGAGGAAAAAGCAAGCAAAGCAAATGCAAGAATGTCCAAGCTGAACCAAGTGATAAATTCTCTCGAGGAAAAGATTCAGCTAATTGAAAGAGAGCTTGATGCAGAAGGGGATGGAGCTGAGTTTTTACAGGTAACATCAGTTATTCATAGCTGAGCAAAGAACTTGTACTCTCTAAGATATTTTTAACCTTTTGCACTCTCTTTTCCAGCATTATCAGCATGAAATGAGCAGGTTTGACTTTACAATAATGCTCCTATTATTTTGCCAAACCAACTCATGTGAAAAGATGAACAAACCAGATTTAATATCTCTTTATTAATTCACTGCAGCACATGGATGAACGGTATGAAACCACGGAAGATGTACAGACCTCTAATTGACGTGGCAAAACACTTGGGTAACCTCCTGTATGGTGTGTGGGAGAAGCTCAAACACATGGCTCCCTACAGTCAGTGTCTCCTCAACATTTCCTTTTTATTGTCTTTTCTTTCAGCCTTTTTATTTCCTCTGTTGCCATCTGTGTTTTATAGGTCCTGTTACCCTTGACCCGCGAACAGCTGGACAGTCTTTGAGGGTGTCTCCTGAGCTTAACAGAGTTCAGATCACTGGTTCTTTGGAGGATTCAGAAAAGGATTTTGATGAGCTTAAACCAGTTCAAGCCAGCCCTGTACAATTCACCTCTGCTTGTGTCCTCAGTAAAGAAGGCTTTCAATCAGGAATACACAGTTGGGAAGTTGAGGTAT
Organism: Neostethus bicornis; assembly: GCA_902685375.1. Classification (NCBI taxonomy): domain Eukaryota; kingdom Metazoa; phylum Chordata; class Actinopteri; order Atheriniformes; family Phallostethidae; genus Neostethus; species Neostethus bicornis. The sequence goes on along the minus strand of LR738542.1, from coordinate 20,884,389 downwards.
TGACAAATTATCTTGGGGTAATTTATTTGATCAGTTATTTTTCAGAAATATACCCATTTTATTATCGAATACCATAATATTTTATTTCTTATTTCAGCATTTTATACATACAGTTTTATTTTTAAATATGCAATATAAATTATAACTCTATAACACTATAAATGATAACTTATATAAATTATAACTCCTCCTTGAGCCGCCGCCTTATTGTGGTGGAGGGGTTTGAGTGCTCCAATGATCCTAGGAGCAATGTTGTCCGGGGCTTAATGCCCCTGGTAGGATCACCCAAGGCAAACAGGTCCTAGGTGAGGGGCCAGACAAAGCGCGGCTCAAAAACACCCTATGAAAAGATCGAGCATAGCCAAGTTGCCCTTGCCCGGATGTGGGTCACCGGGGCCACTCCTTGGAGCCAGGCCCGAGGGTGGGGCACCACAGCGAGTGCCTGGTGGCCGGGCTTTTACCCATGGGCCTCAGCCCGAATAGGGGACATGGGCCCCCTTCTAGTGGACTCACCACCTGAAGGAAGGGCCAAAGTGGTCGGGTGAAGGAGGAGATGGGTGGAAGCCAATGACGGGGACCCTGGTGGTCAGATCCTTGGCTGCACAAGCTATAAATTATATAATTATTTTCTGAAAATGCAAAAAAGGGTTTTATGAAACTTATTTTGACATATTTAAACATTTGCATGATCAATATGTTAACAGACTTTTATAATTCGACAGACTTTTTTATCATTTATTTTGGAAAAAACTGTAAAAATGTAACAAATGATTGACACAAGTTTTCTCTTCATTTGATTTAATAATATTCTTTTCATCGACTGGCTTTAAAAATGAATCCTTTGGTCAAGAAACTTTTTTATACTTAAAAGATGTTTTTTTGTTTGCTGTATCAATCAGGTTGCTGAGTCTGACAGCTGGACACTTGGTGTTGCATCTCAATCAGTGGCCAGAGGAGAAGAATTTGAAATATGTCCAGAAGCAGGATTCTGGTGTATCAGTCTACAAGATGGAGAGTATCGAGCTCTCACACATCCTTTACAGATCATCCCATCTGACAACTTACACCACCTCTGTAAGGTCCGTGTAAGGCTGGACTGTGATGGAGGGATGCTGGAATTCATAAACGCTGAGACCAACGTACTTATTTTTGCCTTCACACATTGCTTTGCTGAAATAGTCTACCCATACTTTGAGAGCAGATCTGTTGGGGGTAGTCTCACTCTGTTGGCACAAGAAGTGAGCATTAGCTTGGGTTCAGACTTTACCCCACAGGATGGCCCAGCTGTCACTGGGGAAGACCAGGAAATAAAAACCAAATCACCCACTGAGGAAAATATTCTAACAGACTCTAACCACATCATCGAAATAAACGATGAACATTTAAATGAATTCAAAGGATCAAAACCAATTTGTTTGATTAGCGAGAACACAAAACAACCTGTAAAGGTAACGACGTCACAGAATCCAACTATTAGAAAACAGAAGAGAAAGCCCAGATTCAATGTGACCTACCATGTTTCCCTGAACAAAGCCCTGAACAGTATTAGCTATGAATGTGCTACGGTGAATGTGGCAGCCACAGAAAAGCTTGATAAATGTCTCTAGGAATTATTTTCTCTGGTATAAATAGCAGGAGTGTACCTGCACACTGAATGATAAAATCTAAAAATAGAAGCTGCCTCATTTACAACACAAGTACACAACCGTCATGTTGTGGGTTTTGTCCATATTTTTATTTTAAACGATTCTACGTATCATAATTCAGACAAACATGAATTGTTTTTAGAACTTTGGAAATCTTCTTATGGTAGTTATTAATCCTCACTGATTGGCTGGCAGGAAAAAGGTGCTGGACACAGAGCTCTTTAAAAGGAAGTGCGGAGGAAGCTGAAGATGTGTCACGTTTCAATTAGAGTTAGTGCGTTAATCTGTACCCCACGGCTGGCAGGAAAAAGGGTGGCCTTTACAAGTGCTCCAGTTACAACTGTGCCTGTGTGCATAAATATATTTGTATGTTCACAATCAAACCAGAAAGTCCAGATTATTAAAAAAGGTCAACTATGTTAAAACAGTGAGGGAAGCTTGTTTTTATCATTGATTAACATTACCACTTCGTTTGGTCTCAGGTCAAATTTCAATGTACTGGACAAAAATCAAATCGGAGAGCCAAATGAAATGTTAAGACTGGAAAATATGTGAAACAGAATGAGCGATAAGTCTTAAAACAACATCTCTGCCAACAATAAAAAGGATTTTTTTCCCCCGTACTTGCATTCTCTGGCCTTTTTGTTTGATTACTAGAGTGTATTCAGTATGTTTGAGGGATTTAAATATTGTGCTCCCTTGATGGACAAGAACTTTGTAGTTCACAAAAAAATTATAAAATTATGCAATTTTAACTTTCAAAAATGACCAATTTGTTTCTTTAATGGGCGGAAATTTAATTTTGGGAACTAATTCAACTGTTATCGTCTTCTAAACACGTATGTTGTCTCTCTTTTTTCATTCTTATTAAATTGGGTTTCATCTAATTTTTTTCAATCTAAACACGTACACTCTCTTTGTGATGGTCGCTTATTGTTGCTTCTTATCACATGGAATGTACTTCAGCGTACAACTAACTTCACCACTTTGAACCACAGTATGACATGTGCAATCTTAGAAATATTAAACCATTTATTTCACATTTATAAAATCCAAAAATATAATACGGTTGTTTTTACAAGATTTGCAGAGGCTCAGTCTTTCCCAAAACACATTATCCTGTCCATCAGTCTGTGTCATAGGTCTCCTTTGGTTTCATAGACACGCTTTACCCTTGATAATGGCATCATGCAGTTCATCAGTAACAACTTCGTAACACCCGGCACGATTGTTGAGAAAATAGATTTTTTCCTTTGTGTTTTGTGGCTTAAATCCTTCTCGCTGCAGTCGAATCTTTTGAATTTTGAAAGTTGCTGAAAATTAAAGTGAAGAAACATCATTGTTAGTTTGGTGGAAATGTGGTCAAGTTCTGACTTTGTTTTTTTTACCTGTTGTGTCTACAAAAGGCACGAGTCGCAGGAAAACAGGTCGCGCATAGGACGGAAGAGCTTTTTGTACAGCAGTTAGAAATGCTTCAAGGTCCAAGTGAGTTTCTGTCTGAGCTATAGCTGCCATTCCTGCTTTACCTTCAACACCTGCACACACAGAGACAAAGAAGCAATGCTTTGTCACACCTTAATCAACACAATTTTGTGTTTTGTATGATGTTTTGATTTTAGGTACAGTATCTCATTTGTACCTGGCACAGACACCCCATAAACAGCTACATCGGCATGTCCCAGCAGGCCACTGAGAATCCCCTCGACCTCTGTTGTGGAAACATTTTCCCCTCGCCATCGAAACGTGTCTCCACTGCGGTCCTTGAAATACATGTAGCCATATTCATCCATCACTAGCACGTCACCTGGTGATTTGAAACACAGATTTTATATGAATCATCACCCAGAAAGAGATTACATTAATCTAAGTATGAACTGCAATAAGTTCAATTGCACAGTGTTTTTAGGATGGGAATCCTAAATAGCTCGCAATCCTGCGAGTTGTTCTGTCTGATATTTTCTTGGTCTTCCAGATTTTCTCATTTGTAACAACACAAAACTAGCAGGTTTTGTGAATCAATTAGTTTCAACCTAAATGTTTGAAGGATGAGTTACTTTACATAAAAATAACTGTTTCTGGTATCTAGTTTGTATTGTTTCATCACACCCATCTATTGTTAAGTGGTAATTAAGATTAAAAAAATATTTCCAATCGGTGTTGAGTATTATTTGTTTTTACAGTTTCAAACCTGCCTGATCATGTACTGGCATAAAACAATGTGATATGTAGAGAAAAAAGTTCACTGCATGTTGAGACGATTTGTAGCCTATCGTCCTCCTGTTTGATGCCTCTAAATGAGCACAGAGGCATAGCTGAAATAGTAACATCCTGCATGCATGTCTGCATGCATGTCTACACTCATCTTTTACTGTTCATTCTTGTTGTCCGTCCTACTGTCTATTAATATTCTCTCTTCTGTTTCTTCATACTAAAGGCTCTTAAAGAGACAATAAAACGTACCTGAGACATAAGCAGAGTCTCCCATCATGAACACATTTTGAGCTATTTTTTGATTGGTTGAATCCTGATCGGCATAGCCGTCAAATCTTCTGAGTGGATCTTTGTCATTAATGCGTCCCACCAGCATGCCTGGCTCCCCTGCAGAGGTAGAGGCAAGGCTTTGTTGATAATCTGCAAAAAATCTTCTGTTTGTTGTGGTTTTCTGTGTGTGTGATGTTACCAGGCAGACAGGGAATGCAGACTCCCTGTGAATCTCTGAGTAGCTCCTTTTGATCTTCCTTCACCCTGACAAGCCTGATGGGGTAAAAACTGGGAAAGATACGGCTGCTGAAGCCACATGATCCCACCTGCATATGCAAACACACCACATCAGAAAGAAAATGTTTTTCTGATCTTGTGACTTCACCTGAAGTTGCATGAAAACACACTTTTCCATCGATGTTGACCAGGCTGCAGTTACATTCAGTTGCACCATAAAATTCTCCGATGCGTTGGATTCTGAATCTCCTCACAAACTCTTCCCACACAGATGGACGAAGCCCATTTCCATAGGCAACTCGAACCTTGTGACGAGCCTCAGATGGACAAACAGGCTGGGCCAAAAGATAACGGCAAATCTCACCGATGTATTGGATCACCTGAAAAAACACACAAAAGTACAATAACACACTAAATAAAACTGTTTGGAGGATGGCTTTGAACAAATCCCTGTTACCTCTGACCTTCAAGTATACTTAGTGTATCTGTGTACTTACTGTGCAGTTGTATTTGACACAGTCATCCCAGAAACGACTGGCTGAGAATTTCTTCCTGATTACAACAGTCACACCAAAGAGCAAACATTGTCCTACTCCCATAACGGTTCCTGGAAATACCAACAAAAAATGCAACAAATCTGGCAACGTAACAACCCATGTGAGCAAAGTACATTACAAACACATTTTACGGGACGGTACTTAAAAAATATTCTCATTAAAATTGATAGAAAGTATGATGTATTATTCTACCAGAACAGTACCTACCTGCAGAGTGATAAAGGGGCAGACAGTTGTAGATAACATCATCCCGACGTAGGCCATAAGTGTAAAAACCAAAGGCAGTAATGCGGAAATATCTGCCGAAGAAAAAAAAATATGAATCTCTACCAAATGTCTGCGACTCTCCTTCACACAATACACAAAATTCATAGAGGTCGAGAAGACCAACTAGATCGTAAATCCCCAAAAATATTGTTTTTGCCTAAAATAGGAGGAGGCATAGGCTCAGTGGTAGAATGTCTGTCCTTGGACTGGAAGAAGCTGGTTTGATTCACACGGAGCCCGTGCCTATATGCCCCTGGAGCAGACACCTACTGTAACTTCGTTGTTACTCTCACTATTGGCATCGTCGTGGCTGCCTGCTGCGGTGCACTGCAGCAAAGTAATTTCCCCATTGAGGGATTAATATAGTATGGTAAAATATATATATCTGTATATCTTTGAACGTCTGGCCAAAACATTATTGTTAAACATACAGAGGTGGTTTTAAAACTCAGTGCCCACCAAGACAATTGAGGATATAACATACACGTAGAACATCAAATGTCTTCTTCTTCTCTTTTTGGCATTTCCCTTCAGGGGTCGCCACAGTAAGTCAGTTTCTTCTATCTGACCCTACTGCATCTTCATCGGTCACACCAACTATCTTCTATCTGTGCAACATTTTTTCTCTGTTTTTGTTGGTAAATGGTGTATCAGCGAGCTCTTACACTCGTGAAGAGCTCTTAAACCTCAGGACTATGACCCCCACGGACCTACGACCAGTTTTTTTAGCGGTTGCGGCAGATTTAGTCCAAATATTGGCTAAAAAAGTGAAAGGCCGGAAGAGAGGAAAGCGTGCGGGAATCCTCGTTCGTCTCCGCAGGCGTGGCTCGCGTATGCCTTTGCCGAGTCTTTTTCTCTCTAATGTCCGCTCACTTACCAACAAGATGGACGAGCTAGCGCTGCTAATGCGACGAAACAGGGACTTCTCTTCCTCTTGTGTTCTATGCTTCACGGAGACATGGCTCAACGAGCAGATCCCGGACTGCGCGCTTCAGCTGGAGGGATTTCAGCTCTTCCGCGCTGACAGACAGAGGGATTTCTCCGGTGGAAAAACAAAAGGTGGAGGGCTCTGTTTCTACATCAACCACTCCTGGTGTTCGGATGTGTCTGTGATCTCCCAGCTTTGCTCTCCGGTTCTGGAATACTTCTTTATAAACTGTAGACCATTTTATTCTCCACGGGAGTTTGCTTCATTCATTCTGGCTGCTGTTTACATTCCGCCATGCGCAAACGTGCACGAGGCCCAACGCGCGCTCGCGGACCAAATTCTGTGTGTGGAGCAAAACTTCCCGGACTCTCTAGTTATTATCCTTGGGGATTTTAACAAGGGAAATCTGAGCCAGGAACTCCCAAAGTACAGACAGTTTGTAAACTGCCCAACCAGGGAAAGGAACACATTGGATCACTGCTACACTACAGCCAGCAAAGCCCACAAGGCTGTTTCTCGAGCTGCTCTGGGCTTCTCTGATCATGACATGGTTCACCTCATCCCAGCATACAGACAGAAGTTGAAGCTTTCTAAACCTGCAGTGAGGACTTCCAAGAAGTGGACCAGCGAAGCTGTGGACGAGCTTCGTGTGTGTCTGGACACAACAGACTGGGGTGTGTTTAGAGCTGCCACAGATAGTCTGGATGACTACACAGACACAGTGACGTCATACATACGATTCTGTGAGGACAGCATTATTCCATCTAAAACCAGAGTGATCTACAACAATGACAAACCCTGGTTCACACCCAGACTAAGACAGATCAGGATGGAAAAGGAAGCAGCTCACAGAGCCAATGACAGAGAGAGCTACAAAGGCGCTAAGTACCGGTTCTCGAGAGAGGTACAGCAGGCGAGATCCAGGTACAATAAACGTCTGAAGGAGCAATTCTCTGTCAATGACACCGCCTCTGTCTGGAGATCACTTCGGCAAATTACCAATCATAAGCCGAAAGCCCCACATGCTGCTGATGACTTACAACTGGCAGAGAAACTCAACACCTTCTATGCCAGGTTTGATGTCTCACTCTCCTCTCCCCTCACTGATCAAGAACCTTCAGACACTTTGAAGCCACTCCCATCCCCCACCCAATTAACAACAGAGGTCACTCCAGCTGACCAGCCCTCCCCCTTCACTGCTTTCTTGGTGACAAAACAGGATGTGCTCAAGCTCTCCCGCAAGCAAAACCCTCGGAAAGCTTCGGGCCCAGATGGTGTCTCCCCGGCCACCCTGAAACACTGTGCTGAGGAACTGTCTCCAGTTTTTCACAGACATTTTCAACACCTCGCTGAAGACATGCCACGTTCCAGCCTGCTTCAAGCTGTCCACCATTGTTCCTGTTCCCAAGAAGCCCCGTATCACTGGACTTAATGACTACAGGCCTGTGGCGCTTACGTCTGTAGTCATGAAGTCATTCGAACGCCTGGTACTCCCTCATCTCAAGCACTTCACCTCTCCCTCTCTGGACCCTCTGCAGTTTGCCTACAGAGCCAACAGGTCTGTAGACGACGCCATCAACCTGGCCCTCCACTTCACCCTGCAGCACCTGGACTCCCCGGGAACCTATGCTAGGATCCTGTTTGTGGACTTCAGCTCTGCATTCAACACCATCCTCCCTACCCTGCTTCAGGACAAGCTCTCTCAGCTCAACGTGCCTGACTCCACTTGCAGGTGGATTACTGACTTCCTAACAGACCGGAGGCAGTGCGTGCGGCTGGGGAAGAATGTCTCCACCTCTCGGACTATCAACACAGGATCTCCACAGGGCTGTGTCCTCTCTCCCCTGCTCTTCTCCCTGTACACCAACTCCTGCACCTCCAGCCATGACTCTGTCAAACTGATCAAGTTTGCAGATGACACCACACTCATTGGGCTCATCTCTGATGGCGATGAGTCGGCCTACAGGATGGAGGTAGACCGGCTGGTGTCCTGGTGCAGCAACAACAGCCTGGAGCTCAACGCTCAGAAGACAGTGGACATGATCGTGGACTTTAGGAAAGTCACAGCTCCCATTACCCCCCTTGCACTGACAGACTTCTCCATCACCACTGTAGACTCTTTCCGCTTCCTCGGCACTACCATCACACAGGACCTAAAGTGGGAGCCATCCATCAGCTCCCTGATCAAAAAGGCCCAGCAGAGGATATACTTTCTGCGGCAGTTGAAGAAAGCCAAGCTGCCTGCCCAGATGTTGGTGCAGTTTTACAGAGCCATCATCGAGTCTGTCCTCACCTCCTCCATCACCGTGTGGTACGCTGGAGCCACAGCCAGGAACAAACACAGACTGCAGCGCATTGTGCGCTCCGCAGAAAAGGTGATCGGCTGCAGCCTTCTATCTCTCGAAGACCTGTACGTCTCCAGGACTCGGGGGCGTGCAGGTCGGATAGCAGTTGACCCTTCCCATCCTGGACATGGACTTTTTGAGCGACTCCCCTCGGGCAGGAGGCTCCGGTCCATTCGGACCAGAACGTCCCGCCACAAAAACAGCTTCTTCCCTTCTGCCGTTGGACTTATGAACTCTTTATAACCTGGATCCCCACATCTCTTAGTCACTTCCCTCTTGTCACTTTACGATCTTTATTATTTTCTATTATTTTCTATGACATTGCACTACTTTTCTTTTTCTTCTGAGCACTCTTAGTTTTGTAAAAATTATCATTATTTTTATTTATTTTTATTATTTTTATTTCATATGTTTGCACACCTGTATCAAAACAAGTTCCTAGTCTCTGATATTTTTCACTGACATGGCAATAAAAGCATTCTGATTCTGATTCATGTCTTCCTTCACTGTATCCATGAAGCTCCTCTTTGGTCTTTCTCTAGTCCTCTTTCCTGCTGCTTCCAAACCTGTTTCCCAAACACCTGATACTTTTCTCCACCCGTTCCAGCCTGCTTGAACACGCTTCTTCACCTCTTTTCCACACTCTCCATTGCTCTGGACTGTTGATCCTAGAAACTTAAAATCCTCCACCTTCTTTATCTCCTCTCCCTGTAACCTCACTTTTCCATTTGGATCCCTCTCCTTCACACACATGTACTCTGTCTTACTCTGACTAATCTTCATTCCTCTTCTTTCTAGTGCAAACCTCCACCTATCCAGCTTTTCCGCCACCTCTTCCCTCCTCTCACTACAGATCACAATGTCATCTGCAAACATCATTGTCCATGGAGATTCCTGTCTAACCTCGTCTGTCAGCCTGTTTTTCAAAGAACAAACAGCAAAGGACTCAGAGCAGATCCCTGGTGCAGTCCCACCCCCAGAATATCAAAGTAAAGAAATAAAATAATACTTGCCAAGGTCGGCACATGGTGCTGACCCTGGTAGTGAAAATTTGTCCAGCAATACTTAACAAAAAGTTCATCATTCTGGTCTCCATAATGCCAGTCAGGACAGGGTTGAAAAAAAACTCAATGCCAGATATATTTTTACACTGCTGATATGATACGGGAAAATTTCTTTGCTCAGAGCCAACTTTGCTCTTTTTTTTTTTCTCAAACGGTCTTAAAATATGCATGTTTGGTCTATTCTAAAATATCTGTTGGATGGAGGTTGGGTTGACAGGATTATATAGCTTAAGGGGATATTTTTGTCTATTACTCATTCATTCATCTTCTGAACTGTCTATCCCTACCAGGGTTACGGGTGTGCCGGAGCCTATCCCAGCTGATTCAAAAAGTGTCAGGGTACATCCCGAACAAGTTGTTTGGTAATCATGGCAAAAGAATTTCTGTTTTCTGTGTTACAATCTAATAAAATTATTATTAGATTATGGGGAACCAACAGCCAGTATATTCAACTGCTTTTAAGAGTGACATCTGTTATGTGATTTAGTCAAAAAATGATAAAAAAATTTGCATGTCGTAGTTGCTCCTGTCTTCTGACCCACCATGCATGCTGTTTGGTCTAGAGACAGTGGCACTGAGGAAAAGACAGGAAACAGAGATGGAGGTTGCAGAGATGAAGATGCCGAGGATTTCTCTGGGAGTGACCAGGATGGACAGGATTAAAAATGAGTACATCAGGGGAATAGCACATGTTAGAGGTTTTGGGGATAAAGTCAGAGAGGCCAGCCTGAGATGGTTTGGGTATGTACAGAGAAGAGAGAGTACATCGGTAGAAGGATGCTGGGTTTGGAACCACCAGGAAAGAGGCCTAGAGGAAGACCAAAGAGGAGATTCATGGATACAGTGAAGGAAGACATGAAGATTGTTGGTGTGACCGAAGAGGATGCAGCAGATAGGGTTAGATGGAAGAAACTAACTTGCTGTGGCGACCCCTGTGGGGAAATGCCAAAAGGAGAAGAAAATTTTGCTCCTGTCCTCTTCTTTTTTTTTTTTTTTTTTTTTGTGTATTCATACTCATCATTAACCAAAAATCCACTGATTTTTTTTTAACATTTATTTCCTCTATCACAGTTGCTGGCCTTGTGATAGAGGACAGCAAATATTGGAAGAATAAAGTTTTAAATATAGCAAAGATAAATATGTGTTTTTGTTCATAATAACAAAAAAAGGAAACCCACACAACCTTTGTTAATTATTACTTGTAACTCACCGACTGTGCACCACAATGGCTGCTTTTGGCATACCAGTCGTACCGGAGGTGTAAATATAAAAAAGTCTACCTGTTTAGAAACAAAGAGAAAAATTCAAAAACCTTCGACTATTTCAGAGCTTGAATCGTCTGTCTTCTCTTTTGCATTAGTGAGGAATGCACTACAACGCATTCATCCTTCTCAGATATCCTTTTTACATTCCTGACAGGCCAAAACACAAGAAAGCAAAAGAAGTGACAAGTTAAAAGCAAAAAAAAAACTGGCAATCTATCAGGAAACATATGATTATTTCAGATTATTAACAGTTGTCTTTTTGGGGCATAATAAAAATATTTCAACAAAATTTGGACCCATATTACTCTGAAGTCATTTAATTATCTTTTAGAGTTTATCCGATGACACTGTGTTTGATTATTTTGTTTCACAACTTTAAAAATAGTTATATCTTGAGCCAAACCCAATGTGAGTGATCAGACAGTCTGCTTTCAGCAGGCAAAGACTTGCCAAGAACAGTCAGTGTTGCAATCACATTTTTTGTCCAATTTAACCTACCAATCATAGTGCAAATACATTTTTAAAAATAAGTACCAGTATGGTCTTACTGTTAAATTCTTTCTTCAGTTTGTATTTTGGAGGGTGTGTGGGACAACTGGCCAGCAGGTCGTTCAAACTCTGAACATGAGGAATGAGAAGCTTCTCTCCATTTTCTTCAGTGCCACTGCAGAACAAAGCTGTGCCGGGCTGCAGAGAGCCAGTTATCTCTGATAACGCTGGGAGAAAGATAAACATGCATTTCAGAATAAACTATTTTATTGAATAGAGAATGTTTTCAGCAGCCTTTGTTGAACTTACCTTTTATCATTTCTGTACCAAACACCACTGCCTGAGCACCACACACCCTGAAGCAGTGCAAAAGAGAGTGTTGCCGAAGGTTATGATTGATGAGTGCGGCCTCCACACCAACCATGGCCAGACCCAGCCAGAGAACTACCACCAAAGGTTGGTTTTCCATAAACAAAGCCACAACATCCCCCTCAGCCATGCCTTGTTCCAGTGCCCAATGAGCAACAGCATGGCATCGCTCCTGCAGCTCCTTAAAGCTCCAAACCTGGAGAGAAATATCTGTTTCATCTTTTATCAAGTTGTCAGAAGTTATGGAATATTTTGAATTCATTTGTAAAATGTTCACCTCTCCTGTTCCTTCATAAACCAGGGCAGGTTTATTCGGATGTAGCTTCACAACCTGAGCAAACAAGCAGGGGATGGTGCTTCTATTCTTTAGATTGCGGTGCATAGAGCATTTCACACGCACAATGACAGACAAACATCTGTTAGAGAAAGAAAAATGTAAAAAAATCCCAAATGTTTGAAACCATTATAATTAATTTTAAATGGCCAAATTGAAATAATTAAATGAAAAAAAAGCAAAAATTTAAAGTTACAAATCTGGCATACAAGAGGTCCCGCTTGATGGTAGTTAGAAAAATATGAATGTTCTTCCAGATGCCATGCAGATTCCATGGTCCTACACAGGCAATGAAAAATCCCAGCCAGATTGGTAGGGTGTGGAGCCAAGACAGGGGAAACAACCACACACTTCCCAAAACAATGACGATAAGCAATGCACAACTTTTCAGATTCATGATCTGCAGAAATAGAAAAAAAACTATTGAACAAAAATTGAATCGAAGTTAACAACGTATACTAAAGATTTAGAGATCAAGCTTACCTCAAAACAGGGTGTTTTAAAACTGGAAAAAGATGTAGTTTATTTTCAAGTCAGCCACAGATTTGAGTCTCCACAGCAGCTCTGAACAGATGTTCACTGTGCAGCTGGCAGAGGTGAAATGTCTGATAAGCAGCACATAGCAGAGCGACGCAGGTTCCAACTCATATCTCTTACATCACAGCAGTTAGTTTGACTCATTAGCCCTGAAGGCAAAATGTTTCTCTTGTTTTACTGGAGAATATTTTTATGATGCAGTGAACTGTCAAAACTAATAAAATGTGCATAACATGTCTAAATAAACAAAAGAACAATATAAGAAATGCAACTAAGAATTGGTGACAGTATTAAAAACTAATATCACTTCATTTTTTAAGGTGGGATTTTATGCAAAATTATTGTTTTGTGCTTTGTATCATGTTTGAAAGGTATTCCAACTTAAAAAAAATGTACTTGAAGTTGTTTTCTATTTCTTTCATCCATGTTTGAATACTTTGTACTTTGAGAACAAAAAATGTGAATCTATTTGCAGCCATGGGCAAAATAAATAAAATATTAGATTATATTACAATATTACAATACAATATTAAGATTCAGACTGAATTCCTCAATTTGGTAAAAAGTTTAATAAATTTAATAAAATTCAGCGCCACTTTTTAAGGTGTTGTTAAGGCTGGGTTTAGTTTGCATGCAAAACAACATAACATGATTCATTTGCTACATTTAGATTTCTTTTTTTGCTTCAATTATTACATAATTAACACAGTTTTGATCAAATTTTATGTTGTTTAAGTTTGTGTGCTAGAAGTTATTCAATCCAGGTTTTCAGCCGGATTCTAGATGGAGAGGAAATAGTTTTGTAATTAGACTCACTGTGGTGATTGTGTAGCTTCTTGTCCTTCCCTTTGTGGGTAAGGACTGTTATACAGACAAATACGAAATTTAGAAAACAGATGTAACAGAAGGCGGCACGGTTAGCACAGTGGCCTGCAACCTGTTCGGAGTGTACCCTGCCTCTTGCCTTGAATCAGCCGGGAAAGGCTCTGGCATCCCCGCAACCCCGTTAGGAATGGATGGTTCAGAAGATAAATGAAAGACACAACAGAAAAAAAGATTCTGCATTTTTAAAGATGAAGTAGAATCTTTAATAAATCTTGTGGTGAATATTTCAAAAGAAACAGTACCAAAAAGTAAACACGACATAATAAAAAAAAACTATGCTATAAATCTATAGTATATTCCATAAACAAGTATTTTTACATTCACAAAAAGCTGCAAGATGCATTACAATAGATCAAATCAGAGGTGTTGATGAACACAAAAGAGCAGCCCCGCTTATGAAACAAAATAAATTACATTGTCGAGTTTTTTTCTTTCTGCAATGGTTTTAGTACATTTTTACCAATCATGAGTTACAGATGAGCTTGTTGTAAGTGAGGCTTCATCTCAAGTCTTCATGATTACTCCACTGAGTGAGTGAACATGTGCTTCTCATCTTTTTAATGAAAAGTGCGATAAAATATGCAAAGTTGTCAAAAAATCCCATTTTCGCTGAATAAAAGTTTCAACTTACAGTAATTTTCATGACATAAGAGCACAGGCAAATTGCAATAAAAAATGCATTAAACAAACAAACATTGAGAAGCCAGGAGCTTATCAGGGTGGGTCTGGTTTTGTAAATTGCCCTGCAATTTTGGTCCTGATTTTTCTTTTTGATTTAAAATCTTGTGAATAGGAAAAACTATAAAAAGTCAATCCAGCCTGATTAAATTTCTTTTCAAGAAAGCCACAAGTGAAAAAGAATCACTTATTTTGTTTAATACTTTAAACAAATCTGTCTGTAAAAATCCAGAGGTAACCATCAACCCTCTGTTTTATGCACAGTACAAGTAACAGAAATGTAATACCCAGAAGCAAAAAAAAACCAAAATAAACATCAATACTTATCTTTGCATTTAACATTGCTATTAAAAAAAACAGTGCAAACTACTTGCTCGTGCTCATGTGGATATAAAATGCTACTATCTACACTTTAAAATAAATATGCTATCATAATTTCCTTTATTTTTCATTTTTAAAAGCGAGTTCAGCTTATACATTGTGAAATATGCTAGATTTATTTACAGATGATTCAAGTGTAAGATTTACTCAAAAGCCTCAAAAATACCATAAGTGGTGATTTTTTTTTTCACAGTGAATAATTTCACTCTTAATTAAAATTTGTATTTTCTATAGGACTTAATCTTAAGTGTTTGTAAAAGACTATGAGAAAATTAGCCCAAACAATTAGTGAAGTAGGAAATATGTTGTGTTTCTTGTTTTTGGTGATTGTTAGCAGATTATTTGCTTTTTTGAAATTAAGTTAAAATTGAGATCTAAAATTCCCTTCCGTCATCTTCCACTTATCCGGGGCTGGGTCGCGGGGGCAACAGCCTCAGACAGAAAGCCCAAGCTTCTCTCACCCGAGCTGCATCCTCCAGCTCACCCGGAAGGATCCCGAGTCGTTCCCCAGCCAGCCGTGAGACACAGTTTCTCCAGCGGCCGAAATGAGCTTCCTTCGTAGGGTGGTAGGGCTCTCACTCAGGGATCGGGTGAGGAACTCTGCCATTCGAGAGGAGCTCGGTGTCAAGCTGCTCCTCCTCCAGGTCGAGAGAAGCCAGATGGGGAGGTTGGAGTGCCTTGCTGGTGAGGTGTTTCACCCACATCCCATCGGGAGGAGACCAAGAAGCAGACCCCGGACTCGCTGGAGCGACTTATGTCTCACAGCGGAAATTAAAACAAAATTTGAAATGTTGGTCCCATTAAAAAAAAATTTGACAAAAAAATAAAACAACTATAGCCATGTTCATTAAAACAATTCCCTAATGAACATAAAAGTACCAAATCGTAACCTTTTTTAATGAAGCTTCAGACATAATATTATTCTTTACTTGGCTTGTATCTAAAATAACCTAAAAATAATTTTTTAAAAATTGCAATGGTGCGAAAGGATTTTTTTTTTTTTTAAAAATAAAGAAAAAAAACAAAGTGTGTAAAAACCTAAGTTTTTTTTTTTAAAGATCTATAACTGTTATTCTTTACACTGGCCAGCAGAGAGCAACTTTTTTTTTTTTTTTTTAAGTTTTCATGAGCACAGCATCTCCCTTCACTTTGTTTTAATTTCTATCTTATTTTGTAGCTTCACATTAAAAATGAACTATTTCCCTTTTCCATGTATGTATTTAATAGAACTGATCAAATGATTCATACAATCTATTATTCTTATGACTGGAATCAATAGTTCCAAAAAATAATTACAAATAAATCAGAAACATTTTGTCATGGATAGTTTAGATGAGTAACAGATTTAACAGATAAATAGGGTTTTTTTTAATAACTGACGTGTGATACACTCATCTACTTATTCTTCTTTGGAAATGAGTCACATGTTTTCTAACTGGTTCAAGAGCCAATATGTTGTCCTCAAGGGAGCATCACCAGTAAAGCTGTTCATATTTGGGATTCTCCTGTGTGCTGTCCACTTCGTGAACCCTAAAAAGAAGCAAACAGAATAAGAAAACAGTCATTATTAAAAACCCTTAATCAGAAGTGAAAGTTATCCTCTTTGAAAGAGTCTTAATTATGTTTGATTTAATCTACCATGGATGCTGCAATGAGCCGTTTTATGTATTAGTAAAAGTCAAAACAGATTTTATTGAGAGTTTGTTTTAAATATGTTGGAAACAAAGTAAATGACAGCTCATCAGTGAATGGATTATTTACTTTTGAGCAACCGCAAAAAAATATTGGCAGGTACAGTCAGTAATTTTCTTAATCCCATGGCATAATGTCGAACTGGAAAAACCGGCAACTTGAATATGTCTGAGTGTTGATTTGAAACACAATTTCTCACTCCTCTATCTAGCTTTCTTTGCTCTACTGTCTGCAGTTTGCAGATCAAAATAAAGTTAATTCGTTCAGTAAAGTTTTTATCTTTTAATTCAAACTAATAAACTGTAATATGACGTTAAATAAAATTTAAAAAAATCTTTAGAAACGTATGGAAAACATGGAGGGGATTGAAAATTTGTGTGACAAGAAACTAGTATCAAATAAAAAAACTTTCAACAAAAGTAGTTAAAATCATTGCTAAAACCAAAACAAATCTTGTAATTAAAATGTGGACTGAAAAAAATTGATATTTGATTTTGACCAAAAGTATTCAGAAATATTTTTCCAAGTTTAATCCCAGCAAAACCCCCCCCAGTAATTTCACTATCGAAAACTCAAAGATGTATCCAGGAAAACTACTGGGAAGACAGACGGAATCACCATGTAAACAGTAGATATTGTATCGTGGGATGCTGATACTGCAGTAAAATGGTCATAATTTATCAAAGTGTATACATTCCGTTCCGTCATCTTCCGCTTGTTCCGGGGCCGGGTTGCGGGGGCAGCCCCCTCAAACGGGAAGCCCAGGCTTCTCTCACCCCAGCTGCATCCTCCAGCTAACCCGGACGGATCCCAAGTCGTTCCCCAGCCAGCTGTGAGACATAGTCTCTCCAGCGGGTCCAGGGTCTGCCGCTTGGTCTCCTCCCGGTGGGATGTGCCCAAAACACCTCGCCCGCGAGGCGCTCGGTTGGCATTCTGACCAGATGCCCGAACCACCCCACCTGGCTCCTCTCAACTTGGAGGAGGAGCGGCCTGACACCGAGCTCCTCCAGGATGGCAGAGCTCCTTACCCGATCTCTGAGTGAGAGCCCAGCCACCCTGCGGAGTAAGCTCATTTCAGCCTAAGTGTATACATTTGAATCAGAATTTACATTCATTTGTGCTTAGACATTATGTTTTACCTGATTAAAGGCTAGTTTTTTGGATTGACTGTGATTGTAGTGATGCCTGTGGGGCAGCAGATTTTAGAGGTGACCCATACTCTTTTATTTACCCCCCGTGGCAGTAACAAGAACAGTTGGAGAAGGGCTTAGAAATCAAAGTGATGATTTAGAAAAAAAAGTCTTTGCAGAATTTGTTGAATTATAGAGAGTTGTCTCTAACAATTATGTTGAAATGTTTTCCTAACTTTGTCAGATTTATTCCAGATTACTTGTGTTTGATAGTTTTATGAATGTTGTTTTTCATATTTTATGTTCCAGTTTGCTTCAGTTTATAATGCAAACATGCTTTTGATTCTCATCTCCATTTTTTTTGGTAACAAAATGAGACCTAATTTAATAAGACCAAAATTGACCACACAAGCTATTTTGCTGAACTATGAGCAGATATTTGTTCCACAGACCATGATTTAAGGGTTGCATTTGGAAAATTACCCCTTTTTTTCTCGATTTACTGTTTTGTGAACTGTATCGCTGCTTTCTTCTCATTATTTTCAGCATGGACTTTTGCAGCAGGATAACAGATTATAAAACAATTGATTTTTAGACATCTCTCTTTGCCTGCTAGTTGTGTGTCTGATGTTTTTTTCTCATTAATAACTTTTAAAGCTTTAAAGAAAAACAAATGATGCATGCTGTTTGACAGCTCTACCCGAAGCCAATGGTAACAAAAAAACTGTTTCACCACAAACTGGGAAAGAACATTGTTTCAGGTTTAGTTATAAACGGCCCAATAAATCAAGAGAAAGTTAACGAAGTAAAAAATGGAGCTATTAAGATTATTTTTTCTCTCTTGTGTAAACACATGATCTGTTTAATAGCACTTATAATCACAATTTAGTTTTGGAAATAACAGGCCTTTTACTTTTAATTATTTATTTTTACAAATACCCACTGGAGAGACTATGTCTCACAGCTGGCCAGGGAACAACTTGAGATTCTTCTGGGTGAGCTGGAGGATGCAGCTGGGGTAGAGAAGCCTGGGCTTCCCGTCTAGGGCTGTTGCCCCCACAACCCGGCCCCGGATAAGCGGGAAATGACAGAACAGAACAGCTACAGATGACTGCACGTTAATGTAGTGGTTAGCACAGTGGCCTCACAACAAGAAGGTCGGGGTTTGAATCCCGCAGTGGGCGTTGGTGGTTGAAACACTGGCCATTCGGCGTGGAGTTCGCATGTTTTCTCTTGGTACTCATTTCAAATTTAGAGATGCAGCCACTGTCGACACTATCTGAGATAGATTTCATTAGATATAGTCTATAACTTTTCAGTTATTGCTGGTTCAGTAGGTCTTGACAACAGGATATCATTAAATGCACGGGCTTTCTGAGTATGTAGGTAACATACTTACTTGTGACTGACTGCTTGATGGATTTGTGGTGCTGAGGTCTGAGTATCTTTTCTTTTGTGTTGTGGAGACACAGGAGAAGAAGTTTGCATATTCATCTCTCACCTGCAGAGGGCAGTAAAACAACAGTAAAAAAAAACAGTTACATCATGTAACTTTTAGGAGTACTTTTACTTCATGCATATAATTATCTGTCATTAATTCCCCCCCGGCACCCCTCTTAGTAGGTTTTGAATTATGCAAATTCTTAAAGGATCTTTTTAAACAGTTTAATGTTAAACTTGACACTATGTCCAGATCTAGTTTTCCTCTCCCATTCGGCTTTGTACCTGTTTAGACAGCAGACAGTGCATGACAAAGACCAGAGCACCCTGCAGGCTGTTAAGGATGGTGAAAATATATTCCACCACTGGCTGGTTTGATTGGAACAGGAATGCTCCAAACACCCACATGAGACCTAGTATACACATCTGGGCCACAGCAGTCACAGTAAAGGCTCTGCAGGGAATAAAACAGGATGGAACATTAAGTTAGTCTTTGCATGCATAAAAACACTTGGGGAATGAAGAAAAACTGAAATGAAACAACTGATTGAAGATTAGACATTTGTTAAAGTTAGTGGTAGATTAAATGCTAAAGGGTCTTCATATTTTAAATAAGTAGCATTGAACTGATTAAAACGTGCTTATTGAAAATGCACTCCTGCATGATGCACATGCATCACATGGTGTGATACTTTGGGTTGTAAGAAAATAAGAGGAGCTCTACAAAATAATATACCAACTTAAAGATGAATCCACACATCCAATCAAAATAATAAATGTGTGTGGATCCTCACTTTTATACCCAAAGTAATTGTTTGGTTTTATTTACGAGGTTTTTATTCAGCTAGAAAAATTATTCCATAAGATGACTTTTTTTATTTCTTGTATGGGCTCATGAGCTTTTTGATTGAAGTTATTTAAAAAACGTGTTTTTTACCTCGTACTAAACCAATCAGGAAAAAAATACAAAGTGTTTCATGTCATTTGATCTCTGCAATTTGTTCCTACTGTTTTATGTCATTGTGTGGTCCTGTAACAGGCTGATAACCTGTACAGGATGTACCCTGCCTCTGGTTTGCTTAAAGAAAAGAATCAGCTCCAGCTCTTAGAAGTGATTTTAAAAGTGAATAGATGGAAAAGCAAAGTGTACACTGAAATGACGGGGACAGCTAATTCCCAAAAAAACATTCCTTGAATACCTTTTCAAAATAAATTCACATTCTTTCCATTAAAACATCACTTGCAGCAAACCTGCTGCAATAAATCTTCATGTATTTGAGTTGTGCAATGGAGAAGTATTAGTATCTCATGGGAAAGAAGAAGCAGAATGACTTACTCTCTCACACATCAATAAATATGTGGACGTACTTAATTTTGTGCAACTTCGAGAGGTCCGGGTTGAGGCTGGCGAACTTCTGAGCAAGTTTCCAGACGGTGATTATGAAGAAAAAGACGTTTAGGACAACAATGAAGCAAACAGGTCCAAAAAAGCTCCAGATGAGGCCGTTCTCAAGGGACAACCAGCAGCTTGGTTAAAGAGGAAGAAAAGATTTTGATGTCAGAATATTGTGTTATCTTTTAAATGTCATCACACTGACAAAAGCATAAATAGGAACACAACTATGCAAAACAAAAAAAACACTTCATTTTTTTTAAACAAGTTCATTTTTTTATATAAAAACCTACTTGTAGAAATATTCACTTATGAAGTTCTTTCTTTGAACACTTACTAGTGGGGAGTTCCGTATCCTTCTGGTCTTATCAAAGCAGAAATAATGACAACCGCAAGAGGCATGCCGTATCCAACGACATACAGGTAGAGGGGCCGAATGGTTGCGTTAAACACCAGGACGACCATGCGGTATAGCTGCACCCCTTCTAACAGCATCCAGGTGATCACACCCAAGAAGAAAAAATGGAGCATCCCAGCAACAAACTTACAGCCACCCTGTAATATCAAAATATAAAAGGCAAACCAGTTCAGAAAGGATGGAGATGATTAGATAGAGACATTTTACATTATTATATTATCTCTGAGTTACTAAATAATAAATATGATCAATTAGTTAAACATGGAGTTATAAAATGTTCTGCTTTTAAATTGATTCAACCTTTAGTTATGATTTACTGGTTCATTTTAATTCTTGATATTTGTGCTTTTCCTGCTACAGCTCTGTATTTCCCGTCTTTCCCACGCTGTCAGACATTCCAAAGTATTTAGAAAGTGACTACTCTGATCTAATGACCTTCCTGCTTCCTCTCTGTCCAGCCAATGAGTCGACTTTACTGCTATTTATTTCTCTAAATGTATTTCTGTCATTCTCTTTTAAGACAACGAGTGACACAGCTCTTCTCCTTCGCTGCTAAACTTTCTCCATTTGTAAAAGTTACAAAATCCACCAACAGCATGTCCACTCTGAGATGAGTCCTAGTTTTCAAATGCAGAATTAATTCCTAAAAAAAGTTTTGTTTGCACACCAGCTTTCCCCTAACCCTATATGCTAAATTTGAAAAATAAAGATAGATTCTAAATCTTATTGAACTCCACATACATATGTGTGTTAGTCTGTGGGATAGTGGAGTCCTTATCACTGTTAGACTCATCCTTAAACTCATCCTTCATTAGGACATTCGGATGACCTTCAAAGTCAAATGCAAGGATAATAAGATTGCCAAGTCAGCATTTGTTTATTTTATTTTTTCATACGCTATTCATCCCTCACCGGGAAATTTGTGTGCTGCATTACACCGCAGCAGGCTGCCACGACGGTGCCAATGGTGTCTTCTCCAAGGACCCTAAACGTGAACTCAGTGTGAATCGAACCTGCAAACTTCTGGTCTGCAGGCAAATGCTCTACCACTAAGCCACAGTCTCCCCCGATTTCGCATTTTGCATATTTTGCATTTTGGAAAATTGTTGAAATTGTTGAAAACTACAGCTGAACTGAAAAAAAAGATTGAAACTCATTTTAAAATAAGTCTCTTGAACTCTTAAAGAAAAATTTTCAGGATTTTTTTTATTGCTTGAGCCACCATGCAAAACTTAAGTCTTAAGGTTAAGTTTTCCTGAGAAAATTTTTAATTAATTTTTGTTTGTTTAAAATCCATCCGTTCATTATCGCTTCACCTATTGTGGCCGTTCAGTAAACACAATTTGTTCTTAGTATGGCAGAACTGTTTGCAAAAGCTCCTGGATGAGCACAGTTTGTGACATGTTGGAAAAGAGAATGCACTGTTAGAGGCACAGCTGGAAGCAAGATGCTTTTTTGGCTTCCGTTCAGGTTGTAAAACTAATTTTCTTTATGTCTTTTAATTTTGCATTCGTGGCACTGAAGTCACAGCTTCATCTTGCCTGTCAAATAGTTAATCACACGTATAGAACAAAGACAATGTAACTATGTTTAGATCACAGATAATCCAGATGTAGTTGTGTTTTCTAGCTGTTATCAGTTAAAGATCCTTTTAATGTGAAATTAATCTCCAAACAAGGTTTAACTTTGTAGTGCTCTTTTCATTTGGAACACAAACACCATAAAGATAAAATTAGCGGTCAACATGACTTGACATTTAATTCTGTTTTTGTTTAATTCACCTCTGGTTTTGTTTGTGATATTCCCGCCAGAAATACCAGATCAGCAATGAAGAGGCAAATGCAGAGATGCAGGTGAATGGTGTTGCGGGTTCCTTGTATGGAGCGGCAAAACTTAAATGTCAGGATGCTCAGAGCAAGACAAATAAGTGAGATGATCAATCCAATCTTGGTCAAAATTAGCAGTCCTAAGTCAGGCTGGAAGAGAAGATATTTTTATTAACTAAATCTAAAATGACAAAAAAAAAAACAGGATGCAGACATTTGGTAAAAACATAACATACCTCCATGGGGTACAGAGCCATGAGCACAGCAAAAGAGCTCAGGTGATTGCACGAACACAAAGTGTGTGTGGTATTGGACTGCAGCTGAGAGCAACCATCTCTGGACCAGGCTCCTTCTTCTTTCCAGTAGGCACAAATGTAGCTCAACTCTGGGGACTCCTTCATGTCCTAATGCACAAACCAAAACCCCTCAGCTTCTATCTTTCAAAGCATGGAACTTCAAAATGTTTTGTAGTTAAAATATTTCTGCAATAAGGAAGCCTGTAACCCACGGGAACTATTTGGGGTGTTTGAAGTTTAACTGAGTATGATATACTTTATCTTTGAGATTTATTTGGATGTCTTCAAACAATTATAATAAAAAAAACGTTTAAAAAATAAAGCTCATAAATTGAAGTTGAACAACAGCTATGATTACCTTTAGATGTTTAAAAGTGATGTTGACCGGGTCACTCAGATTTTGAGCAGATGGGTTTGAGACAACTACAGATACCAATTTAGAGAAGATTTGGAAAGATGGTCCATCTTCTTCTTGTTGTTCAAGCTCTTCAAAGGATTCATTCACCGATCTTTCAAGATTTTTGTAGCTTACCAACGCAGCCACAGCAAAACCTTTAAAACACCAAATTGAATTAAGTTTCTGATGTAAAATTTAGCTTATTTAAAATCAAGTACAAGAATACCTGGATACTCTCTGGGTTCCACTGCTGTTGCCCAGTCCATGTTCAGACTGGCATGGTCATTGGTCAATTGGATTGTTCCAGTTGGTCGGGTCGTTCCTCTTTGGACAGCAATCCGTGTATCTGTTTTTAGCAGATGTGTTTTAGTCAACTGAAGATTCATCAACTCTTATTGAGCTTTAAATTTGCACTTGTTACCTGTCTCATTTGTTTCTATCATTGTCTCATTTCGCTTGAGCTGAGGACCGATTAGTAAAACAGAGTTCTCTACAGCACCAACCAGTCTGCTCACACCTTTCTTGTTCTTCACAGGTCCATGGGAAAGAATTGAATCGGTTGCAGTGAGAAGTTTCTGTTTGTAACACAAATAAAAAAAATAGCAATGAAAAAATTTAGTGCGAGGTTTTTTTATTTTTGCATAAGCATCTAAGTAGTGTTATCGCTCATATTTGGAGTGGATCGAAGATGAAACGGGGGGTTTAAATTTTAAAGAATGAATTGGTAAGATCTGCGGCTTTAAAAGCTTGTCTGTAAAGAAAGTGTTGTTTAGTGGACTTTGAAATAAAAAAGTGAAAGATGAGTCCAGAAAATTCACTTTTTCTCATTTAACAAAAATGTGTTTTATAAATTGCAAATCTCTTCTTGTATGAATAAATAAAGTTAAACTAAATTATGCTTCAGTCTCTAAAGCACAAAAATTATTGTTGGTCAATCTCCAGCACATAGTTTTGGCTAAGCCTAACTGCATATTTGAACTTGACAAATTGTTTCAACTTGTACATGTGCAGCTTCTTCTTAATATAGGGAGAAAAAAAAACATCTGAACTTTGCGGTGGTGACTTCTGCTTGGGCATATGATTTACATGTGGTGTCAAAATGTTTGTGTTTTGTATCCTTTCTAACCTCTAGCAACGCTTCTCCATCAGCCTTCTTTCCACCAGAAGTGGTAGAGTTGGACAGAGTCAAACAGCTGTTTCTCATCATGGACAATATGTCTGCCAGGCCTCCGAGCAACTGGGATTCAAAGACAGAAAGAATAAAGAGACTATTCAACCTCTTCCAGACCAAAGTTTAAGTGTGCGTAGGTGGGGAATCATTCTTGAAAAAAAGGTAAAAAAAAAAATGTTTGCAGAAATTGAGGTGTTTGATTTTTTGGGTAACTAAATGTCTGATAAGTTAACTTCTCATGTGCAGAGATTTTGTCTGTAATTGTGATCCGTGAAGTCAGCAGATTTTCTTCCATCGCACACTTACTTGTGTTGGCTGTTTGTCAGCTCTAAATCTGTCACAGTTGAGCTCTAGATAAAACAAAGCCAAACACTTGTGTTAACATACCAGACTTTTTGCACCAGTTTGCGACATTTGTTGAAAGAAAAAAATGGGAACTACGACAGAATCTTTCAAAATGAGGCATTAAGAACCGATTGAGCAGCATTTTTGTGTAACAGTGCAAACCACAGAAAATAGATTGGTCAGCAGTCAACTCCGAATCTGAGGCAAAGTTTTTATAATTGCAACAGACAATAAGAGAAGCTCAAAATAACAAATGATAAATCACAAAGACAAATAGTTTTGCAGACAAACCATATTTTTCAACCTAAACATATCGTTAGGAGTTTTCAGTGAAAAAATGGAAAAAAAAAAGAAAATGTTTAAGTGGAGTGAACACCTACTGGAGCACATGGTCCTTTCACGGTCATAATTGGTGTAGCCTTCTGCACATTCACATTTATAACTCCCGTTTGTGTTTGTACATTGACCTTTCGGCCCACAAATTTTTTTATTTCCAGCTTCCTCGCATTCATTTATATCTGTAAAAAAAACAGGGCGGACAGAGACAAATTTTTAAATGAACATATTTGATAAAGTAGGTGAATGCATATTCTTTCAATTGTCCTGAACAGCAAGACACACAAAAAAAATCACCAGACTTGTAAGAGATAACCCCGCAGCGCCCCTCCCCTCCAAAAAAAATAAAGGTCTTGTAAACGTTCAGGTCCTCGTTCAGGAGAAACGAGGGGTTAGGGTCTTCTCCAAGGACCTTAGATGTGCACTCAGTGGGATTCGAACCTGCAAACGTCCAGTTTGCGGACGAACGCTCTACCCACTGAGCCACCATCTCCCCAAATTATTAAAGTGCTTCACTAATCTTCTTCACCGCTCTATCACAGGAACCAGACCAGTCAAACTTCAGTTAAATTTGCTCATGCTCAAGTAACCAGGAAGACCCTCAACTCTGAGCAAGGAGATGAGGCTTTCACTGTATTATAAATACCGTCCGACATCCCGGACTGTATTTACCAGTGGATTTAAAACAAGCACAAATGACCAAACGGGCTGGTGACCTTTTGAAAATTCTAAAAATAGAAGCATCTAATTAGTTCTGTTGAGGATTTTGATCCGGTTTTCACTCTATCTGGTTTATTGTGGTTGTAATTTCTGAATGGAAATAAATGCGTAGTTTTATGGCTTAACTTAGTTGGATTTTTCTTAAGGGAATGACATTCCTACAGTGACCCCTGTGAACTTCGAACCACAGAAGTGACCATAAACTCTTCCACAGAGCGGGAGACAAAGCTCTTTAGCAACAGCCCCCTGCTGTCCTGAGGCCCGGGAGAGCTGCAAACTCTTTCAGGTTTTTTTCATTTTCACAGGCGGACAAAGTCCCAGCCCTCACTTCACCAAAGTAAAAGTAAAACCCCTTCCCACACTGAGAAAAACCAGGATACCTTGTACAATAGAAACTTGTACAAAATCAATCACCATTTGAATAAGTTTAATCTTCACTGCAAAGCATGTCCCTAAACTTTTTTAATAAAATTGTTAAATCGTTTATAAAATGAACTCGTTTATGAACTTTTATTTTTCCACCTGTTTCAACAGTGCTTGCTCAAGTTCAGCGTGCATTTTGGCTTCTGATGTGTTTAGTCTGCAATGCAGAATAAATGATTCTGACCTTTTTTTTTTTATTAATCTAATCTGGTCTTGTTACACAATGCATCAGACCGTTTATTTCAGAGATCTAGTATAGATAAAAACAACATGACGTCTTGTCTTTCAATTGTCTTAGTGTTAACAGGAGTTTTTCAAACACATGCATAATCTTTCATAAATTAGACAATTTACCACACTGATAACAACTTGATCAACAAAATACAAGAAGTTATTAAAGCAGAAATGTCTATTTCGCTTTGACAAAAGGGTGTCACAAGTAAGGTTGAAAGTTGGGGCGGGGTTGTTCTTTTCATCAGACCAGTAGGAACATTTTGGCCTCGCAGATTACAAAAAACAATCGAAACTGAATGCTGACAGGTGGCGGAAAGTCCCAAACACTGGCAGTTAAGAAGTGTGACAATTTGAGTGAGTATATTCATGCATCCTGACTCTGACCTACGTATAACACACCACTGCAAAATTGTTTCATCAGCATTTCTTTCTCACCTCTAAAAAACAACATGCAACAAAATGATAGAATTACAGATTGACAAATAAATTAAGAACTAGGACTTACCTTCACAGTGTTTCAGGTTTTTGCCTTTTTTATTGTTGGTGTATCCTGACTCACATTTGCATGTGTAGTTCCCAATTTGATTAAAGCATTTAGCGAAAGGACCACAGATAGTGCCGTTTTGAAAACATTCATTACGATCTAAAAAAAGAAACAAGACAATCGTCATGATATTCACAAAGACAAGCACCTACCTTATTTTCTCAGAGACATGCAAACATATTCACTTACCAACGCACTCCCCTTCTGTGGGATTAAAGTTTTCATGTCCTTGAATATTTTCAAACCCTTCTTTACATCTACAGTGGTAGCTGCCAACTGTGTTGATGCATTGTGAGTAATCTCCACATATATTTTCTTCCACTTTACACTCATCAACATCTGTAGATTTGACAAATGTTCAAACGTTAGCAGTCGCAAAAAACGCAATACTTATTGTACGATTGTATGATCTTTATTCTTGGACACTTTTCTGAGTTAGAATGATCGGAAACTATTTTAAGAATGAGATTCATTTGTATTCGAAATTGAAATTGATCTGAAAAGACATAAAGAAAAGAAAAAGCAATCGCAAGAAAAAAATTTACATAGAAAACTAATTTGCTTACAAACCTCAATGAAACAGATTTTATAGCAAAAACATTATTTTGTTTCTGAGAAGGTTTGGTTCAAAAAAAATGTGAGCCTACACTAAGTCGTAAACTTCAAACTCATTTTTTATTTTTGAAATTCCAATTAATATATAGTGAAAAAAAAATTCAAACACAAATCAACAATAGACTTACCCGAACAATCGCTGTCATTTTTCTTTTCTTTTCCCCTTTCACATGCACCTGATGCAGATTTACAAGCACCAAACACAAACCCTGAGGAGAAATGAATACGAATCAATTATTTCAACCTCAAATTCAAAACACTTAAAAATGTGATCGAAGCTTTATGCTCCAACCTTCATTTTTTTAGTGAAATTTTCCAGCAGTGAATATTGTTTTAAGCCTGGAGTCAAGATTTAATTTAGTTTTAAGACCAACATAAGTCAAACATTTGAGAATGAATTGTCCGCCTAAATTATGTTAGCTTTACAAAAACCCCAACTTTTCACTGGTAATTCAGAATCAGAATCAGAATCAGAATGCTTTTATTGCCATGTCAGTGAAAAGCATCAGAGACTAGGAACTTGTTCTGGTACTGGTGTGCAAACATATAAAATAAAAATAATAAAAATAAAATAAATAAAAATAATAATAATTTTTACAAAACTAAGAGTGCTCAGAAGAAAAAGAAAAGTAGTGCAATGTCATAGAAAATAATAGAAAATAATAAAGATAGTGAAGTGACAAGAGGGAGGTGACTAAGAGATGTGGGGATCCAGGTTATAAAGAGTTCATGAGTCCAACGGCAGAAGGGAAGAAGCTGTTTTTGTGGCGGGACGTTCTGGTCCGAATGGACCGGAGCCTCCTGCCCGAGGGGAGTCGCTCAAAAAGTCAATGTCCAGGGTGGGAAGGGTCAGCTACTATCCGACCTGCACGCCCCCGAGTCCTGGAGACGTACAGGTCTTCGAGAGATGGAAGGCTGCAGCCGATCACCTTCTCTGCGACGCGCACAATGCGCTGCAGTCTGTGTTTGTCCCTGGCTGTGGCTCCAGCGTACCACACGGTGATGGAGGAGGTGAGGATAGACTCGATGATGGCTGTGTAAAACTGCACCAACATCTGGGTGGGCAGCTTGGCTTTCTTCAACTGCCGCAGAAAGTACATCCTCTGCTGGGCCTTTTTGATCAGGGAGCTGATGGATGGCTCCCACTTTAGGTCCTGTGTAATTAATTCTACTATTGACAGAAACCCGACAGACATATACATACGAGCTGCCCCTGGGAATGGGTGTGTGTGTGGATGGTTGTACTGTATGTGTGTGGCCCCGCAACAGGCTGGCGACCTGTTCGGGGTGTACCCTGCCCTTCGCCTTAAATCAGCCGGGACGGGCTTCGGTACCCCCCGCTTCCCCGTAAGGGAAAGATGGATAAGAAGATGACTGAGATTCATATTCCAATCAATGCAAAAGATTAGCTACCTGAACTCAACTATGACCAGAACTGCCTTTGTCCTCAAGTTTTAAACTAGAAAACCCTCTCGTTGACTCTTTGTCACAGAAGCAGAAATAGAAAAACAAATTACTAAAAACTTTTTGAAATTTCTCACGTTTCCTGCCAAAGTATTGTTTTTGCCACAGCTTGTATTTAGATGTAGTTACTGTATTGCTTACTAGTACCTACGTAAAACAAATTATCTTACTGATGTCAATGTGGTTAAAGAAAAACTTTGTTGGAGATTTTCAAATTTATTAATGTTTTTTCTTAACCCAAAAATTATTTGGGGCATACTACTCCAAAACAGAATTTTGTGTTGCTTTCTGATGACACAAATACCCTTAGTTCTGGAGCAATACTGACAGAAATTACAAAAAGACATCAAGACAGAGCTGTCCAATCCAAAAAGAAAAATTGACAAAAAGAACAACGGATACAAGCAGCCAAAATGAGCTTCCTCCGCAGGGTAGCTGGGCTCTCACTCAGAGATAGTGTGAGAAGCTCTGCCACCTGGGAGAAGTTCAGAGTAAAGCCAGAGAAGCAATCTTCTACGGGTCGAGAGAAGCCAGATGGGGTGGTTTGGGCATCTTGTTAGCATGATACCCGGACGCCTTGCTGATGAGGTGTCCCAAGCACGTTCCACTCGAAGGAGACCCAGAGGCAGACCCGGACTTGCTGGAGAGACCATGTCTCACAGCTGGCTGGGGAACGCCTCAGGATCCTCCCGGGAGAGCTGGAGGATGCTGCCGGGTTGAGAGAAGCCTCAGCCTGTGGTGTGAGGCCTTTTAGGCCTGCTTGTTTGTTTTTTTTTCTCCCCCAAAACTCACAGGTGCTGGATGGCTTCTAACGGGAGGATTGGCTGATTGCTCCCAGCTGCACAGACTTACCGGTGGCTATAAAAGACCTGGTGTCACCCACAGTCTCTGTCAGGTCTTCAACGATTCTAGTGGTAAACTGACCACCTCTAAGCTGAGTCAAATTTTGATATCAGACTAATTTTCTTATTCTCCTCACAGGAACCTTCAGCCCTTCCTCTTGGCCATCCAGCACTGCCTGAAGCCGTTATCTCTCTGCTGTGGATTCCTTTGTTCAACACTTAATAAACTGTTAAACCTGCATTTGGATCCTCCTCATTCCCTCTCCTACACAACAGAAGACCTGACCAGAATGGATCCAGCGGGTTCTGCATCACCCTCAGTGTCAGAGATTCTGACCCGACAAGGAATATTCCTGGGACAACAACAACAGGCCATAAAGGCCCTTATGGACGAAAATACTCAATTAAAAACACAGTTACAGGCTTTAACAGACAAAGTAAATAATCTAAGTTCTCTTTTTCTGTCCACAGCCTCGGCACCTCCTTCAGCTATGCCCAGCCCACTCATGGACCACCATATTACGGACCCGGAACCTTTCCATGGAACCCTGGGGAAATGTCGTGGGTTCCTCTTGCAGTGTTCAAATGTCTTTGCTCTAAGACTGCGGACTTTCGAATCAGACAAAGTTAAGAATTTGTACATTGTGGGTCTTCTTCGGGGCAGGGCACTGGAGTGGGCCGAGGCCGAAGACGCGGCAGCCCCCCTGGCTGATCGCTCAACATCTGATTTTCTGAGTTTATTCAGAACCATGTTCGAGGTGCCGGACCGGGCTGGAGATGCCTCCCAGCGTCTACTCCACCTTTCCCAGGGAACTCTATCTGTGGCGGAGTTCTCCATCTCATTCCGGACCCTAGCAGTAGAGGCTGGCTGGGGACAGAAGGCACTAAGAGGGGTGTTCCTAAATGCCCTGAATGATCCTCTGAAGGATGAGCTAGCTGGCAGGGGGACCCCATCCACATTGGAGGAACTCATTTCGCTGGCAATACAGTTAGACAACCGTCAAAGAGAGAAACGATATGAAAATACCACCCGGGCCCTACACCCTACTCCAGTTCACAGCCATCGACAGCCTTCCTCGGTCTGCCCCCCACCTAGGGCATTTGCATCTGTTCCACAAGAGGCTGAGCAGCCTTCCACAGAACCAATGCAGTTGGGACAGATGCATCTAACCAAAAAGGAAAGAGAGGTTAGACTAAAAGAAGGGAGGTGTCTCTATTGCGGATCGAGAAGTCACTTACGCTCAGCTTGCCCTTGTCGCCCAAAAGACGGGGCCCACCGGTAGACCTAGGGTTACGGGTGGGCACAACTAGATGTCATGGTACCCCTAGGCTTATGATTCTTGTGACACTAACCTCTGGTTGTTCCTCTTCTTTTCCGGTCGAAGCGTTGGTGGATTCCGGGGCCGACGGCAACTTCATCGACGCAGATTTTCTCCGTCAGTGTGGATTCCAGTCCCTACCACTCGGAGAACCCATTAATGCCACGGCGATCGATGGACACGTTATCACCAGGGTGACCCACCAGTCCTCCCCGTTGGAGATGGTGGTATCGGGTAATCACCGTGAGCACCTTTCGTTTAACGTTATTTCTTCACCCGGCTCACCCCTTGTGTTAGGTTTCCCCTGGCTTAGGTTGCACAATCCACAGGTCGACTGGCAAAACCGGCGTATCGTCGGGTGGAGCAGTCAGTGCCATGCAACTTGCCTCCAATCTGCCGTGACAACCATCTCTTCCGACACGGTAGGCTCAATCGACCCGGTGGACGTTGCGTCTATCCCGGCAGAGTATCATGACCTCAAAGAGGTCTTCAGTAAGGAGAGGGCACAATCTCTCCCGCCTCATCGGCCATATGATTGCGCCATCGACCTCCTCCCTGGGGCAACCTTACCCGCCAGTCGCCTGTACAATCTGTCTGCTCCAGAGAGGGGGGCGATGGAGAAGTACATAAATGAGTCCCTGGCGTCGGGGCTTATCCGCCCTTCCTCGGCACCCATAGCAGCGGGGTCCTTTTTTGTGGGTAAGAAGGATGGTTCCCTCCGTCCGTGCGTCGATTATCGGGGTCTTAATAACATCACCGTTCGCAACAAATACCCGTTGCCCCTCATTAATTCGGCGTTCGAGCTACTTCAGGGAGCCCGGGTCTTTACAAAACTCGATCTGCGTTGCGCCTACCATCTCGTCCGAATGCGGGAGGGGGACGAGTGGAAGACGGCGTTCAACACCCACCTGGGCCAATTCGAATACTTGGTCATGCCTTTCGGGTTAACTAACGCTCCCGCAGTCTTCCAGGCATTCATTAACGATGTGCTCCGTGACTTCCTTAATCGTTTTGTCTTTGTTTATCTGGACGACATTCTTATTTTTTCGCCCACTGTTGAGGAGCACATCGTCCATGTCCGTGCGGTACTCCAGCGACTCCTTGAGAATCGTCTGTTTGTAAAGGCTGAGAAGTGCGAGTTCCATTCTCAGTCCGTCAACTTCCTTGGTTTTATTGTACACGCTGGGCAGGTTTGCCCGGACCCCGAAAAAGTTAGCGCGGTGGCTGAGTGGCCTCGACCCAACACCCGTCGCAAACTACAACAATTTCTGGGTTTCGCAAATTTTTACAGGCGTTTCATTCGCAATTACAGTCAGGTAGCTCTTCCCCTAACCCAGCTTACTTCCACAGCCAGACCGTTCGTTTGGTCTCCCCAAGCAGAGGGTGCATTCACTGAGCTTAAAAAGAGGTTTACCTCGGCCCCCGTTCTGGTCCAGCCCGACCCCTTGAGGCAGTTTATTGTGGAGGTGGACGCCTCGGATTCAGGGGTGGGTGCTGTGCTGTCCCAATACCATCAGGAGGATGGCAAACTCCATCCCTGTGCCTTTTTCTCTAAGCGTCTCTCTGCAGCTGAACAAAACTACGATGTGGGGAATAGAGAACTGCTCGCAGTCAAACTGGCACTCGAGGAATGGAGGCACTGGCTCGAGGGCGCAGAACACCCATTCGTGGTCTGGACAGACCACAAAAACCTCGCTTACATCCAAGCAGCTAAGAGACTCAACTCTCGACAGGCCCGGTGGCAGCTGTTCTTTACACGCTTTAATTTTACCCTCACTTACAGGCCGGGCAACCGCAATACCAAACCTGACGCCCTCTCCCGCCTGCATGATGGTCATCAGTCCAGATCGGAGCCGGAGCCCATTCTACCCCCCTCCTGCGTCATTGGGGCAATCACTTGGGAGATCGAGACTGCAATAAGGGATGGTCTGCAGCATGATCCGGACCCAGGTACTGGCCCAGCTAACCGTTCGTATGTGCCATCCTCTGCCCGCTCCCAGGTTCTCCTATGGGCACATGCATCCCGGTGGTCCTGTCACCCTGGGATTCGCCGTACAATGGCGCTTCTTCAGCGGCGGTTCTGGTGGCCAACGATGGAGGCAGACACTAGGAATTTTGTCGCTGCCTGTTCTGCCTGTTCCCGGGGCAAGGTCCCTCATCGTCCTCCTGCGGGGCTGCTCCATCCCCTACCGGTTCCCAGTCGTCCCTGGTCCCATATCGCACTGGACTTTGTGACCGGACTCCCTCCCTCAGAAGGTAACACTGTTGTGGTCACGATTGTGGACCGATTCTCCAAAGCTGTACATCTGGTGCCTCTTCCTAAACTCCCTTCAGCCTTGGAGACTGCCCAGCTCATGGTGACCCATGTGTTCCGTCTGCATGGTATCCCTCTGGACATAGTCTCTGACCGGGGTCCGCAATTCACATCAGCTGTTTGGAAGTCCTTCTGTAAGGCGCTGGGGGCTTCCGTCAGCTTGTCATCTGGCTTCCACCCCCAATCCAACGGCCAGTCGGAGCGGGCTAACCAACACCTGGAATCCACATTACGGTGCGTGTTGGCCTCTGCCCAGTCCACGTGGTCGTCTCTTCTCCCGTGGATTGAGTATGCCTATAATTCACAAGTTAGTTCCTCCACAGGATTGTCCCCGTTCGAGGCTTTTCTGGGTTACCAACCCCCATTGTTCCCGGATCAGGAACAGGAGCTGGCCGTCCCTTCGGTGCAGCTCCATATCAGACGGTGTCGTCGGATCTGGAGGAAAACTAGGAGGGCCCTCCAACAGGCCTGCGGCCGGGCTCGGCGCCAAGCTAATCGCCACCGTCAGCCAGCCCCAGCATATCAGGTTGGTCAGTCTGTCCTTCTGTCTACCAGGAACATTCCCCTCAGGGCAGAGTCTCGCAAGCTTTCACCCCGCTTCATTGGCCCTTTCCGGATCCTGCGGCTGGTCAACCCGGTCTCGGTAAAGCTCGCCCTGCCCTCTTCCATGAAGGTACATCCTGTGTTCCACGTCTCTCAGATCAAACCGGTTTCTACCAGTCCCCTCCAGCCTCCTTCTGCTCCCCCTCCACCTCCTCGCCTTGTCGACGGCTCGGATGCGTACACGGTCAACCGTCTTTTGGATGTTCGTCGTCGGGGTCTACAGTACCTCGTGGACTGGGAGGGTTATGGCCCGGAGGAACGGTGCTGGGTGCCCCGTTCAGCGATCCTGGACCCTGGCTTGGTCCGGGACTTTCACCGCCGCTTTCCGGACAGGCCTGGTGGTCCGCCAGGTGGCGTCCGTAGAGGGGGGGGTACTGTGGTGTGAGGCCTTTTAGGCCTGCTTGTTTGTTTTTTTTTCTCCCCCAAAACTCACAGGTGCTGGATGGCTTCTAACGGGAGGATTGGCTGATTGCTCCCAGCTGCACAGACTTACCGGTGGCTATAAAAGACCTGGTGTCACCCACAGTCTCTGTCAGGTCTTCAACGATTCTAGTGGTAAACTGACCACCTCTAAGCTGAGTCAAATTTTGATATCAGACTAATTTTCTTATTCTCCTCACAGGAACCTTCAGCCCTTCCTCTTGGCCATCCAGCACTGCCTGAAGCCGTTATCTCTCTGCTGTGGATTCCTTTGTTCAACACTTAATAAACTGTTAAACCTGCATTTGGATCCTCCTCATTCCCTCTCCTACACAACACAGCCCGACCAGCCAGAGTTATGTCCTCCAGTATTGCCCTTTGGCTCTTTCAATCTGAGATGATTTTTATTTGTGCTCCAGTTACAAACCATATTTTTCAACACAAGACCAGAACAGGAATAATTTTTCTATAACACATTTCTTCCCAGATCTTTTCAGCTTTAGAAACACATATTTTCCAGATTCTCTTGAATACACAAAATCAGATTCCAAAGAGGGCAATTGTACAAGAAATTTTCTAATTTCATGTCATTGAAACAATTTCCCTTTTAGTCACTTTAGATTGTCAGTAAATCAATATACGGTATCCTGATATCTTGTCAAATCCAGCCGAAACTATGTGTGTTATAGTTGCATTGTTGGTAGTCTG
Source organism: Neostethus bicornis (assembly GCA_902685375.1). Lineage (NCBI taxonomy): Eukaryota > Metazoa > Chordata > Actinopteri > Atheriniformes > Phallostethidae > Neostethus > Neostethus bicornis. Next base: position 20,849,276 of record LR738542.1, on the reverse strand, counting down.
TGTTTACACCAAATAAAACTACAAGACAAACCAGTTCATTGAGTATAAAGGATTTTTTTCTGTATTGTGCACTATTTCTGATTTGGAAATTATCATACTGTGTTTAAACCAAGACACAAAACCCATTAAAAAAATTTCTCTGAAATTGTCACACATTATCAGCATACCATGTCATTTTCTGTGATATCCTACACATTCCAATTTCTGACAACTCTGCCTTTTTGTGTTCGACATGTTCTGCTTGACAGTTGTGAAATAACTAAGGCAGTGAGATATAGTCAAAAATTATTCCGCAGCATCTGGAAAAGCATTGAGGTCGGCCTTTCAATTTTGACAGGCCTGTAATAAATGAGCCGAAACTTTAAGAGAAATATTTTGTGTCTATTTTGCACCAGTACTGACAAGCTCATAAGTTTAAAAAAATGACTGAGCTGCTGGTGGGTGAATAGCAAGTTTTGTTTGGTTTCGTCTTGTCTCCTGAACAGCTTATTCGTAATTGGGTGGCGGGGGGTGCCGGAGCCTAGCCCCGGATGATTTCAGGCAAGAAGCAGGGTACGCCCCGAAAGGTCACCAGTCTTTTGGCTACACACAACCACCCACACACACACTCATTCCGAAGGGCAATTTCAGAGTGGCCAATTAGCCTGACATCCATGTTTTTGGAGGAAGGGAGGAAACCTTAGTACCCGTAGAATAACACATGTACACAGGGAGAATATGTGCCCCCAATCCTGGACTCGAACCCCAACGCTCTTAATGTGAGGCCACTGTGCTGATTGAATAACAAATCATGTAGAAAAAGAATCAATATTCATGTCTTGATACCACTGTTTGTTTTGGTTTATTTTTTAACATTATGCAACTTTCGGCCAGTCTTAATAGTTACATGTCAAACTCCCACTCGACCCTATACCATTAAAAATGGAAAATAATTACCGGTACATGGTACATTGAGTTTTTTATAATTTAAATTTTCTAATTTCTTCTACTTCAGAAAGCCACTGGTTCTTTGAACATAAAAACTCTGTTCATGTTCACTAAATACCAGTAATCTTACTATACACATCTATTCTATTCACATGCTGGCTGATGTTTTTTTGCCTTGTCATGGCAACAATTTAATAAGCGGTATGTCACCAACTTCCCCTGAAAATGTGATGGACCTTGAGCAGGGCTGGGGATAATTATAGGTTGCCCATCAAGATCCCTTCAAATTTTCCAGTTGGTAGAGCAGGCAATTATTTGTGCGAGTGAAGTAGATTTTATTTCTCTTTCAGCTATAACTTCAAGTTCCCTTACCGCTATTGAATATTTTATAAGCAATCATCATCTTGCTGGTAATTCTGTTTAGAAAGGCTTTTTTCTCCATTTGGTTTTAGTCTCCCATTTACACATTTTTTCCACTTCTATTTCTCTTTGAGCCCACTTGTGAATTGTTGATGGTGCATGAAAATATCCCAGTGAACATGTTAACACAATCAGAATGACAATTTTCACTCTTTTTCTTGTTAAACTCAAGCCAACACACCATCAACAAGTTAGAAATAAGTAATGCATCATATCACAGGCACAACAGTTTAGCATGACGAAGGAGTCAGGAAAATACCAGAAAATAGCAACCAGTCCACATGGTGTTTAACATTCCCGGATCCCTACACTGTGTTTCCCTCCGACAACCACAATGAGCCTCCTGTTTTTCTACGATGATGCTGGAGACCCACATTAATGCCTCTAGCAAACCAGACAGATCTTCCCAGTGACTATGAAAAATACTCAGACTGACTTTAGATCTGTTGTGGAGAATCAGTGGATAGAAAGAAGGCTTTCAATACATTCAGTCTAATGTTTTGCTGGGATACTGGGCCCCATTCACTGAATTGTGAAGTACAATTTTTCAATGTTGTTGTTTCTGCCTCTCATTTCTATGCATATTAAGTGCTGTCTTCTTACTTTTAATTTTTCCACTGAGATATGTTCATTTGGTACGAAGAAAAAAAATATTATTTCACAGTTTTGTTTTGTTTTTTTAATTCAGTAGCTTATCTGGATTTTGCTAGAAACATCTAACCGTATACAAGGTCTTATTGTCAAGAGTTGTTTACTTTTGTGGTAAATGTGACTGTAACCTGCTTGAACTTAGATGTTTGAATCACCATGTGGAAAAAATAGGTTCAAGTGGGTGTTGTGACTACCGCTCTGAGACTTTTTAGTAGCTGTCGTGTCTGGAGATGTCCGGATACAGATTTTATCAACTTGATGAAATTTTGGTTGGGAAAGATGCATGCGGGAAACCTGCGAGGCATGTTAGTGAAAGACCAAATGGGAACAAAAGCCTTGTTTTGTTCACTGAATTGTGAAATAGTAACTCATGAGCCCACCGAAACAAACTGGTAGCTGTGTTTGTGACTAAAAAGTCACAATAACCAGAGCACTATCATGCTAACAGACATCCCAGAAATGATCTCACTAATTACTGATACAAAACAGGGGCAATGTTAATAAAGGAGACGTAGACAAAATGGTCAAATCCATTAAAAATTGACTGAGTTGATCCAGAAAGAAAACTAAAAAGGAAGAAGTGTCACAAGAATTCCCATGAACATGGTCACTTGTATGAAAGACTAAACAGGTTCTACAAGTGTGAACATGATATGTAATTGCTCACTACAATAGCTTGGTTCACTCAATGGCCACTCAGCCACATAAATCCATCCAACTGCTGAGAGATGTTGAATGGCAAAGCATCGTCCCAGTAGTAATTACTAGTAAGTAGTAATAAGTAGTAGTAATTCTGAAAAAAAAAAAAAAAAGAATGAAACTATTTGACTGCCTCAGCCATAGACAACAATTCGTATTGGTAGCACAGTGAGTTAATCCTATGAGTCGGGGTACCAGAGCAATAAAAATACAGTTCAATCGTGTCAGACTGTATCATGTAACCGGCTGTGTTCAGAAGTGAGATGAGGATGGAACATAAATGTCGAGTAATGCAAATGATTCCTACTACATAGGACGTGTCATCAATGTAGTAACTACTCGTCCGTTGTCGCATGGAAAGGGGATAGAAATACTTTTTTAAAAAAAAAACCAGCCAAAATCATCCTGACAGCCACTTTGGTGATAAACACAAGCCACATACATTAATATTAAAAGTTGTACAGCTATGAAAAATTGATTTTGTGTGAGAAAGGGGTTTTTTTTAAGTTTCATAAAGAAATGTCTAAATTCAGGGGAAGAAGTTTGTTTTGAATACCTGGCAGCTTCTCACAACCGCCATCAAAAGAAGTCATGTGCAGGCTTGCTAAATAGTACATTATCTGCAAAAGTAGGTCTGTGATTATCAACACTAAGGTTTTCATGCAGTCAGCATGGATATTCAACAGGTCACGTTTAGTGATTATGAAATGAAAAAAAAAAACCCTGACATGGTTGTTTGTCATCTCTCATAATCCCGTGGTACTATGACATAAAGGTTAAATATGATAGCATATCTCAATAATGTGATACAGTATAAATGGAGCAGGGGAGTATTTTTAATGGCAAAATATTGTTACTGTCAAATTGAGTGCAGTTTTTTTCCCACACACAGCAGACAATGCATCATAAAAATTGATTTACTAAAATGTCATGTATCATTTTTACAGCTATCCATTACAGCCTGCAATAAAATGATCCAATTCTAAATGTCTTTTATCATTTACTATTTAAACTATGTATTGTTTTTGAGAACAATGTGAACTTATCAGACGATTATTAAACAAAAGTATAATAAAATTATACATAAATGTCATAACACATATTTTTATGCGGGGGTGGGGGGGGCGTTGTCAGTTTAAGCAGCAAAAGCATTGATTTTTCTTAAAACACCAAGTTACACAAATGTGAATGGTTAGTTTAAAAAGTTTCCTACCATTTTTAAAGTTTGAAAATTTTTGCCATGTTTATTCTATGAAAAAAGATTTGAAGCTCTGAATGATCAGTCTTTGATTGTGGTTTAAGTGGATACCCTCAATAACATTAACACAATACAGAAAACACAACCTCTATGAAATTACTAGAAGTAAAAGTATCAGTTTGCATTTGACTTGTACAATTGTAGCTTTAAAATGAAAAAGCTTTGGTTTATGATATTGAAATAATTAACTATATGGAATTTTGTTGTCCTAAACATCTTATAACATGTGTATTACTAATCAATGTTCAATAAAAGGGACACCACTAGATAAAATAATACAAAAAAAGTTAATGTTTTAAAATGTCAAAACGTCATGTTACTTTTAGTTTCTCTTTGTTCATGTTCTAACATATCTTTAGATTTATAAAATTGAAAGACTTACCAATTATTAGTAGTTTCTCTAGGAACTGCATGTTGAAGGTAAAGTCCCACACAATCCAAAATAAAAATATATTCAAACAAAACGAATAAAATAAATCCTTAGAATCTTTCAGGTCAATGAAAGATAAATCATCAGGCGTGTAATTAATCCAGAAGTCATAAAAAGAAACTGCCTAGTATCACAAGAAGGGGAACAAAAAAGTTAATTTTAGAAGAATATGTTTTTGAAGAAGTATATTTTTATGAAAAATAAGGGAAAAGAGGAGTGAACCCTTACCAGCTAACTTCCCCTCTCATGTAAGACTGAGTGTGTCTGACTCATTCAGAGAATCTCCACCCCCTCTCTACCTCTCATACTTTCTTTCTTGAACTCCCCCTCGCTCTCTTTGTGAAGGATCGTCCTTTTTTTTGTTCTATTCTGCACTGTAAAAAGTTTCTTGTAGGCACATTTCTCATACTGTATCACATTGCACACACATACAAACCCCAGTCTGTCTAAGCCTTTTTTGTTTTAAAAAAAATGGTCCAATGGCTTCTCTTTCAGGAGCTATTCACAACAGTCTCATGAGGAATAGAAAACAAGAAGGGGGCCAGGGGGGCTGTAACTGACTTGCAGTCTCAGCAGCTGCTGCTGTGCTTGAGTTTTGCCAGTAAGTAAGTTTATATCCCGTTCCTACTCACTCTCAGCTATCTCTCTGTTTCTCTCTCTCTCTCTGCATCTCAGGATTTACCCTTCACCCATTCCAAGATTCAAACTGTTTCTTCTCAACCCCCCACAGACAACAAACTCAAGACGGATGTGCTGACTGACCTCAGCAAGACCCCACTGTGTAGTTTGGAGGTTAAATAGACATGTCCTAGTGGTTTATAGGGGAAATGTAAATCACACATTTTATTTGTCAGGTATTCCAGTGTACTCCTGTTTCCTCACGTATTTATAGCCCAAAATACGAACAATTTGTCGCAACGGGCTTGACATTGCTGACTGAAAAAATTATAAAAACAAGGAAGAAAAATATAGATACACAGCTAAAAGCTAACAAAAGCCAGCTAAACAATTTCAGCATATTTCTGCCCTTAGACACATCTTCCCACTGAGGAAAAACTCCTAAAAACCCAGCAGTAGAAAAAAAAAGAAACCTCATGGGGATCTACAAGAAAGATGGATCCCTCCCCCGGGACGAGCGTCCAATGTGTGTATGACTATTATTTAAATATTAGCTTCTTCTACTCTACAGCTTTATTTCTGGAAAAAAAAAATCAGTAGATAATCCTCATCTGATGAAAACGGGATGGTTAAACAAGTTCGGAGGCCTCCTCAGACTGGCAACGCTCAGGACGGAGATGAGTAGATGAGTTAATCTGATGGAGAGGGGATGGTAGATAGAGATAGGTAGATCAAGCACGGGGCCTCTTTGGTCTGGCCACGCCCAGGACAGGAACACAGATGATCCATTAGGAATCTGAAACAGAAGATGAATGAATGAATAAACAACTTGGTCCTGTGACAGATTCGTGACCTATGCGGGGTGTGTCCAGCCTCTCGCCTACAAACAAGCTGGGATATGCTTTTGGTACCCTAGTAAGCTAGTAACTATGGAAGTAGTTTAAAAATGAAATTAAAAGATAAATTTGGTTTTAGGAAAATATTTAAGGTATCACACTTTTTTCCAGCAAAGCTTTATCTAACTTTAGTAAGTCATAACCTAAGCTTAGTCTGAAAGCATCATATTATCAGGATATCAAAGTAGCCATGTAAACTCATCTAAAATCCTAAGCATAGCACTGAAAAACAAAAAAGCAGCCACAAACTAAAGATCTACACATAAAATGTGCAACTAAGTAACAGTTAAAATGGAATATAACATGCTCTTCATGGTTTCTCTGGCCTTGTTTCTCTTAAACATTACGTTCCAGGTCAGAGTGGTTTGGAGAGATTAAAATGGTCCTGGCTGTTCAAGTAATTGTTTCCTTTTTGAGCCAGACTGCCGCTGGGCCGGCAATTTAAAACAAATATATCGTATCATCAACCAGAGGCACTGAGATGGTGTGGTTTGGATGAATGGCCTCTTTTTTGATGGGAACACACTAAATTGCATAATTGACCTTACCAACGCGGTCCATTGAATTCGGTAAAAACAAAGTTAAAGTTTCTTAACTTTGCTCACAAGTATAGTGTCACGTGTAAGATAAAAGTTGACGTAATCAGCAGTTTTGGTTTCGACTTTGATTAGCTAATGTAGATGAGACACAAGTTATTCATCAAAGGACACATTTTTATTGTTTAGATTTTATCCAAACATGTGAGAAATAATCATTTTCAAATGAGAAGAAGCATTATTTTGGTAAAAGAATTTAAAAAAAGATTTTCTCCCTCACTCCAAAAACATGCATGTTAGGTTAATTGTCCACTATAAAATCCCCCTAGGAGTAAGTGTGTGGGTGAATGATTGTGTGTGTGTGTGTGTGTGGCCCGTCAACAAATTGGCACCCTGTTCAGGGTGTACCGGACCTCTTGCCTTAAATCAGCCAGGATAGGCGCCATCACCCGCCGCAACCCAATAATAGGGATGAACCGTTCAGAAGACGAATGAACAAAGTTTTTTGTGAGATTTCCATCAATAATTTTGAATATTTTGCATGAAAAAATAAAAAATCAAGAAAACCTTTATTTGTCCCACAATGGGGAAATTGCTATACTGATGAAACTCTTAAGTACTGTGTTTTAAATACAGTATATGTTCAGTTCTTTCAACCAGTCTTAAGTGATAACTTTGCAAAGATTCAAACAGAATTGTCCAATTCTTGGTTTTACAAGGACATTGTTGAATTTTTGTGAGGGCTTTTTATACATAATTTCAGTCCTTTCATTTTCATAAAGTGGCTTGTTTATAAACTCAGAAAAAAAAGGGTCATTTTTGACTGAAATTTGTCTAATCATTTAGGTATACTCTCTCTTCTTGTATTTCGGTTTTGAAGAGGCTGAGAAGCACTTCAGATTAGTCTTTACTGAATTTTAATATCACGTTACGTACAGAAAAAGATGATTAACAGGTGTATTTTGAGCTTGATAACCAAGCTCAAACTTTTTTTATTGGTTAGTCAAGAAAGAAAGATGAACAAATAGTAACAAATAAGTAGAAGAGTATAGGATTAGTAAATAAGGTCTAAAGGAGAGCAACAAGTAAGATATGATCAGGACACCCTTTATTGTGAAACATATGCTGCCATGGTTACCTGCCGTATTGTGTAGAAAAACATCAGTCACCACAAAATGTTTTTTTTTACACCCACTAATGCTAAGTGAAGCATTACATTTTTGGTTCCTGTTGCAAACAGCAGTGCAGATGCACAGTACGTACATCACAAACTACTTCTTCACTTTAACTCAGAATGAAAAAAAACTTTGCTGGTGTGACCCCATTTCTTTGCATCTGTTCTAGTTTTCTCTCGGTGCTTTGGCGTTGTGAATTGACATCTTGACTTTCATTATTTTTCACATCTTTCATTCTATTAGTGCAGACAGAAGGCCAGACAGATGGAGACAAATGAAGTAAAACATGGAGACACACAAATCACACGCACATGTGGGCAGCAAGAGGACGAGCTAATGTTGCTTCGATTTTCTCAGTAAACAAAAAGCTAAATGAAAGCAGACATTTTCTTCTTGTTTACGTATTCTTTAACAAAAGAAAGAAGAACAACTGAAACAAACACGTACAAGAGTATAGAATTCTTATTTACTAATTGCATTAAGACGCAGTTAAGTTATGCATACAACTTTTAATGCAAGTTATGCATCGGTGACTACATCTAATTCCATTAGGTTTTGGAAAACGAGCACATCTTTTTCTGCACTTGCCTTCAAGGTCAGTCAGTCATCTTCTTCTGGGGAGCCCGTCCCAGCCAATTTAAGGCAAAGGGCAGAGTACACCCCGAACAGGTTGCCAGTCTGTCTCGGGGCCACACACATACAACCATCCACACACACACACACACACACACACACACACACACACACACACACACACACACACACACACACACACACACACACACACACACACACACACACACACATTCCTAGGGGCAATTTGGCACCGTCCAATCAACCTAGCATGTATGTCTTTGGAGGAAACCGGAGTATCCGGAGGAAACCCATGCAAACACAGGGAGAACATGCAAACTCCACACAGAAAGGGCAGTGTTCCAAGCCTTGTCCCCATCCGGGACTTGAACCCACGACCTTCTTGGTGTGAGGACACTATGCTACCCATTGCGCCACCGTGCTGCCTGCCTTCAAGGTTAAAGACCAAATGATTGTATTTTAGTTTGGTACTGAAAAATATGTTCCTTTAAATACCTAATTAAATCTATTTTAAAGAAAGAAATTCAATATCTTCTGGTACAAAGTTTTGATGTAACCTTAGATGTGGCCTGAGATAACTAATTTTATTGTGTTGAGGTTAGAGTTACACTGCAGAAAGTTAAAAAAAAGTGAGTGGCATAGTTATACAAGCAAATGTGTGTTAACTGTGTGAGTGAGTTCATGCACTTCAGTTTGCTGCGAGTGAGCTTTAATCCCACAAGCATCACATTGACGTCGACGCGTTGTGACTATCAGTCATCTATGAGACGGAGTTGTGTGGGAAAAATGTGATTTGTCAAAGGAAGAATGTTATTTATACAAGTAGCACTTTAAATTGTTTTACTTTGTCGTCACACTGTGGCAGGGACTTCCATGGAAGGGTTAGACTATAATTTAATCAAGATAACAGAAACTAAAACAACCCTCTCATCACCTGCTTGACTGAACTATTTGTGAGAGTACAAAACAGCTAATTGGAGTAATATCCTTTAACAAACGATTCAATTCAATTTAAATTCAATTATATTTGTTTAGCCTGACATCACAAAACAATTGTCTCAACGGGCTTCACATTGCAGATTAAAAAAAGGGTACAGAACCAAACACAGAGCAAAAAGAGAAAGAAAAGGTGTTATACACAAATACACAGCTGAAAGTTAACTAATCAAAAGCTAGCAAAACAATTTCACCTCATTCCTGCGCTCATTCCTCCTTCACGGTGAGGAAAAATTCCAAAAAACCCAGCAGTGGGGGGAAAAAAAGAAACCTCATGGAGATCCACATGAAAGAGAGACCCCTCTTGGAGGATGAGAAGCCAATGTGTCAAATACTTCATTAGATATTAGTCTATTCTACTCTAAAGCTTGACATCTGCAGAAATCAATAGATGGACTACATCCTGATGGAAAAGGGATGGTAAATCAAACACAAAGATATCCTCAGTCTAGCGATGATCAGGACGGAAACACAGAGGATCCATCGGGAATCTTAAACAGAACTCTTTAAAAAGAAAAAAGAAGCCTGTGTTTTAAATTGTCTGGCAGAAAGAAAGTTTTGATGATGCACCAAAGAAAGCAGAAAAGAAAATTAAGCTCAAACTTAAGAAAAAAACAGAATTCCAGACAAATGCAAGCAAACCTAGAGCCTAATAGACTGATGAAAAAAACTCATAGTGTATGTGCAATACATTTTGAAACTACAGCTCAAAAAGGGCAGCAGAGTATGATATCATTTCACAAAGCACGTGTTTAGTGTTAGGCTTTGAAAATCTTCAAAACAGGAAACCACAACTTGCTCTTGACATGGGAAGCACAAATTGACAAATGACACATTATATGAAAACTTCAAAAAGTGGAAGTACACAAAGCACAGGACAGAAAAATTCACATTTCTTAGCACTACTGAGCAAAACAAAAACTATTTGCACTCACTGTGACCAAGTATTTGGAGTAAATCCAGGCAGTCATCATACTTACCGACAGTATATGGCTATACATAAACAAAATCGTCACAATAATATGCATGCGGAAATTTATCAATAATATGGACAGGCTTGTGCAGAATTTAGATCTGAAACCACCATGAAAGGTCATGTTAGCCTAACAGGCCTTAAAATGTTCATACTTTGGTATTTAAATCTTCACTAAGTGTCAGATTAGATATTTTAAACATTTATAAAGAAACATAGTAAAAGGCCACTGATTGAATTCAAATTGGGTTTTTTTTTCACATATTTAAAGCTAAAAAAAAAGCAATTGCCATCCAGAAAGGAAAATCTTATTCTGAAACGAGCTAAAAAAAATTCAGCTCAATATTTGAAACATTTTTTTAAGAATTACTGGAGAATGTCCAATAAAAGTGTGTTATGGCAGATTAATATTTTATTCTGGATTATGGCAGTTTGATGAGGTATGAAAAGCAGTAATATCTGTATTAGGAAGGGCTGCTTCTGTGGTTTCTCATTTTAAAAATGACAGAATCTTTCGCCCTGTGTAATCATCTGTTTTATTTTGTAGTTCATCATACGGTCTTTTAATGTTTACTCCTCCACTGTTCATCACATTTCACTTTCCCCTCCCAAAACAAGTTTTTCTTATGATGTGGCATCAGTTGTTTCATCAGGATCAATTCATCAGGAATTAATGTCTTTGGATCTTAGATGTAATATCTGAATCCATGAACTTGTTTGAGAGGTCAAAATAAAATCACAAAGTCCTTCTTGTAAAAGTATTTTAAATTCCAAATGATGGATTAGCTCCTACTGAATGAAACATTTTTACACAGTTTTTAAATGAAAAAAGGGTTGGGCTTTAGATTGTCTAGAGTTTTAGAAAGCCACCCAGAAAATGGGAACTCCAGCTTCTAAGCAAAATGAAAAACAGACTCTGAATCAGAATGACCCCTGTTTCTCAAAACAAAATCTTTCGTACAGCAGTAAATCACTGGATTATTTCTTTAATGAAAGCTTTTCTGAATCCAACAAAGATTGTCAAAGCAAACAACTGCCTTTATGTGACATTAATGCCAACTGGCAAACTACTTTTGAAAAAGTTTTGAACAAAACAATGCCTCCCCTTTTTCTCAAGCTGCTTCTAAACTCTTTGAAATGAATCCATCATTGAAGCTCATCTCCAAGAAGTTGGCAAGATGCAAGGACATTTTATACTGGCGGGTTGGAGCCGAAGCGGAATAACCGGCCTTGTTATGATATCATCACCTAAATCATTCTCATAGAACCAGAATTTTTTTTTTTATTCCTAAGCACGATTGAACATTTAGGGCTTTTTTCTTCATAAGTTTGGAGCATGACAAGTTATTCTTTTTTTCTTAAATCCATGTTTATGTGTATTTATGTGTATCTGTGTGTATTTTTTCTAAATCTGTGTGTATTTCAGCTGTTGTCATTTTTGAACAAGTACAAATTCTTATCAAAATGGGATCCAGGCCGTGAATCGGGCTGTAGACTTCACAGTACTTTTGAACTAGATCGTCACAAATTGGTACCACAACCAAAGTTCCTTTGGACCAAGCCAATACTCTCTTTAACAAATCCAAATTATGGGGGAAAAAAAGCTACTTTTTGTCTGCTTGGCATCAACTGCTCATTGATTTAATTTAAAGATGTCTGAAAGGGCTTTTTATTCTTTATTGGTCTAACTCTGCTGTAAATATTTGAGATGTTCTAACAAGTGACTTAACTCTTTCAGGGATGCTGAGGTTAAGATAAAAAATAAATAAAAATGATGTATTTTAGCATAATCCTTTTAGCTAATTAGAAGTAGTAAAAAGTGCCAAAGTTCATTGGAAATTAAGACAACCTTTCATGTTGTAAGAATGAACGTGTATTCAACCACATTCTTACCTCATGTGGTTAGAAAGCATGTAATTGTTGCAATGACAGGAGATCTCAACACTAACAGACCTTTTCATTTTTCTTATAACACAACATCCCTTCCACTTTACAAAGGTAAAGGAAGTAGCTGATTAACTGGGTCCTTGTTTTTTACTCAATAATTTAGTGGAATTAAACCATTTCACTTCCTCAATGAAATGGTTTAACTTTTATTTTTTTAAAAAGGTGTGAAAACACATATGTAAGTGAGAACACAGCAGATGTGTAAACTCAAAATCTGGTGCAAACTTTCCTAGCAGTGTTTTGACACTTTTAAGTATACAGAGGAAGTTTGAATTCATTAGTGTTTATCTCATTTTCCAGCATAAAAATCATCTCAAGGTGCAAGAAGGCAATGTGCAGAACAATTCGAGTTTTGAAAACATATCTAGATCTGGATTGAGTATATTCAGATGCATATGCAGTAAATGGGCATATACAAATAGATATGTATAAATACATATCTATACATATATCAATGCAGTACATGTATAGATATAGCTTTATAGCTATATATCTCTTTATAGCTATATCTAAACATATTTTATTCTTAGGTAATCATTTTCACTTTGCAGCCCACAAAGAACAGGAACTTAAAGCGATATCTCCCCAATCAACCTCCCTTCCTTTGTACTGAATAAACTGTTTTTTCAATGAAGTACAACAAGCCGGCTTATCCAACTTGACCAAATAGAAACCCATAGCAACAGTTGGCAGGCACCTCCTGTTCCACCTATCAGTTCCTGTGGAAGCTCTCGTCTCACTAGTTCCGTCTTGCAGAAAAATAGCTTTTGGCTGTGTTATTACTCCTGAAACGTCACACTGGTTCACATCCTAAGCCAGTAAAAGCTTTTAATGACATGTGCAAGGACAATTTTACTGCCTTGTACACTAACGCAACCTACTTATTTGGTTCATTGTCTTTATTTCCAACCAACTTTAACAATTTTTGCCATCCAGCTGTCTAATTTCCAAACAGCACGTCCCTGATCAGCCAAGTCTTATAAAGTTTGAAATACTAACTTTGCAGAGATTTGGCTGGCAAGTTTATGACTTGTCCATTCTCTAAGTGGCTGTATCTTTTTCACAAAGAGAAATGTGTGTGAATTTTCCTTCTATGGAACATCAAAGTAAGTTTTGTAGTTTGTATGAAGGTTATTCAGAGAGAAGGTCAAATTCAGATGATGTGATTTTAACACCAAACACTCAGAAAATGAAATTAGTACATGGGGGTTTTCTCACCGTTCACATTCAGGTTTTAAAAATAATTTAAATCCCTGTTTTGCTATTTTTTAAAAAATCAGCTCCTCTTTCTCATAGTGAATGCGTGGGTATGAATTAAAAACAGATGTTTCCTCCCCAGCTTTGAAGTGCTTGTAAAGATGCTAAAAGGGCAAGTGGAAAAGGTAAAAGCCTTTTTCTCCATGGGGACTTTATGAGATAGGCCACAGTCACGCCCAGTGGATCCAGACTTCGTACTGGCAGGAGTCATGGAAACAGCAGCTCACGTCCCATCTCCTGTAACCACAAACCATTAACATTGAACTGCCACCTAATATAGGCAGAGCAACTTGAAATGTTGCATAAGAGCTCAGCCACATGTCGCAACACATTTGTTTGGTCAAGAAGAACTTTATTCAATGGAGGGCTGGAGTTCACATTTACACAGTGAGCTGCAGGTTTTACTTTGTTATTCATAAACTTTTATAGATGTGTTGTTACTTTTGAAGAAGTCCTTCTTTTTGTCAGTAGTGTGACAGTAAATATCATTTCACTGGCTTAAAGTCAACATGGGTGTGTCAGTGTCCTAAAGTGACATATTGCCACCATGTGGTTAAAGAAATAAAATTAGAGTGATCATGAAAACAAGAAGGCAATCTTCCTGGACTAGGTTATGCATGAACCATAAATTTTCAAAAAGCAAATCTATTTAGGGGATTTTTTTAAAATCTAAAAACCAAACCTAAAAATCAAATTTGTGACAAACAGAAAAAGTGGTCAGTGAGAGGATTATGTAACATACAAATAAACTATCGAAGCAGGCCACAGTAGCCTCACAGCAAGAAGGTCGTGGGTTCGAGTTTGGGGTGGGGACGAGGCTTTGAACACTAGCCTTTCTGTGTAGAGTTTGCATGTTCTCCTCGTGTATGCATGGGTTTTCTCCGGGTACTCTGGTTTCCTCCCACCCTCCAAAAACATGCATGTCAAGTTAATTGGATACTACATGATTGCCCCTAAGAATGAATCTGTGGCCCCACGACAGACTGGCGACCTGCTTGGAGTGTACCCTGCCCCTCGTCTCGAATCAGCGGGATGGGCACCGGCACCCTCCCACAATCCTATAAGGAATAGATGGTTAGGAAGGTGACCGAGACTGACTATCAAAGCAAGCTTTAATTACAAGCTCACTTTGATCTTTGCACAAAAAGAAAAGAAGAAGAATTTCAATAGGTTGTAAGACAACGATACACATTTGCTTTTCTGAATATTTTTTATTGTTCATCAGCTGTTATTCAGACAGTTGTGACAAGATAAGTGAAGATTTTTAAAGAGAATAGGTCAGCATTTTACTCTGAGCAGAAGCAGTCACTGATTGAGTTTCGCTTGCTGTGTGAGGTTAAGGTCCGATAAAAAGCAAAATAAGTGAAAATAACGATGTGTAACAGTTTCCACATCCCACCACGTTACATCTTGGTCTGTCATTCTAATTTGATTCATATTTTGAGCTTTGTAGTTGCTAATTAAACATGTGAATAAAGTACATTTGATTTTCCTTTTAAAGAAAAACCCTAATTTGTCATTTTTTAAGTATAGATTTTAACTAAAGAACATAATATATTTTTTCTGAAGGACAGAATCAACTTGCACAAACATCAGTAACAAAAGTTCAAGGTGCCGATACATTAAATATACATTCAAATACAAGAATTATTAATTGGAATTTCACAGAAAAGATCTTATAATCTCAATCAGATGTTGTGGCATCAAATAGTTTTAACCTGTGGAAAAAAAAACAGTACAAAAAAGACAAGATTAGACAAAATTAAGAAAAAAATCTAAAGTTAATAAAATCACTAATCACTTACCTTTTATCATAACTTTGACCTGAGCCTCACTGGACCCGACATGGTTGGTAGCCACACATTTGTATGTCCCACCATCACTCTGCTTGACATGTGCTATCATCAGCTTTCCATCTTTTGTGGTTTGTGCTCCAGCAGGCAAGGCCGTCCTGCTTGCCCGAGTCCAGGTATAGTGGATGGGATGTGAGCCATGAGCAAGGCATTGCACCTGCAGGGCTTCTCCAAGAAGGAGCCTCACCTGGTCAGGCAAGCAGGTTGCATAAGGAGGACCTATGTGTGAGAAGACACAGTCATGCTTCTGACATAAGGAGAAATCTGAGAATATAATTTGTTTGAAAAAGATCTGTTTTAAATATTTAATTATACTCACTATCCACCTCTATCTGTGTGTACGCCTCACTATAGCCATGTATGTTAGTTGCATTGCAAATATATTGTCCTGAGTCTTGACGGCCCACATTAGTCAAAGTCAGAACACCATTCACTACTGTATGTTTCCATGGCAATGGTGCACGTAGTTTGGACCAGGAGATCTCAGGAGTTGGAGAACCTAGAAGGATGTTTATCTTTAGGAAAATGAGAAAACAATATTCATTCCAAAAATATGTTGGCACCTTACCTCTGGCTTGACACTCAATTGTGACTGTTTCTCCCTCTATCGCTGTTATTTCTTCAATGCTCACTGAAGCCAGAGGCGATCCAAGAGGTCCTTCAACAATGATCTCAATTTTTGCTTCTGACAGCCCCTCATTGTTCTCAGCTTGACAAACATAAACTCCTGACTCCTCTGGGTGGATTGCAGACCACTGATAAACATAAAAAAATAAAACCTGTTATATGGCATTTCATCTCAAACATCAAAATTATTTTATCACAAGTTTTATATTTCACCTTTATAGTGCTGACATCATTGGTCTCTGTAGAAACCAGCTGCAGTGTGGAGCCTTGGCGTTTCCAGGTCACAGTGGGACGCGGCCTGCCGGCGAAGCGACACTCCACTGACACATGTTCACCTAATCTGACCCGCAGGGGTCCAGCAGGTGTCAGCCGCAGTTTGGGGGCATCTGAAAGAAAAAAATACATACAAACATAATCAATTCAAAATGGATTTTTAGATTATTACAGAAACAGGCATCTTACTGACTGGCTATTATTTACTTAATTGACTAAACAATTGTCTCGTCTCATTGCAATTAAACGTCTTATCAGTTTTTGTTTAATTTCTCTGGCTACTGAAAGGAAATGAAGGCAAACATTTAAGGACAAGAAGCACAACTCACGTTTGACATTCAGCACAGCTTTGGCAGAGCTACGACCCGCAGAGCTGATAGCTGAACAGTGAAACTGTCCCTGGTTTCCTGGTCGAGCATTGGTAATTGTCAACACAGACCCATCAGGACCAATTTTTACATTATCTATAAAAGGGGTAAAAGAAAAACGTCATTAAAACCTTGTACTGACAGTCATGTAAAAATGCTGTTTCTCTACTTTCTAGTTAAATCTACCAAGAGAAGAAATGTGACCTAATCTCTATTTAATCATTTTCAGTCTGCAATGAGCCAAAATGCTAAACTCAAAGTTATTTAAAGTTTATTTGTCTGATGCATTCAAGTGTTTAATCCAAACAGGGCAGGTTTAGCTTCATGATATGTCAGTAATAAGCTGAAGAAAGTAATTGTTGCCTCCTGAAAAGGGTTATGAAGACATGTCATGATAATTTAATCGGGACACCGAAAGTGTAAAAAATGTGGTCAATAATCTAAAATTGAAAATTATAGCAAATTCAATTCAAGTTAAAACAATAATACCATATAAGTATGATATTGTCATATTGATGGAGGAAGCATGCGTCACAGAAGGTCCAATGTGGGCACATGATGGATTGAATCATGCACCAACCAGTTGGAAGATTTGTTTGTTCATAGCTAAGTCGGGTCCGCTGGAGGTTAAATAAGGTGTAAAACTCAACAGTGACTTCGAACTTTTCTGGTCTTGTATAGTTAAATGATGAGAAGTCTTCAAAATTTAATGTCTTGTTTTAAAAGATAACAGGGAAAAAAAAAACTCCAAGCGGATCAAATACTCATCTAGATTGAGGTGTCAAACTCAGGTTCTC
This sequence comes from Neostethus bicornis, assembly GCA_902685375.1. Lineage (NCBI taxonomy): Eukaryota > Metazoa > Chordata > Actinopteri > Atheriniformes > Phallostethidae > Neostethus > Neostethus bicornis. The sequence goes on along the minus strand of LR738542.1, from coordinate 20,831,981 downwards.
GAGGGTTGCTGGTTGAAGGCTTTTATTGTGTTCCTGGTTAAACACGTCCAACTTAAATAAAGTGAAATCAGCAATCTTTAATTCCAAAACTTGGGAAAACCTTCAGTGCACTGACCCATCAGGTCCAGAGCTTGACACTCAAGATCCAGACAAAACTATACTTGCAGGACAATTTTCATTGGAACAGACAAACACAAACTGAACATTCAGAAGATGTTTGTCAGTAAATTTCATTTTTGGAAAATTCTCACGGCTTTGATTTGTTTTTGATCTGTACCTATAAAACTGATCAGCCCACTGTGATAATGAGCAAGGGTTGAAATGGATCACTTTAAACATTTCCAACCTGGCAGAGACTGAGCATTGGTTTTACTCCATTCCAGACGAACTGGTTGCACGGTACTTTGCACTTGACACCTAAAACTGACAGACTCTCCTTGACGCACAGTAGAAGTTCGGGGTTCCACAGAGACAACAGGAACTTGAGCAGCCACTGATCAGAAAAATAGAGCAATCAAAACATACATAGAATATCACACAATGAGATTTATCATCTTCCAAACATGTGTGAGTGAACAGAATGGGGTTGAGACAAAAACACCTGATGTGTACAGTTACAGTTTGAGATACATTGAAGAGAAGGCTTCAATGTATCTTGAAGCCTTCTGTTGCTGTGATGCAACATAAAAAAATGTATATTCATAGTTCAGTATTTATCTATATCTGCGTATCCATAAATATATTCAAATTTCTATAGATATATTTAAAGAGAGAGGGAGAAAAATAGAGGTCAATATTGAAATAGCTACAAAGATATGAATATATTTTATAATACATAATGATTTTTTTTGTTTGAATTTTACCTGATAATTATTTTTCTATATATTTTTCTTAAGTACATTTTTGGGGTTTTTTTCTTTCTCCTTTTTCCCTTCTCAAATACGTCTACAACAGAATTTCTTTCCTGGCGTGTATTTTCTTGTTTTACTCAACCAGTTTGGGATCAATAAAGCACGTCTGATTCTGAACAAACTCTGCTGCAAAGCAAACAACCAGGACAAACACACTGAGTGAACTGTACCTAAAACAAATCAGCAAATACATTTCTTCTAAAATTGTTTAACAAAAAAGAGACAAATCGGATAACTTTTCTGACTATGTTAACTGAAACGATACAAGATTTCATTTTGAAATTGAGAATTTTTTTGTTGATTTGTGTTTATTCAAAAAGGCAGAGAAAAAACTTTTGTTGTGCTTAAAATTTGACAAGAGAAAAGACTCTTTAATGTCAATGTTTTTTTTCTATGCGAAAATGTATGTATAAAAATTGTACCAACTGAGACGTATCTGTCATAATTAGGACACTAATTTCTTCAATTGTAATTTGTTTTTTGGTACAATTAGAACAGTTTTGTCTGCTGACTCTAACTGAATCATGTCTCAATACAAACACAGATATCGCTGGAATGTGAAATTGTATGTATTTAGAGGTAAATTCATCAGGCACGTAAAAAAGGAATTTCTTAATTTAAATAAGATTCAAGTTGTTTACCTGAACATATGAGGCAGAGGATGAGAACCCCATGAAATGAATCCATGATGACCACAGAAGAGACTGAAGCGCCTGCTGTGTACAACTCCTCTCTGTCTGTCTCTTATCATTTTCAACCTTTAACCATTCAACTGTCCTCTTCCCCAATTTAAATATAGTTGACCCTTTCGGTCACGTCTGATCTTTTTCGGTTTGGACTCTTTGAACAAACAATATTCTGAGAATAAGAGATACTAACTTTTTGACAAATTGCTTAATACTGTATGTCAGGCAAAAAAAAAATCTCCACCTTATTTTTCTCTTTAGGCTTCATACAACTTCTCCCCTGCACACTTCTCATCTTCTCTGCACAGTCTTTATTGGTCAGCTTGTTTCTAAAAGAGTGGAAACTAAAAGGTCCCAGCAGTTGCTCACTTTTGTCCACACATTTTTATATATTGGTCAAGTTTGGCTACATGTTTGTCTTAAGTTTCTTCGACTTTTTTGCAACCAACACATTTAGAAATACTTAAAATCTTCAGGTGGAATTTTCTCCATCAGTCTGTTCATCACTAGTTTGACCTTCTGTTCTCAGTAACTTAGTTTGAAACTTATTGGACGTTCAAATATCATAACAAAGGGAAGGGTTTTCGAGATAAAAGTCACAATTTTTGTAATCCGTCCAGTGTTTCAGTTCAAAATTATGTAGGAGCTGTGTTTTTTAGATGTTTTCATAGTTCACAACAGCAAATGACAAGAGAAAGAGACCCCTGCAGGCAGTTTAGATTTGGATGAATTTCACAAGGTTAACCACTACATTTTGTTTCGTTTGATCGTCTGAACCACTCATCCCTAAAGAAGTTTTGGTGCAGTGTGAACCTATCTTGGCTGATTTCAGGCAAGAGGCAGGAAACATCTCAAACAGATCACCAGTTTGTTGTGGGGCCACACACACACAACCATACACTCATTCCTAGGGACAATTTTGTAGCTGACAATCCACCTAACTCTGGGAGGAAACCAGAGTGTCCAGAGAAAACCCAAGCATACATGAGGAGAACATGCAAACTCCACACAGAAAGGCCAGTGTTTCAAGCTTCGCCTCCTCTATGGAACTTGAATCCTTGACCTTCTTGCTGTGAGGCCACTGTGCCACTGTGCCATCTTGACTGATGAAAACAAAACGTTAAAAAAGACCTTCAAACTTTCCTCTCAGTTGAGTTTTCCAAAATACAATAATCTCATTTTGTGTTATTGTTTTCAAAGTAGTGGTTTAGATAAAATGATGGATATTTGACACTGAGGTTTAAATTTTCACCATAAAGCAGTTTAACGTAAATCCCTAAATACATCAAATTTAGCTTTTTGTTTCAGGAAAATAAAGATCCCCAGGTTTTCTTTCTTTTCTTAACATCATTATCAAACCTGGTTTCCTCTCCCGTTAGAAGTAAATTGCCTGGTTTTAATTTTGATGTTATCATTAATTAACTTCTTTTTATTCTACTCTGGTCTGATCCCCTTCATTTTCATTGAAATGAGAATTGATTTTTCTCAACGACCTCCTTCCGTACAAACTCAAATCCAGATGATTTGTTTGACACTTTAATCAATGACACCAGACAAAGGTGGAATAATTTTGTCTCTTTTGGAAAGGAGTTTGCAGAAAGATGTATTAAAAAATCTGGAATGTTTCCTCACCTAGTTTAAATATCAAGGACTGCACAGTGGCGCAGTGGATAGCACAGTGGCCTCAAAGCAAGAAGGTCAAAGGTTTTTGCTCGGAGGGTGGGGACGAGGCTTGGAACACTAGCCTTTCTGTGTGGAGTTTGCATGTTTGCCCTGTGTATTGATGGGTTTTCTCCAGGTACTCCAGTTTCCCCCCACCCTCCAAAAACATACATGTTAGGTTGATTGGCTGCTATGAAATTGCCCCGAGGAATGAATATGTGTGTCGCCCCATGCCAGACCGGCGACCTGTTTGGGGTGTACCCTGCCTCTCGTCTGAAATCAGTCGGAATAAGCTCCGGCACCCCCTGTAACTCGCCAGGGATGTATGGTCCAGAAGATAAATGAATTAAAGATGAATTATTAAAGATTAATTCAAATAAACTTATTCAAGTAGTTTATTTAATGTGTGACCTGTCACTTGGAGGATGTTACACATTCTACTGCCACCTTGTGTTCACTTTAGGTCATGGCACTCTAACGCACAGCCTCAAGGCCTTATGGGAAATGTAGTTGGAATAAATTAATCACTTCCTGGTTTGAGTCGGGTTTGTGACTAGGAAGTTTCTGAACGTCTTCTTCGAAAACAACACATTGATAAAAGAGAAGTAACACATTGATCAAGGTGAGTAACAATCTAACATCAATATGTATTTGTTAGAAAAGGAGCATTTAGAACATATAAAAGTAAGAAAAAAGTTATTTAACAAACCGACCCAGTGAAAGGAGCCAGTGTTAATATAAAAAAAATTACACATATGTCTCTAAATGAAAAACAGAATGTAGGTTTAATCACATAAATGAGGTCAGAATTGTTTAAAAATAGTTTAAATGAATTTTTTTTAAATAAAAGTGGACTTGAGCTGTTTTTATGTGTTTCTAATTTTTTTCTTCGAATGGATCAGAAATACAATCATCTTATTAAAATATTTTTTCAAAAAAATAAAAAAAAGTTATTTAAACCTTTTATTAAATGTAGTTGTGCTGTTTGTTTTGGGTTTTTTTTTTTACATGTATGGTAATTCAAATGTCAAACTTATTTATTTTATCTTTATTTTGAAAAGAGCACTATTTCTAAAGTTAAATATGTTTTTAAATGATTTCTTGTTCCTATTCATTAAAGGGTCAAACAGATCTTGTGAAATGACTGATTTAATCCCTGAGAAATCAAATAATACCTATTGTTTTTTTCTTATTTAGTACTTCTTTTCATCATAACATCACTATTTGACTACATTTCGACAATAAAGTTAGTTGTTTTCTAATTGAAACCTCAGGTTTGGGTATTAGTCAGCATGTCAGAGAACATATTCTACAAGTCCACACATTGTAACAAACATACTCTTGTTTAACATAGCTGTGTTCCTGTTCTTGAGATTTAAAAAAAACTATGACAAGAATGCAGACTCTGTGGATCTTTTTATTTTAGTCAAATGAAGACACGAGTACTGAATCATCAGGATATTTTGTAAGCTAGTTGATGAACATACGTTGCAACAAAATCACAATCATGAGTCAAAGCGACTCTACAAGAAAACAAGAGTTACACTTTGAGAATTTCTCAGTGTTTCTGTGATTAGTAGAAATTCTTCAAACAAGGTCAATCATTTTTTTAAAAAAAAAAGCATATTCTGTGCAACGGGTTCTGAAATGCAAAAGTATGTAATCTCAGCGTGAAAGTAAGAATTTGTTTTGTGGATCGATCAGAGCATTTGATTCTCCTGTGTAATTATCTCAGTAATCTCACTGTTTCAGTGAAATATATTAGAATTTTATTAGAATATTACTTTTCCAGTCATTGATGAATGATGCACATACTTAGAAAACTTTGTTTTTTTTTTATCATTTGTATTCAGAGCAACTTTCAAAATGTCCCCTTTTTATTGTATTTTCTACTTTTTCTTTTCATCAGATGTCCTTGATGGAGCCTAATGCTGTTCGACCTGTAACTGCAGTGGCCTGGACGTCAAACAACGGCACCTGCCCAAAAGATTTCAGTCTGGTAAAAAAAATTTACTAAGCATTTCAGGATGGGCTGCATGATGACACAGTGATTAGCACAGTGGCCTCACAGCAAGAAGGTCAGGGTTGGGCAAAGCCTGAAAGATTGGCCTTTATGTGGGGAGTTTGCATGTTCTACCCATGTATGCGTGGGTTTTCTCCGGGTACTCCGGTTTCCTCCCACTCTCCAAAATCATGCATGTTAAGTTGATTGGCTGCTACAAAATTGCCCCTAGGAGTGAGTGTATGTGGATGGTTGTGTGTGTGTGTGGCCCCGCAACGGACTGGCAACCTTTTCGGGTTGTATCCGTCCTCTCACCTGATATCAGCCAGGATCGGCTCTGGCAATCCTATTCGGAATAGGATTGGTTCAGAAGACGAAACGAAACATTTCAGGTGCCTTGTTCTATTGAATATAGTTCTATTTAATTCTATTAGTTCTATTTAATATAGTATATAATATATATAAATATATATATATTAATATAGTTCTATTTCATTTAACAGTACACCACTTTGGATTTGGTGTACAAAATAATCCTTGTCATTAGGCTGAATCTATTTTTGAAAGTTGGATTGTTTAGTGATCGTAAACAGCCATTGCATAAGATTTGAGTGTTTTTGGTGGCGTGGGGCGAAGGATGTTGCTTTTAAACAGTTATATATTTTGGGAGATTTTTTTAAACCCCGTAAAAATGTCCATAGTTGTTTATAGTTTCACCAATTAGTTTTGAATTTATGGTTCAGTTTTGATTCACCAAACAAGTTTGTTAAGATTTGAGGAAGCAGGCTCATAAATAAGATCCTTTTCCAGTAAACTGTTGCATACTTGCTTGACCGTTTGGTTCAAGCAGAGGTCATTCTGGTGAACAGCATGCAGCTGAAAGCAGAAACTAACTTCTACAAAGTAGTTAAAATAATAACGTTGTACATCAGAGCTGGATGATTTATGGTGTCATCTTTGAGAGCTTTGACCATTGTTGCTTTAAGTCTTGCCAAAGCAACTTGGTTGATATTTTGTGTGATGAAGACATGAAACAAGACTTTCTGCCAAACGCCATATAGTTATTTTAATAAAGTCAAGTGATTGTTATCATTAACTTATTGAAATGTTAACTTTTAAAAGCTCTCCTGCATTAATAGAATAAATCTGAGCTCAAAACAAACTCTAGTTTGTAATATTATTGTTCAGATCATTTTAGTTTGACAGAAAAAAGAAACATTTGTAGCATTTTTTTTTTTTCCGTCCTGATCATGGATTGAGGGGGGAAACTACAACATTGAATCTTTTTTTGGTTTTAGGAAGAATGCCCAAAAAACAGAATAAAATACAGTATTTTAACCCTCACCTATGGTCACCAGCTGTGGGTGTTGACCGAAAGAATGAGATTGCGGCTACAAGCAGCCGAAATGAGATTTCTCCGCAGGTAGCTGAATTCTTACTCAGAGTTCGGGTGAGGAGCTCTGCCACCCAGGAGGAGTTCGGTGTCGAGCTGCTCCTCCTCCAGGTCAAGAGAAGCCAGATGGGGTGGTTTGATGCCCCCTGAACGCCTTGCTGGTGAGGTGTTTCGGGCACGTCCCACCGGGAGGAGACTAAGAGGCAGACCTCTAACCCGCTGGAAAGACTATGTCTCACAGCTGGCTGGGGAACAACTCGGGATTATTCCGGGTGAGCTGGAGGATGCAGCTGGGGTGAGAGAAGCCCGGGCTTCCCATCTGAGGCTGTTGCCCCCGTGACCCGGCCCCAGATAAGATAAAGACGACGGAACGGAAAAAATATATATATTTTAAAAATCACTTCAATAACTTAGAGCATCTTCATTTTCAACTGATTTTATTCATGATTATTAAATAAAATCAGACTTTTTATTAAGTCTCAATTTGTTTTTACAGATCAACATCACCGAAGATGGAGGAACAGCTAACTTCACTCGTAGTTTTGTGATGAAATCTGGATATTTCCTCTGTTACAGCAAAGTGACTCAGACACATCTCACACTTAATACTGCATTACATTCAGATTACAGCAATATCCTTGATTGTTTGATGTCTATTGCAAAAAAAAATAAATAAATTACTTTTCTTTGTCTAGGACCTGGCAGGTGGAATGGTTGTGTCCGACATGCAGGTTTTAACTGAAAAAGACTCCATTCCTCACGGTTACTGCTACATCGCTGAGTACCTCGAACCAAGTCAGTAAAGAGACACAATTTCATTACTTTTTCACAATTTTACAGAGGGTCCTGCTTTTTTGTAATGTAGATCTGTTAAATTGTTTTGTGGTAAAATATTTCTTTGTTTGTGTGTCCAGAGGCCAGCGTTTCAAAGAAAAAGCGTGTGTGCGTACGTATGGCCCCCGTCGGCAGCGTGGAGACAGCAGTGTTGGACATCAAACTGACAAGCAAAAGCAAGATGATGTTACAGCACTTCACATGTGTTGGGTTTGTGCCGCTTATTATCACATTTGTAATTGCATGTGCTTTTGTTTGTCTATAAAGTTTGATCTAATCATCATATTTTTAATCTGTCATTAAATATATTTCCACAGTGACATCAATGGCTTTGTGCTGTGGTGCAGAAAAGGATATTTTTCTAGCCCAAAGCCCCAAGCAAAGCCCCGCAAAGTTAGTTTGGACTTCCACAAACTTTCTTTGGACCAACCATCTGCTCCTCTCCCTCTCAGACCAAGGTAGAGATTCTAAATAATGGAAGATGGTATTACTTTCTTTTGTAAAGAGCAAGTAAATAATCCAAATTAAAGTTTGTTATTTAAGCTTTACAAGAATATGTGAATTTGGGCGACTCTAGAGGTACTATAATGTGCTATATTTGCAATCCATTTTCCGTTTACTATCTTTTTTTTCTCCAGCAACCCTCCTCCCCCTGTGCCACACAGTAGAATGAGTCAGAGACGCTGCAGTCTCACTCATAAGGACAATTTGGACAAACCCGCTGACAGCAGTTTTCAGGGTGTTACAGGTACATAAAAAAAACCATTGCTTCCCTTCTCTAAACAAAATCAAATTTTAAGCCTTTCTCTAGTTGTCACGTTTTTTTTAAATAGTTTTCTAGTCATGTAGGAAAACTGATCTTAGACCTTCAACGTATTTAGGTTGATTATTACATTTTTCTTCTGACTGTGCATATCTTTTTATTATTAGAACTAAAGAATCAAATTACTCTTTGCAATATTAACTTTATTAACCTTAAAATCTTTTTATTTTAGTTTTATTAAATTGCTTTTGCATTGATTTAGTCCCTGTTTGTTATTAGAAGGTTGTGTTAATGTTAGATTTTGTGGAATTTCTACAAGAGAAGCAGAAACAAGTTTCCTCCACAGGGCTCTCACTCAGAGTGAGGAGCTCTGCCTTCTGGGAGGAACTTGGAGTAGAGCCGTTGCTCCTCTGAGTCAAGAGAAGCCAGATGGGGTGCTTTGGGCATCTGGTAAGGATGCCTCCCAAACGCCTCTGGTGTGAGGTGTTTCGGATACCTAGGGACAGAGCCTAGACCCGCTGGAGAGATTATGTCTCGCAGCTAACCGGAAACGCTTCGGGATTCTCCCCTGTGAGGTGAAGAATGAAGCCGGAGTGAGAGAAGCCTGGGTTTCCCGTCTGAGGCTGTTCCCCCTGCGACCCAAACCCAGATAAGCAGTAGACAACGGAACGAAATGAGGCAGAAAATGTGTTGAATATACTATGTATATTTTTACTATACACATAATTTGGTCATGTAAGAGACTCAGCTGAGACTTGCAATAGATACGTTCCTGTTACTAACGTTAACAGAAATCCAGTCAGTCTTTTGCAGCCGCTGTCCTTTGGGTTTTAAATATTTTCTGCTTCACTCAATTCTAATTTAAATGAATCGCCTTAAAAACTGATCAATTTTAGACCAAGATTTACTAACATTAATTTGGCTCATATATGTTGAAGTAGAAAACCTGTAAAAAAGAAACAAACAAATTGCTTTAAAAGTAACAACTTAAAATGTTCTGTAGTAACCATCTGAATAATTTAAACAAGTAGATTTCTAGATGAAGTTTATGTTTTCATTGTACACAGAAAGATAATTACTAAGACCGGAGGCAGACTCTCACTCATTTGTTTCCTTTGTAGCTCTGGACGGAGTTCCTTTTATCCTGCACCCAAATTATGATAACCAGCAAGATGGAACGGTATGAATCCCATTTCTAACAAACTGAAAAAAAGACATTTTTGAACATTTTACTACATTTTACTACTGCTTTGTTACAAATGCCTTTTCATACTTTTTTTTTTATATTTTGCAGGCTCTTCAGCTCAACGCACAGTTAAACAACATGCGTATAAAGTCTCTTATGGACATTGAAAATGAAGTATATACTTTTTCACCTCCTTGTGCCATTTCTGCTTTCATAAAATATTTATGTAATTGCCTTTTGTGTTTTTCAGTATAGCTACCCATTCACTGTTGAGGAGTTAGCTGCGAAGAGGACCAGACCCCCGATTCAATCAGAAGTTACTTCTGCAGCACAGTAATCTCGGCAAAATCTTTAAACAAAATTCTGATTCTGTGATTTTGTTTTTGGGAGTTACAGCTTTAATCACACAATATTTCTATCATATCATGATGTCATCATTTGAAAGGTGAGCTCAGGCGATCATGTACGTTCTACATGTGAATGTTTATTAATGCAATTCAAACATTAAAAAAAAAAAATCAATTAACTAAAGAAATCTCCAAAAAGAAAGTTTAAAGATTAAAAATATCTGAATGACTATCATTGCTCAAACCATCCTGCAGCAGCCTTAATCAAACTTTATTTATTTTTAGATGTGGGATACTTGCTAAAATTAAGATGCACTTTTTTTCTGCTGAAGATTTTGTTATTTTACTATAAAAGTAGGTTTGTTATAAAAAAATATTCACTTTATTTTTTCATTAGGTAGACTTTATGTAGTTACATTAAAATAACTTGTTCTTATGTAAAATATTGTGCATTTCCTAAAAGTTACTGTTCTATTTATATTATACTAGTTGATTGTTGAATTTTAAAGTAGATCTTGTTCTTGTTTGATAGAATGTCTGTATAATAATGTAGAAACTTATTTCTTCTTACTTTTTATTGTAAGGACCAAAATTTTTTTCATATCAGGGTTTTATTACCGTTACGTTAAAGTTTTATAGCATGGGAAAATAAAGCAATTAAAGCAACTTCGGTGGTGTTTTATTAGTTCTGTACATACATAGATTTAATTTTAACACAAAAAGTTGAGCAGCACAGTGACCTCACAGCAAGGAGATCGGGATTTGAGTCCCAGATGGAACAAGGCTTGAAACACTGGCCGCTCTTTGTGGAGTTTGCATTTCTCCCCATGTATGTGCAGGTTTTCTCTGGATACATCGGTTTCCTCCCACTCTCCAAAAACATGCATGCTAGGTTGATAGGCCACTATGAAATTGCCCCTAGGAATGAATGTGTGTATGGTTGTGTGTGTGTTCCCCTACAACACACTGGTGACCCGTTCGGGGTGTTCCCTGCCTCTCACCTGAAATCAGCTGTGATAGGCTTATTTATACTGTTAGGTATAACTGGTTCAGAAGACGAAACAAACCAAAAAGCTTAAATGGTGTAAGTAATACTTGTAGCCTTGATGCAAGAAATTGAGCCAAACAAAAAGCAGAGCAAGAATTTTGCAGATAGTGAAAGTTTTGGAGTTCTCGCTATCTTTAGGATCAGGGGTTATTTTTTTAGCAAAAATTGCGTACAAGAATTTAATATTTTCAGACATTTTGGTTACGTGTAAATTAATAAATCCAGGTTTTTGTTTTGTGTGGTTGCACATAGTGCTTTAGTGCCATCTGCTGTGAACTGGAGGATACAGAAAGACTTAACATTACAAACAAATCTTAGTGTTAAAAGGACAATTTAGGAAAATTACCTTCTATCTTTAAAATCATTTGAGAAGTTCTGGTATGCTGAATAAACATGAACCTGATGCTGTGTAGGGCATCCTGTGTTTCTGCTTAGAAACTAGACAACCAAGCAATTTGGAAAGATATTGGTAATTTATTGTCATGGACATACAAGTACATGCAACAAGGAAAATAGTCCCTCTGTCCACATTAGATGGTTAAAAAGAGACAAATTAGGTACAAAAAATGCAGCAAAAGTAACCATTATGGTCACCAGCTGTGGGTGGTGACCGAAAGAATGAGATCCCGGGTACAAGCGGCCGAAATGAGCTTCCTCCGCAGGATGGTTGGGCTCTCACTCAGAGATCGGGTGAGGAGCTCTGCCATCCTGGAGGAGCCGGGTGTCGAGCCGCTCTTCCTTCAGGTCGAGAGAGGCCAGATGGGGTGGTTTGATGAGAGAAGCCTGGGATTCTTGTCTTAGGCTGTTGCCCCGCGACCCGGCCCTCGATAAGCAGAAGACAACGGAACAAAGATCCCTCCACAACTATTTCTGAATGTATTTAAAAGACCAGGCTTATAATCTAACCTTGATAAAGATATTGCCTTTTTAAGACTGATGCACACATAAAACTTCTGAATGTTTGACATGGAACCCAAATTTTTGGGGACTAATAAAGTATTTTCAGTTCAATTTAGAAAAACTGTAACTATTACATACTTCAAGGAAAATAATTCTCAATCTGTAATTCCACACTATTTAATCACCTGAATTATATTTTTTGATACAGTGACTAAAATGTTGTTTGTACAAATATGAATTGTGAATGATAGTAAATCTAGAAAACTGAGTGAATTTTAAAAGTGGTCTAAACTCTTGATTAATTACAGCAGCGTCTGAAATGAACGTTATAAAGATTTGAGATATAAATAAGAAAATGTGTGTCAGAGAATCTAAGGCACACATGTGGACCTTCAGCTGACCCACTTACAGTGTACTGAGGTCTATTCAGAAACATTTTCCTATGAAAAAAATGGCTTTATTATTATGATGTGTGAAAAAAAGACCAAAAAAGGTTATGGGACTTTTAAAGAATAAATTAATGAAAGCTCCGAGGCCTCAAAGTTAATATACTATTGTATAATCCTGACACAGATTACAGAAATGAGGATCTGTTGCATAATATATAGCCTTTGTTTTCAAATATATTTTACTGTTTTCATTTCAAGATGCATATGTATTCATGGAATTTAAATCATTGTGTAAATGTCCAGCTAAATTGATTGTTTTTTTAATTGTTATTAAAATGATGTGCACCATCATCTTGTCCTTTATTGGTTGGTGTATTCATTAGATTAATAAAGATAATAAAGTAAAACATTCAGCACATCACAGAATAATTTCTCAATAATGAATCAAATTATATGGAAGGATTGATTCTAAGCATTTCTTTTCGTCTGCTGACTCGCTTATCCCAAGCGGGGGGGGGGTGACAGAGCCTATCCCGGCTGATTTAAGGCAATAGGCAGGGTACACCCCGAACAGCTCGCCAGGCTGTCACGGGGCCACACACACAATCATCCACACACACACACTCAATGCTAGGGGCAAATTTCATAGAGGCAATCAATCCAACATGTATGTTTTTTTTTGTTTTGTTTTTTTTCGGGGGGAGTTGGAGGGCTACGCACATATGGGGAGAACATGCAAACTCTAAACCGAAAGGTCAGTGTTTCAACCCCCGACCTTATTGCTGTGAGGCCACCATGCAGCCCTAAGCTAAATTGCGTTCTATCTTCTGAACAGCTTGTCCCTGATGGGGTTGTAGGGGTGCCGTAGCAGGCTAATTTCAGGCGAGAGGCAGGGTACACCCCAAACAGGTCGCCAGGCTGTCGAGGGGCCACACACACAAACACAATCATACACACACACACTCATTCTTAGGGGCAATTTTTATAGTGGCCAATCAATCCAACATGCATGTTTTTGGAGGGTGGGGGGAAACGTATGCAAACTTTGCACGTATGCAAACTTAAAACAAAAAAGTCAGTGTTTCAACCCCCAACCTTTTGCTGAGAAGCCATTGTGCAGTCCTAAATTTAATTTCATCTTCTGAACTGTTTGTCCCTGATGACGTCGTGGGGGTGCCGGAGTCTATTCAGGCTAATTTAAGGCGAGAGGGAGGGTACACCCCGAACAGGTCGCCAGTCTGTCGCACGGCCAAAGCTAAATGTGACCATAAAAAAAGAAGATATAAAACAACACAGTCAATTTGTCCTGATTTCTTCTTCTGCACTTTGATCGCTTTTCTCAATCAGATTATGAGTATTTTGTTTGGTTATTTTAAAACTCCAGTAGAATGAATATTAATTTTTTAAGACTACAATCTGTAGAAAACATGCTCTGATTCCAACCAGCTGTTTCCCGCCTCGTACAGATCAGCTGCACGCACACACACTCGTAGTAGGCGGAGGCTTGATTCACACACGCACACACACACTGGAGGGATCCCCATCAGCTGTGGAAAGCAACACAGCCTGGATTCGCTTTTATTTTCTTTCTTAGATTAAACTGTTTATATTTTGTGCAATCCAGAAATAGATCCTGTATTTAAAATTAACATCTTTAAACCAGAAGAAGAGGAAAATAAAAATCGGAGAAGTACAGGAGGAGGTTTTGAAAGCATGGAATATTTCATGATGCCTACAGAGAAGATCGCGTCTTTACAGCAGTTCAAAAAGACGGAGAAGGATGTGATCGGAGGTCTTTGCAGGTTTGTAACATAAATCAAACATCTGTTTCTGTTAGTTATTCTTCACATGGCGCTAGCATGTGTTTGTCTCTCTCTATGTGTGTGTGAGTGTGTGTGAACTTCATGTAGCATGCTAGCTTTTAGCTCCGGATCCATTTCCTGGCAGCTGAAGCATGGTCGTAAAAAAAAAACACAAAAGTCAGTCTGATTGTTGACCGAATTCCGCTTTTTTTTCTTTCTGTGTTCAAATTATTTTATTTATTGTGTGTAAATGTTTCATTTTTAAGAACGAGACATGTTTTTTTAACCAGATCAGTTAAAAATATGTAAATTAGCGAAGTGAATTGATCCATTTGAGTCCAGATGGAGACCAACCACGTGGTAGTTAACGTTTTTGCCGTCGTTACACAAAACGTCCGTAATAATCGCTACTTTTACTTCCTGTTTTCATATGGCGTAATAAATGTGCATACTTATTAACATATGTGTTATAATTGTGTTATTAATTTGACAAATATCTCGTTAAACACAGCACCGTGCTCCAGCCAACCCTGGCTCATGTGCTAAATTTAGCTTAGCATGGCTAACAAGTTTGATTTCACTGCGCACTTGTTTCCTTATTGAGTTTAATTCAAACGGGCCTCCTGAAACTGATTTCTACTAGATCGTTTAATCGCGCCGTCTTGTCTGGTCGCAGATACAGTGGATACAATTGTGTATGTGTTTGAGAGAAGTGTGAAACAAAGCGCTAGCTGATGGAAAGCATTGTTCTTCATGGTGCCAGGGGGCCTGCTTACTGCTGGACTCCAGACGCACTACAGCGACCTCTAGTGGACATAATGTGAACTTGCTGCTCCTTGTTTAAGCTCTGCACACTCTGAAGTGTGAGGGGACAGATGCTGTAAAATCTCTGTTAAATTGCTCAGATTTGTATCTGTGATGACATGGTATAGAAGAAGTTTACAAAATGCATTTATTTGCAATATTACCTAAATGCACCATTGATGGTTAGACTCCTGCAAATAAAATTTTGTTTCATCTTATTTACCGCTTACACGTAATGGGTGAGCCTATTCCGGCTGATTTCAGGCAAGAGACAGGATACACCCCAAACAGGTCGCCAATCTGTTGCAGGGCCACACGCATACAACCACCCACACGCCCGTTTCCTGAGGTAATTTTATTTCGGCCAGTCAACCTAACATGCAAGTTTTTGGAGGGTGTGAGGAAACCGGAGTACTTGGAGAAAACCCACACATACACAGGGAGAACAAGCAAACTCCATACTGAAAGGCCAGTGTTTCAAGCCTCTGCCCCACTCTTGGATTTGAAACCTTAACTTCTGGTTGTGAGGCCACCGTGCAGTCCCCAATCTTTTTAGATTAACGGATAGATAAAAACTTTATTAATCTCCTGCAGGAGAAATTCTGGTGTCCAGCATCCACAAATCACACATCAAAATAAATCAAAATACAATAATAAAAGTTACAACCGCTAGTAAATAAGATACCCTATTGGACTCATTTCCTTCTAGGCACAATGTTCGATTAAATTTATTTAATTTTTCAATGATAAGCAAAAATTATTGGCCTAGAACATGTCAACCCCTCCAACTTTCTGGTTTTTGCAACAAAGTTTTATTTCTGTTGGTTGGAAATCATAGGAAAGGCTTCAAAGTTGTCATCTGTAGAGAGTATTTTCTGTCCGATCAATGTAACTCATTAAGAATAATCTGGATGTTAAATTTAAATACAAATGTGTGATGGTGTTCTATTTTGCTTTGGCGGTAAACTGTTATTTATGACCATGTGAGCTGTGTCTAGTCTGTGACCTTTCGACTTTGTAAACTTCCCAGATCAGGTTCTTCAGGTTTGTTGTCAACGGCCGCTGCTTTAATGGTTCACGTATTTTTTTCAAGCCTTTGAGTAAATATGACATGAGGTTTTACCAGCGTGACATCTGACATCATGGGGCAGCAGTGGGCGAGGGGGGGCACAGAGTTCAGCCAAACTCAAAAACCTCCTTTCAACTCGACTCAGGAATGTGAAGGGGTTGCCCCAGCAGTCAGGAAAGCACCAGGTTAAAAGTTTCATTTGTTATTGTTAGACGACACGTCGTTGTAAACGCGCATTTTTTCACGCATGAGTGAAGCCAAGAATAGTTGATTTTTATTAGAAAGAAAATGGTTCTTTTTTTTTTTTTTTGCTGTTTGTGCATTATTAATTGAATTAAATCAAGCATAAAAAATTTTAATAATATAGCTCTCTTTTGGCTGTTATTGATTTTTAGTTTTACAAAGTTAGACATGGTTCTGTACAAAATAATAATGAATTCTGTATTGTGAATAAGTTTGCTTTTTGCACCGGGTCACATTTCGAACTAAATTAAAAAAAAAAAAATCTGTATTGATTCTGATGACTTTGCACCTAGTATGGCACTAAATATCTTCGTTCTTTCATCCTTCTCAGTCTGGCCAACATCCCGCTCAGTCCAGAATCTGCTCAGGATCAAGAGAGGCGAATTCGCCGTGAAATTGCCAACAGCAACGAGCGCCGCCGCATGCAGAGCATAAATGCCGGATTTCAGTCTCTCAAAACACTCCTACCACACACAGATGGAGAAAAACTCAGCAAGGTGAATACTTTTTTTCTTTCTGCGAATGAACACAGCATGAGTTTGGAAATTCTAATTTAAACTTCTCTGCATCTTCACCACAAGGCTGCCATTCTGCAGCAGACAGCTGACTACATCTTCGCTCTGGAACAGGAGAAGACACAGCTTCTGGCTCAGAACAACCAACTCAAACGTTTCATCCAGGTACGTGCGATGTAGACAATGTGGGTCATTTAAATTTTTCTTTAATAAATCCACATGCTACACATCACTGTTTGTGGCAAGTCCATGTAGTCCCTCATTCATCCAGGAGTGATCCATTGTAGAAAAAGTTTCAAAAAGTCTTCTGGACAGTTTAATTCTTGAACGAGACGTTTCAACTTCCATCCGGAAATCATTTTCAATCATTTCATTCAGATTGAAAATGATTTCCGAATGGAAGTCGAAACGTCTCGATCAAGAATTAAACTGTCTAGAAGACTTTTTTTAAACTTTTTCTTCTATCACTGTTTGTGAGTAAACTGAATAAAAAATAGAATGAATTGAAAACCTTCAGTTAAGTGTTTTCCTTCCAACTATCTTTTTTTTAGAATAGACTTTGCTTAAAACATAAAAATCACTGTAAAAGTTCAGAAATGGAAGGACCATGAATTTGTTGGTTAGTAAGATTCGTGCTTCCGCAGGGTAACAGGTGAGAAAATTAAACTTAGATTCAATAGAGGTCTATGACAATTATTTTGGGGACAGTAACCTTTGCAGGAAAGCTTAGACTTCCCTCACCCTGGCCACATCCACCAACTCATTCAAGGGAATCCCGAGAATCCCCCAGGACAACTGTGACACATAGTCTGTTCAGTGGGTTCTGTGTTCACCCCAAGACTGCCTGTGTCCAAAATACCTCACCAGCGAGGCTTCCTGGGAAGCATCCTAACCAGATGTACGAACCACCCAGTGTGGCTCCTCTCTATCCAGAGGAGCAACGGCTTAATCTGAGCCCCTTCACTGATGAAAGAGCTTTTCACCCTTTCCAATCTGTCTTTGTTCAAACATTTCTAGCATTTTTAATAATGACACAGGTTGCAGATGCTCTTGACAGTAAATTAAAAAGTTAACAAAAATCTGTCTAAAATTCAGTTCTCTAATTAAAATTAAAACCACAGTAGCCATGGGTGAGGGTTGGAACGTAGATCGACTTGTAAATCCTCGCGGGTGAGGCATTTCGGGCATGCCCCTTGGAGGAGACCAAGGGGCAGATCCCGGGCCCGCTGGAGAGACTATGTCTCACAGCTGGCCGGGGAACGACTTGGGATCCTTCCGGGTGAGCTGGAAGATGCAGCCGGGGTGAGAGAAGCCTGGGCTTCCCATTTGAGGCTGTTGTCCCCGCAACCCGGCCCCGGATGAGCAGAAGATGACTGAACGGAAGCAAAGTAGCTCGCCTCGAAAGAAAGTGAGGAGATTTTGTGATATCACGGAGGAAACAAAAACTATTGTCTGTTTTTTACCCCTCTTTATAACTTTTCAAACTGTATGATAACATTACGCTAAGTCATCTCTTCAAAACTCAGATTGCAGAAGTAGGAATTGAGGGCTTTTTGAAGCGTTTTATTTTCCTGTATTGTCTTTTTTCACCAACAAGGACACAAAGAAATCCTGATGCAAAAATTTTATCATATATCAAAAATCCGTTTTTTCTATCGATGGCGATCTTGTCGTCAAAAACTTTTCTCGAACAATTAGCTGGTATACTGTAGATGCTTATCATCTCATTAGCTCCTAGGCCTGATTTTGTTGTTACACTGGCATTTTGTTGTACTACAGTTTTGGGCTTTTATTATTTTCTTTTTTATTCTACAATCACCATTTCTGCCTTTTTTTTTTCCCTTTATAGGAATTTAGTGGTTCATCACCTAAAAGGAGACGAGCTGAGGAGAAGGATGAAGGGATCGGGTCTCCAGATATGCTGGACGAAGAAAAGGTTGAGGAACTGAGGAGAGAGATGTTGGAACTCCGGCAGCAACTGGACAAGGAGCGCTCAGTGCGAATCCAGCTGGAGGAACAGGTGAGCTCTAGCCTGCATTCTTTATGTTTTAGTTTAACAGGTAACATGTGAGGGTTTGAAACGGAAATTTAACAAGGGCATCTGCTTCATCAGTGATAAAAATCTTTGTCGGTAAATCAGTCGGTTGCTGAGTGTATCACATTCTGGATCTGTTTGAATAACTGCTGGGGTTGTGAGGTCAAACAGGTGCTATAGACAAGCTGAAACCAAAACAAGCAGCAAAAGTAAATAGAAGGAGAACAAGGGCCTCATATGTAAAAGCATACATCCAGAAAGCAGAAGACAGCTCTTTATGTGCATCAATAAAACCTGAAGCGTTCCAGCAGTAATTTCCAGCTGCTGTTCCTTTGACGACACTTAGAGTTGAAGCTGGAATTTGTTATATTAGACATTCTGATCATGCACACACGACCCACTTAGAATATTTAAAATGGAATCAAAAGCTCAGCGCAGCACATCAAATAAATTAATCTGGTTTAGGACTATGAGATTTTTTTTAGAAATTTTCTATAAGATGAGAACTTTGTTCAGAGACAAAAAAAATGTACTTAACATCAAAACAACAGGTTGGTAACAATAACTTAATAACAATTTAGTGTGTTTTATTTTATTAGACATACACATTTCATTTTCTGAACCACTTTATTAATCTATGCAGTGGCCCCCAGATGGTACAAGTCCTACTTATAAAGCAGAAATGATGTAGTTACAAATGACTGCTAAGAGTTTGAGCAAGTTTCCACGACTTGTGGTGTCCCCCAAGTTTTTGTTTTTGGACCTCTTCTGTTCACATTCATGTTCCCAAATATCAGAACACTTTTAGGTTAATTATCATAGTTATGCAGATGATATAGTAGAAAAAGTTTCAAAAAAGTCTTCTGGACAGTTTAATTCTTCAACGAGACGTTTCGACTTCCATCCGGAAATCATTTTCAATCTGATTTCCGGATGGAAGTCGAAACGTCTCGTTGAAGAATTAAACTGTCCAGAAGACTTTTTTGAAACTTTTTCTACTATGGATCACTCCTGGATGAATGAGGGACCACACGGATTTGATGCAGATGATATGCAACTTCACTGTCTCCAGAGGACAGCGGCCCGATTTACTGTCAGATGTCTACTACAAACAAATAAACACCTGGATTAAACACAATTTTCTGAATTTAAATGAAGAAGAAAGTTAACAGATTTTGTTTGGTACCAAAAATAAAAGGGTCAGCATTGCTAAACATCTTGTAACTTGGGTCTCTTAAAACCACTGAGTCGGCCAATAACCTCAGTTCCTGCCTGGTGTAAGACAAAGTGGGCTTTGTAATGTATATTTCTTTAGCGGCTGCCAGGAAACAAAAAAAACTGCTTTTCAGTTGTAGCAGTTGAAAAAGTTTCCACTCTAAATCTAACATGTAAATAACTTCCAAAGTTGAAGTTGTTACCTGTTTGACATGTAAAAGCAAGATGAGCTCTCACTATTTCGTTATGATACAGCATTATGTTGTGATTCCTGCATATATCAAAGCTTTAAGCAAAGAATTCTTTTGGTTCCATGGGTTTCTAAGGCTCCGTGGGCTTCTGAGGCTTTTGTGGATCTGTGGGGTGCCCAAACATCGACAAATTAGACTAAAATATTCTGAAATCCCATTGGAAGAGGTGTGCATCAAGCCTCTCGGAAACCTTGGCAACGGTATGACTCTAGCTTAACTCATGTTACACCTGCTCCTGCAGGTGCGCTCTCTGGACATCCAGCTGCACCCAGAGCGTCTGAAGGTGATCACTCAGCAGGTGGACGAAGAGCAGGCGCTCATTCAGAGCCAGACATTGCTACGGCTTCAGCAGATTCAAGCCACTGACAGACAGACGCACAGTCCACAGGTTAGAAACACACACAAAGACCGGCTGATCATCGGCAAGACTTTTTATGTAAGCTTTAAGGAGGAGGGGGCATTTTTGGGTAAAATGTCTGATCTTAAGAGCCATAGAGATAAATATGTTTTTTATTAGCTCAGAAATGCTGAGTGAGTGTAAATCTCGTTTCAGGCCGGAAAATACAATGTAAAATGCTTAAAATTAGCGCATGTTTTTTAAATCTTATTTTAAGGCATTTTTAAAACACGAAGTCCCTATTGAGGGCAGGGACTGAGCATGAGCAAAGCATGTGCACTAAAACACTTTCTGCTTGGTTTGAATGTGGACTTGGTGGAGAGCAAAACTCACACTCAGAGATAGAGTGAGGAGCTCTGCCATCCACGAGTAGCCTTGAGTAGAGCTTTTGCTCCTTGAGTAGAGCTTTTGCTCCTCTCAAGTTGAGAGAAGCCAGATGGGGTGGTTCGGGCATCTGACTAGGATGCGTCCTATACGCTTCAGTGGTGAAGTGTTTCGGGCACGTCCCACCAGGAGGAGACCCAGAGGCAGACCCAAGACCTGCTGAAAACACTGTCTTATAGCTGGCTGAGGAACGCCCTGGAATCCTCCCAGGTGAGCTGGAGGATGCAGCTGGTGTGAAAGAAGCCTTGGTTTCCCATCTGAGGCTGTTACCCCCGTGGCCTGGCTCTGAGTAAGCGGAAGATGATGGAACGGAACCACACTCTCAAATGTTATAGAAATGAAAGCTTTCATACCATATCCAGCTAACTAAACCCAACTTGTTAAATTTTTAATCGCCTTCTTTGCCTGAGGCTGCTGTGCTTGAAAAAATACTCAATACTGTTCAAGAAGATAAACCAAGGAGGTGCATCTAATGGTTACAGTTTGAGAACTTCTGTTTTCATCATTTACTGTGGATGGTCAGTACTGAGAATTTTCCCCATGTGTAGAAGTAAAAAGTTTCATAATCTTGTTCAGAAATCAGAAGAGGAGGCAGAGGTCTCAAGAACCAATAGTTGATATTAAAAATTGTGAAATGGACACACTTTTCCTCCATCAGTAAGGACAGCGTTCCAAACAGACATGTTTTAATTTAGGAAAGTTTGATATTAATGTCTTGTGTTTTATTCTGTTCCACAGATGTTGACTCCTGCTTCCACCCACCATCCCACAGTCATTGTCCCGGCTCCGACACTAACCCAGCATCATCACGTCAATGTGGTGACCATGAGCCCGTCTGCCCAAACAAACACCGTGTCCACATCCAGGCAGAATCTAGATACCATTGTGCAGGTGTGAACTAGTTTTGACTTCTGCCTTCCACCATCTTGTTATGTACGTGCTTGTTCCTGTGCTGAAACATTTTGTGTATCTTTGCTTCAGGCCATCCAGCACATCGAACGTACTCAGGAAAGAAAAAGCAGCACTGAGGAGGAGCAAAGAAGAGCCGTCATTGTCAGCCCGACTCATGTCACCATGGACACCGCCTGTTCGGACACAGACACTGACACAGAGGGAGAGGACTGTTCAATGAACTGATCTACCCCTGAAAACAAAACCAACACACTTGATACACACACAAACACTTCAAACACCTACTCACTGTAAGATTCCCTCCAGGAGCTTGACTACTTTTTTTAAAAAAAATATTTAAAAAAAGGAAAAAAAAAATTTCTTCGGCATTATCCAAACTCCTACATCCAGTAGTTAAGCTCTGTGTCAGTTTTGTACTGTAAATTCTTTGAATATTGAAAACACATAGGATATGCAGCGTGCAGGAGACACAGCAATGTCAGAGCCGGTTTGTGGTGACTTGGAAAAGAAAGAAGTCTTCTCATGTAAAAAAAAAAAAAAAAGCTCTCAGCCTCTGTCCTGGCAGTGTGTTTACATCCAGGGACACTGGCCAAATTACTACAAGCTAATCCAGAGAAATGAATGTAACAACAAGCGAGCAGCTTTTGAGTTGCTATTTGTCGTTTTTTTCCCCACAGGATTGAAACTCTATTTTAAAAATCCAACTTAAAGCCATTTCTAAATTTGAAATATAAAAAAATAGAAGAAAAAATATCAATTATGAATTTGAAGATGCACATTGAACCAAATCATGTCAGATGTACTTGAAATGAATGGCTGTGTTTGGTATCTGAATAAGCCCTTGATTATAAGCTGAACAATGTGTTTTTTTATTTTAAATCCTTTTTAAGGTATATGTTGGTGTTTGTGTTGGTCACAAAGTGTCGAAGGTAAAAGAAAAATATGTTGAAATGAGCAATTTGGAGGTTTGTGGAAGTTCCACAGAAAAGCTTTTTGAGATTAAATCTAGCACAAAGCCAGCTGTGCGTCTCCGCTACAACACACCGGTAGACACGCTGATTACCTGAGGAAAACAGTAAAACAAAAGCAGTTCTTTTAGAATCTCTTGGGTAAAGAGCAGTAGTCACTGTACAATCCACCAGAGACTCTCTTCATAGTTTGACTGATGTGGAAAATCTGAAGCAGATTAGGATGATTCAGGTTTCCGGTGCTCCTCCAAAGACCTGCAACAACCATCTGGTCCTGGTTTGCCAATTTCAGCAACTATGCACTAACGTTTTTTTTGTTTTTTTTGCTATTTATGCAATTCCATCTTCCTGTACATTATGTTTGCATCGTTTAGAGATGAGCTGAAGTTCTCTATGCACCGTAGATGAAAGTGTGTGTATCACACCTAAAGAACACGGATGAAACTTGACTTGCTTGTATCAAAGAATGTAGTTTCTATTTGCAAAGGTGCTTTCTTGTGTTTGTGTCAACAAGGTGCTTCGCTCGGCCAAAACTTTTCGTCACATTTTCTGAGCGTGCCCGCATTTTTAAATCATGAGTGATATGTATATCGGTCTGAAAATAAAAGTTTAAGTAAGGGTTGCAAATGATCACATAGAAAACACACCCGGCTTCGTCCTTGACAAAACAAAACACCTGTAGGAAGAGTTGGAGCTTTTGGCAGCTTTAGTTGGAAACCTAATGGTAGCTCAGTGGATGTTTTCAGTATCCGGTGAGAGTGAGAACACACTGAATACGCTCTGAAGTGATTTACAGATGTACCCTCTACTCCCACACCCTCCACGTCTTTTGTCTTGCTTTTTTCTCTCGGTACTTCGCCGAGTCTGTCCGCCTCATGTTACTCTGCTTACATTTGTCTCTGGAATTTGACTGGAAACCCCTGCCACGAGCCTCTTTCCTGTCATACTCGATTTGATTCGCCGACTTGATGCTGTAAACATTCCTTTTTATTTGGATTTTTATGAATCTTTTGATGTCCCGTGTGATCTGTGTCCAACTAAACGCATATGACTAATTGCAGATTTTTCTTGTCTTAAGTGGGTTTTTGGTTTGAAATCTTTATTTTCTGTCTCTGTCTTTTTATATTTTCAAACGAACACCAGACATGTTTTTACATCTCTGGAATGGGAGCAATGTATGATGGACACTATTTGGTCATTCAGTTGGTTAGAGTAGTCATTTCAAACCAAACAAAGTGGGCAGTGAGGGAGTTGATATTAAAGGATTTTGTGTTGTCCTGATCGTTGTTGAACTACCATCTGTTAGAGAATCACTTCACCATTGAATGTCTCTGCTTGTGTTTGTGACATCGCCAGCTCTTTTTGGAATTTTACATATGAAGCACTTGTTCTGAACTGCCTAAATTGAAGATGGTATTTGTTTTTTTTTTTGCTTTTTCAAATGATTTGCTACCATTTTACTTCTTCTAATGTCTATGCTGTCCCGTTATTTGTCATTTGACTGTTTTGCTCTCGTCTCTGTGCTTTCTCTCATTTGACAGGCCTTTTTTTTTGTGACTTTAGTTTTTTTCTGTCAGTCCTGGTCGATGTTGATAAGAAGGGGTTATATTTTGTTTATATATAAAAACATGGGTAAACAGGCCTTTGTAGAGATAAAAAAAATAAAATTTGTACTTTTTTATTACACTTTTTCTCATATGTGTTGTCGGTGTAATTCTTTGTGTGTCCACAAGTGGGAGGTATTTCTCATGAGAACAAAATAAGCAGAAAATCACTTTTAATTTTACAACTTTTTGCACAAAGATTATTTGAAATAGTCACAGATCTTTCTGAAGCTGCTAATCTAGTAGTGAAATGTGGTTAAATAAAACTTCGCTTGAACTTTTTGATGACTCAAAAAAATCCAAAAATAGTTACTGAAACAAAATACAATTTTTTTGTTGTTTGCAAGACTTAAAACTAAAACTTAGATGTCGCAATTGTATATGCATTCTTTGGATCTCTCATTTTTTGTTGTTTGTGTAACCACCTTAAACATTTAGCAAAAATCCAAAGCGACTAAACAACATGCACAAGATCTATTATTGTTTAAAGGAGATATTCTTTTGAGTTTCAAAAGTTAGTTTTATTTTTTTTTTATTACTAGACACTGAATAATCCACAACAGCAGCTGGGAGAGAAAAAAAATTCAAATGCAAAAAAGGTTATTTCACACTGTGTGAGACACCCTATCCTAATTGCAACTAAAATGATAAATAAAAACGTCTCCATGCAAAAATAATCCTTGAACTTTTCTAGATCTTGTAGATGATTAAGAGACAATTTTAAGCTTTCTGATTTATAGACTTAGAAACAAGAAAAATCAACAATGAGATGAATCTGCTTGTTCTTAAATCAAAACCATTTTGCATCTTAGTGAGCTATAGAATTTTTTTTTTTCATACAGTATTCAAATCTCATACTGGTTTGTGGCGGTCCTGGATTCTGTCCCAGCTTGTTTGCAGGCAAGAGGTAGGGTGCATCCTGTACAAGTCGCAAGTATGTCAACAGACATAAAGAACACCAGATTATGCTGAAGTTATTGGTTTTAAAAAAACAACTGCAGTTTGGCCAAAAATGAACCCAGAACAAGTTAATATATCATTTGATCAGCATGTCAAGAAGTGAAATGGGCTTCACGGTGACACTGCTTATTAGCAGGGTTCTCACTCCTAGAAGGACACTGGTTTGAGTCCCCGATGGGCCTGTGTTAAAAACATTTACTGGATAATTACTATAAAATGAATGAATAGTTCAAAATGTGGCCATGCAGACTTTTTCTATTTAACTCTCTTCCATGTTCCTGATTGGAGCAGGCAGCTGCTCTGACTCAACATGGTAGATATGAGTGCAGCTGCTGGGCCACAACTCCTCCTTTCATGCCCTCTGACCTTCTAACAGCAGTATATATAGCTGGGGAGATGACCAGAAGGCTCCTGGCAGCCAAAATGAAGTGTCTGGTGTCTGTGTGCTGCTTGCTGTCTCTCCTGGCTCTGTCTGCTGCAGGTACGGAGGAGGGGTTGCCATGGGATTTTTAGTGGCACGAACCAGATTTGCAGTGTTGTCTCTTAGATGCATTCAGAGTTGTCCATGTCGGCATGCCAAGTCAAATGGAAATTGTGATTCACTCCAGCTGAAATGGCTTCACAAGTATTCAGTCTTAACAGATTTGCCAGTTTACGTGGTGATGGAAAACCATTGAGCATGAGATGCAGTCTTGACATTTTCTCTAAATAACATTTTAAACCAGTGAAATGTAAAAAGATGTGTGGTTCTGTGATGGAATCAGTCTTTTGTAAGAGTCTGCACTGCATGTAATGTATTGTGTTTAGAGTAGTGGGCTAAAACTGTACCAATGTCTTTTTCTCTGTTACCTGAAGAGAGATGACAGCATTATGAACACATCACTAAGACTTCCATCAGCAACTTTTCAAGACTGACAGTGTGATTACTGCACCAGGAAGTTCTTGAATGCAAACGCTGGCTTCATTTCACCATCTAATTTTATACTAAGCTGTTTGGAGATCCCCATAACGCAATTAACATCTAACTTGTTTCATTTTTAGAAGTTGACTGTTGATTTCTACCTCGTCGCTGTAACTCTGAATTTGTATCATTGTGTGCCCTTGCACCAGTTCAGTTTGACCCCAGTCCCCAAATTGCTGTGGTCAGGTGTCAGGAATCCATCAGACAAAGTCGTCATCAGATACTGTTGTCACCAATGCTGTGGACTTACCCACGTCTCTTTAAAGCTCTCAGGAAAGTGAAGACACCACATGCTTGGATCTTAAAATATTTTAAGTTTAGTCTGCTTGCAAAATATAAAAAAAATTGGTTTCAGCAGCGGAGGCCAGTGTTGCATTTAAGGCCATTTTAAAAAAGTTATTTGCTGTGTCTACAGGGCTGCTAATCAGTTATCTCAGACAGATACGATCAGGGAGGGGTGATGTTGCATCTAAAACAGGCACATGAGAGATCAGAGGTGATCATGTACTAAGAGAGACTGAAAAGTCAAATTTTTTTTTATTTTATCAGGATGATTTAATTGGGTGTTCTATGCAAAGATAAATAGAAGTTGAGAGTTGATCAAAGTAAAAACCCTTGGTGATTCATATTATCTGATTTTTGCTAAATTGCATCATTGCGCTTATGATTTTTATCCAATTTCATTCTTTGATTCTAGTTATTTCACTTTCACTTTGCTGTTATTAATTAATCATCTTCTGTTGGATTCTAAAGAGGTTTTAAGTCATGCACAGTAGTGCGTTGTTACACGGACTGTTAGCTGTAGACCTGCAGGTCCACAGCCAGCTTCATAATAATCACAGACAACTCAGGAGTGTCACACTTCCTGAAAATAGAAATGGAATTATCCCTCCTTCTTTTCACCCTCTGACTCATTGTGGGGCTATTTCTGTTTATCCAGCCTCCATACACCTGTCTCACTCTGTCCCTTTACTTTTTGGTAGTAATGGAATCTGCCCTAAGATCCACTATTACCAACTATTAATTACACTTTGAGTGCTTTAACCTTCTTTACAATTACTTTGTTTGAAGAGAATTAAATACTTTCCTTTGGAAAATAATAGTGAACATTTTCTACAACCTCATTCTTTTATCAATGACCACATTTCTGTTAATGCTGTAAGTACTCTCTGTATCAAACTGGTGACCTGTACATGGTGGACCCCGCCTGATTTTAGCAGGGAATGGCTTTATCATCTGGAGATAAAAGTATTCTGAAATGATGGGTAGTGTAAAGTCCGAGGGAAAAAGAGACACCGTTATGTTTTAAATATCACAAATAGAAATTCTAATCAATAAATCCTCTAAGTGATTCTAGCGCTATGTCTAATCAGGTCAAAATCCATAGCAGGTCATAATAAGACACCTCCTAGTTATGACCCGGGATTTACAAACTATTAGAGAGATAGACAACCATTCATGCACACTGTCATTCCTGTTCCAAATTCCTAGTGACCGTTAGCCCAAGATGCATGTGTTTGGAAGGAGGGAAGGAAAGCTTTCGATTAACAAGTTGATCTACGTTCCAACCCTCACCTACGGTCACCAGCTGTGGGTGGTGACCGAAAGAATGAGATCACGGATACAAGCGGCCGAAATGAGCTTCATCCGCAGGTTGGCTGGGCTCTCACTCAGAGATCGGGTGAGGAGCTCTGCCATCCGGGAGGAGCTCGGTGTCGAGCCGCTCCTCCTCCAGGTCGAGAGGAGCCAGATGGGGTGGTTCGGGCATCTGGTCAGGATGCCCCCCGAGCACCTCGCTGGTGAGGTGTTTCGGACACGTCCCACCGGGAAGAGACCAAGGGGCAGATCCCAGACCTGCTGGAGAGACTATGTCTCACAGCTGGCCGGGGAACGACTTGGAATCCTCCCGGATGAGCTGGAGGATGCAGTCGGGGTGAGAGAAGCCTGGGCTTCCCATTTGAGGCTGTTGCCCCTGCGGCCCGGCCCCGGAACAAGCGGAAGATGACGGAACGGGAGGAAAGCAGAGTTCCTGGAGGAAATCTATGCATACATAGGCACCCCAGAAACTTTCTTTCATGGAGGACCACAGTTCATACCAACTGTGTCAATTTGTAGCCAAGTAATGTAAAGACGACTCCATTTTTACCCTGTTTTGAAGATGTTTCTTAACATTATGCCATTTTTAATTTTCTCAAAATTCATTTGAAATAGTAGGAATATAACATTATTCACAACAAAAAGAAATCCAAACCAACATCAATCTTTTGTGGTTTGCTCAGTCCTGTTTATTCATCCTGAAATGGTTTGTTATTTGGGGAAATGATTAAAATCATGACTTTTTACCCCACCGTATGATTTATTTCTTGACTTTACAAAAAGGAAAGAAACAATATGTCCTGCTCAGTAGAACTTCCTGTTAATGCACCAAATCCTTCAAGAAATAACTTTGTAGGGGCAATCAAAGCCTGTTCTTGTTTACAGTTCTCTCAAAAGACAGAATTAGAGTAAATAAATCACAATCAGAAGCCACGCTGTCATAGAGTTGTAATTGTTTCAAGCCCAAAAATTGTCCCTCAGAATGTCTGAATGAAAACATGAGCCGACAATCTTCCTCTCCCATTCTCAAAGCCACTATATTGTAGTTCAGATTCTTTTTTTTTTTTGACGCAGATACTGTGCAGCAAGGAAAGAACAAAAAAACATTCAACTTTCTCTTCCCTGTCCGTCCCCTCTGCTCCTCTGTCATACTGTTTTTATCTTCCTAACTATGTTAACTTTAATTTAATTTGGCCACCATGTACAGTTAGCGCTGCAGAATGGGACCTCCCTGTTTCACCTGTGATGCTGTCTAAAAAAAAAGGATAAAAAGTTGGTTCAACAAATGCAAGAATGAACAATAATTGCTGAAATTTAATACATCTAAAAGGAAATAATTTCATACCCAATGTTGCATGTACGTATACTCTGTGATTAGTTTATTAAACAGTTAAAATGTTCAATTTTATTTGTCAAGTTTTCTTCCATTATGCAGATTTAGATTTTTAAAAGCAATTGATTAGACTCACAAAGTGTATTTAAGAAATTTTGTGCTATGCTTCCACGAATGCAAAGGCGCCTATAATTGCTTTCTGGAATACGGCTGCTGTTACAATGCAACTAATGTTGTTGCAATTTGTCTTCGGCCTGAATCCAAACCTGGCACATCACTTGATGAGACCGAGCAAAGCAGCATCTGATACAGATTAAGTTACTTCCTCTCAAACACCACGTTCGCTTTCCTTAATTCCCTCGATTATTACACTTATTAATTGTGGTTAGGATGAGTTTTATAACATCAGGCCAATAAATATGAGAACATGGACTTCTGCCTGAGTTAACAACATCCATCTAACTACATCTCCACAGCTCTAAATACCAATACATGTTTCTTCGTAGTATTGATTGTAATGTTTCAATCTTTGATGAGCACATCAGTGTTTTAGCCCTTTTTTGTAAAGCTCACTACGTCTTGGACCGATTGACTCAACTTAAAGCTACAGTATCAGGCCATTTCGTTTAAATTAGTCACAAGCAAAATTGTTCAAGCATCACAAATTCTGAAATTGGATATAAAAGATTTTTCCCAATCACACTCATTACATGCCCAACGCTGAAGCGATAGCAGACATCATAATGGTAGTCAAATTGTTGTGTGGAGGTTTGACTGCTTTAAAAATAGAAAGAAGAAACATTGTGAACAGCAACGTAAGTGACAAGAGGGTACACTGTGTGCTGCGATCATCATTTAAGATGGGCAGAGTATTACATTCTCCACCTAGGCTCAAACTACAAAGCTACCGCAGCTCAAACGAAACTGAACTCGTTTTGATGTGATGAAGAACTTAGAAGAAAGCAATCGAAACTGCAATGACTTTACTGTTATAATTATTACAAATTGTTATTGTGGCCCCACAGCTGAATGGCAACCTGTTTGGGGTGTACCCTGCCTTCGCCTGTAATCAGCCGGGACAGACTCCAGCACCGCCATGACCTTATTAGGGATAAGTGGTTAAGAAGATGAATGAACAGAGGTGTCAAAAGTACCAACATTTTCTACTCAAGTAGAAGTATAAATACCGAGTTAAAAAACTACTTTAGTAAAAGTAGAAGTATCAACTCAAGTTTTCTACTTAAGTAAAAGTAAAAAGTAACTTATTTTAAAACTACTTCAAGTAAAAAAAGTAAAAGTAATTTTCAGAAAAAAAGGAATATTGTTAACAAAAGCGTATGAACATATTTTTTAACTATTATCACATGCTTTAAGGAGCAGAAAATATGATAATAAATGAAAGTGTTTTGTTGTTAAACTTTATGAATCAGAAACATTTATTTCTTAATAATCTTTATTGGAAATCAATTAATGAACACAATCAAATGTATTATCATAAGCAGGGAATTATGTAACGTCCCTTTAGCTATTAAGCTTCACTCTGCATCACCTAATTTAACCAACTTCAGCAGACACAAACACACTCAATGTAAAAAAAATAAATTAAAAAAATGACCAAAAGGCTTTTTTAAGCCTTGAAGGCAGCTAGTTTTCAAAGTTCTCTGAGGCAATACTGAATAGTCTTTAACAAGTTGCTAAGGTTGGGAGTGCCACATACAGCCTGCGTGACACCTGGAACCAGTGTTGCCAGGTGGGAGGTGCTGGATTATCGTACTAATGACGTAAAATTATCGTATTTTACAAAAAATATCGTACACCCAGTAAAACCACGCCCATTGACAAAATAACACCCTTTACATGCACTCGTAAGGCGGTGGGAGTGAAAGAAACACACAGGAGGCAAAATCCTTGGATTCTTTTTCTAAAATTTTAAGAACTGTAAAAATGAAAAAATAACCAGGGAAATAAGATTTTAAGAAACCCAGAAAGAAACCAGTAGAGGCGGGACTTAGGAGACGGTATATATAAATTTATATATATACATATTTACATATATATGTGTACATATAAGGTTTTTTTAATGTTAACCCAAACATCTACATTATCCATAATCTAAGCGATGTGTAGTTTTAATCTCCTCAGTCAGTCTTTATAAACTAATCAATAACATTTTGGATGCTTTTAAGCACAAATACTTCATCCACTACTATTTATGGATTAATCAGTTCAATTAGCTTTGTTTCTAAAGATAAAATAGTGCGTCACAGATCAAAATTATTTTTATAAAAATACCATCTACAACATTTTCAGCAAAGACGTTTACAATAACCGCAGACTCAAAATAATAATAATAAAACATTTCTTTGCTGTTGTTTTTTTTTTAAAAACTGATAATTCAATCAAAGTTCAGTGTTGCAGCATCAGAAACACTTTGATTTCCGAGCCCGCAACAAGTCTCAAACACGGAAATTAACGTTCTTGGACCTTTCAGCCAATCATTCTTCTGTTCCTTTGTTTGATGCATTCAGGGTTCAAAAAAAAAAAACTCCGACAAACAGTCGCGGTGACAAAATGGAGAAAGTAGCAACTACTTTTTATAAAAATAACGATGTAAAAGTACAGATAACTGCATAAAAAAGTAGTGAGTAAAAGTAAAAAGTAGACAAAAAAATAATTACTTCGTTAAAGTAAAGATAACAAGATTTTCTACTTGAGTAAGGTAACGAAGTAGTCCTACTTCGCTACTTGACACCTCTGTGAATGAATGAATGAATGAATGAATGAAGGATGCAATTACATATAAAAGCACACTGTGTTGGGACCAAGCATGAACATACCAAGTGCACGCTGCACCAACACTTCATGCTTAGATTAAAATGTTAATGTGGCAGAGAACAAAAGGTGGAGGGTAGAACAATCGGGTGTTTTAGTAGTATCTGAATACTGGATGGGACAAACACAAATCCCTGAAATGTGCATGACTGAAAAAATAAGAAAAAAAACCCCCCACCAAAATAGTTTTTTTGATAAGGAAATAATGTTGAAGCATCTTAGATACTCCAAGAAGTTAATTTTCTATGAGACCCTCCCTGCATTAAACACTGAAAGCAGGAAGGTGTAAGTTATTCTTGCAGTCTGATATTCATCTAACGCCCATCTACTGTAAATCAATTTAATTCAAAGAAACTATTGTGATAAGCAAATATAAACATTAAAACTTCGTTCTTACAATTAGTTTCAAACAATTTAAATAATTTGTTCTTAGCATTGCAACAATAATTTATTTGGGTGTTTTCTGTTTGCCAGTCTAAAATGGGCTATTCCTTATTATGACATAGACAGCTGAAATCTGAGTAAGACATTTGGAAGGTGCTAAATGAAGGATTGACTCTGTTTTTGGCTATGTTCAGGTCAAATGCTGATAGTTCACAAAAAATGTCTTGTCTTGGTTCACAGTTGTGACTTCATGAAATGTGATGCACTTCTATCATTTTTTTTTTCTTCAGTCGTTTACAGTCATTCACCTGTAACAAAAATGTCACGTGCAAGGCAAAATCATCCTAATGCAAAGAGTGAGCGTCACATTGTCTGCAAAGTGACATGTCACTGAGATGAGCCATTAGCCTGGTGGTGTATGACATAGCCAAATATATGCTAATTGCTCGGCTGAAACTTGTGGGTACATATTCATTTTTTTTTTAAATTTCATTCTGGCAGACTCGTCAATACATAATGAGGAACCTTTGGTGCATCTACAGCTCCAGGAGACAGATGGAGATCTTTATTCTTGCGGATGTAACACAGCAGAGGAACAACCCAGCCTTAGCTCTTCCAATGACACCCCAGCTCCAGAAAGGGCCATGTGCCAGCCCTGTAAGCCCCTCTCTGCTGCTGAAGAAAATCCTGCCACGGCCTCAGAGCATGAGGTAGAGAAGGAAACAACCCCACCTGAGGATGATGTCTTCGCTGAGGTAGTTGCAAATGAAGGAGAGGAGCTTGAGGAGTTTGTCGAAGAAAATCAAGATACCGCATCCGAGGGAGACGCTAAAGAGAAGCCCGAAGAGGATTTGCTGGGGGGTCACAGTATAGAGGAGGAAGAATCTGAAGAAGTTGTATTACCTATAAAAGAAGATGAGTTATCTCCAGTGGAAGTGGATGCAAGTCTAGAAGTTGCCACAGAGGAGGACAAAGATGTTACTTCTGAAGAAAAATTTGCTGTGGAATTAGAAAATGAAGAACTAAAAGATGAAACAGAACCAATGCCTGATAAGCAGGTGATTGTGGAGACACTAACACAAAAAACTACAGCTACTGATGAGGAAAATGAAGGGGATGAATCCAAATTTGAAGAACTTTTTGAAACAGAACTTGTGGATGAGGCTGAACTTAAAGAAGTGTCAGAGCCAGAACGAGAAGAGGCAACAAAACCAGAAGAACCTGAACTGGAGGAGGCAGAGGAAGAAGTGGAACCTCAACACGAAGAATTATCACTCGCAGAAACCGAGGAGGCAGAAGAAGTAGCAGAACCTGAACATGAAGAAGTATCACAACATGAAGCCGAGGAGGCAGAAGAAGAAGTAGCAGAACCTGAAGCCGAGGAGGCAGAGGAAGAAGTAGCAGAACCTGAACATGAAAAAATATCGCAACCTGAAGCAGAGGAGGACTCCCCTGAAGAAGGACAAGAGGAAACATCAGAACCAGAGGAAGAAGCAGAATCTGAAGCTGAAGAAGCACCAGAAACAGGAGAAGTTGCAGAACCTGAAGCTGAAGTAGTATCAGAACTACAGGAGGTAGCAGTACCTGAACTAGAGGAGGCACTAGAACCAGAAGAAGCAACAGAATCAGAAGCTGAAGTAGCATCAGAACCAGAAGAAGTTGCAGGACCTGAACTAGAGGAAGCACTAGAACTAGAAGTGGCAGAACCTGAACCTGAAGAGGCCCCAGAAGAAGCAACAGAATCAGAAGCTGAAGTAGCATCCGAACCCGAAGAAGTAGCAGAACCTGAACCTGAAGAGGCCCCAGAACCAGAAGAAGCAGTAGAACCTGAACCTGAAGAGGCCCCAGAACCAGAAGAAGCAGCAGAATCAGAAGCTGAAGTAGCATCAGAACCAGAAGAAGTAGCAGAACCTGAACCAGAAGAAGCAGCAGAACCTGAACTTGAAGAGGTCCCAGAACCAGAAGAAGCAGCAGAATCAGAAGCTGAAGTAGCATCTGAACCAGAAGAAGTAGCAGAACCTGAACTAGAAGAAGCAGCAGAACCTGAACCTGAAGAGGCCCCAGAACCAGAAGAAGCAGCAGAATCAGAAGCTGAAGTAGCATCAGAGCCAGAAGAAGTAGCAGAACCTGAACCAGAAGAAGCAGCAGAACCTGAACCTGAAGAGGCCCCAGAACCAGAAGAAGCAGCAGAATCAGAAGCTGAAGTAGCATCAGAGCCAGAAGAAGTAGCAGAACCTGAACCAGAAGTAGTAGCAGAACCTGAATCTGAAAAGGCCCCAGAGCCAGAAGAAGCAGCAGAATCGGAAGGTGAAGCAGCCTCAGAACCAGAAGAAATAGCAGAACCAGAAGTGGCAGAGCCTGACTCTGAAGAAGTATCAGAAACAGAAGTAGTAGTAGAACCCAAACCAGAAGCGGCTTCAGAAGCAGTTGCTGAAGTGGAAGTCCCTGTAACAGAGACACTTGCTGAATCTCTAGTCAAAGGTAAAAACCAAGTTTTTTTTTCCAAATCCCATATTAGTAATGTTTTTGAGCATGTCCACATCCTTCTTAAAATTTCTTCTTATGTTGTTTTTATCAGTCTTTTACCAACCGTGGGTTCTTTGTTTTGGATTTATTTGGGTCAGCAAAATGATCTCAAAAGAATTTGATCTTCCGGTGATAGTAGAGGAATGTTTAACACTAAAATTCACAAAAAGTGTGTCCTAAGTTTCAAGATAGTCTTCTTATTAAAAAAAAAACTTTATTAATTTGGGAATATGGTTTGAACTAAAATAACCCATGACAGCAGAGGCAAAATTCATCACCTTATTTTCATCCTTTCTCACTTGGTCATGCCAAACCTCCAGAATATGACACTGACAAGCCAAAGAAGAATTAGCAACAACCTCTGGTCCAGAAATAAGTAGACAGAAATAGCATTGGAGAGGAAGACATGAACAGGAATTGAACAACAGCATGATATAACAGTTGGACGAATACTAGACCCATATGGTTTGGTCACTCATACCTCTACAACTCTGAGTGAAACAATGGCTCACTTACCATTTATAAAACGTTTTTTGTGTTCTTAAATCTGTTTGGTCTTGGATGAATGAGATTTATTTACTTTTTGGACAGTACCCATATGTTATGGATTGATAAAGTCTTTCTGTTTTTTTAGAACATAAAGAAGTCAATGATGGTGTCCAATTTCTGAGGGACCGGTCTCACATTGAGGAAATGCTACGCCTGGCAACTACTGAGTCTGCAGCAGAGTTCTCCAGTAAGCCCTATTAAACTGAACTCATGCAACAAATGAGACATTTTTGACATGACCTGAAATATTTCTTTGTAACCAAATTTAGATTTATGGATCTGTGTATAAGTAAGGGGATTGTTAATATTTAAACATCCTCGGCATGGCTGAGCCCTCACTCAGAGATAGAGTGAGGAGCTCTACCATCCAGGAGGAGCTTGGAGTAGAGCCAATGCTCCACCAGTTAGAGAGAGACCAGATGGTGTGGTTTGGGCATCTGTTTATGATGCCTCCCAAACGCCTCGCTGGTGAGCTGTTTTGGGCATGTCCCACCGGAAGGGGACCTAGAGGCAGACACCGGACTTAATGAAGAGACTATGTTACACAGCTGGCCGGGGAATGCCTCGGGATCCTCCCGGGTGAGCTGGAGGATGCAACCCGCGTGAGAAAAGCCTGGGCAGGGCCGTCTGAAGCTGTTGTCCCCATCGACCCAGCCCCGGATAAGCAGAATATGACGGAACAAAAACTTCAATATATTATTGCCCTATGAAGCACCAGCAAGTCTTTTAATTGGATGCAAAGATCCCTGATCAAGTTTTTTCTCTAAAGCCACCCAGTGACCTGCCTTTTAGACCCCCCACATTGCTTTTTTGTAGATTATTTGAATGTGTGCTTTAAGATCATGCAAATAGCCCTTTTTTAGCAATGGCGAGACCTCTCTCGAAAGAAGTTTTTGAAGACATTTTGTAGACCACTGCAGCTTTTTCAGTTGATGATTAGGACTCTAAGGAGCTTTCAATTTCTGTCCTGTCGCATCTTGGTGGTGCCTTTAGACTTTGTTTGAGTAAATGTCAAGAATATCACACAACTGTGCAACCAATACTTGCAAAGCTGTAGTAGGAGAGCATGAAGATTGCTGGCATGAGAGAAGAGAATGCAGGAGACATGGTTAGACGGAGGAAACTAGCTTGCTGTAGTTACATCTGAAGTGAAAAGCTAAAAGGAAAAGAAGAAAAAAAAGAAGAGTCAGATTTGCCTCCTGAGTGCTAATTTATTTTTTTTTTCTTTTTCACAAGTTGATACTTTAATCAGTGAAGTTGAATGTTGGGAACCTCAAACCGTGTTTTTTTTTTGTGTTGTTTATGAACCCACGCCCCTTTTTATCGTAGTTCTTACATCTATCTTGTTGATACACAATTTTGCATTTTCGACTCTCCAGAAAAAGAAGCAGAGTCAACATTTTTTTAAACTGTATTTTTGACGTATTGTTATTGATAGTGGATGGCAAGAAAGAAAACTTAAACATGAAACTTTACATCACTGCGTCTAGAAAATTTGGGTGCCTCTATAGATTGAGTTTTGTGCCAATAATAACAGAGAAAGCAGAGTATACACTTTAATGAAAACTCTTTACAAATAAAAAAAATATTTTATTTGATTGAATACACTTGTGGAAGATTTTAAGTACTTAGGATCAACAGTCCAGAGCAATGGAGAGTGTGGAAAAAAGGTGAAGGTGCAGGCAAGCTGGAACGGGTGAAGAAAAGTATCAGGTGTAATGTGTG
This sequence comes from Neostethus bicornis, assembly GCA_902685375.1. NCBI lineage: Eukaryota > Metazoa > Chordata > Actinopteri > Atheriniformes > Phallostethidae > Neostethus > Neostethus bicornis. The sequence goes on along the minus strand of LR738542.1, from coordinate 20,794,795 downwards.
ACAGAAGAGTTTCAGCTACAAAACCGTGGTGAGACCGGCCATGCTGTTTGGTCTAGAAACAGTAGCACTGAAGAAAACACAAGAAACAGAGATGGGGGTAGCAGAGATGAAGATGTTGAGGATCTCTCTGGGAGTGACCAGGATGGATAGGATTAGAAATTACTTTAACAGAGAAGCAGCACATTTAGCGGTTTTGGAGAAAAAGTCAGAGAGGACAGGCTGAGATGGTTTGGAAATGTACAGAGGAGAGAGAGAGAGAGTACATCAGCAGAAGGATGCTGGGTTTGGAACCGCCAGGAAAGCGGACTAGAGGAAGACCAAAGAGGAGTTTCATGGATACGGTGAAGGAAGACATGAAGATAGTTGGCGTGACCAAAGAAGATGCAGCAGATATGGTTAGATGGAAGAAACTGACTTGCTGTGGCGACCCCTGAAGGGAAATGCCGAAAGAAGAAGAAAACACATTGGGCAGCAAAGTTTCACCAAATCATTCTTCAAAAACCTCTACAAAGAGGAGTCTTCAGTATTGCCTCTCTGCCTTTGGGTACACAAAGAGTGTGGATTCAAGGGACTTGTGAGCACCAAATTGTGCTCATAAAGGCAGATCACAATTTGGGTATTAAATATCAAAATAGTATTGCATAAAATGTTTACAGTAACTCTGCCGGTGAAAAATAAAACCAGATGTGTTTGCAAGCAAAAGAAAGGAAGTCCGGACCAATTTGGAAAGCTTTTCTGCTGAAGCTATTCTGAAAATTGCTTCATGATGTCCAGGTCTCAGGCCTGTGTGTGAAAGTGAAACGTGTATGAATGCACTAGTGTGCAGATGTGTCATAGAACAGGTGATTAATCAGAGCAAATGTTGAACTGTTTTCTGCATTAAAACTTCTCTGTTCTGTTGATCTAAATGAATTACGGACAGAGAGTTTAAAGCTGGTTTAACGAAGCACTATTTTTTATAATGGTAATTGCAAGAGTTTCCCAATCAAAGCAAGTCATTTTCTTTTTGTTTTTTTTGAAGGTGCTATAAACACCCTGCTGAACATCTATCATAATGCAATCAAGCCAATGGAAGAAGCCTTCAAGTACAATGAGCTCAGACAGCATGAAGTCACAGGTAAGACCAGAATCCCAGAAGTACTGTTGTGAAAAATTAATTTTTAAAGATTAAATGCATAAATTTTACTGTTCACAAATAAAATGAAAACTAAAAAATACATTAAAAATGTAGAAATCCATAAATAACACTGCCCTTGTCATAGCCATAATTTTGGACACTTTAGTACACTGAGTGCCTCGTATGATTTACTAGAGCACTGAAGAATCCATAAAGTACAAATAATGTCATAATTAAAAATGTCCATGAAGTCAGGATTGGTCATTATTCAAAACCAGCATAGAGAAACATACAATAAAGACTCTGTCTGCTGAAATTTAAAGGGAACATTGTTCTCGACAGGCGCCCCACAATTTTGTTCCATAGCACTTGAGGGCACAAGCAGGGGCCAGAATGAAGACTTCACTCTGGTCCATGTAACTCTGAGACACCATGTGGTGCAGAATAAAAGTACATGATTGCAATCAAAATGTGTTTATGATAACATTTGATTTATCACTACTTTGAACTCCCAACAGAGGATCAAAAAATGTTTGATGAAAATTCAGACAAATTTGTTGTGTTTTATCATTTGTAGGATGCACTATGTCCAAAATAGTTTGTGGTTCTAGCTTTTTCAACTTAATTACAAACTATTTGCGAAGCATCTGCTTTATGCAAACCTGCATCCATTGGGTTGAAACGCTTTAGACAAACGTCACCATTCGAGCTTTTAATAAAGAAACCTGAGTAAAAGGAGGAGTTACAAATCTGCTCATTTGTTTTATAACACTTCTTGATGTTTGAGCAATCACTGTAAATAAGATTCAATTCTATACGTGTGACCATTTCTCATTTTTCTGAATTTTTCCCCATAAAACTGCAGATGGTGAGATCACCTCCAAACCCATGGTTTTGTTTCTTGGACCCTGGAGTGTGGGCAAATCCTCTATGATCAATTATCTGCTGGGTCTACACGGCACCAACCAGGAGCTCTACACAGGTTTACATGGATCAAACCTAATTATATGAAACAGAACAAAACCAATTTTCCTCTGATGAAATCATCACCTCATCTTCTATTCACCAGGTGCTGAACCCACAACATCCGAGTACACTGTTCTGATGCATGGTGAGAAGTTTCGAAGCATAGAGGGTATCGTCATGGCAGCAGACAGTTCACGGTCCTTCTCTCCACTGGAAAAGTTTGGCCAGGGCTTCTTGGAAAAGCTGGTCGGCATTGAGATGCCCCACAAGCTGCTTGAGAGAGTCACGTTTGTTGACACACCAGGCATCATTGAAAACCGCAAACAGCAAGAAAGAGGTGATTGTTAATATTAAAATCAGAAAATATTCAAACTTTATTGGGAGGCTGCAGTACATCAAGGTAATTAACAAGTAAAAATAGTTTTTTTTTCCCCCTCCTTTTTTGTGGCATTACAGATGATCTCTCATAATGGTTCATAACAGGCCTTTTCTCCTTCAGGTTACCCTTACAGTGAGGTGTGTCAGTGGTTCATTGATCGAGCCGATCTGATCTTCTTGGTGTTTGATCCAACCAAGCTTGATGTGGGAGGGGAGCTGGAGATGCTTTTTAGACAGATGAAGGGCCGCGAGTCCCAAATTCGCCTCATCCTCAACAAGGCCGACAGCCTATCCACACAAGATCTGATGAGGGTTTATGGGGCCTTGTTTTGGAGCATGGCACCTCTGATCAACGTCACAGAGCCTCCACGGGTATATGTCAGCTCATTCTGGCCTCAGGACTATGCTAAAGACACCAGCCGAGCGCTCTTTATGAGGGAGGAGATCTCCCTGTTGGAGGACCTCAACCAGGTACTCTTTTGTTCTCTAGCTTTATCTGGTTTAAACTTTAAAGGATATACTTCCTTTTGATCACGACTGTGATAAAATTATCATTTGTGTTTGCTTTCTTTCTTGCAGGTGATTGAAAATCAGATAGAGAACAAAATTGCCTTCATCCGCCAGCACGCCATCCGTGTGCGCATCCACGCCCTTCTGGTAGACCGTTATCTCCAGACCTACTACGACAAGCTCGGCTGGTTTAGTGATCCATATGAGGTGTTTCAGGACATTGTCAATGACCCAGACAAGTTTTATATTTTCAAGTCTATTCTGGCTAAAACAAATGTCAGTAAGTTTGATCTTCCAGACAAAGAAGCCTACCAAGACTTCTTTGGTGTAAATCCAATCTCCAACTTCAAGCAGCTCTCCTACCATTGTAGCTGGAGTGGTGGCTGTCTTCTAGAAAAGATAGAAAGATCCATTTCTCATGAGCTTCCAGCTCTGCTCAGCAGTGTTAGTAAGAACACAGACACTCCAGCTCCACCAAAGGCAGCACCGCCATCTCCACCACCTCTTCCAGGTACTTGCGAGGGTCCAGGCTGTGAAGAGAAACCAAAGAATCGCTGGAGGAAAGAGTGAGATGAAGGAATGAAGTGGAGAAAGAAGAACAGGGTATGCAAATGAAAGCTTCATCCCAAAAGCTCCCAAAAAAGACTTCTTCTGGCTTTGGGAAGACTGGGAAAGAGGAAAATGTGAAATTTTTGCTGGAGGTGGAGGACCAGAGGGTCAGAGGGACATTTCTTAATCATTTAAATTGGCTTGATTTTTTAAACTGACATAAAGCTTCCAAGAGAGTATTTAATTGTTTTGAGGATTATAAAATAAAACATGAAGAATCTTAAAGTAGATTTTATCATGCGTAAATATCAATGATATGCTGTAAAATTTCCATCTGAGAACACTGGAGTATTTAAAGCTGAATTTAGTGTTTGCAGTACAAACAAACTTAAGCCTTAACATCTTCATAATATGTGAACGAGACCTAAAGATTATTTAATTTATTAAAACATGGGAGGA